>CM031236.1:433133985-434333985 GCA_018340775.1 Taxus wallichiana var. yunnanensis | reverse complement strand
TTTTTACTTGGTAATGTTGTAGGTGATTAAGTAGGAGGAGGTGGTGAACTAATTTGGAGAGGTTATTGCTTATGTTGACTTGGTGATGCCATAGGTGGTTTCTTAGGTGGCTCTTGACTAACCGAAGAAGTTACAAAGGAACAAATTTAGGATCCCAGTTGGATGTAACATTTGTAGATGGGCATGTAATAGAGTGTTGTGTAGTGAATGATATAAATCCCTAACACTCAAGATGCTTAATTATCTGTTGAAAATCATAGAAATCATTTTCATTATGTCCATTGATTCGATGATAGTGGAAATATGGACACCCTTGATACTTTTCTAGTCGATAAGGAGGATAATAATGAGTAGGCGGTAGAGTGATCAATTGAAAATTAAGGAGCTTAGTGAGAATGTCATGTTTCTTAGTATTACAATCAAGGATGAGAGGCTCTGGTAATGGTATGACTTGAGGCTCATTGATATGAGAACATGTAGAAAATAGAAATAGAATGAGATGTAGAAGGAGAACAAACATGTTCTTGAGAAGCATCTTTAAGCTTTTAAACTTCAGATTGTAAAGATATGATCATGGATTCCATAGCTATAAACTTATCTTAAAACAAAGAATATAAAGCTTGAAATGATTCCATTAGGGGTTGATTACATGGAGGATCACTAGGTTCGTCAAATAAACGAGTGAATATAGGACTTATTTCTTGTGACAACGTATTGTACTCAAGATATAAGGCTTCTAAGGATTGTTGCAAAACATATTGGCAATTAGGATATCTCTTAAGTCGACCACTGAGATAAAGAAAATTGACCCATGATAGAGGAAAAATGATGATCCTAAGCATGAAGATAGAGTATGGGTTTAATAAAATGATTAACTAAAAATGGGGATTTTAGTAGTTAATCTAAGAAGTACAACAGTAAATGTAAAAAGGAAAATCACCCAAAACTAACTAAGTAAATGAAAATGTGAAACCCTAATTAACAAGTAGGGTTAGAAAGAGATTAGATTATTCGGAAGAGCTTGTTGGGTGTGTCACGAGATGGATGGAAAAGCAAGAGGAAATGACTATTCCAAGGTCGAGAAAAGTACAAATATGGGTAATTTAAGTGGTGGGGTGCTCGAGATATGTACGGGGGTGCCTGTGGGCACATTAATATAAGATATGGGTGCCTTGGTCTATGAAAAATGTTTGCAAACCTCCTTTTAGGTATCATTAAGTGATCGCATTTGTTCACTTCTTATCGCATCATCTTCACTAGACTGCATGATATGTCACTTTGGATATCAAAAATGATGATGAGACTTGCAAAACCCCAAACCAATCATCAAACCCCTAAAAAAGAAAGATGCATATGAAGGGGTTGGAATTTCCTCAACGAAAAAAATGGTGGACTTACTAAGCATAACACTACATCTTAGACCCAATGGAGTTATATGTGTGTGTGTTCAATCATACCTTAGGTGCTCTTGTGCCATTCGCACATTGTGAAAGTAGAGAATAATAACTATGTGTAGAAATGTAATAAAATGGTGGATGGATTAGAATAAACTTCTCTCCTATGTAGTGTGATGTAGATGAACTAACCTTGTCCCTTGTGATGGAGCTAGATAGATGTAAATGAGCTCTAGATGCCTTAGATAGATGCAATCTTAGTGATGATAGTAGCGACAAGTGCTTGGTCCCTCATTATCGTCTCATAAATTTATATTTATATGGTTCTCTTGTTCTAATATCATAATTAACCCCAAAAAGACCGATCACCAAAAATATAGAATTCTCAAATGGCTAGAATGTGCCCAAAATATGGAAGTAAAGTAGGAAAAGGATCAGGGCACCTCGTATTAGACCAGGGCACCTTTTGGCAGCCCAAGATCAGCATGTGCACCCCAGTCAAGGCTAAAATGATGAAAATTGATAAAAATAGATTGGGCATGTGTGTGCAGGAGGTCAAAAGTGATGATAGAAAATAAAGTAAAATTTCTAAAGGATGGGGGTTAATTAGTACTTTCTTCACTCAAAAACCATATGAATATTAGTATGAGACTGGGACTAAATAATACCTAAAGTGCATGATTTAGTGTCTACAATAGGTATTTATACACTTTCACATTAAAAATCCATGGAGACGATGTGGTTCTCATTACTATATTACATATCGGGGATTATGAGAACATAGTTGTTGTGTGGATTGTTGGAGGTCCTGGGGATGATTGGGACCATCCAAAAATATTGGCATAAAAATGGATGATACCGAGGAAATGAGTCTAGACATGACCTCTCATCAAGACACATTAGACTAGTTGACCCCCAATGGTATTATATGCAATCCATATAGATACTTTAGAGATTGACCATTGGATTTCATGGAGATGCATAGAGTGTGGCATACCATGTGGTTAAAAAATTGGTATACTAGGATAAGAGTGTTATATCAAAGGGAATGTCCGAGGCACCAATTTGGGTTGATTCAAGATGTGAATCTAGCACCATATAGGTGGAGGATGTCTACACACACAACTTTGAGATATGTTAGTAGAGAAGAGATAACATGGAGACCCGAACCTTCACTTGGGATAAAGCTCTTGCAAAATATATTCACAAGATTGATTAACATGTTATCATTAAATGTAAAGTTCAGGCACAAATAGGGACCATTCGGGAGAGACTATAACAATATAGATCATGATCACATCCTTGTCGTCGAGAATAATATAACGGAGGCATCAAGTTCTCAAGCTCCCGTTAAGATGTTAAGTGAGGATGATGATGATAGTAATGATGTATAAACTTGTTTTGGGGCATGGCCATCATTGTATTGTTATTTTTAAACCTGCAATCTATATATGCATACATCTATGTATTTGTATGTATGTATATATACTTATATATATGTATATATAGGTGTATATATGCATATCTATGTGTGTTTTTTGTTTGTCTGTGTGTGTGTGTGTGTGTGTAACTTGATGTGTTGAGTGAAAATGGGTAATTGTGTGATTGGATTAGTGATTAGCTATAAGTTTTACTTTTTTGTGTATTTTATCTTGATGTAGTTGAATAATAAGTAGTTTGATGTGAAACATGTGTTGACTATGATAATTGATTTAAATATGAATGATTTATTAAATGTTGTGAAAATAAGTAGAATGAGAAAATATGGAAATCAACATTCATGTTTGTATGGTAGGTAAAGGTAGTGAGGGGATCCCCATCATGAAAGTATGTTGGAAAAAATTGAAAGGTGAGGAAATATCTTCTTCAGAATGAAGGAAGGGTAATCATCATATTCCCTTGGAAAATTAAGAATAGATAACTTTTGTAGCTAATATAATTATTAATTATGATGAATTATAAGTTAAGAAGTCATGGTATTATAACAGAATAAAGGATGTGTGGTTACTCTAGATCTCCAAGATGTATAGTTATAGATTACTCATGAGGATATAGTCAATTGAACATGTAGTGGTTGTGTCATGATGATAAAACATATTTTATTTACTTGATAATATTGCATGATAAAGCATTGTTCCTTTGCAATCCATTTGAATATATTTTTGTATTGATTGATTAGGAACAACCTCCTTAGAGCGGAAAATTTTGTAAGAGGTTTTGAAACCATGTTTCCCATGGAATTCCCATCATTCAAGATCAAAATATTCATAGGATGATGTTGTGGAGGAGGGGAAAGAGATTATTCATTTTTCTTCAAGTGTTTTATTTAATGATGTAGTGCATAACAATCAATATCATGGTGCCCATCAATAAAATTTTAATTATATAAAAGTCAAAATTTCTCATATTCCAATTGATGGGGAGGATGATGTGTACTAAGAGGTATGCAAATTAATATTTTATCGAGTAAAGTAAGAAAAATATCATGCAAAAATCAATGGCCTTGTCAAAACATAGTGGTTTTCATTTAGCAATCATCATAGGCTTCAAAGTAGCCATTGGTCTAGGTGTAACATGATAGGAAGTATCCAAAATAGAATGTGAATCTTTTTGAGTGATATATGTGGAGTGTGTGAATGAATTAGGGGTAACATCATGAGAATGTGTTGAAGTGTGCATGGGAAAAGATATATCTCTAGGTTGATAACATAGAAACAAATATTCGTGAATGGATAAAATGTTTCATAAAGAATATTTTCCATAAGTGGGAATATAATTCCTTGAAAAAATATGTATTTCATTTCTTAATATATAGTCTTATAAATTAGTTGTTGCATACTAGATTTAAAGCATAAGATATAATCAATAAGCGGCTTAGTTTTACCTTGGATATAAAGAGGGTAAACACTCATATGTAACATTGGGGAATTTTTAGTTGATGAAGAAAATGGTATAAAATTATTTAAGTTATAAAATTATCTCATATATCCACTAGGAATATGGTTAAACCAATACATGTTTCTCCATTTAAACTCTATGGGAAATCCTTTAAAAACAAACTATCTTTTGTTATTTGAAGCCATAATAGATCTAGAGTAATTAATATGTAGGTAAGGATCAATATTCCCATAAAACAATTTGAACTTAGGCATTAAAAAATGTTGAGGGAAGGAAGAGTGAAATATTTTATTCCATATGAGATTACAATGTATAATATTATAATCAATGGCACTATAGTAAGTTTTGCTTTCTAGGGTTAAATTATGTACTTGAAATTGTAAATCACCTACCACATGTATGAGAGAGAAATGCTTGAGGATTTATTGCATAAACACTAATATGGTCATTCAAGGTTTGTATCTTTCCATTTATAATAGCCATGGTAAAAAAATTGTTTAAGAGGGATGTCATCATGTTCAAGCACATTAAGAGTTATAGGTTTTCTTTGGGTGATATGGTATAAAGGGACGTTAGCACTTATTACACCTAAGGGATCATAAATAATTTTAGGAGAAGTAATAACATGAGAATAAATGAAAAATTGATGGTCATGAGTACTACCACTAAGACCTATAAAATATATATCAACATTGACGTTATCTACTTGTACAGAGAAAGAGAAGCATCACTAGAAATAACATCATTTGTACATTTAGGAGAGAGAGTAGAGACACATAGAGTAACATTATCATGTTGAGAAACCTAATTATGAATATCAACATTACTATAAATAAAAACATGATTAGTAATAACAACTACACTATGATACAAGTCATCATAATAGATATCAACATTGTGAAAAACAATATCATCATCACTAGCATCACAAAAATATGAAAATAATCTAAAGTAGTAATATTATTACCACCTATAATACCACCATAACTATATGCGTGACTATATATAGAAGTAGAAGAATGTTCATTATTACCATCATCAAGTATATCGGTGTTAGGAATGAAAGAAGAAATTTTATCTTTAGGCAATTGTGTGGCACATTCCCATGCATATGAAAATTCATCATCATCTAAAATGGATTCATATATATCCTTAGAGGATCCTATATCATAGTAGGGTACATTATTAGGAATACAAAGTATTTGAGCTTCATCCCCAACAAGCCACTCACTATCACTAAAAGAATATTCTCAAATAAGGTCATTATCATAAAGATGCTCGAACAATTCATAAGTACTATCGAAATCTATTTGCGAAGATTTAAATAAAGTATGCAAAGATATGGGATCATGTAGTGCCTATAATATGGGCAAGGATCTAGCTAAGAAGACTGGACAGTGGAAGCTATACTAATAGTAGTTAGCACACTAGGGGTGAAAAATCAAAGTGGATGTTGTAGCCTAGGATGAGAATCATATGATGATTCTTCGTACCCATAATCCATATCGGATAGAAAATGAGATCACATGTGACCATTACCATAATCCACATCAAAAGTAAAATAAAAAATATTGGGGAATGGTGTGGAGAGACCCTTCTTTGTAACCCAACAAGAAATTTAGATTTTGTTAAAGGGATAATAACATTTGTGGTTTTTCAAAACATCATAATAATCCATATCGAACTATAAGAAGAAACCATAAATTTACTAGGGGTTTTGATATTACAAGGCCTAACTATGGAATAAACAATCTAAACCCTAAGTTAGGTAAAGGGTTTGCCAATGGATGCGTTTAGGAAAGTTTATTAACCATAAATTAATTGTAAAAGTTTAATTTAATTTATTTAATTAGGTTCAAATGCTATATGCTATATGGCATATAACAATACAACTATTTATCTATTTACAACATAAAATAGGCTATTTGGAAGAACTCCAAATTGATAAAGTAATTGAAAAACCGAGAGGGATTTGAAAGGTAACTTAGTTAGTATTAAATTATTTTTAGATTGTGTTTTTATGTGCATGGAAACATGGGACAAAATGGGGGAAAAGTGGCCACTTTTTTTTTAAATCAGAAAAATATGAATTTTAACAAGTAATTTGACATACCTATGCTCAAAATTTAATAATTTTATAAGAACATGAATCATAGTACTCACTCAAAATCTATTTTTATACTATTATTTGTTTTTAAAATGGTGGAGATTAATAGGGTCAAATGTGGTATGCAAAAAAATTCTTCTATTTTGTGTCAAAAATAACATAGTGTTGAGTGTACCCCCCTCTTTTCAAGTTCCATAATCCCTTTAGTAACAAGTTAGGAAAGATCATATACTAGGTTCCACTATTTTTTCCTATTATTTCAATTAATATACTATTTTTTTACTAATTTTCAAAAACAAAATCGGTATGTGTACATCCCCTAATGTTGAGAAAAATAATAGGAAATCAATTATTATTATTTTATATGAGATAGAATGGAGTGTATATTGTGTTGATGTAATTTGGACAAATGGATCAAAATTTACATAGAAAAAACAATACATGTGATTTAAGAAAATTTGAAGACACTACTTGAAAGAAATAAAAGATCAAAACTTTAAAATATTCGAGATGTTAGAAAGAAATACATTAACCGAAATCTAAGATAGAGCTTGATGTCATAGTCATGTTTTTTTGGAATATTGTCTTAAAATATGTGATAAAATGGGGTGTACACTTGTCTTCTTATGTTTTTACAAAACATAGATTCAGTCACAAAATATACTGATCCAACACATAATAATAGATATATAGGACAATTGGTGGGTGGTTTTCAATCCAAATAAAACACAATGCGCTTGCGTTATTTTCTCAATGACAAAGCATTTTTACATATTAAAAATTCATGTTCGTGTTATGAATCGATCATGTTATAACATGGCCAAGCCATATTGTGAGCACATTCCATTCAAAATTCCTCTCAAACACTTTTTGGCCATTTTAGTCCCACACTTTCACACACATGCCTTTGCGGCAACAACACTACTACCAAACTTGGGATGTGTGAAGGATTCTAAAGGAACACATATCAATTGTTATTTAAAAACTTCATGTAGGGAAGAATCATACATAAGGCCAAGAATGGATCCCAAAAATTAACCTTTCCTACTATCTTGGACCATTATCTCATTGGGATTTGATTTTTCTAGGTTACTTTATTATCACATGTATCACACTTTTGTATGTTCATATTTAATTGTAACCCTATATTTCACACATGTACATGTAAAATAAATCTATCTTCATACAAGAACCTCAAACACTCATTATATATAATAATAAAATAGGAAAATGATTGAGTCGAGTGACCTCGGTGATCACCCTATTTGTGAGTTACTAAGCATTATACTACATTTCAACTCATTATAATTATCCTAGCGTGTTGTGACAATGTGCATGCAATATAAAACCCCTTAACTAGTGTCACCCTTGTGCTTCCACATAATTAGATGCTATGCTACTTTTCTCTCATGAAACCCTTATGTGTAGATGCCGAAAATAGATTTATACCCTCATTTTCCCTTATATGCATTATGAAGATTGTACTCTTGATTCCTTAGTTTTTATACATGAATAAATCAGAGTCTTTCACTTTAAAATTTGAATCTTATTGGCACATAAAGATGACCATAAACATAAAATTTGAAAGAAAAAAAAGGTAGAGAAAATACCCAATAGTTAAAAATGACCCAAAACTTGAAAAGGGGAAGACCGTATATTTTGTCTAAGATAGTATGGTTTTAAAATAACATTAAAAAAGGTAAATAAATAATGAAACAATCCAAAGATATTTATGACGCAACATAAAATCATAGGAAAACATTCAGAAAGTACCAAAAAATACATACCAAGTAATATAAAATTGAAAAAATAAGGAATTATGCTAGTAAGAATTAATTCCATGTTCAAAATCCATATATATAAAGTTTTTCAAAAGTATAATGCAATAATGATTTTGTGTAGATTTTATTGTCTATAATAATCTACATTTCTATATATTTTTACAAAACTACCCATCACTCCAAATCAAACCAAAAATATGTAGAGAGGAAGGGAGGGCAAGAGAGGGAGCTAGGAAAAGGGAGAGGGGGATATGGAGAGTGAGAGAGGAGGGAGAGAGGGAGGGAGGGAGGGGGAAAGAGAAAGAGAGTGGGAATAACCCATAATCCATATCAACTATAAAAGGATAGCATGTATGAGTATAACCGCAATACACATCACAAGCGTAAGAAAACATATTATGGTATAGTGTGGAGCGATCGTTTTTGTACACCCACAAGTGGATTGGACCTAATTAAAGGGATAATAACCCTTGTGGTTTTATAAATAATTATAACAAGTTTTATCTAAATTTAAGAAGAAACCCTAAATGCAATAGGGGTTTGGATATTGCAAGGCCTAACTATGGATTAGATAATCTAAACCCTAAGTTAGCTTAAGGGTTTGAGAAAAGATGGGTCACCAAAATGTATTAAATGTAATATATTAATTAAATTAATTTAATTAGTATTGAATATTATATGTTATAGGGTATGGATTAATAAAAATTTATAAATTTTAAATAAAAACTAGGCTATTTACAAGCATGCCAAAATAATAGAGTAATTGAAAACATGAGAGGGATTATAAAGGTGACTTAGCTAGTCTCAGATCAATTTTTGATTGTGTTGCTACCAAACCTAGGATATATGAAGGATTTTGAATTAACCTAGATAAACTATTCTTTGTAAAATTCATGTAGGGGAAGGACCATAAAAATTTCAAGACCAGATCCTATAAATTGACATTTCCTACTATCTTTGGATGTTACCTCATTGATATCTATTTTTTGTTTGAGTTCCTTTATTATCACATGTATCACTCTTTTGTATGTTTAGATTATCTTGTAACCATATATTTCACACATGTACATGTAAAAAAACCTTATCTTCCTACAAGAACCTCAAACACTTATTAGATCTAAAAATAAAAGATGTAAATGCTTGATCCATAATGACATCAACAATCACCCCATTTGTGAGTCATCAAACCTACACTACATTTTAGACTCAATGTAATTCTTATAGTATGTTATGTTAATGTGCCCATAATCTATAACCATTGACCTAGTGCTCCTGTGTTCTTCTACACCGATATGGGTATATTCTAATTTTCTCTCATGAAAACCTTATGTGTAGATGTCATAAATAGATTTGTGCCCTCATATGCTGTGATATGCAAGATGGAGATTATACTCTTGATTCCTTAGCCTTGTATATAGTAAATACATGTTTTTAAGTTGGTAAATACTTGAGGTGAATGAATATATAAACACACACACACACACATAGGAGTTTATCAATTTGAAATTTGAATCTTAATGGTGCACAAAGTCGTCCATGAACATAAAATGTGAAAGAAAATAAGGGTGGAGAAGAGACATAATAGGAAGAAATGAACCAAAACTTAAAAGGGGAAAGACCATGTATTTGGATCACCACCGTAGTTTTATTTTGAACTGAAATTAGAAAAAGTAAAGAATTAATGAAACATTCCATATATCTATATGAAAAAACAGTAAAACATAGGAAAAAATCTAGAAATTCAAATAAAAATACATACTAAACAATATAAAAGTGAAATGACAAGTAATTAAGACACTAGGACTTAATTCAATTTTTCAAAAACCACATATAACAAATGTTTTAGAAGCATGATGTAATAATGATTTTGTGTGCGTGAGAGAGAGAGAGAGAGATCATGGTTTATTTCCAGCATAAGTGATCAATGATATGCATGATAAGGTGGGTAGAGCTATTGTTGGAAGGTACATTTATGTTGTTGGTTAGATAAATGTTTTCTCTATTTGGAGGAGGATATTCAACATAGTTGAGATATAAATCCAACTTCTAAGAAATATAATCCTCAATACACTTGCATATCATTTCAAGTGGCTCTCCTATGCACTTAGAAAATTTTTGTTGAATTTTTTTCATAGTATAGATAATTAGATTCAGGACATCCTCATGGTCCCCTCTGCATTCAGCATTTAAAAAAAAATTTAGATGTTAAATTTGTGGGTTTTGACTACCTAGCATTAGATCCTGTGGAAATACAATAAATGTAATACGGAACCAACTTAGGAAGGAAATCATTTTGAGAATTATTAAGGTCACATAAAAATGAATTAGATAAGGATGTAATGGAATCCCCAAGTAATAACTCCATGATGAAACATAGATTCCTGAAAAGGGCCTAGTGGAAGTGTTCTTATGGTGGTACCTTTCATTCAGTAAGATGACATAGGGATTGACGATGTTGAGAAAGAATTAACTGTGAAAATGGGAATTTTAATAGGATCAACCATTCATAAAAATTTTCACAGGGGATGATGGGATCCAAAAATAATAATTGGGGTTCAAACAAGATTGTCCATATAGTAGGGTTCTACATAGGGGTTGATGGAGTTCAAAAATGTAAGAAAAATAAAAAGGATATGATATAATAAAAATCATAATAATATTCACATTGAGTTTACCAAAGTTTTGCAAGAGGATCCCAATCTTAAAGGATGGTTTTTGTGATAATTTGAAGATAAGGTGGGTTAGTTTGTAAAAGTTCCAAAGGAGAGGGACTAAAAGAATGTTATGTATTTTGAGTTGTGGTTGTCATTTATACAAGATCCAAAATTGTATATGTGTTACCATAGGGGATGATGACATAAACATTGATAGAACTAGAGGTAGATGGGATTGGCCATGTAGGAGTTTCTACATAAGTGTTGATGGTGTTAACATGGATTTATGAATTTTAGAGAGAGATTTTATCTAGAAGGTGAAAAATTTTTGCAAGAGGATCCCAATCTTCAAGGATGCTCTTTGTGACAATTTGAAGCTAAGGAGGGTTAGTTTGTACAAGTTCCTAAGGAGAGGGACTAAAAGAAGGTTATGTATTTTGAGTTGTAGTTGTCATTTATACAAGATCCAAAATTGTATAGGTGTTACCATAGGGGATGATGACATAAACATTGATAGAACTAGAGATAGATGGGATTGGCCATGTAGGAGTTTCTACATAAGGGTTGATGGTGTTCACATGGATTTATGAATTTGAGATAGGATCTTATTTGTGAAGTTTTTTCATGAATAGAAATGATAGATGAACCTGTGGAATTTATCTTGGACCGAGGAAGGGTAAGAAGGTTTGATGTATATGATAATACATTTATTTCCATGCATATGAATTGCACTTTTTGTAGATGCACTAGTAGAGGTATATGAGGTATCGATAATGTTAGTAGTTGTATTGTTATCAAAAATAGGTTTGTAAAATTTAGAATGATTGGGAAGGGGGTCATTATTAATATTAATGCATTCATTAGCTTGATGAAACACTTCATATTTATCACATTACTCAATTTTTCATGTGTCATGATAGATTTATGTAGATTTTCTTGAGTAATGGATTCATGATCGAGTTGTTCTTTTTATTGATGGCAAATAGTTTTGAAGGGACTATACCTTGTTTACAAAGAAGGCCAAAAAGCCAGATATAACAATCAAAGTATCAGCAAAAAAAAGGGATCAACATCTAGAATAGGCATTTGAAATCAATCGTAACCAAAAATTTACATCAGGAGAAAAATAGAACAAGCACTACAACCATGCAGCCAGAAAATAGCAAAAAAATAGCAAAAATGACGGAAAAGATTGGCGCTGCAGTGAAAAACAACCTTACTTCTTAGTTTCTCTGGTGATTTTAGATTTTATGGTTTGTAGAGAAGTGAAGAGGGCCACCGTAGTCATATGGGTGGGGTCCTTAGTATCAAGCTTAGCCAAGGTTTGGCTGCTCTCCTTGGCCGTTCCCCACAAAGTCTCTGGAATCCCACTCAAGCACAGTGATGCTGTGAACATGTTGTTCCAGAAAATCACTGATAGCATTAAAAATTGCCATACTATGCTCATGGCGATCCTTGGCTCTTCCCACTTGATTGTCCAAGGAATTCAACTTTTTATAGATGTCCTCCACTTGCTGGTTATCTATCTCAGTACCCTCATCAATCTTCCTTTTCCCTTTTTTCTTGGTAAGTTGCGTCACTTCCTCCTTCAGCTTCATCATCTCCTTTTCAAGGTCATTCAGTCTTTGTATAGTGCTATTTTCTTTGTTTTGTGAGGCCTCTTCATGGCCAACACTGCTTATGTGTAGCAGGTTTTGTGCAAATCCCATATCCTTCATTGCGAAAGGATTACGCTTGAAATTAGGGTTTCGGCTTGAGCTTCTTCTGTTTTCTAGTATTAGGCTTGGGGGTGGTAGCAGTGATGAGAGTGGGGGTCATGGTGGAAGGGATGTGGGTGGGGGTGGTGGTAGTGATGAGAGTGGGGGTCATGGTGGAAGGGATGCGAGTGGGGGTGGTGTCGGTGGAGGGAGCGAGAGGAGTCATACTGGGGGAGGAAGGTAGGCTAGGGTATTTGGAAATGCAAAGCTTGTGCAACAAGAGAATAAGCCCTTGATGCAAAGGGGTAGCCCGTGTATGCTTCTAGAACTCCCAGATGGAGCGTTCAAGAGAGTTCAGGAGATAGTGAGGGAAACAGACCATGATTTGTCTACGGAAGTGGTTTAGAAAAACCAAATGCTTAGTGGGGACAGTGACATACCTCCCTTCCAAAGATATGTAACGGACCATCATGCGGGTTATCTCATCAAAGGGTGGTGGAATTGAACTAACCCGCAGCCCCGTTGTAACAAACATCAACACCTCGTCCTCAGCAACAAATTTCTTCTCTTCTGCCTTTTTTTTGACTCTCTTGCTGAAGAAATAGAGGCCTTCCATCTCCAAACCAGTAGCTTCAGCAATAAGCTCTTCATTCACTGTAATTTTATGTCCACCATACTCAACTCTGCGGTCCTTCCAATCCATGGAAAATTGAATTGAAATGCTCTGGTCATGACCTTGAATGTGATCGATGAAATTTGTAATCGCACCTGCTTAAGGAGATTCCAGAGCTCTGCATTTTCCTTCCAATCTAGATCACTACAAGGTTCAATCTGACACGGGGCTCCTCCCATTTTTACCTCTCTGTAGTGTTTTCCCTTCTTTCCTTCTAAACCCTTGTTCGAATTTTTGTATGGAATGTCGTTGCGCTTCTGTCTGTCCCAATTATTTAGAATCCCGCACACGTTTTGGGAGTGATGAGAGTAGTTCCCGCATGTGTGATCTTTGAGCTTCACTAAAGCCCACTCCAAGTCATCATTATCCTTACTCCACACTTGAGTGCCCATAAATTTCTGCTTGAATGCTGATTTGTACCTTCTCAGGGATGTAAATAACATCATTCCAAATATTTAAATTATTATTTATGCCATAATTGGCCAATTCATCAGCAACCTTGTTACCTTCCCTGTAAGTGTGCCTAATACGGATATTTTTGAAGGTTTGGCAGATGCTTATGGATTCCATGATGAAATCCTTGATATTCCAGCTAGGGGGCAAGGATTGATTAAGATGATTAATAATATTAAGTGAGTCTCCTTCCAGGATAATATTTTGTATGTTCTGAGTCTAGGCTATTCTAAGCCCCCATAGAGCAGCCAAGGCTTCAAAGCATAATGGTTAGTTTAGACCCCCATTTTACCAGCATAGGTAGCAATCAGATTTCCTCTATGGTCACGAATCACTCCTCCCCCTACAGTAATCTCGGGATTACCCTTAGAAGCCCCATCAAAGTTCAATTTGTGCCAGTTAAGATCAGGAGGATGCCAATGTATCAAAGACCTGTCAATATTAGGGCGTGTGCTATTCTGAATATTGTCAACTCCAATTTTCCAGTTGGACAAGATATGCTCTTCATTTTTAGGATAGTTCTTGTTCTTGGGGGGTTTGAATCTGGAAATGTTCTCTTTGACAACATTAGTGATCTTCATAAAGCTGATCTTGTGATGTTGCTTAATGTTTCTGAAAATGATGTCATTTATGTCCTTCCATATTCTCCAAATGATATGGGGCATAACCAATTTCTAGAGTCTTCTCACAATACAATGCTTAAAAGGGGGATTCCATTGGGTCCAAAACTAGATAAAGTCCTTCGGCACAGCCCATAGAACTTTGAAATTAGAAAAGCCAATATTCTATATTTTAGTGGCATATTCATAGTGCCATTTTCTAATCAAAGTTATCGTGGTAAAAATTCTTCCCCAAGTACCAACCAAAAGAAAAAGTTAATTTTTGGTGTGATCTCAGCCATCCAAATCCTGCCCCAGTTGAACTCGCACTGCATATTTTTAAAGAAAGAATTATATCCATCTTTAACAGAATAATCCCCATCAATAGAGTTATTCCAGACCAATTCATCCTTGACATCCATTTGACTTAAGGGGATAAGATTCAAATGCTCTTGTAATGAAGACATCATGTGGTTCAGATCATCCCTATCCACAGAGAGTTTTTTCCATTTCTTATTGTTGCCATCCATGTCAATGTAATCCATGATTCTAGTACCATACTTACACTCAAGGCTATCTTTGAGTGCTCCAAATCTATCAATGAGGCTGCAGCTAGTCCATTTATCTTCCCAAAAATTTATATCTCTTCCATTCCCCACTTTCCATTTGCTTCCATGCTTGATGAAATTCCTGGTCTGAACTAAATTATTCCAAAATATGGAGCCATAAGGAAGGTTCTCTTCTTGAAGAAAAGA
Source organism: Taxus wallichiana var. yunnanensis (assembly GCA_018340775.1). Classification (NCBI taxonomy): domain Eukaryota; kingdom Viridiplantae; phylum Streptophyta; class Pinopsida; order Cupressales; family Taxaceae; genus Taxus; species Taxus wallichiana. The sequence continues at coordinate 434,318,974 of CM031236.1, read as the reverse complement.
TATAGTTGCTTGTTGATTAAGGTATTTGGCTTTAATTAGTTCAATCAGGGTTGGTTCTCCGAGAGCATTCTCCATCCCATTTTTGCAATTAGAGCCTCATTCATTTTTTTGATATCTTTTATACCCAGGCCTCCTATTTTTGGGAGTACAAACTTGGTCCCAAGGAACCAAGTGCTATTTGAATTTATCCTCCATTCTGTACATTGCCCAAAGAAAGTGCCTCGAATCCTCTCAATTTTTCTTTGAAAGCGAGAATGGATATTATCATCTGAGAGACATGATATAAATAGGAGATTAAGAAGAGTACTTTTTATGAGCGGAGCATTTTCCAAAGCACTTAAAAGAATGGCTCCTTTCCAAATGACCATTTTCTTTTGGAATCTTTCCAAAAAGGGCATTCAGGACATTGATTGATAATTTTTTCATACCAAGGGGAGCCCCAAATAAGTAGTGGGAGTGAACTGATTTTCATGAGCCTAAAATTTTAGCAATTTTGATCTACCTATCCTCGGGGGTGTTAAAAAGAAAATTGAGCTTTTATCAAAATTAATGTTTTGCCCAGAAGCAATTTCATAAAGTTTAGAATATACTTTATAGCCTTAACTTCAAGAATGGAAGCCATTAAAAAAAGGATTGTGTCATCTGCAAATTGCGATGAGAAGTTGTTTGATTAGTGGAAGTGGGCTTAGATCCTTTCAACAATCCATCGATGACTACTTTATCAATTGTTCTGCTAAGACTGTCTACCATAAGAATGAAAAGCAAGGGGGATATGGGATCCCCTTGCCTTAGCCCCCTTCTACTATTGAAAAATCCCACCAGTTCTCCATTTACCACCACTGAAAATATGGTTGTAGTAATGCATGCCTTAACAATTTTTCTGAATTTAGTTTGAAAACCAAAATTTTGCCAGAACCTTATCCAGAAAGGTCCAGGAGACTTTATCAAATGCTTTATTCATATCAAGTTTAAGGACCATGTTAGCTTTTTTGTTATTATCCATAGAGTGGATAGTCTCATGGACCATAATAACTCCATCCTGGATAATCCTACCTTTGATGAATCCACTCTGCTGCTTTGATATTAAATCATTCATGATAGATTGGAGTCTAGTAGCAATGATCTTGGTAAAAATTCTATAAATAACATTCACTAGACTGATAGGTCTGAAGTCTTTGAAATCTTTAGCATCCATTTTTTTGGAGCAAGAACAATATGAGTGTTGTTTAGCTCTTTCAATAGATCCCCAGTTCTATAAAATTCATTCACCACCCTGAGAAGGTCATCCGAGCATATTTCCCAAAACTTTTGAAAAAAGTTGACAGAAAACCCATCCGGGCCCGGTGCCTTATCTCCTTCAAGAGTGAACACTACTTTTTGAAGTTCTTCTATTGTGACAACTTTAGTGATGTCTGAAATCTATTGGTTTCAATTTTATCTTGGGGGATAGCCTCCAACATGAAAGAGACAACTTCTTCATTCATGGTATTATTCTCATTAAGTAGCTTTTCATAGAATTGGAGAGCTTCCTCTTTGATGCTCCTTGGGTATTTTACAACAGTGCCATTTCCTTTAGCAACTTCCATTATTCTATTGCATGCTCTATGCTTTAGGGTGGTCATATGAAAGAATTTTGTGTTCCTATCTCCTTCTTTCAGCCAAATGGCCCTTGATTTGAGTCTCCAAAGGGATTCTTCTCTGCTACAAACCATATGTAGCTCTGAAAGAATATTCTTTTCCACTGATTGATCTTCAAGAGATCTCCCCTTTAAATTCATCTTGATTTCAAGATCTTGAAGCTTTTTTTTTAATTCCTTTTTTTGGACAAACACATTTCCAAAAACCTCTTTGTTCCATATTTTAACCTATTTTTGACATTCTTAAGCTTCTGCATAAGTCTATATTGAGCAGTGCCCTCACCATCCCAAATCCACCATTCCTTTATCCTATCATGAATATCATCATGTTCCATCCACATCTTTTCAAATTTGAAGGAACTCCTGATGGGCTTAGTCCAATTGAAGAGTTTTAAAGCAATCAGATTGTGGTCCGACCCAATTCTGGGAAGAGAGGTGAGATGAAAGTCCTGGTTAATAATCCAGCTAGCAGAGAAAAGAGCTCTATCTAGTCTCACTTGAATTAAGTCTTTCCCCAACCTTCTGTTAGTCTAGGTGAACTGATTTCCATGAAGATCCACATCCATAAGATTAAGGTCAGCAACAAACTCAACAAATTCATCCATACCTGTGGAGAAGTTTTGGTTTCCACCTTATTTTTCACCAGGGTTTAGGGGAGAATTGAAGTCTCCCATAATAAGCCAGTTAGCAAGTAATATGCAAACTTCTGAAAATCTTGAGATCAGTCCAAAGTTTTCACCTCCCAATAACCATATTAGGGGCATAGATATTAGATAGTATCCAGTCACAATTATTCTCAATAGCATGAAAATTAATAGCAAGGTGGTTATTGGTTTCAGTAAGAATCATACCAGTATATTGTATTTTATCCCAAAATGTAGCAGACCTCCTGAAGCACCCTGAGAGTCCACCGCAGCCATGTCGGAGGTATCCCAAAAATTTTGTCTACTAATTTCCAGAACTTTAGAGTTCATCTTAGTTTCCTGTAAAAGCAAAATACTAGGCCTACTAGACTCTCATAACTCCTTGATTGTTCTTTGTTTGGAGTTTCCATTTAGTCCTCTGATGTTCCAAGAGATGATCTTCATTTGTAAAATTTAGGTGTTGGGATTTCTGATGGTTCAATTGCCGTTGAGTGCCATCTGCAATATCTTCCTCTATTCTCTTGGATCTGAGAGCCTTTTTGAGGGTCTTCCTCTTTTAGAGCTACTTCCAAAGTCTACTATTCTTCTAGTAGATGATCTAGTGGTTCTAGATGTTGAAGTTTCCCAGTTGTCCATTTTCTTCTTTTTTTCATTATAGAGTGAATCTGGGATCCTTTCAAATCCTTTCATTCTCTTCTTTTTCCTAGAGATGACCTTTGTGAATCCTGAATTTAGCTCCAGATCTATCTCATAAGGGATATTTTCTCTGAATGGTGTTACTTCCCCCTCCTCTTTCTCTCCCTGCTTAATGTCAGGTTGTGGATTTGTTGTATTGATGCTGGATATGGGGTTCTCCCTTTTAGAACTTTTCTGCATTGAATCTTCAGGATCCATATTTTCCTTTTCCTCATCCAAAATTTCCTTAATACTAAACAGAGGGTTCAGTTGAACTGTCTCAGTTCCTTTGGTTTCAGTCTGAGCTTCCGTTAACTAAGCGGGCTCTTTAGAAATAATATTTACTTTCACTGTACCCTTTTGCTCATCAACCTCCAAAACCACCTTAACTGGGTTTTGCATATCAATGTCTTCTTTGGAGGTTATGGGTGCTCCAAGTGACGTTTCCACTGGAGTTTTTGGGTGCCATAGTTTCCTACAGACCCGAGGTTTTCTGATTGGAGTTTTGAACCCCTTTTTACCTTTCTTCTTATAGTTCCACTCAAAGCATGGTTGAGTGATTTTTCTTTATTTCGGCTCTGATCAGGTTCCGCTTCAATCTCAACTTCCTGTATCTGAGCTGAGGCTCCTTCAAGATTTTCATTTATGTTTTTTGAGTCCTCTTGGGAGACCTCCTTATTGGGGCATTTTCTGGAAAAATGTCCTATGTGATGACATTTCTTGCATCGTAGATGAAAAGTTTCATAATCAATCTTTTGTCACCAAATGCCATACTTAGAGTGCAAATTTATATGATCCGGTAATTCCTGCTCCATTTCAGAAGAGATACAGAATCTAGCAAAGGCCAGTCTGGATTTGTTTCTTATAGGCCCATCCAAACCAATCGGAGCACCGAGGGATCTAGCAATATTTAGCAGGATCTAGCAATATGATCTCGAGTTGTTACCAATAAGGGTATAACAATTATCATACAAATAAGCCCAATTCAAACAATGTTTTTTCTCATTATGTCATTAAGGAAGGGGTCAAGAAGGGTCTACAACCATGGTGAATGGTTGGGGTAGATGGAATCACAACTCTTCCTTGGATAGAGGTTGGTGATAGTTATTATAGGAGGGAGTAGAGATTGGTTTTTATTTGGTGACAAATCGATCAATGCTATAAAAAGACATAATGGAAGGAGTGCATTAAATAATATTATTAATGACTTCATCATTAGTGACATTATTGTTTCTAGGATGCATGAGAAATGAATGTTTTGTGATGTCTATTACTTTGGAAAAGGCTTTTGAACTCTACCATGAGTTAATATTGGTGTTTTTATTTTTAAAATGCTTTCCAAATAGGTAGGGGAGAAGGACCTAACCTTGTAGTAAAGGTGAGGTTCAAGTGATTTAAGGAACAATTAGAATAAACTTCCATCAAATATGCTATGCTCATCCCTAGTGGATAAAGTAATCCAATATTGATGAAATCTTGGGTATATTCATTATCCTTGATGAAGGCATTGATTTTATTCTTAGGAAGATCATAATATTGAAATTCACTTGAATATAGTAGTCACGAATCTTTCAAACTAGACAATGGAGTTGGATCGGGTGGGTATGGTATCGATCCAAGGCATCTCTTGTAAGTGTCTTAGAAAATATATTGGTTGTAGCGTAGGAATTGGATCTGACCCAATATTTATAAAAACTACCAAAATACTCGATATGGAGAGAGTGGTCAATATAACCATCGTAAGTGATGGAAGGAGGTACACCTCTAATTTCCATAACAAAAATGTAGGGAGCAAGTGGATATCTTGAATGAATTAAATGGTCTTGTTATGGATGGGATTTTATGCAAGGGGAATTCAATTAGGCCCAAATGAAAGTGTAGGGGGATGGCCTTAATTTTCCACACCCTAAGATATCATTTGAGGTTGAATAAAAATTTGATTTAGATTAGTTTGGAGTTGTAAAAACTGATTTGTAGTCATGGTTTATTGTCGGCATAGGTGATCAATGATATGCATGATAATGTGGGTAGATTTATTGTTGGAAGGGACATTGATGTTGTTGGTTGGATAATAGTTTTCTCTATTTTGAGGAGGATATTCAATATAATTGAGATATAAATCCAAATTCTAAGAAATATAATCTTCAATACACTTGCATATCGTTGCAAGTGGCTCTCCTATGCACTTAGAAACATTTTTGTATAATTTTTTTCATGGTATAGGTATAATTAGATTCAGGATATCCTCATGTTCCCCTTCTCTTTAGCATTTAAAATAAATTTTTAGATGTTAGATTTATGGGTTTTGACTACCTAACATTAGATCTGTGGAAATACAATAAGTGTAATACGGAACCAACTTAGGAAGGAAATCATTTTGAGAATTATTAAGGTCACATTAAAATGAATTAGATGAGGATGTAATGGAATACCAAAGTAATAACTCCATAATGAAACATAGATTCCTAAAAAAGGCCTAATGCAAGTGTTCTTATAGTGGTACCTTTCATTTAGTAAGATGACATAGGGATTGATGACGTTGAGAAAGAATTAAGCTGTGAAAATGGGAATTTCAATAGGATCAACCATTCATAATTTTTTTCACAGTGAGGATGAAGGGGTCCAAAAACAATAATTTGGGTTCAAACAATATTGTCCATATAGTAGGGTTCTACATAGGGGTCGATGGAGTTCAAAAATTTAAGAAAAATAAAAAGGATATGATATAATAGAAATCATAATAATATTCACATTGAGTTTACCAAAGTGTATGATGAGGAAAAGAGAGGTTCCCAACTAGTTTCTCAAATATAGGGATAAAATATAATATCATCAACACGTGTAGATACAAAGGTGCTTACGAGGTGCTATTATCATAATTATATAGGATAATGAACCTAATCCTAGGACAACAATAGGTTTTCAATGCCTACAACTAATATAAATATAGTTATCCTACTAGGATTCATAAATAAGAGTAGTCAAGGGAGGATAAGACAAAGGTTGCAATATAATAAGATAATGCAATAGATTAAAGCAAAAATACATATACTCTAGTCTAAGATAATGAATGATCAACATACAACATGTAAATGAAAGATAAAAGACTAAAGAGGGTAAAAAATAATTACCTATAGAGTGTGTGTTTTTATTGATGCGTAATCCTAAATAGATATAACAACAATGAGAGAGAATCACTATGGGTGGAGAAGGGGAAATCAACAATATCTCTATCCTTGACTCACTATGGTGACCCAAAGTCAAAAGAGGTAATATCCAATACTCCAAGTCAACTAAAAGAATAAAAGTGTGTGAGAAAGAGTAATTAAGAAAATGTTGATTAGTGATAATTTCATATGTAGTGGTGAAAATAACAAGGAAAAATAGGGGTATATATACCCGATGCCATCACCCATGAGTGATGACATCATCTATGGAAACACATAAATAACCACCATCACCCATGATGATGGCATTGTTCTTAAAGCAGGAATAATGGTGCGTAATAAATATGAATAAGTAGAAAAATGGCTATAATGTGTGAACAAAGGGAAGAAATGAGGCAATTTTAGGGTGACTGATGATATTTAATGACATATTTAAATTTTTTTGGTCAAGACAACATGACCAAGTCCAATCACATCCCAATCTCGAAAAACCCCTTAAGGGACATGATCAAAAGGAGAATGCATAAAAACCCCTACACAAAATAAAAGGTTAGTATTCATTAAAAGTATGGTGTATACATTATGCACATAGGTGGATGGTAATAAGAGATTCCTTTTAATTATTTGAATAGATGTGTGTCTCACCCACCAAAATTATTAGATTTCTACTTGTAGAATTATTTCTCATTGTTGCACATTTTCTTTCTCAAGTATCAAACTACCTCCATCTTTTGTAGTGTATTTTAGTTTTTCCACCAGTATGGAAATACAATCATCATCGTGTTTCTCCTATGCAACTAGTTTCTCTTTTCCATCCCTTGTAGTATTTAGGTTTTTGTGTTATTTTTCAATGTGCTCTTTTTCTTCTCATTACAATTTTTCTTCTGTATATTTTCCTTCTCTCCATGCTTTTGATCCTCCTCTTTATTTTTACAATATCCTTCCTCGACTAGTTTTTTCTCCTACTCGTATATTTTTATTTCCGCTTTTATTTTCACCCTACTATAGGTACTATTATTTATTCTTGCAATCTTCTTCCTCTTTCGTGTTTATTTATTCTTCTATATTATGCTTCTTTTCTACCTCTTCCTTATTAGTTTTCTCTTCTTCCTTATTTTGTTTCTCTTCTTCCTTGTGGTTATTCTTTTCTTATTCCTTTTGCTTATTTTCTCTTCTTCCTTGTGATTATTTTTATATTCTTCCCCACATTTGTTATCTTCTTCCTCATGCTTATTTTCTCTTTTTCCTCCTTTAATGATTTATCTTGCATAATTTTAGAGGATTCCTCTTTTTTATTCTAATGCCTCATGTAGCCTCTCTACTTATTTTTTCCATTAACTCTTGTGAAAATGTTTTTCCTCTTCACTGTGTTTTTCCTCTTACACCGATGGAGCTAAAACTTGTTGCATATTGGGTTTTATTAGTTCTACCCCTAGCTGCTCCACTAGGCCCTACGTTCTTGGTTGTTACTTTTCCTTGGTCCCTTCATAGATGGATACATTTGGTGGTGATTATAGAGGAGAATTATATTTAATTTTCTTTATAGTATATTTTGAGACTAAATCCTTGTGGACTTTAATATGTGTTATTCTATCTCGTGTGCCTTTCCCTTTCCTATGTAACTTTTTTCTCAAGCATCACATGTTATTCCTTTTAAACCCAAGTTTCCATCTTGATAAAGTCTTGTTTATTTTCTTGAGGTATCATCCAAATGTATCAAGTTCCTTCATCAAATATGATTTATACACTAGTCAAAAATGACTATATTTGTGTTTATATATTTTCCTCTTTATGATATTTTTACAATTTTTTAGGGGTTGTGAGTTCCTTGTCTCCTTGTGCAACCTCATATATTAGTTAGGAATATGGTCAAGAACTATTTTTAATTCTTTAAATATTAATATATATTATAAAAAAATTATTTTGTGATTTATTCTTTCAATATCTAGGCCAAATGTTTGCGGTGATCTTAACACTTTAACATCTCTTCTTGAAGTTTTATTTACTTCACATGTAATTTCTTTATTACTTTTCAAGTAAAATTTTCATAATCCATAAATTTTTACATTTTGGTTCCACTTATACTAATTCACACTTAGAAACTTTACATTTCTTGACCAACAATATATCAAAATATAACTAGTTGAACCAACTAGGAAGCCATGGGTTTTCTTTAGGTAGTTTGGCTTCCTCTATACTCTACATGACACTTCATTTCTTGTGCCTCTTCTCACCTTTGGCATGTGTAATTATTGGATCCCTATGTAATTTTTTTCTTGCACTACTTGGGATAGTCTAAATGATGTTTCCAAAAATTTACTCACAATGGATGATCCGAGCTTTAATACGTAATAGTTGGACATGTGTAGCTATCGTATAATGTTGTCTATTTAGTTATCCTTTCACGATATATAGGTCCAAAAATTATGGAATTTTATTAAGTGAAATTTATTAATGATTGCCCACCTATGGAAAACCCTTCCCATAATTATTATCCATAGGATTCACCCTCATTTCCCCTTTGTTACTATATTTTTGAGTAAACGAACACCCATCAATCTACATTCCTTGATCCTCTCACTGAATTTTGCACAATACTTAGAATTATAGCCTACCATTATGTAATCACTGTTACAAATGAAAGGAACCACCTCATATTATATGTTCTAGGTCCAAAGACCATATTTATGTTTTAAATGCAGATTATAGATGGTAGTTTAGAACCCTCAAGACACTAAGACACAAAAAACCAATCTTCTTCTTGCTTTAGTTATTGATTTAATCGAAAGATTTTCCGAGTAAATTCATAATTGCCACAAACACTACCTCTTCCTAGAATTCAAGGGGTAGGATCACGAGTAAAATCAAATACGTAAATTGTTAGGTATTCCAATCAAAGAGTTAAACCTTGGGTTTTATTTTGATAGAGAAAGAGTAGCCTTTCCTAGGAACTAAGGACCACCAATCATATCGTTTAAATATCCCTCTTTATATTTAAAGTAGAAAAGTAAGTAACTATTATTCATAGTTGTTACATCTAACTAGACATTAGGCTTCCATTTTCTATTTGATTAGCCTCTCACTAAGTCAATATTTTTATAGGGATAGATAAATTACTGACTAGGATGTTTTCTAGATGAATCTACACAAGGTCCACTAGTTTTTATGGGATATATAGAGAAGTACCCTCATCATATACCATGGTTTATAAAGAGAACACTTCTCATGATTTCTTCGATGAGTAAGAATTTGACACCCTGTCTATCTAATACCTTCTATCTATGACTCTTTTTTTCAAATATGAGAACCATATTTTGTATATCAAGTTTACATGACAAGTCACCTTTTGAAGTGGTCCTTTTAGGATCCACCAGTCTTAAATCTTCCCCCATGGTTCCTACCCACTCAAAATTCAAATTTCCATATTCTCCCAATTAGTTTTCCATGACCACCTTTGGTAAAAAATATTTTACCAAGTGTCTATGGGTGGGTTTATTTTTATTTGAATTATCTTTGGGACTTATTTTTAAATAAAACTTGAAAAAGATAGGTGAATTCTTAGTATAAGTCAAAAATATGGTAGGAAAATGATTTTGTAGAGTGACTGATGGAATTTGATGTTATAACATGGTTGATTTCTCATATCGGGATGGATGATGCCATCTAATGAGATTAGTATGGATTATTTATTCTAGTAGGATTGTTGATGTAATAAGGATGATAAGAAACTTTTTCAAGCACTAATGTCGGTGTGCTAGTATGGATAATACCATATAGTTATTTATTGTTGATTGATTATGTATTTATAACTCGATGATTTATGATATTTTTCTATGGCTAAGAAATATGGGTGCTTGTTTTTGTATTTCATGAAGGATGTTGATTTAGAGATTAGTTGATGTAGCATAGTTTTTGACCTTATTATAGAGATTATCAACTTTATGTAGGGAAAACTTATAGTATTTAGTGGGATTGTTATGATGGTACAAATACCTTGGGATCCAAATTTGGTACAAATGTTTATTGGTCCATGGAAGTATCTAAAAATACATTTAGATGGTGTACCTACAATGATAATTTGATATGAATTTTACTCTAGCAGATGTCCATTCTATATTTTGAATTTTGATATAAGGGACATGCATGTTTTATGATGTTCCTGAGAGTGTATATGAGATAAGGAATTGTAATGGTGGAAGATATGCTCTAACAAGAACCATTTTAGGCCACTTATTTTCTGAATTATCACTTTATATGATTTTTGGATTTGTATATCCAAAAGGTCATTATTTGGATGGTTGTGACATGGATTATTTGTTAGAAATAAAATAGAGGAGTTTTCCATTTTTCCTTCATAGCTTGTAGAAAAATCTATAGTTGGATATATAGTTCATATGGGGCACAACAATATAGGTAAAATTGTCCCAAAATTTCTATAGATTATGAGTGATACAATAATGAATAATTGGTCCTATTATTCTAATATTGTCATGGATATATGAACACTTTCCCATGTATATGCCTATTAGGATGTCCCTAAAAACAGTAGTAAATTCCCTTAGGATACCTGCGGTGGGAGAGGAGAGAGGGAGTGAGGGCAAGAGTTTGGTATTCATACCTACACACAACTTGTTAGGAACAAGTGATATGGACCCCGCATATTGGGTAAGTTGATAGATGGCCTTCATGGCCCATAATGTAATAAGTGAAATAAATTATAGAGATGATAGGACACTAAAATTAGTGGGTAGAAACACATCATATGGATTGAGTGATAAGTCATTTTAGGAGGCCACATACAAATTTATAGTCCCAAAATACTAGCCATAATAGACTAGGGATCCATGAGGCTGAGAAGATGAGGGATTGGAGGCCATTGTATTAATATTGAGGTCATGCTAGCATATAGGATACACAAAGAGATGATAAAATAGGATTAAAAAGGGACTATATGGTAGGTGTATGTTATAAAAGTGGGGGATATATATGAGAGGGATTTCCCATGTCAAGAGGAAGAGACACAATGAACATTTTTATAGGACTGAGAGTGGAGATTACAAAAGTTAGGAGGAATATATTTTTCTTCTTATGGGACGAATATCAATAATATTCTCACCAAGGACCTTTTGATAGAATCATAGTCATGAAGTTAGGAACTAATAATGCTAGTATAGAGAGATATATGAAAATACCTTAGTTGTATGAGGTCATGATATAATAATTATGACATCAAAATAGGTAAACAGTAGATGAGGTATTCATAGAGGAATGAACTAGTCATCAAGATATGAATTTGTATTTGAGTTATTTACTTTCCAAGAGTAGAAATATATGAAAGAAGGTATTATGATGTATTTGTGAGTCAATTTTTGTAATGTGATGTTTTTAGAGGATCTTATAGTAAAGTAAAGAGCCTTGATAGAAGGTGTACAATATGATAGTTTGGATCCAATTATCAAGAGGATAGAAATTACATTGATGTAAAATCTTGTGGTACCCTATGATAGAAAATATGTGGGATATTTTTTAGTTGTAAAGAGAGGAAACTTAAGAGTTACAACATTAGATAGAGAAAATTACAAATATAGAGTGGGGAGATATGGTGAAACGTTTTCATAAGCTAAGGAATACTTAGTCCCTAAGTATGAAGAAATATGGGAGATCAATTAATTCTTATAGTATTGCAAATATTTTAAGTTTATTCGAGAATAAGGTTTCTCGAGAGAAAAATGGCGAAGCCTCAAGTTATAGATATAGGGAAACATTCTTGGCTCACTCCGATCAAATGGATTTTCATACCCCATATTCTTATATCATAAAGCACCTCCTCTATCAAGGAATGAATGATATGTACAAGAGACAAGATTTGTATACATGTTAGTATGATGTACCCATATTTGAAAAAAATTGATATTTATGTATGATAATATATTTTACCTATAATGTGTGTGTATTGTTGTGATTCTATGTAATTTGATTTACTTTTGTTTTCCCAAATTTTATGACATTTATGGCTTATAAAATTGAAGAGGTAAAATGAGATAAATGATAAAAAAACATCTAATGAGAAAGATAAGAAAATATATAAATAAAAATATGCACTATAATTTGTAAATAAAATGACATCTTATGGCATTTAAAATTAACAAAAGAGATGAAAAGATATTCTAATATATTTTAAGACACCTAATAAAACCTAAGAAAGGAAACATATGGCTTTAAAATAAGGTTGCAGTAAGACATAAAAATAGAAAAATTAATCAAAGAAATTATAAAATGTGTGAATAGGTTGCAATAAATATCAAATGAAATCTAAGGCATGGGAAAAGAAAACACAATATATAATAGAGATATAGGTTGTAAATAAAAAATTTAATGTAATTAAATGGTAAATAAAACATAAGACATGATAAAAATGAATCATTGAAAATTATTAGTATCACATTCAATGTTTATAATAGATGTTTTCAAGATATGAAACACATTTATCTAATGTCTTGACTAAGATAAATAAATATAGAGTAGATGATATTGGATAAATATTTGTGAGGAATACCTAAAGGTATTAGATTCATACTCAATTATGTGGTTGTTGGGTTTATAAAATAGACAACTATATGAAAATAGGAGAGTAGGATAGAAAATGATATAAAATCATGGTTTATTACTAGCAATATCCATCGGGAGTGAACATGAAAGTGGGAAGACTTAAGGATTCATCAAGTATACAAAATGTCCAAAATAGATGAGAAAAAATAATCAAAAGGGTATGAATAAAGGATTTCATCATATGGGAGAGAAGAAACAAGTAGACGAGTTATGATTAGGATAAATAATGAAGTATAAAGATATATCCATGTCATCTATGATAGTATATGATAATAAATATGTATCTCATCTTCCCAAAACATTTTCCCTATTCCTTAGGACCTAACATAGGGATATATGTTACTATTAATAGAATTAGGTATTGACATGAAAATGAAGGTACATTGAATGATAGATATGAAACCTCCAACCCTAATTGAAAATCCCAAAGCACACCATAAGATACCTCAATCTCTATAATGAGTCCAAGTGTGGAGTTTGATATTTCAACTAGGATAGAAGATGTGTGAAATATGATTATATCACATATTTTTTATTTGTGAATAAATTTTATTTCATGTAATAATTACCTTTTTATTTTGAATTTTTTTTCTTTGATAACATGGCTTTTTGATTCATTTTCTGTTAAAATTCCTCCTCCATACTAATTCAGAAGGATGATCTAGTGTTTATGAATTATGAATAGATTAAAATATATAAATGTAATTTATATAGATGAGAACCTAGAAACCATGATTTTTAGGAACCTACATACATACCCTAAGGAAAGAGTGTGATATCATCTTCAACATAAGTGTTCCTTAAGTGAGAGATGAAGAGAGGTAAGTGAAAATTGCATGGATGCAATAGTGATACAATGATGGATAAAGTTGATAGATGATTTCAAAAGGATATATAAATATCTCTTAATATTAGATATGAAGGATATAAATTGATGAACTAAGAAATAGATGAACTATAGATTACTAGATATGTTAATAGATATAAGTGTAAGCTACCCATGATAAATTCAGAACAAACATAAAATGTGATAATATGAAACATAAAGTAAGGCCGTAAATGGGTAATAGTCATACCAAAAGATAAAATAATAAAAATATCAGAAATAAACCCAAAGGAGTTTGTTAAGTATGAATATAAAAGGTTATAATTGGATCAACCGTACTTTAAAAATGAGGGAAGAAAAATAGTAAAATTAAATCCAAAATATGTCATGGGGAGGTTGTAACTTGTAAGTAGAAAGGTTGTAAATGAAAAAAAAATATACAAAAAGATGAAGTAAGAAACAAATGGTAAAATTATACCCAAAGGATATTGTAAAGAGGGTATATATTATAATTAGGTTGTAAAAGTGTACTAAACATATGTTTAAACTAACCTTGCCATGTCATAAGTAGATACTATAGAATTATAAAGGGGAAACTCAAATTTTCAAGAGAATTTTCATTTTTAAACCAAGGATGTAAGAGGTAGCCAAAATATTTCACTATGTAATTGACTAGTGTAAAAAGGGAAAATAGGAAAGTAAAATATGGGAAAAAATTTAGTATGGGAACATGCAGATGAGGTTAAAAGGGTGTATAAGATAGTTTCAAGAATCTTCAATAGACTCATGAACCTATCATTAAATTCCATAACTTGTGAAAATAATGGTATCCTCTACATATTCAAGGAAACGAGAGACATTTTGATGGATATCATGATGAAAACCATGATATATTCTTCCATCTCGCATGAAAATATGAAATTAGATCTCCTGGAACATGTGCATCCTAGTGGGTGAAGGTGTATGGATGAAAGGAATGATCTCCACATATAAAGTATAAATTTGAGGATGTGATACCTTACTTGATATATAGGATGTGTTTTTAAATAAATAATCTATACGAGAAAGGACTAAAGTGGGTAATTTAGGAGTAATAAAAACCACTCTTGGATTTAGGTGGAGGAGAGGATAACCATTAAGAATGATGTTGTTGCTATTATTTTAGGATTATCTAATAATTAAGAGATGAATAAGACCCAATACCATGAAGAGAGAATAAATTATAAGGAGAGGAAGAAGAAGGATATGGTAACTTGTATATATTCTCATGTACTTTAACTTATTAAATATTCATGTGTTTCGATAAGCTCAAAAATCCTTTACATCATGCCCCAACACATCATTCCATGTGAAATATGGATCATGATTTCTCAAAGAGTTTGAGGATACAATGACATAAGGTTCATGTGTGAATTTATTGGAATAAAAGTAAGAATTAAGGCTATTAAGTCTAATAAAATGATCTATAATTTAAAATCTAGTCTAAAAATTCACTAATGATTGTGAATCAATATTTGAGTTTATTAGTGGGGTTAAAGTAATTAGGTTGGTATAGTCCTATGATAATTTCTCTATCTCCTTAGAAAATACAACGTGTAACTCACTTTACTCATAATTATAGGTCAAGGGGTGTTAGGAAAATATAATGGACTATGTTTATGATATGATTGAAATGTGACTGAATTTATTCGGGAAGAGATTACATCATGAATATAAAGAGAAGAGTATAATTACTTCTTAGTGCATTCTTTTCTTAGGCATAGTAATAAATAATGAATCATCAAGTGAGTAGGTGTAATTATAATAAGGGGTGGTTATATTAACGTGGAGAGATTAAATGACTATTTCTATATATAGTGAAGTGGAAAGCTCCTTAGGAGAATGATAATAATAATAATAAATCATTACTAAAATTGTGTGTATCACTTTCATATGATAAAAAAGTTAAAAAATAAAGGGGTAGCTAGGAAATGACGAAATTATAAAGGTTGATATTTAGTATGTATAGATTAATCACATCAATATCATCATTAGTTGATTTAAGAAGGGTAGGTGGTATATTCTTGACAAGTTTGTGGTGTCTATTATATACTTAAAGAGAATTGATAAGGTATTTAAAATTATAGATCTCTTGAAATGGGACATAAGAAATTATTTTGAGAATGGTTATTTTATAGACATGTCATTCTTGAAAGTGTTCAAAGTACCGAGCATTTGTATTTCCTTGAATCTTAAACATGAAGCCTAGATAATGATACTTTAAAAATTGGAAAGTGGATTATTTGATTTTATGCATTCAATGTGTCCATGGTCATCCAAGAAGAATATTATATGAAATATGACAGGTTAAAGTCAAAGATGCTAAATGTCACTATAGCGGTATGAGGAGGTATGATAATGGGTAGACAAATGAATCCCATCGGGGATTTCATTTATTTGTAACCTTGACATTTATTAATAGTAGATTTAATATTATTGGTAGAATAGTTATGAGACTTGATGAATTTTAAATAAGTGACATGTGTACTTTAAGCGTCATCAATGAGAGCATATTTTTCTTTATTGTTGTTGATATTAGGTAAAATGAAGAGAGTAGGATAATATCCTCTAAAGATAAGATTTTATGAGATCATAAATTCAATGATAAATATTTATTCATGGTTAGATCTTTCTCGAACCAAAAGATCAATGCATTAATGAAGAATGCTCTCGTCTAAACCATACAAGAGGGTGTTTTTTTTTTAAATCTAGTGGTGAGGGTATACTTGATGAAAAGGTTTATACATTTACCATGCATTCAAGAAGTGAAGAGGGATCAAACAAAATTCCCAAAAATATAACAACCCAATTAACAAAAATAGTTATAACTAGCTTCTCAAAAATCACCAAAATGAAGCAAATTCACCTTACCGCAAGAAGCCCTGAATTGACTTACAAAACTAAAAATGTATTCAAAGGATAAAAATTATTTAAACCTTATAAAATACACTTATAAAGTATGATCAACCACTTCAAAAATTTCCAAACCATCGTCTTATCAAATTTCACCATTTAGACCTCAAACTAGCTAGTAGCCTTGCCAAAATGTATTTTTGATGAAATTAACAAAATAAAGGGAGTTAACATTCCTTGGTAAGAGTTTTAGATAGAATTTTCAACCATTAAGCCAAGTCCAAAGTTTTGGGATCTAATTCCAATCCCATTCACTTTTATTCTCATTCTATTATTTTCAACTAGGTCTCTTTTAGCCCTTCTTAGCTCCCAAGCCTTCATGTCTGAAAAAATATACACATCTTCATGATTTTTTTTAGTGTTTTAGATACCCATTTGGGCCCTCTTAGTGCATGGTAAATTTTAGCCCCCAACTCTTTGTAAAAATTTCCCAACACAATTCTCTCTTTTGTTACTAGTCTCAAATAGGATTGTAGCTTTTCGAGGTTTAAACACTTATTGGATAATTTCAATCTCTGAAACACCTTATAAAACCTAAATAAAACATGTTCATGCTATCATGAATGATCATTCACTTACATGGCTTCAATCATGTTATCTTCTCACTTTTGACCTTCTTAAGGCTTCTTGCTTGTCTTGACACAAAACAATCCTTTGACCTGGATTTTGTTCTTTCTTGGATTTCCGATTTTATTCTCACACATTTAATCACTTATCATTATTCATAATACTCACCAATTCCATCAATACGCTCACTTATTCTTGTTTAACTTGTTTTCTCTCATATGCTCACTTGTTTCCTCAAAGTTTCTCAATGGCATTATACATGATAGTCATATTTTTTTCATATGGGTAAGTGCACCAAGTTGGGGGACAATTAAGTGGACATCAAATCCTGAATTTTACATTAAAAATAGAAAAACATAAAATTTAGTCTTCCATGAGACTTGAACCATGCCGAAAAGTAAAACATATGTCATAAAAATGGTACCATTGCATAGGGGAGACTATTAGCTTTGTAGAAATACTAATTTTAAAGTGAATAGAATAGGATAAATATCATTTTATAATTTTTTACTAATAGTAGGTCTTTAAGACACTTTTTCCCATGAATGTTTATGTCTACGTTTAAGACTACAAATTTTGTTTCACTTATCAGAATGTGATAAAAATTATACCATCCCAACTATGGAAAAATTATATACATGTTCAAAAAAAAAATTATTTGATTTCAATATTTTTTGATGAAGTTATGGCGGGCAAATGGAAAGTGCTCTATTTTCTTTATGTTTTCATACCACTTTCACGGAAAAAATCATAAAAAATAAAATATTGCTCAAAAAAGTACAAAATAAAATTCATCCCAAGATAGATAGTGGCATCTAACTTCTCACCAAAGGAGAAAAATATATATCAATTTTTGGTCATCCAAATTGTGGGCAAACGGACTATAATCTTATAGGCGTTTTTAAAAAAAAATACCAAGTCATTGAATTTTGAGTGTTTAATATAGCTAATATTGTCCATTTTTAAAAAAAATTAGTATTTTAGAAACTAGATTCCGGATGCTACGATTCATATTAATATAAGTTTTTCTAATTTTGAGTGTATGTATTGCTAATAATCCCTACAAGTTGATATTATGTTGTTATTTGCAATATGACGTCCACGTATGACCCCTTTTTTGTCCCCCAACTTGCTGCACTTACCCATATGGTGGATTATTTATGGACTTTACAAGCTCTCAAGTCTTAAAATTACCAGAATAAAACTCCTATAAATGATAGATTACAACTTCCCTTATGGGTTTGCTTCCTAAGACCTTTTTCACTTTATACAATTAAGACTCAAAACCCAAATTTGCACATACAGATAAGAAAATACTCTCATCAATAACTATCTATAAAATTGTGGAAAGAAAAACACATCATCAACAATTGGAACTTAACTTATGACCCCCAACCTAAGAAAAGTAATCCTAGAGAAGGGGTAAGATGGACTAATCCCAGAGAGGGTTTTATCAAACTAAATTTTGATGGAGCTGCTAAAGGGAACCCTGGAAAGGCTGGAGGAGGAGGTGTGTTTCGTGATGCAAATGGTAAGTTTATCCTCGCTTACTTCTTTAATTTGGGCCTACAAACTAATCATGTCACTGAGGTAGTGGTGATGTATTGGGGAGTCAAGCTTGCGAAAGAGAGAGGTTTCAAGTTCCTAATCATGGAAGGGGACTCTTTGAATATCATCTCATGTATGAAGGGAAAAAACACAACTTCTCTATCTATTGAAGACTTTATTAAAAATTCAAAAAGGAAAATGTCTTCTTTCACTGAAATATCATTCCAACATATCTACTTGGGAAGGAAATAGATTGGCAGATATATTTGCTAACAAGGGGGTAGAAGCTATAGATTTTAATGTGGTTGAGGAATCAACCAACCTGGAAGCTAAAATAATTCATACTCTAAAAGGGGATTATGATCCCAATTCCATATCTTTTTAATGATGAATTATAAGGATGAGGTGGCCTCCAGGATGACGTCTTTGGAAATGATGATTCTTAGACTCATGCCAAACATAACTTCCAATCATCCCAAAGATTGGATTGAAAGGAAAATCTTTTCATTAATTTGAGCCATTCGCACATATTTTGTAAAAGTGGCTACCTGAATAGATAGTGGAATGATAATTTGTAGGATCACAACATGAAGAAGGGATACATGGGTAATATGGGAGGATATTTGGTGTGAACAGATCCTGACATGATCCCTACTTTGTCGAAGGAAGCTTCGAGCTATCGGATAAACTAAGTTTGATGAATTTTTAAAAAAATTTGATGGTTTTGATGAAGATATTAGTGAGGAAGTGGCTAAAACTTGGAATGAAGGCCATGTTTGTGTCTATAATTTCTCCTTCACTATATCTCTGAAGTTTATTGCTAGAGTGATAGGGCTGTCCCTAGAAGGAAGATGTATTTTCAAACCTAAGTCCGATTATAGCTTGGAGATTGACAACTTCATGCAAGGTAAGGGTGCTCTTAAACAAATTCATAATGGTTATGCTAGGGAGGATTTACCTTCACCATACGATGAAATATCTCTATTATTGATGTCATACATAACCTTGGAAGGGCGTTACAAGGTTGTCTATGGGTATCATTTCCTAATGTTTAATCATGTTAGGAATGGCAGGCTCTACAACTTTCCAAATTATCTGTATATTTCTCTAGCCAAATCTATTATGCAGGTTGGAAAAGGAACTTTTACCCATCCATTGCACCAAGGGCTAATTAAAGCAATGTTGAAGTTGGGTACCCCTCTCATTGGGAAAAATGAAAATTTGGGGCTAATTTGGTGAACCCTGGTTAAGAAGATTTTGGGAAAAATGAGATTTCTGAAACTAAAATTGATATCACATGCATGGAGGAAGTGGGGAAATCGGTGGCCAAAAGGACTAGGTCAAGTTTGGCCAAAGAAAATGTTAAGAAGAAGAGTAAGGAGAGTGAGGCTTCGGGACCTCAAGAGAACATTGAAGTAAGCTCATATTCTAGTGACCAGAAGGAGGATAATGTGAACCAGTTTAGCAATGGAGGTGGGAAAGAGGATGGAAAAGAGGTTCATGGAAACTCTGAGGGCCAAACTTCCTAGAATACGAAAGAAGCTATAGAAAACCTGCAGGATCTTAAAGTAGAACAGAAGAATTTGTTTAAATTTCAGGACTCAACAGTCAAATCTAATGTTTTTCTGAAAGAGTTTGAAAATTACAGACTAGATATAGATATCAACAGACACAAAATTAGCATGGTGTCCATTGATTTGAGGGAGCTTCAGGATAAGGTTGAAAAACTCACGACCATAGTCCTCAATGACCAATTAAAGAATGCTAATGAGAGATGTCTTTCTATGGAGCAAGAAATGTTGAAGATGAAGGAGATCATTCTCGTAGATTAGGGACGTCCACATTCTCAATGTTAAGAGCACCATTCACCATCTTAAACTCTTGGTAGAGATGATACACTCCATGGAAATAGCCAAGAAAATGGAAAAGGATGGAACTGGGCCTAAAGTGGAGATTGTTGAACCTAATTATCAGTACTAGAAGTCCACCATTGCCAGCTTGGTCAATGAATGGAATGGTTGCATGCATACAAAGTGGGAGATTTGATAAAAGAATGAATGGTTTTTTCTCTTTTTGGTGGCAAGGACCCCTTTTTGTTTTGTTGTTAGTTCTTTGGCTCTTGTTGTTATTTTGGTATAGTTGGTTTGTTAGTATGGATATTATGATCACTAGCATGTAGTTTTGTTTTTGGTCTTGAGGGGCTCCAATGGGTATACCCTTGGCCTCTCTTTTTGTGTGGATCTTCATATTTTGTACGGGGTAGGGTCCCCTCAACCCTTTTTTTTACCTATAATAAAAAAAAATCTTTGAAATTGTCAAATAATTAAATTATTTAAAACCCACTTGTAAAATTTCTCAATGCTTCTACTCTCTAAATTTAAGAACCTAGTGACTAGAGACAAAGTTATGTCAAAACATCAAACTGCTATGTGAAAACTGTCTTTTCCTCATAGTCACAAACTATATTTTTATGATAACTTCCTCAATAAATTCTCATTAAATCGAAAATTTAGCTTAAAATTTCTAAATGTCTATAAAAATTATTCTCACAAATTTTTAGAACTTTATAATGGATAAAACTCCAATAATCCACATTTTAGAAAGTTTTCCCTAGTTCTTGAACTATGCCGGTAGCAAGCACTCAAAAATCAATAAATTTTATATACGATGGTTTTAAGACCTCAAACCACTTGGAAAATTTCTGTAATATCCTCTTACACATATCACTAAATTTTATCTCATACTTTTTCCCATAAAATTGAGAAAATGCATTTTACCAATATGAAATTTGTCTTTCTCAAGAATGCTAAAAGGATCATACTTGTTTTGGCTTCAATTGAAAAACTCTTCTCTCATTGTCTCCTCAAACCATAATATGGTTCAGTCACCTATGCATAATAATTAACCAAACACATCATGTTATAATATAATTATATCATTCATTCATTGATTCATAAACAATCATCACAATTTGCACATAATGCTCAAGAACTCCTTTTATTGATATCTTCATAATACAAACTTGGCTCCTTGAGCTTTCACGACTTTGATAAAAACTTATATACCTATATTTAATTCCTTCCTATATCTAACTCATATCCTAATTCAAATACCTCTATATCAAATGTGAGGAAATGAGGTGGTTATGGTTTTAACTCAATTAACTACAATTATGATTAGTCTAACCTAGTGAGGTTTACACCCTAGTTAGGTCCAAACAAGTAATTTCTTTGTTTTAAACATGTATTATGACCCCTTTCCATAATTTATTACACCTAAAATAACATCTACACCTAAACCATAATAACATGAAAATTTAAATATTCAAACTGTGGTTTTGGAGGGAAACCACTTATTACAATACAAAGGAGTCCAAATGGACTAGAAACTTAATAAGACCATCCAAGTGGAGTCTCACACACCTAAGAACTATGAAAACCAAAAAAATTATATTTATACAAGGATGCTCCTGCATCATACCCATCTCAATGAGGGTTGTCATGAGTTATCTATGGTGTTTAGTATAATTATTGATTTTTTAAATAAAGGGATATGGATTAAGAGATTTGAGATTTCCATGATTGGATTCCAATCCTTCAAGATGGTTAAATTTGTATTGGTCTTAACCTTAGGATTTTTAGTATAAATATAATCAAAAGGAACTAACGATTCAAATTAGATTAAGTTTGTATGTTTTTTTCCAAACTATATGGTATCGGTCATACTAGGTGTATGGTGGTTAATGCTATTATGGGTGACAAAATAAGTACTAGATGGTATTAACCCTATTATTTTATGATGGAAAATGGTGTTAGAGATGAAATAAGAGGAAACATACATCATAAACCCTACTAGTTCAAGGTTTCCAATGACATTGGGAATGAGATAAGAGGAGTATATATGACATTAGACCTATCATATTAGGAAAGCCAATGACACGTATTTTGATTGAATTATGAGAAGTTGTATTGTGAGGATACAAATATCAAAAAATATACCTTGTAGGATATGATTGAATAATCTAATAATTATGGTAATGAGGAGAAAATAATGAGGTATTGATAGCGGAAATAACATGTTTCATTCAATTTATGTTTACCACACTCTCGAGAGGATCTATTTAAATATTGTAAGTAGTTTCTATGGTGTTAGTATATGAAACATATTGGCACTTATCATCATTAAGATGAGAGAATCATCAACCTTAGAATTATTAGGTAAGGGATTAATATATAATTTAATATGTTTGTTCTATTAATTTACAAAATTGTGATAGACATGATTTTTGGTAGGGTCATGTGACACCAAAAATTACTCAACTCTCTTGTGAGCCATACCTTCATGATTTAAGTTAGCACCAAACAAGAAAATATAGGTGAAAGTGTATTTAAACTTGTAATTTTCATTTTAATGACCCTAATTTGTATGCCAAATAAAAATGATACTCTAATTTAACTATGGAAGAGAGTGATTAGAGATATCAATAGACATTTGATAAGACATATGGATATTATTTCGTAACTCTTCCATGTAAATGTTTTGATGGCTATTCACATAGGAAAAGGAAGAAATAAAGGAAATTTTCCTCCATTTGATGTAGGAGGGGTTAAATTGACATTTTGAAAGGTTTTCTAGATTCCACGATTAGTCACTTAAGATATTCCATCATATGTAGCATTATAAACTTTTAGGTCTCTTTATAAATTTGGGTTTTTATAGTTGAGATTGAGGTTGAGCTTGAGATTTACTTGATTTAGGTTTCTCAAATGTTCACAAAAATAGTCCTTCCTCTTAGCCTACTCAATGGAATCCTCTAAAGTGATAGGATTTAATGACCTAATCGCATATTGAAGTATAAGTTCTAGAGTGCTAAGGAAGATACTATGATTATTTTTGTTAGAGAAGGTATGTTCACTTATGTCAGATATACTCTTCCATCATTTGATGATGGATTAGAAATTCTCTTATCACCCTATTTTTAATTGATGAATATGTTCAAGTTATTTTTGGTAGATATTGAAAATGGAATAAAATTTTATCATAGGTAAAGGAGGATTAATGGGACCCTACCCCGTACAAAGAATCCATCAAAAGAAAAACATCCAAAGCCAAGGGTATACCTATTGAACCCTAAAAAAGACTAATAACTACAAGACATCAAATCTCAAAACCAAACTAACAGCAAACAAAAACACACTAAGAGACTAGACCGGAAAATATTCATTCACAATATCATCCAAAGTCTTCATGTTTTCAGTCCATTCCTTCACTAATCCAGCAATTGTCACTCTCCATTTTTCATAATCCAGCTCAATCATTTCCTTCTTGGGGATGACTCCCAACTTCTCCTATTGCTTTTCCTTTTACACAATGTTAACTAGTTTTGCCATCATTTTTAGATGCTCTGTTGTACTCTTCATATTCAACACATGTAAAATTTTAATTCGTACATGATTTCCTTCATGCCAAGAATTTACTTCTCCATGATATCACACCTTTCATTATCTATTTCCATACAATATTTTACCACCCTTTTCTTAGCTAGTGGTGATTTTATCAACCTTTTCCTACAACTCCATCTCTCTAGACACCATACTCAACATGTGCCAATTACTATCCATATCCAACCTAAATTTCTCAAATTCATTTATAAATGCACTAGCTTTAACCATGGTGTCTTAAGTTGTGAACAAATCCTTTTGTGTAATTCTTAAGGCTTTAAGGTTAGCCACTTCATCCTCCGTATTGTGTGTTTGGGATTACGAATCTTCTTCCATCTCTTGAACAGAAGGGGTTCTCATTCTCCATCTTAAATTCATTATATTTTAATTCATGGCCCTTATCCTTAACCATAGATTCACTTCGACTGTCAGATTTCCCTTCCATTTCTTCCTCCAAATTTGGCTTCTCCACAGTACCAAAAACTCTATCAATTTTCCTTAGTTTTCTTGACCTTACTTCCTTCATAGGTTTCATCATGATTAGCTCCTTTTTAACGAGTCCAAGGTCTCTTTCCCATTTTATTCTCCTCTATTGGGGAAAAAGGGCTCTGAATAAACTCATTAAGCGAAACTAATTTATTCTCCTTAATCATCATATGGTCCCTTATTCTAAACAAATCCTTAATCATACCCTAGTGTAAAGGGAGCTTGAAGGTCCCTTTCTTAACCTGCTCAATGGATTTAACAAGATATATAAACAGGAAATTAGGAAAATAAATTTTATTTCCATGCCTAAAGTGGTTAAGCATGGGAAAGTGGTATGCATAAACCACTTTGAATATGCCTTCAAGAGTAACATAGTGCATAAGAAGTAAAGAAATCTCATCATATAGGGGGCATATATTCACGTTCAAACCCAAAGTGAAGTGTTGTTTCAGAGTTTCCTTACCCTCAAGGAAGTTTTTAGTTTGAAAATCATCCTGCCTTCTAATGGGAGCCTAGTAACCTTAGCTATAAGCTTCATGTTATGGAGAAGGATATGCCCTGCATGTAGACCCTACCATCATTCCATTTTTTTCTCGTGACCTCTAATCTCATCTTCTCATCATGCCATTTCAAAATTTTGAAGAAATATAACATACCATATTTCTTAATAACTTCCATAACATTGTTTCTTAATTCCAAGGACTCTAGCTCTATCATTACAAGGTCCCCTCCCATTCTGTAAGTTAGAAAATTTATACCATACTCCTCATGATAGGAATATAAATAACGAGTTCCAAACCCTAGAATCCACGTAAGTGATAAATGTCAACAATCTCCAAACTCCTTTTTTCCAAACATAAACATTTTCCCACGATATTGAAAAGCTTAATCTTCTTGGGATAGGTCGCACACTCCAAATCTATGGGATAATTAATAAAAAGTCCAACTCATGATCCCCACATTACTCCCTTCTTTTGTGATGATAATATAACTAGTAATATAAATTAAATACCTCTTGGATTTGACATCTCCCCTCCTATCAAGATAATTATTAAACTTCATAAGAATATAAGTCATAAAAGGAGGAAGTTAGGATCTAATATCAACATATATTAAATATATAATGTGATCTTCCATACCCCTCATATTTTCCACAATATTAAGTTCCATAGCATTCACTCCCTTGTTAGAAAATTTATCTGCCACCATGTTCCCTTCATGATAAACATGTTGAAAGGTGATGGAATTGAAAAAAGGAAGACATTGCTTAATCCATTTTTATAAAATATTCTATAGTAATTGACATGAAATTTCTTCCATTCATGCATGATATAATGTTTTTGAATCACCTTCCACAATTAAAAATCTGAACTCTCTTTCCATAACAATCTTAACTCCCTAAAAATGGCATCGCTTCCACAATGTGATTGGTTTGATCGCCAAGGATGAAAAAGTATGCCAGACAAATTTTTCTTTAGAATCATGGAAAATACCCCCACTCCCATATTTACTGGATTTCATTTAGTTGCGTCATCAACTTTAAGTTTTAAAAAACCTTCCAAGGAGGATTCCATCTCACCCCTTCTCTAGGATTCCCTTAAGGAGAAATCTTTTCGTTCAAAATAATGCCCCATATTCTAGAAATATTAACCTCCAAATCTAATATCTCAGTCTATTTGTTTTTTAAAATTGAAAATTTGTTCCTAACAACTTGAACACACCTCTTATTTATATGTTGAGAAGTCTCCTTTTTCCCTTTTAATCCTTCTATTTCTCTCCTTCCAAACTTCCCACCAAAAGTGACAAATACTAAAGAGCCAAAGGTTTTTTAGGCCTTAACTTGAGAAAGGACACTGCCATTATGACCATGAGTTCTTCACACTTTGAGGATTAACCCAATCAACCATAAATAAGGAGAGGAGAGAGCTAATGATCACTGAAGAGTAAGGGCATCCTACAAAAATATGGTTAGCAGTCTCTAACTATTTTTCACATAACACACATCGGTTAACCATGTGAAAACATCTTTTTATCATATTGTCAACTGTCAAAATCTTGTTTAGAAATGTTAACCAACAGAAAACATTAACTTTAGGAATGAGATTTTTGTTCCATACCTTCCCCCATATAATGTCCTTAGTAGGCTCTTCCTCTTCAAAAAACTAAGAATATGAAGATTTAACTGAAAATGTGCATGTCTCCTCTTTATCCCAAATTATTCTATCTTATTTGAGTGGTATATTTACTAATTTCTTGAGTTTAGTGATGGATTTAGGAATGAGATAATTATGCCAATATAAATAATTTCCTATTAGATTCTTAGCTAAGAGATTAGAAGCTACATAGGATTTTTATTTGATCTCGATCTTTATGGACAATTCCAAATTCTTTAATATGAATTCTATGGTTAGTGGACCCTTCACAAGTAAGAGAAGAAGTGATACCTTCGATATAAGGAACAAAAGGTTATCTCTGAATAGATTAAAGAAAATGTTTGGTAATGGGAGGTTATAAAAATGGAGTTATATGTGGTATACTAAAGGAGGGGGAGGAAACTAACTATATATACCTCACTAAATTTATCAAGGTCTATCTCGCATATGAAATAATTAGCTATTAATGCTATCTTGTTGTTAACTCATTTAGATAATGACTTACAAGATAAGTTGAGTGGGGTAATTCTAAGGAGGATTTTTGGATAAATTTTGGTTAGTATTTTATGGTGCATGTGTGTAAGCACCTAATGTATGAGAAGGATTACTATCATAACAGATTACTCAAAGTGGACATGCCTTCATATTGCCCATGATGACTTGAGGATGTTGACCTTTTTTTGGATAAGCTAGCATAAACTCTTTCCTAATAGGAGTATAAAAATATGTTGTGTTGTTTTATTCCTTTTTTTTAATGTATTATTCTTGGAGTCTAGTGCTGGTATTGGATTGAGTATTCATTTTAATATTTTCATTTTGGATAGTTTATTTTGTATTGGTCCTAGTCATAAGGAGTAATCCTAATTTTGGGAATCATCATTTTGCTGATATTTTTATAATATAAGAGATAATTTATTTTAAAGAATATTGGGATAAAATCATAAATATTTAATAATATTTAAGAAACATGAAGATGACTCAATTGAAATAAAAATTAAGATTCATGTTGGGATCACCATAGTGTTGGAAAATATAACATGGCCTAATGAAATATCCTCTTTGTCTCTCAATAATGGGTGATCTAGATTAGGATAATGAGAGAATCCATACTAAAATGCACACCTTGAGGTTGTAGGTAGAAAAAGGTATGGATATAGGAAATTGATAGTCCACAATCTATAAGAAATATAGAGCTCCAAAACCTATAACTAGGATAGGGTAGTGGTGTTTAACTATTTCATAAAATTAAGCTATTAATAAAAGTTTGTAATCAAGTTTTAAGAATATAATTATTCTTACACTTGGGTTTTAAGGATAAATAGGTTGTAAATCCCAAAGGGTGGTTCATAAAGCAAGAGCCAATAGATAAATAATGCAATAGATTAAGAATATGCTACTCTACTCTAACATAATACATGGACACATTAAGAAAACATAATAAATGAAATAAAATAAATGAAAATATAGCTTAGAATTACCCAATTGTAAACACCAGTAGGCATTAAATTTTCCCAAGGTTAATAACACCTTATGAGAGAATTGATAAGGGGTATCAAAAATGAATAATAAAAGACCTAGGAAAACATATTTTTAAGAATCCAAAGTATTTAAAGGCTAGGAATATTAAAAAAGTTAAACCACCCTTATTGAATATTATAAGTACCCAACACCTTATGAGAGATTTGATAAATGGTATAAAAATGAATAATAAAAGACCTAGGAAAACATCTTGTTTAAGAATCCAATGTATTTAAAGCCTAGTAATATTAAAAATGTAAAACCCCCTTCTTGAAGATTATAAGTAACTAATGCTTCAGGTGTAGACTCAAAACAAGATACATAATATAAACTTCAAGATCTATAAGGTTGTAAGGGAATATTGGTGAGAAAAAAGTGTAATGATGAGAATGAGCACTAAAATATTAAGTATAAATAAAAACATGATATGCATTTATATTTTATTCTAGGTTATGGTATCAAATGTGGTTGATGTGATTAGCTATAAAACACTAATCACCTAAAATTATTTACCATGGTCAATATTATTGGTTGAGGAAAATGTAAAATCGTGGGGATAAAATAGAAGGGTCAGAATGTTTGGGGAAAACTTAGAGTTTCTAAAAGGGTAGAATGATAAAGGTCTACAGTATTGAAATTGTTTAAGGAGGTGATTGTAAGATTATGGTAAAGTGATGTCATAGGGAGGATGTAAAATATGACTATAGAGGTGTGAAAACATGTGATATGTGTTATAATTGGACTAAACATCAAGCCTCTCTCATAAATACCGCTACTAACTAGCCCAATATAACCAGTGAAGGTTGTACATAATAACTTTGGGTTACCCCTACTCTTTAAAATTTCCATGAGGACATCTTCCTAGTGAATCCATTGCACCAATGATGCTTACATAGAAAAAAATTCAAGAAAGAAGAAATTTTGGTGTATACACTTGTCTTCTTGTGCTTTCTTTATTTTTGGTCTAGTTAGATATCCTAGAGTTATATACCTTATTATTTCCTCTAAAAATCATCAAATGTTGGATATTTATCCACTCCCTTTGGATCATATTCACCATTTTTACATTGCGTAATCATTCTTACTACTTATTTCTCCAATGTGTGCCTAGACACACTATAATATATGTAATACATTTCTCACTATGGATTTGATGTGCAATTAAGTGCAATTTGGTTTAATTACCTATAAAAATAATATAAAATTATTTGGAATTACATTATAGGTTCAATTTACCATTGCTAATAGCCACTCTTATACCATTATTTTGAATTTTATCCTCTGTGTCTCAGAGTAATTTATCCCATTTATTTATTCTAATATTATCTGTATGGAAGTGAAGGGGATTTTGGATCCTGTTGTGGTTGATTGTGGGAATAAGTAGGATATCAACCCATCATGTTCTATAGAAAAATAAGTTACTATATTCCTATATGTTGGGGTGAGGAAGGATCCCACCCCTCTTGTCGTTTTTATAACATCCCAAACATTTGGAACTTTATAAAACTTTTCATTTTGCTTAAATTGGTAACAATAATACTTCTAGAATTATTACTTGAAAAAAATGTATATTAAAGTAATGGAAAAATAAAATAAAATTATTTTAGGATAAACCTTCAAAATAAAAATGGATTAAATAGTATCGTTCACTATAAATTTTCATGTTTCCTTGAAAACATATTTAAATAAATCCTTAAGACAAGAATATGCCATAATTATATACCAACTTTACACTTCATATAAGTTCCTTTCATGCAAAAAATTCATCATATCTATCAGCAACCCATATACTTATTCCTTGTTACTTTAACATCATAATGCATATTATACATATAAAATTAGACCAATGTTAAATCAACACATATCCATAAGACATAATATTTTGAATTCCATGTTTTCCCCTCTCTCATCATTAAGATATCCTTGATAGGTTATTCTTAAGTTAACACAAGATTTTAAATAAAATGGTACTTTTTCTAACTTATACATTCATTAATAATAAATGTTAAATCCCAACATACATTTAAAACCTATATAAACAATTGCACTTCCAATAAGTTATAGAACAATAAATTTATAAAGAGAGAGAATTTATTTCTCTTAACAATATTTAGTTTCATATGTAATTTTAACGAGGATAAACCATATTGTGCAACACAACATCAACACTTGCAAGTTATCACTCATATAATGCACAAAGAGGAAGATAAGAAATGAGAGTCCTTAAGTTTGTTTAAACTGCCCATGACAAGAATGCAAGGCTTTAAGGGGTTTCATTACCATTTTTATAATTTTCCTATAATGACTCATAACTAAAATTTCATGATAAAAATTAAAAACACCATATCTAGACACCCACACAAAATGACAAGGCACCATAAGTGTTCACAACTTTACATTCATTCATTTACAAAATAGTATTTTGAAAAATACATTTCATTGACTAATAAATATTAAGTAAAATTAGTACAAGGGTCTCTCTACTATCATGTTCAAGGATTGATTACAAACAATCAACATTATTCAATAATTCAGGTAGAGATCAAGATTTAAAACACCCTACATATCACAAGGATAATTTTCCTAAAGTAATTTCCATATTCATTCTCAACATAGGATTTTTAAAATATAACCTTATCAATGCATGAGAGAATTTATAAGTTTGATATTGATACTAACCACATTAGGATTTATACTCAACTAAGACTACATATAAACTCTAATATAAACAAAAATATCATAAGTATCTCACCCCTATGATAATACAAATTAGTAAACAACATTTAAGAACTTACAAATATGGGAATAACCCACATATTTACATCCCCACTCTCTAGGAGCATATAATGATCAATTAATCACTATATTTACATAGGTCAACATAGTTTAGAACTTTCATTTACACCAACGGATACTGATCTCATCAAGTTCCTAGCTTAGTCCATAACTCATTGTCATAATTGTTAAAGGACTATAAGGACCTTAGTAATATAACATATATGTAAATATAACCCACTTTCAATTTCTTACATGCCATCATACAAGATAATCACCACTCATAATTCCCACATTTTTTAATAACCTAACATACTATCAACAACCACATTATCAAAAGTAAAAGTTTCTAATAAACACCATCCTAAACATGCTTAGAATCCCAACTTCGCAATACACACTTCTCTTATAAACCATTACAAACATCTTTACATGATTACTCCTTCGTGTTAATCTCATAATCAATGTATTGAACCACTAGGACAATTGATGTAAGACATATATCTAAAATCTATTAACTTTATTCCCATCATATTTTTCTAAGAAAAAAACTAATACAACCAATGTATTCTCGTAATACAATCTACCCAATTTATTTCACAATCCTACTCCATGATATAATAAATGCAGTCAACATAGTAGAAGAATACAAATACCATGTTACTAATGATTACCATTAATTCCATATTTCTTGGATGAGTAGGATTAGTAGTTACAAAAATTTCAAGATTCACATAACCATTCATAGTAAAAATCATTATCCTAGTGTTATAAACACTAAAAAAATATAAGAAGATTTATTAAGAGGAACTAACAAATAAAATACCACTCTCACAAGTTTTCGATAAGTTTAGAATCGAATCAATTGTCTCATCAAGCTATTCAATCCAAAAATACTGAAAATGATAATCCCATCAAGAATTTGGTCTTTAAGACCTTTGGTTCATGTTTCCAACCATGTAACATCAACTTCAATTCTCGATTTAGCTATGCAATGTGAAGAGAATCAATAATCATATGTATTTTCAAAGTGAAATAAGAAACATTCTTCTTCAAAGAATGAGAAAAATGATATCTTCTTGTATAATGGATATATATGTTTTAATATACTTTATTCAACCTTTAATCATGAAATATTGACAAAATCAGATAGAAATGAATTCAAATCATAAGTTTCTTCTTGTTTCACTATAGCTAGACACTCACATAGAATGTCAGGACAACATAAGTGTTCATAAATTTACATTCATTAATTTACAAAATAGTATTTTGAAAATATTCATTTCATTGACTAAGAAATATTAAGTAAAATTTAGCGCAGGGGTCTCTATACTATCATTTTCAAGGATTTCATCCAAACAATCAACATTATTCAATAATGCCAAGTAGAGCTCAATATTTAAAACACAACCTACCTATCACAAGGATATTTTTCCTAAAGTAATGTCCATATTCATTATCCATAGGATTTTAAAAATACAACCTTAACAATGAATGACATCCTTTATAAGTTAAATATTGATACTAACCACATTAGGAGTTACACTCAACTAAGGCTGCATATAAACTCTAAGAACATTGGGATATAGTCCTTCATTCCACCGAATATAAACACAAATATCCTAAGTACTCATCCCTATGATAATACAAATTAGTAAACAACATTTAAGAACTTAAAAATAGGGAATAACCCACACATTTACTTCCATACTATCTAAGGAGAATATAATGATCAATTAGTCGCTAAATTTACATAGGTCAACATATTCTAACAATTTCATTTACACCAATGGATACTGATCTCATAAAGCTCCTATCTTAGTCCATAACTCATAGTAATAATTTTTAAAATACTATAATGACCCACGTAATATAACATATATGAACATATCACCCAATTTCAATTGTTTAAACACCATCATAAAAGGTAATCACCACTCATGATTCCCATTTTTAAAATAATCCAACATACTATCAATAACCACATTATCAAACGGAAATTTTCCTAGTAAACACCATCCTAAAAATTCTTATAATCCCAACTTAATAATGCACACTTCTCGTACAAACCATCATAAACATCTCTACATAATAACTCCTACCATGTTCATCTCATAGTCAATAGTTTGAACCACTAGGACAATTGATGCAAGATATATATCTAAAAATATTAACTTGATTCCCAACATTTCGTTCTAAGAAAAAAATTAATACACCAAATAATTTCTCAGTAATACCATCTACTTATTCTACTTCATAGTCTTACTCCATGATATAATAAATGCAATCAACATAGGAGAAGAATACAAACACCATGTTACTAATGATTACTCTTAATTCCATATTTCTTGGTTAAGTAAGATTAATAGTCACAAGAAGTATTAATATTCACACAACCATTCACAATCAAAAATCATTATCTTAGTGTTATAAACACTAAAAACTCTAAGAATATTTATTAAGAGGAATTAACAAATAGAATTCCACTCTCACAAGTTTTCACTATAAAACCGCATACACAATGTTCTAAAACATAGTGTTTGGAAAGTCATACATAATAGGAAAAATACACTACTTATTGATATCCTAAACACCTTAAGGACCTGATTTCATACATAGGTGGTTTCTTGTGTTTTGACAAGGGAAAAATTTAACTTGAAAACAAGACAACTATACCCTAGTGTTAAAAACATTTCATTGTAAACCTTCCCAGACACCCCTCCAAGTTAGTCCATCCCATGTGCTAGGCCTATCCCCATCCATTTAATGTTTATGTCTATGGTCCCAACCTCTCCCATGTGTTGAAAAGATAAAAACAAGTTCATGATATTCTTTCAAGATGGTGTCTTTCAAGGTAGATCTTCCAGTAGGCTTAGGAAGGTTATTTTTAGCCTTTCTAAAGTAGGTGCATATTCTCTGGAGAGGATTTGAAGTCCTAAATTCACCAATAAACTGTATTCATGAGCCAATATCATTTTGCAAGTGATTTAGGAAGATTTAGGGAAGATTTGGAGATTCAAGAGCAAGTTCAACAAAAGCGGGTTTTTGAGGTCAAAAGAGCTTACATTGTAAAAAGGCACTTGAGCTTTAGGAGATGATTACGAGATCTCCATAATGAGTTAGAGGTCAAAAATATAAATGGAAATATGATTTAATTCCCTACATGGTGGTAATCTTATATTTTTCACAACACCCATGCATTTCTTTCCATAACTCATTCTTTATAGGAACAACTGGCGATCCTCGCTAAAAATGTCATTTTTGAGGAGGTTGAAAAATGAATTAGATCTTGATACCCATAAAATAATTCTCCAAATGACATTTTCAATAAAAATCACATAAGGAAGTGCACAAAAAGTATTCTAGGAGCTTCGATAACATCATTTTCAAAGTCCTCTCAAAGGTACAAGCTCCATCCTTAGCCAAATTTTTCAGTGCCACATGGAAGCATGAGGTTGAAGCACACTTTTGTGTCCATATTTTACCTTTACAAGGGGGAAATGGGGACAATAAATTACATCTCCCCAACTTGGAGCTCTTGGACCCTCACATGACCCCGTTAAGCTCCATGAAACAAGTTAAGCTCTTTTTCACCTCATTCTAGCTCCCTTTATAACACAATCACTAAGTGTCACTGGTCATCATGAGACTGAGGCACACTTTTGTGTCCCCTTTTTACATTTTCAAGGGGAAAAGGGTGATAATATAATGTTCCCTCTCCCCTTACATTCACATGGTTTTTCATATGACCTAGTCTCAACCCCTAGGAGGAGAAGGTAATCAAAATAGGTACTTGATCTTCATAAGATGATTCGGGAGCTTCATAAGGAGTTAGGAGGGGGAAAAATGGAAATCTAAGAGGATCATATATGATTTGGAACATTCAAATTTTTCACAAGCCCTTGGTACTTCTTAAGGGAGTTCATTTTTGGTGGCCACACTATGTGATTCTAATGAAGAAGGTCATTTTAAGGTGTTGTAGGCATAACTAGACCTTGAGACTCATATCATTATTCTACAAATGATGTTTTCATTAAAAATAATATAAATAAGTTCCCAAAAAGACCTCCTGGAGCTCCGAATACTTCATTTTCATGCTCTCTCTCAAGGACACTCTCACAATTAGATTTTTTTCAGTGCAACATGTCAACATAACACTCAAAGCACACTTTTACCCCCATTTTTCCCTTTCCAAGGGAAAATCAGGAAATAAAAGTGTGCCCCACCACTTCAGGCATTATGGACACATCATATGAACTTGTGAGGCTCCGATAGACACTTTTTAGCATTTTTCTAACCTCCGCTCCAAGTCATGCATGCTTGACACTTGTCACCTAGGGGTGGAATTTCACTTCTGTTTCCCCTTCATCCCTTTATAAGGGGATAAGGGGGAAAAATTATCCCCGTTCCCTCTCTCTCTCAAAACATAAAAGCCAGGAGTTAGCCATTTTTCACTCCCCCACTTTTTCTTCATTTCTACTTGGAACGCTGGAAATTTTTTTCAAGAATTTGTTGCATCCATTATTCCTCCTCCATTATATTCTCCATGTTTCTATAATTTTAGACGCGAAATATCTCACAAAAAATACAAATTTTTAAATCTCTAGGTCCATTTTTTGCTGACAGGAGCTCTGTATCCCGCGAAGGAAAATATTTATATCTTAAAAACCAGTGCGTGATTGAGGTGGGTTTTTTGTCATTCTTCATCATTTCTAGGAGCCCTCACATCCCAACTGATATCACTCACATGCATGGCCAAGAACTTTTTACGATGAAAAAACCTTGACTTCTTTCCCTCATTTTATAATTTTTTATTTCCCATTGTTCGAGATCGGATTAAGCTAAAAAAATTCATGGGAGATTGTGAGACAAAACCTATCCTAATGGATTTTGTTTCATCAAAATATGAGGATGGGAAATCCAATTTCCAAAAATAGTAAGTCTCTACAAGATCACTTACTACAAGTATTAAATTCTCATAGTGGGAAAATTCTTCAAGGTAGTGTTCACGAGGAACAACCAGGAAATGAGAAATGTGTTTTGATGTGAAAAAAGTGTAAAAGGAAAATTTTCTAAAAAAATTATATCCTCATTCTAAGTATGGAAGTTGCAATTTGTAATATCTCCGTTCATCTCTCTAATTTACAACATCTTCCCAAAGGTGGACACAGATGCAAAGTTTAAATGAGGAAATTCATTCTTCACGGGGTATCCTAAGACATTAATGTCGTCACAATAATGTACATGGAAAAAGAAGGACACCATAGGGTGTAACAGTTGAAAATGAGAAGCATCATACAATATAAGGGGATATTTAAAAAAATTTAAGATCTCCAAAGATCATCATTATAAATATTCAATCAAGTTGAAGGAATCCACTCTCCTGGGTGACAAATTTGCATGAACTCGGTGATTTTTTAAAGTGATCCAAACTAGTTGAACTCAAAGTAGGCTACGTGGGAAAGTGGGTTTGAATTTCTCAAGACAATAAATCTCTACCAAGTGGGAGTGGTTCATTACTGAGAACATTGAAGTATCTCGATTATGTCTCCCGAAGGTCATAACTTCCCACGATAATAAATAATTGATTCCACAATGAGCTCTTGAGGATGCTCCAGTAGGAAACATCATGGTTGCATTGTGTGAGAAAGTTCTCCCAAGTCTTCATTCATATACATGATCAGTCACAAAGGAGTGGCAACTTCTCATGGTTTGTTCAAGTATTTTAAGGGCATCCTTCATTGTCTATAGTATTCTAGTGATCAATTTCTTCTCACTTCTTCACTTGATGTGCCTGAGGGGCTGCAGTTGTTGGTCATTCAAAGATGCAAAAGAGTTCAAGGTTTTAAGTTTTCACCATTTAGGAGGAGTCTTCTTTTAGTATGGAGTGTCAGAGTTCTTCACTTAGAGTTCATGACTGCATCAAGGAATTCAATTAGATTTTCACAAGGAGTGTATTTCCTTCATCTCCTCCCTCCTT
The DNA here is from genome assembly GCA_018340775.1 of Taxus wallichiana var. yunnanensis. Taxonomy (NCBI): domain Eukaryota; kingdom Viridiplantae; phylum Streptophyta; class Pinopsida; order Cupressales; family Taxaceae; genus Taxus; species Taxus wallichiana. The sequence continues at coordinate 434,281,996 of CM031236.1, read as the reverse complement.
ACCTCTTCCTCCCTCTTCATTGTCTCTCCTTTCTAATTCTTCATTGAGCATAATCATGTTATTTTTCCTATTCACTTAAGTGACCTATTTTTGAAATGGAAAAGTATTTTCTCAAAATTATAATAGAAATACTTAAATTTTCTTTTCCAATGGAAAATAAAAGGTCACAAGTGGAATAGGAACGTGAAGATTCATGTGAGAGGAGATGAGAGGATAATTCATAATGCTATAAATTTGGATGGATTGTTCATTCGAAAGGATCCTAAAAATTTAGTTCTTGGTAGCAATAGTGGATTGTGACTTGTTAGACTTTGTATCACCAATGGAAATGAAATAATAACTACATTTCTTCTATTCTCATCTTTCCTCTATTTTTCTATAATGCAATTTTCAATCATAGTCATCCCAAAAGAGATTCATATCTTTGATAAATGAATCTAGATCTTTGTGTCTAGTTTTTCTATCTCACTAAATAGCTTCATTTTTACTTTCATCTATATTGAATTTTGAACTACTCTAGTTATTGGGTGTGAACTCTGCAATTGTCCTACTCATAATAATAACCTTCCTTTTCTAATTTCTATCCTTCACCCTAAATTTTTTTAATTTCCTCCCTTGTACCTCATACAAGATCTTTGCCACATGTTTAGTTGAGTGTTTCTATGGGATCCCTAGTCTATTTGGCCAACCTACAACATTTATTTTAGGATTATATTAGTTACATTCAATAATGGGAGTTGCACCATTTAATGCAGAGAAGCGTAACCCCATGAATGTTGGTGGATGTACCTAATTTTCCCAACTAAATTTTTTTATCACCAATAGTTTTTGGTGACTCCAATAGGGAGAGATCTTCCTTAGTACACCCGAATAGATCTTTAGAAAATCAAAAAATCAAAAAAATTTAAAAATACTTGAATGATCAAAATCCTTTTCCAAGCCTCTTGAGAAAACCTGGCTAAAAGAATATATACAAGATTGAATATGTTGAGAGGAATCATTGATCCTAATTTTGAAGATTTAAAAAATCAAGAGTGAGTAAGAGATAACCCATACTACTTCTCTCAAGCTTCATCCCCTTCTGATTCATCGAGAGGCACCCCTCATAACCCTATTTCAAATCCTGTCGAAAATCCTAAAAATCCTCCTATATTTCACCAACGTTTTGATTTTGAAGTCCCAAAAGAAGAAGAAGAAAGAGAAGAATAACTGGAAGGAGGAGGAAGAGATGGTAGCACAATCTCCCGTACCATCGGGACAAAACATTGGTCGTTGGATTTGTCTCCATCACTTCATGAGTTTCCTCAAGGTTTAAGAAATAATTTTTTGAAGTTATGTGGAGATGGAAAGAAACATCCTAATGATCACATCTCAGCCTTTATCATAGCATGCGACATCCATGGAGTGCAACATGAAGATTTCATTGTGTAGTTGTTTGTAGAAACATTGTAGGATACAGGGGTAGATTGGTTTCACTACTGTCTTCACGCTCGATCTCTAATTGGGGTGATATCAAGAATAATTTCGAAGAGAGGTTCAAAACCATTGAATATTCTCATTTCCTCATGACTCAACTCAATCTGATGAAGAAAGTGCCACAATAATCCATGAGAGACTTTGTGGAAATATTCAACAAGTTGATCAACAAAATTCCTGCCGCTGCTCTTCTTAATGTGGATAACCTGAATTTTTTTGTCAATGCTCAATTTCTTGAAGTGATTTTCTTTCTATGAAGATTTCAAACAAGAGATTTAGACCATGCTCAATAAAATTTTATTAAGGTAAAATATGACCTCATCTTGTTGAGTAAGATCAATAATCCTTTGGCGAAAAGATAAAACCCAAAGTTCCCAAGATAGGAGAACCTATCAAACATTACAGAAGTTGGAAAATGAATTGATCACACTAAAAAGGGAAATCAGTTAATGAAAATTATGATCATCTCTTCTAAACCAAATCATAAACCAGATCACAGGATCACCCCGAAGGCTCGCCTTGGAGGCTCCACTAGTCAATGCGATGTGTGAGAACTATGAAGACAAAGAAGAAGAAAATTTTGAATATGAAGACGAAGGATAAGGTGAATGTGCTCAAGTCGGGTTTTTGAATGCAAAATTGATGATGAGGAATCTATATATAATTACTCATATGTGGTGTTTACCTAATCTAGAAATGAGAAGGAAGGCTCTTCTTCTATTATGCAAGCCAAGAAAATGAATCCTTGAATGGTGATTCTAGAAACAAAAATAACAAAAGGAGGATCATCAAATTATTCTTCAATAGGGTAAACTGAAAAGAATCATGAGACCACCTAAACTAAGAATCCTTCTTCCTCTTCAAGTATGTATCCTTCAACTTTATTTGAAAAATAAATTTCTTCAAATTCAAAGGAAATCCATGTCAAATCTTCCACAATCCATGATATTCCTACCTCCTCTTCATATTTTGATTTCACTGACCATTGAAAAAAGTAAAAGTCCAAATATCTGAATTAGAGTACTTGAGAACTCATCCCAGGAAACTGGAAAGGCTTGTTTAGTATATCAAAGAGATTATATTTGTTTGGAAATATGTCACCTCCAAAGAACCACCTTGTGCATCCCAATCCACTCCATCACTGAACTGAATTACCTCCATGTCCTCCACCTCTAGGAATGTAGAAACTTTCTACATAGTCTTGTTTTTCAATGGATATAAGTTAAACAGTTACATCACCTGATTCTGGTGCCTCAAACAATGTCATATTTGTGAAAGTTTATAAATCTCTTGATCTCTCCCTTTCCCCTACCTCTAGTAAATGTATCTCCATGAAAATAAAACAAGTGCCTCTCGTCGGAAAAATCAAATATGTTGAGGTAACATTGGCGGATTTTCTTGACAAGAAAATCACATTGAGAATCCTTATAATAGATATGTCCACCTCATACGACATGTTCTTGGCTTGAATATTATGCTGAGATGTTGGAGGAGATATGCAGATGAATTGGTCACATGCCACCATCCCAGTCAATGGTAAAATAAGGAAGTTACTTCCCATCCAAAAATGAAGTATACTCTTCAAATGCCGGATGATGAATGACATATATCCCATGCCATAATTTCAAACACTGGAAACTTCTTCATGACATTTGAGGAAGATCTTGATCTCCCCTTATTAGTGGAGGAATGTCAAGACATCACGAAATGGGTCATGGAGAATGACGGTGAGTTGATGAAATCAGATATTGAAAAGGTATAAATATTATGGGATGAGAGTATAAATGAAGTTGGTCAATTGGATGTTGATGATGGTGATGGGGACCTTAATTTGTGATAAAACAATCTTGAAGTGACGATAAATGCGGATAAATAAGAATAAATGGTGCTCAACACTTTCTTGATAGGTAACTTCAATGTTTTTGATCATGTTCCCGAGGATCGGTGCCGAGTCTCGGTGTGGTGAGTACGTCTCGTGAACTCAAAAGCTTTTCTTTCTCACTAGAAGAAGATGACAAGGAATGCAAGGATGACAACATGTTTCAACCCTAGAACTCGAACATACCCAAGAATAAGATAATTTCATTATAGAGATGGATTTCTTGGTTCTTGGAGGTAAAGAATGGGAAGATGATAACGATGACATTTCAGCCCTAATGTTGTACTCATTTCCTTTTCACGAGGATGAAAAAATTCTCAATGAAAAATGGAGAAATGAATTATTGCCTTAGCATGTGGTTGTTTTTATTCAAAATGGAGGCATTCTCAACATACTTCAACTTTTCAAAGTGCTCACGGTGCTCAAAATATTGATTCTCTCAACATAAAAAAAGAGGACGAAGCCTAAAATGTGAAAGGTGAGGAAGATGACAATTTCCATGTTGTGTACCCAATATTGAGTTCATTATCTTTCCAAGAGGATGACATAATGCATGTAACATACTTGTATAGGGTAGCGTATGGAAAGAGATCTTGAGCACGAGAAAAGTGACTTCTTGGAACAATTGAAAAACATAGAACATCAAGAGGTGGGTAATGATGCCAAAATTTTTGAGACATGTGTAGAGAATCAACCTATAAAAGCGGTGGTCATGAAGAAAATGCACAATGAAGAACAAATGTCTTGTTATGGAAATGGTAAGTCAAGAGTAATCAAGAACCATCTTCATGGAAGCGACAACGAATCAAAAAATAGAATGAACTTGAGAAAAAAAAAAGGGAAGATAGAAAGAATGTATCAAAGTTAGAGGTGGCATAGTGGGACGAATCAATCATTAATCACGCTAGGAGTCATGCAATATTCATCAATAATTTAAGGAGAGGTTCATACTTTAGTGAACCTATCAATGGATTTGTGGAAGAAAGGCATCCAATGCTACATGTATACGGGTAAGCACTCAATTTAAGTCTATGCATCAATGAAATCGGGTTGTCCCTCGCATGTACATAGGTGGTTTAGGTTAGTGTGTGTTTCCTTTTATGTTTCTCTTATGTCGTGCATTCATTTTCATGTCTCATGTTTTAACCCTTGCTCTCTGTGTGTGTGTGTGTGTGTGTGTGTGTGTGTGTGTGTGTGTTGAATAAAAGAAGTTGTGTAATATATCTTTCTAGTGACTCTGTGAAGACCAATGGATAAGGTACTAATCCACAAAGTGAATTGATATTTAGGATTTCTTGCATGTCTCATCCTCCCTTCACTTGATCTAGAACATGTCCCTAGATAAATAGCTAGTTGTTTTCCTATGTTTAACTTGAAAATAGGACAACTATAACCTAGTGTCAAACAAATTTCATCGTAAGCCTTCCCGACACCCCTCCAGTCATTCCATCCCATGTGTCGGGCATATTCCCATCCATGTAACTTCTATGTATGTGGTCCTAACCTCACCCATGTGTTGAAAATATGAAAAAATGTTCAAAAGATTCTTTCAAGATAATGTCGTTCAAGGCGGATCTTCCGGCAAGCTTAGAAAGAAATATTTTTAGCCTTTCTATAGTTGGTGCATATTCTCCGTGAAGAGATTTGAATTCGTAATTTCACCAAGAAATAGTATTCATGAGCCAAGATAATTTTGTAAGTGGCTTAGGAATATTTAGGGAAGATTTGGATGTTCAAGAGCAATTTTAACAAAAGCGGAGTTTTGAGGTTAAAGGATATTGCATCATAAAAAGGAACCTGAGCTTCAGGAGATGATTGTGTGAGATCCGAATGAGTTAGAGGTAAAAAAATATAAATGGAAATATTATTCAATTATCTACATGGTGGTAATCTCATATTTTTCACAACACCCATGTATTTCTTTCCACAACTCATTCTTTGCAGGAATGACTAGCGATCCTAATATAAAATGTAATTTTGAGGATGTTTCAATATGAATCATATCTTTATACTCATCCCATCTCTCTCAAAATTATTTTTTCCAGTCAAAATAATATAGGTAAGTTCCTAAAAAGTCCTTTGGGAGCTCCAACAACGTCATTTTCAAGCTCCTCTCCAAGGTACAAGCTATATCCTTAGCTAAAATTTCTAGTGCCATGTGGTAGCATGAGGCTGAGGTGCACATTTTTGTCCCTCTTGTACATTTAGAAGAGGAGAATGGGGACAATAAATTTCTCCCCCACACCTTGGAGCTCTTGGACCCTCACATGACCTCGTTAAGCTCCGTGAAGTAAGTTAAGATCTTTTTCACCTCATTATAACTCCCCCCATCGTGTAATCACTAATTACCAATTTTCATCATTTGAATGAGGTGAAATTTCAGTTCTTCTTCATCCATTTTCAAGGGGAAAAGGGTGACAAGAAATTTTTCCCTCCCCCTTTGCTTCCACATGGCTTTTCATATGACCCATTCTCAGCCCCCAGGAGGAGAAGAAAGTCAAAATAGGTACCTGATCTTCGTCAGATGATTATGGGAGTTATGAGGAAAAAATAACTCATTGTAAAGCTAAGAGGATCTTATACAATTTGGAACATCAAAATTTTCACAATCCCTTGGTGCTTCTTAGGGAGCTCATTTTTGGCGGGCACACTCTGTGATTCCAAGGAAGAAGGTAATTTTTGAAGGAATTTCAAGAAGAACCACACCTTGATACCCATATCATTATTTTCCAAATGATGTTTTTAATCAAAATCATATAAATAAGTTCCTAAAAATACCTTCAGGAACTCCAACAACTTCATTTTCAAGCTCTCTCTCAAGGACACTCTCATAGTTAGGAATGTTTTTCAATGCCACATGTTAGCATGGTGCTTAAAGCACACTTTTTTTCCTCCATCCCTTTCCAAATGGAAAATGTGGATATAAAATTGCACCCCCGGCCTCATGGACACATTATATGACCCTAGGAGGATTTGATAGGCATTTTTGGCATTTTCTAGCCCCCACTCTAAGTCATACATGCTCGACACTTGTCACTCAGAGGTGGAGGTGGAATTTTTATACCCTTCATAAATTTCCAAGGGGAAAAGGGGAACAAAAAAATTACCCCCTTCCATCTCTCTCTCAAAGCATAAAATCCAGGAGTTAGCCATTTTTCACTCCCCCTACTTTTGCTTAGTTTCTTCCCTAATTTTGGCAAATTTTTTCAAGAATTTATTACATAAATTTTTCCTCCTCCATTTCATTATCCATGTTTCCATAATTTCAGTGAAGAAATATCTCACAAAAATTACAAAAAATTTAAGCTCTAGGTCCATTGTTTCTAGATTGGCTCAGTAGCTGCGAAGGAAAAATATGCATATCTTGCAAACTAGTGCATGGATTCAAGTGGGGTTTTTCACATTCTTCATCATTTCTAGGTACCCTCATAATCCAAGTGATAACACTAACATACATGGCTCATATTGTTTACAAAGTGAAAAAACCCCAATTTCGTGCCCTCATTTTGTAATTTTTATTTCCCACTGCTCTGGAGATTGGATTGAGCTGAAAATTTGTACAAGAGATTGTTAGACAAAACCTATCCCAGTGGAGGTGGTTTCATTGAAATAAGAGGTTGGAAAATCAACTTTCCAAAAATATTAAGTCTCTACACAAGTAATTACTATAAATAGCAAATTTGTATAGTGGGAAAATTCTTCAAGGAATTGTTCATAGGGAACAACCTGTGGCAACGAGAAAGGTGGTCCGAGGTGAAAAACGTGAAAAACAAATTTTTTCTAAAAATAGTAAATCTTCATTATGAATGTTGGAATTTGCATTTGGTTTTATCTCTATTCATCTCTTTACTTTGTAATATCTTCACATGGGTGTATGACAGATTACATAGTTCAAACAAGGAAATTCATCATTCACGAGGTATCTCGAGACATCATTGTGGTCATAGCAGTGTACATGAGAAATGAAAGTCACCATAGGGTGCAATAGTTACAAACAAGAAGCATTGTTCATTCCAAGGGATACTAAAAAGGTTAAAGAGCTCCAAATATCATAATTTTAAATCTTCAATCAGGTTAAAGGCATCCACCCTCCCCGGTGAGTAATTTGTGTGAGCTCGGTGAATTGTTCAAAGTGATCCAAACTAATTGAACTCAGTAGGCTAAGTGGGCAAGTGGGTTTGAATTTATCAAGACAAGAAAGCTCCATCAAGTGGGAGTAATTCATTGCAAAAATTCAAATATCTAATCATGTCTCCCCAAAGGTCATAAATTCCCACGATAGTAAAGAACTGATTCCATAATGAGCTCTTGAGGATGCTCCAGTGGGAAACATCATGGTTGCATTGTGTGAGAAAGTTATCCCAAGTCTTCATTCATATGCATGGTGGTCACAAAGGAGTGAAAACTAATCTTGGTTTGTTCAAGTATTTTAAGGTCATCCTTCATTGTCTACAATAATATGGTGATCAAGTGCTTCTCACTTCTTCACTTGTTGATCATTTAAAGATGCAAAAGAGTTCAAGGTTACAAGTTTTCACCATTTAGGAGGAGGATTAGTTTAGTATGGAGTGTCGAGTTCTTCACTCGAGTTCATGATTGCATTAAGGAATTCAATTAGATCATCAAAAGTACTAGATTTCCTTCGTCTCCTCCCTCCTTCCCTCTTTCTCCTTATACCTTCTCTCTCCTTTATAATTCTTCATTGAGCATAATCATTGTATTTTGTCCTATTCACTTAAGTGACATATTTTTGAATCGTAAAAGTATTTTCTCAAAATTATAAGATAAAAACTTAATTTATCTTTCCAATGGAAAATTGAAGGTCATAAGTGGAATATGAATGTGAAGAGTCATGTGAGGGAGATGAGAGGACAATTCACATTACTATAAATTCAGATGGATTCTCCATAAAAAATCCTAAAAATTTATTTCTTGGTAGCAATAGTGGATTATGACTTGTTAGACTTTTTATCACTAATGCACATGAAATAAAAGCTACATTTCTTCTATTGTCCTTTTCATATATTTCCTTTATTTTTCTCTTATGAAGTGTGATCCCGAAAGAGCTTGGTAGATTTGATAGATGAATATAAGAATTTAGTGTCCAAGTTTGTCCATCTCACTAGATAGCTTCATTGTTTCTTTCATCTATATTGAATGTTGAACTACTTTGGTTATTGGGTGTGAACTCTGCAATTTGCCTACTCACAACAATAAATTTCCTTTCCTAATTTCTCTCCTTCACCCCACATCATTGTAATTTCCTCCCTTGTACCTTGTACAAGCACTTTTCCATAGGTTCAATGGAGTGTTCATGTGTGATCCACGATCTATTTTTCCAACCAACAACACTTAATTTAGGATTAGATTAGTTACATTCAATAATGAGAGCTTCATCATTCAATGTAGAGGGGCATAACTTCGTGAATGTTGGTTGAGGTACTTGATTTTCCTAAGTGATAAATTTTCTCAACAAAAATAGGTTTACAATTGAATCAACTTTCTCATTAAGCTCTTCAATCCACAAATACTGAAAATGAGAATCCCATCAAGAATTTGGTATTTAAGACCTTTGGTTGATGTTTCCAACCAAGTAACATCAAATTCAATTGTCAAGTTAGCTATGTAATGTGAAGAGAATCAAACATTATATATATTATCAATGAAACAACAAATTAATCTTGATTCTTCTTGAAGACTTAGAAAAATGATACATTCATGTATAAGGGATCTATATAGGTCTTAATATACTTTATTCAACCTTCAATCATGAAATATTGAATAAATCAGATAGATTTGAATTCAACTCACAAGTTTCTTCTTGTTTCACCATACCTATACACCTACATAGAATTCTAGGACAACATAAGTGCTCACAACTTTAGATTCATGGAAGAGATAGAGAAGAGAATAAAATCCATTGAAGAGGAACAAGGTAAAATAAAAAATAGATAGTGTGACATCCTCTCTATCCTCAAAGGAAATTTGGACATTTTCTTAAGCATCACCACTATCTTGAAACCAACAAAGGTAAGGAAAAGCCTAAGGATGGAGCATCCGTCAAATACATCAAAGGAAATCTGGGCAGCCTCAAAAAGAACTTATCAAAGACCACCAAGGAGTGGTTGAACATGCACTAGGATGTTTAGGTATTTTTAATCTAGTTTTTTGATTTTGATGTCTTGTTGTGATATCACTTTGGTGTTGTTGGGGTTTAGCTACTCTTTTGTTGATGTTCTACAACTCCCTATCTCTTTTTGTTATGATTTACCTTCATTGTGATCTAAATATCTAGGTTTAGGACTTTTGTATCCTGGGTAGGATTCCAATTTTGTTTTTCTTTAATAAAAATAACTTTAGATTCATTCATTTACACAATAGTTTTTGCAAAAATCATTTCATTGACTAAGAAATATTAAGTAAAATTTAGTGCAAGAGTATCTATACTATCATGTTTAAGGAGTTCTTCCAAACAATCAACATTATTCAATAATGTCAAATAGAGCTCAAGATTCAAAACACACCCTACCTATCATAAGGATATTTTCCTAAAGTAATGTCTATATTCATTCTCAACATAGGAATTGAAAAATTTAAGCTTAAAAATACATGAGATCCTTTATAAGTTTAATATTGATACTAACCACCGTTAGGAAATAGTTTTTACATTGGGTATATTGTTATATTGTTAGTTTGTTATTTTTTTGGTATTGTATTCTTGTAAGTTTGTTGTTACCCATGCCTATTATCGGGTATGTTGTTCCTATTTATTAGGAGATGGTTGTGATTTCTATATGGCTATATAATAGCCAAATGTATTTCTCGAGAATAGTGGAGAGTAAATATAATATATTTTTGCTATTATTCTGGTGTATTTGCCTGATTTGGTATCGAACGGGTGAATCCAGTGAGAGAAGTCAGAGTGAAGGGGTCACAATGAGAGTCTTTATGCCTACGACACTGCATCTGTTTAGGTGCGTTCAACTATCTCATCACGTATAAAAAAAGTGCTCAGAACTTTATGCTCAAGCATTGTCTTGTGAATGGTCAGATGTTTGACATCTACATGCCCAAGTACATCATCGAAGCGATGATTCCTATGTCACTGCTTTCTATCATACATCTACACATATCATTAGAAACACTCCAAAATATATATCTTATTACATTCTTGTTACCTCCAACTGTTCCATGTATTCCTCATCCTGATACATCCCTATCTGGAAGCATGTATCTCTTCATTCATTGATTTCTCTCCTAGTATCGATCTTGATCAACTTAATTATTAGTCTACAAAATTGATTGATTCTTGTCATACGTTTTCCATTATATTTATGGAGCCAATGTTCTAACTGTATCCTCATATAAACAATCGTCCTTATCCAAGTGTATTATATACTAAGTTTTGGAATTAAAGTATGCATATCTAAGTTGTATATGAGCGCCTACCAGCATACTATATGCAAAATTCTATCATACGAGATTTCACTATATGCATCAATGTTTAGAGAGCTCTTTATGCATTCAACTTAGATGTATACAGATATAGTTTCTGTAATCTCTATCAGTTATCATCTACAAATTTTTAAAATTTCACGCACATGTAATTTTACTTAAGATCTTGCTACATTGAATGCCTGGTGAGACACGTCGACTGGTTAAAAGCCTGATTATATTGGATTAGATTCATCCTACACTATTCCCTTGTCCTCCACCGTCGGCTAACCTCCACGTACCAACAGATCCACGAAGCTCTACCTAGCCTTGGCGGACTCATTCGGATTTAAATTCTTGAGGTAAATAATTTAAATATAGCATAAATATATTTGTATTGAAACAATGGTGGATCGTTTGGTAACTGAGCATTTCCCCACAACAACCGCTTGTTATCTCCACGTCCTGTATCTTTCAAGCATATTGTCAAATCTTTTATTCATGGAGAAATTAAGTCATATTGAAAATTTTGAGGGTAAATATTTTCATACTTGGCAAGTTCAGACCCAATTATTTTTAATCAACAAAGATCTTTGGGATATTGTTGATGGAAAAATAAAGAAACCAACAGATTTGAGATAAAGCAAAAAAATGGGAGAGAAGAGACCGAAAAGCCACAAAAATCATTGGATTGGGACTATTTGATGCTTATTTACATCATATAGATTTGTCTAAATCCTCTCATACAATTTGGAAAACATTAAACAAATTGTTTGGTTCACAAGATGGAAGTGCAACGATAACATTGAAGCAAAGATTGTTCAGTCTCAAAATGGAAGAAGGTGACAACATGGTAGAGCACATTAGTAAGTTTTGATCCATTTCAAATCAATTAGTTGGAATTAAAATAGATGTACCTGATGATGATGCAAAGGCTATTTTATTGAATAGTATGTCAGCCAGTTATTCTAATATGGTTTTTACATTGAGTAAAATTAATCCTAGTTTAGAAGATCTCATTTCTTCTTTACTTGAGGAAGAAAAAAGAATTATGATTGTTGAACTAGAGGAAACTGCAATGTATGGTAGAAACAAGAAAGAAAAAGCATTTTTTAAGAAAAAATCCAAATATGGTTCAACTTCCAAAGGTACAAAGAAACAACTTACTTGCTACTATTGTAAACAAACTAGTCATATATCTACAAATTGCAGGAAAAGAGAACAAGATTTACTTGATGGGAAACTGCAAGATAATGTCATGACCTGCGATGAAGAAGGAGAGAATGAAGAGGAAGGAAATACTACTCATGCAAAAAATCAAATTGATGGAGATTATTTCTATTAGATAATTTTCTTGATGGAGGATGGAGGAAACAAAGGTTTGAGGTCAATCAATGACATCTCATCAGTCATCAACGACATGGCCTCATTTCGGTATGATGATATTTGTTTCATTTGTGTTGTGTGGATTTTATTTTTTCAAAGTGTGGCATGAAAAATAAGAATAGATGATATATATTCCTTTTCACTTGTGAGTATTCCTCATGTAACCCCTTTTGTAGAAACATTGTAAAATATTGATCAAAATGTATCAGAGCAATCAAGATGTGAAGGTTATTGGTAAACTAGGAAAACCAATTTTGTGATGTGAAGAGAATCAAGAATCATATATATATAATCAATGAAACAACAAAGTGATCTTAAATTTTATCAAGATGGAGAAAAATGATATCTTCTTGTATAAGGGATCTATATGGGTATTAATATACTTTATTCAACCTTTACACATGAAATATTTAATAAATCAGATAGATTTGAATTTAAATCTCAAGTTTCTTCGTGTTTCTCTTAACATGTGTCGTGACAAGGATAATAGGTATATCATTAGGTAAATTTTGTCCTAGTTTTCTCTGGATTCACTTTATTTGCAATTTATTTATATTTTTAAACACCATTTTTCCTATTCTTGAAGACTACCAAGTTTTATAGATTGTTTCTCTAAGAATTCTACCTAGTTCTCAATCAAATTAATCAAATTAGGTCTTTATACTATGCATAGTCATGTTTTATAGGACTATCAAAGAGATCTTTCATGACTAAAATAGAAACCTCGTGAAACCTTTAATATATATCATATAGATGGTTTTTTCCAAGTTTTTGCTTTGGATACTCAAAGAAGGTGGATAAATGAAAAATTTAGCAATAAAACCCCAAAATATGGTTTTGAGAAATCCAATAGGTAAAATCTTCAATATCCCTACATAATGCAGACCTCTCCACTCCCTTTTCCTATTGAATAATATTGAGGGTAACTAGTTGTAATTTTTATCTTTTATAATCTAGGTGGTAGATGGCCTATATGTTCTTAACAATAAGCTTTAAACGTGAAAATGTACGTTTCTTACCCGAGATAAAACAATGTCATATAACAATTGCATAATTATCGAAATTCATCAAGATGAACAATATTATCTATCTTCATAGACCTCAAATTTTTCTATCAAATATTAGGAAGCATAAATATTACATCAATTCATGCACTTATTTAATTCATTTCTTGATGTACCATGTACATGGAGGAACAATATGCAAAATAGTTAATCTAACTTCCTATCTAGACTATTATACCTCAAAAACTGATATATCACACATGTTCCTTATCTATAGAAGGTGAAAAATCTTGGAAAGCTAGATATCCATGTTCCAAATCATCCTATAGTTGAAATTTTCACTCAACTTATTAACTATAAGATAAGAGATGACGGTTTCTCCTTGTTTATTCTTAGAAAACAACCATATTTAATTTTATTAGATTCTAAAGGCTATAAGATACCTAATCCACGTACTAGAACCCTATGAAACCTCATTAATTTTTACACTTTCATAAGACTTATACATATGAAATTACATGATATCACTCAAATTCAAATTTGGAGGTTTTGGAGGGAAAACCTCCCATAGAGCCAATTACACTAAAACAACACTCTCCTAATGTTATTTATAGATTTGTTTAGTCTTGATGGAGTCATTCAAACTATGCAACATGAATAATAGTGACGCTCCTACATCACTTATACATTATATGGATTCATAACACATGAAAAATTAACACACATCACACTAGTATGCTCAATTGGGAAGGTCTACACAAATATGAGACCAATATAATGATCACAAATCAAACACACATTTCAAATTATTTCAACATAATAAATTATCATTTGCACAATTTACCTTCATTTCATACACATGAGATTTATACAACCATTGATCTAACATGTAATGAGGATTAAATGGGGTACATAAGGCAAGATAATTTAAACATTTCATTACACAAGCAATTTTCCAAAAGGAATAATCTATATTATCACTCATGTAAGGTACTGAGATATAATATACCTCCCAACATTATTACATTATATTTCCCACTTAATTGCGTGGTACATTTTATTTAATAGGTTATTAATTTATATTCAAGAAAAATTAAATGGGATACCCTTTTGAGATCATCACCCAATAATTAACGTTACGAAATCAATGTTACAAAATGAATTGTAAAGATACAAAAACTATGGCCCTAAGTCCATTCCTTATAAGGAAAATATGTTTATAACATTACAACTCGCACCGTGTAGGCTACTAAAGTACCTAATGAATAGGGTAATTTAACATATACTCTTCATAATTCTAGTGAGTTTGTAGTGCCCACGTTTTTATAGCTCCAGATTATCTCGTTGGTTACTTTATGCATATGCATGTTTTTATTGAGACTCTGATAGATTTTGGACATTTTACTATGTTATTTTATCCTCATGGACATTATGGTATTTTGGGCGCGTAGCGCCAATTGGACTAGATTCGTATATTGATATATTTCTTATGATGTTGATGACACTAACAGGGTTATATGATAGTGAGATTTATTGGTTAGATGTTGGTTCTTGTGTTCGATTTGATTAATGATATAGTTTTCTAGATTTAATAATGGTAATTTCATGCTAGCCTAAGTGTATGTCGTTGTAATTTTATCTGTGGATGATTCGTGGAAAACCATGTGTATAATTGTATACATTGCACTATCAATTGTAAAATTATGTTAGGACATTATAAGTTGATTAAGTTGTGATGTGTATATGATGATTTATATTGGACAGATGTGGTTAATGTGTGCAATGAGTGTGCAGGTGACAGGTATAGGAGAGCATGGGTTTCAGGGCAGCTACACAATTGTGCATGAGTGGCCCACGGGCTGAGTCCTAACCATGCTAAATGTTTGAGGCCTTAGAATAGGTGTATTTATTTGGGCACCATGGGTGAACCCTCAATTGTAATGTATTTATGTCTTGTAAAATTAATTATGTTTAGGGTGTGTTTTATTAAGTAAACTAGTTTAGGGGTTTATTTGTGCCCAAGCATGCCAAACCCGAAATTGGGTTATTTTAGGCATTTTTAAGGACCCCTTTTGAGTTCGGGAGTTCCCTTAGCATGAAAATGGGCCCTTGGACCCTACCTAATAGGTAGGGGGCTTATTTCCAAGGTTTGGAGGGAGTTTCCCTCCCATTTTCCCCTCCTTAGTCACCATCCATGTAAGATGGTTGGTTTGTGTGTATTTGTTAAAAGTTGCTCCACTTTGTTTTATTTTAGTTTTTAGTATTTTTGGTGATAAGGGCTAAAAGGTGAGTTTACTTTTACTTATTTGGTTTTGGAATATTTGACTCTTGAGAGGAGAGGGGTGACACTTGTCACCTTCCCATTGGTGAGGAAACTTTTGGGTTCCTCTTCTTATTCTTCCTCATGTGGAAGGAAGGGGTCTTCTTGGCTCATTTTTTTGGGAGAACTTGGAGAATTTTGGGAGCTTGGAGGTTTGCTTGAATAAAGGGAAAAGCTTAGAGTCTTGGAAAGCATTGTAAAGGTAGGATTACTAACCCTTTTCCTTCTTAGTTGTGCTTACCTTGTTAACTATGCTTTGATCAATAAAATGATGTGTGTGAAATGATGTGTGTGAAGTTGTATGGTGAATATAGTTTGTTTGTTTGTTCTTTATTGTTTTCTTTTGTTTTCTCTCCACCATTATTTGGATTGATGGTTTTTGGAGAATGTAGGGGAAGAGAGAGGGATTTCCCTCTCAAACCTCATGGTTGTTGTCAAGCCATGAAGGTCCCTTCTCATCCCCTCATATGGTTTGAGGTGGGAGAAAGGTTCATATGGCTTGAACCTTTCCCCATTCTTGGTGAAGAAACCCTTTTTGGGTTTGAAAATCCTCCCAAGAAGGATTTCTATGACATTAAGGAGGAATAAGAAGAATGAATGATTAGGAGGAATAAGGAGTTTTGTAAACATGTTTTTGTTGGTGCTCCTATGGTTGGTCACCTTTGATTTGGGCATCCTACTTCTTCTCTTCCCCCTTTTGAGGTTGACCTTATTATCCTCATGTTGTTGTTTTATCATGTGTAGTATGTCTAAGTGTTAAATGGTCTTATGTATTTCTTGTGTGTTTTATCCCCTTTATACTTGTGCACATTGTGGAAGTTTGTTCCTCTCTCCCATGGGCTTGGGGGAGGCTAGCATGGCTTCCAACCATGGAAAGGCATGTGATGATGCCTATTGGTTGGGTGGTAAACGAGCCTTGTATCTTATTTCAGCATCCTTGGAAGAACACTCAAGTTGGAGATAGTTGGAGCCTCTTGTCATCTTGGTCATCCTCATCGTTGAGGGCATTACCTTCATTTTGTACATAAATGTGGCTTTGTGAAGTTTTACACTCTTGTAAATACTCATTATTGTACTTATTGCTTCTTGTAAACTTTAGTCTTTTGGTGGCTAATTATTAATGGCAAGATCCTAACTAATGACAACCTCATTACTAACCCCTAGAGTGAACTTATTTTGGTGGCTAATTATTAATGGCAAGATCCTAACTAATGACAACCTCATCAAGAAGGGATTCATCATGCCGAATAGATGTTGCATGTGTCAGAAAGAGGCAGAAGATATAAAGCATTTATTCCTCCATTGTGAGTTTGCTTCCAAAATTTGGCAGCTTGTTTTTGCAAAGTTTAATCAGAGATGGATTTTTCCCCTTACCTGTCTTCAGGCCTGGGAACAATGGGACTCTCCATTTAAGCATTGTGTGGTGAAAATATTGTGGCAACTTGTTTTACCCCACACTATGTGGAGAGTTTGGAAGGCTCGTAATGATAACATTTTCAGAAACAATAGAAAGGCATGTAACAAAGTCTACAAGGAAATTATCATTGTTGTGCAAGATAATATTGCTAGATTTAAACCTCCTAAAAATAGGCTTTACCCGGAGAAGGAAGAATACATCCTGACTGATTGGAATATTGACACGTCAATAAGAATAACAATGGTATTGATAGAAACACAGTCTAATGGATTAAGCCTCCCACTGATTGGCACAAGTTAAATTTTGATGGGGCCTCAAAAGGCAATCTGGGGGACTCTGGAGGAGGGGGAGTCATCAGAGATCAAAGAGGTTGTTTTGTTGCTACTTTTTCTAGGAGAATGGGTAGGTAGACTAATCATTACTCTGAAGCCCTGGCGGCTCTTTGGGGTATAAGACTTACCAGAGATTGTAATATTCTGAATATTATAATTGAAGGTGATTCTCTGAATATCATCAATCTATTAAACAAAAAGCAACACCCTAGCTGGTCTATCAGAGATTTTATTGGGAAGCTATTGATATATGCAAGAGCTTTGAAAATGTTAAAATCACCCACACCTATCGGGAAGGAAATAGGGTCGCTGACAGTTTGGCTAACCTCGGTGTTACTAATACCTTTCAAACTTGGCTTAGGGGGGACGTTCTACCCACTCAAATCAATAAATCCATAATCAATGATCTACATGGCCGTGAAAATCAGCACTAACGGCTGTAATTTGGATGCTAATGTGCGGATCCTCAAGTACAATATGATGACATCACATAAGATATGGATGATTGATGTGATATGTGCGAGATGGACTGTCATCATTTCTAGGCATAGGAGGAAAGCCGAGGAGCGGGAAATAATTACAAGTATGGTATAATAATTAAACCTGCTTTCACGGAAAGGAAAGATTCAAAAACCAACATCAAAGCTCTGCCTGTCCCGCATAGTGATAGCATTTTTACCATTGAGAACAGGAAAAGGAACAGAGGAAACATGGGGGGTCTGCCTTGCAAAACTGAACCGACCCACAATCCAGTGTGGAAAGAGAATACGGTGCTTTGGAATTACCTTCAAATTGGGGGTCTGTCTAATTTAATTGAAAGGATTCAAGGATTTGACCAAGACATTTCTATCAGATTCACCCAGGGATGGAAGAATCGGATTTTCAAATACAGTAACATGGAGATTGAGATCACGGAAGAGCTCATCGCCCAGATCATGGGCCTCAGCCTGGAGGGCACCAAATTCTTCAGTAAGAAGGTGGACAGGGAGGTGGAGACCAAGAAGTTCCTAGACGATGGGGAGAATCTTGAATTCGTGACTGCTGGCATCAAGGTGGCATTGATTCCTGAGCCTTTTGCTGAGCTTTCCAGGATGGTTGTTAGGTATGTAACTCTTGAAGGAAGATTTGTGACTATACCTCAAAAACATTTGATATTTCTAAATCACTTTCGTAGAAATATCCTCATCAGCTTTCCTCACTATTTGCTAAACTCTTTGGAGAAATCAATTAGGGAAGTTCAAAGCCACTCTAGGGCTATCCCTTTGCACTGTGGGCTTATCCTCCTGATCCATCGCCACCTTTGTTATAGCTTCCCCCCATGAATCCTACCCCACCTTCTTCCTCCATACCTCCACCTGCTCGCACCACTTCCACTCCCCCCTACTGAAAAGGAAGATTGAAGCTGCTGCTTCCAGCAAGAAAAGCAAGAGCATAAAAGCTAAAATCCCTTCTTCCCAACGGGTCCTAAGGAGCCACAAAGACCTGGAACTTGCTGAGAACCTCCTGCATATCAGTAAACCGATGGAGGAGCCCAAGGAGGAGGAATTGATGGACAGAGTGGACAGGTTAGAAAAGGAGATACAAGAGCTCAAAGGGACTATAAAAAATATGGAAAGAGCTAAGGGAAAAGGAATTCTTCAAAGTGATGATGAAGAGGGGGTTATTGCTGAAGTCTTCAAGAAGTTACAGTCCTTGGATGGCAGAATGGGGAATGCAAAAAGTCGCAATGACTGCATATTATCTGCCCTTAAAAGCATTTATAATTTCATTGAACAACATGTTCATAGTGTCTGCAGTTTAAGTGGGGTTAATGAGGACATTTGGGGCCCTAAAGAGAAAAGGGATATTGCAATTGCTCAGGTGGATATGAGAGACTCCTCTCAGGCCACTGCCATTGCCTTCTTCATGTCACTGCAGGCTATCAAGACCAAGATTGACAGGGCTATCAAGTAACGGGTTGCTGTGTTGCTATTTTTGGCTACGAAGTTCTTTGTTATCCTGGTGTTCGCACTACTTTTTGGCGGAGTTCTATATGTTGTTTCTCTTTTGGTTTTTTTTATCTTTTCTGCTTCCTTTTGGATCATTGTTCGTTTGGATCCTTTCTTCACTTGTATTTTCATATTTGGCTATTGAGCCCTCTTTAGTTGGCCATTTTTCCCTTCTCTGGGTTGTTTCTCTCACCTTTGCTATCTGACTTTTGAGCCCTTTTGTATACAGGGTATTGTCCCTTCAAAACTATTTGCTCTTAATAAAAAAACTTTAGTCATTACTAAGAAAGTTTTTACTTTATTCTCTGCAAGAATCTTGTAATATTATCATATTGATATCATGAGTTTTATTTTAGTTACATGTCATCCTTTCAAGGTCTTATTGTTTATAAATCTACAAAGTATGGTCATGCATGGTGCATTAAAAGCTGTAATTTTGGTTGTATCTACTTTTCAAGTTTTGTAATATATATATATATATATATGAAATGGCTTATGTACATGTGTATTCTATGTATGTAGAACTAAAATTTACAAGCTAAACATTCTTTTAAATCTAAAATTTTATGGCATTACATTTTGGTATCAGAGCCGTGGTTCAAACACACGGACTCTTTGGGTAATTTCTGTTTTAGTTATCTTATTGCCTTGTTAAAAAAATAAAAAATCAGCCTTTTCTTATTGTTGTTGGATCTCCCTCTTGTAGAAATCTGCATTAATTATTTAGCTATTTTGCATTGAAGGAAAGTTAGTGTTATAGGGTTGTAGGATTTATTGAAATGATGATGTTAGCTGTTTTATAATAGTTGTTAGAAATGATGTTTGTCTTAGCCCTTTGTTCTTGCAATTATTGATAACAATGTGCCAAGGAAATGAAAACAAACTTTATATAGTTACATTTTTATTTTTATTTTTATTTTTTTTGTTTTCTATTTATAACTATATTTTTGCTAGAATAAACAAAAATAAATAAATAAAATAATATATATACTGGTTTTTTTTGCAGCATATATTATACTTATTATATAATATAGATTTATTATATATATGTAATATATATATATATATATATATAATTAAATAATATATATGGATTCAAATATATATATATGGTCTGTTTTTTTTGTTTTTTATTAAAAGTAAATAAAAATAAAATGAATTAAAATATAATAAAACAAAATGAAACAAATAATAATAATAAAAATACAAACAAACCCTATTTTTGGGGGTGTTGACCCCCAACCCCCATACCCACGACCCCTCGTGCACTTTGGTCCAAACCCCGCTTCCACGGACCCATGTCCCCCCCCGTGCACCCCCCCCTCATCCCCGCCCCTGCGTTTCCCCTTGCCCCCACATTCCCCTTTGTCCCGCGTCCCCTACACACGGCTCCCTACCCCCTACCATCGTTGCCCTACTCCTCACGCGGCCCTCACGCACCCTTCCTCCCATGCTTTGTCCATCCACCCTGTCGCCCCCTTCTCCATACGGCTAACTCCGACCCTCTCTCTTCTCTCGCACGCCGCCATTACCATGAACAAAAAAAAATCCAACAGAGATCCAAAAAAAAAAATCCCAAACAAAGAAATCCATATATATATATATGTGTGTATATATACATAGTAGTGATACTAAACCAAGAAAGGAGAAACAACTACACATGTGTCCTCAAAAGAAATCTCCAAGAAATCAAATCCTCATAGTTCCTCAACTGCACATTCAATTGAAAACAAAAAGAAAATGAGAGAAAATGGCATGGGAAAAGAAAGCTAAAAGAAAGAAAAGAAAACATAGAGAGATTTAGGGCAATATTAGGGTGGATTTGAAATCAAGGCCAAGATTGGATTTGATCCAGGGCCCTCCTTCAACCCCACTTTTCTTTAAAAACATAACATGTTAATGGGTTTGGAAAATTAATTAAGAGGGGTGTGAGGGTAGACTAGAGTAAAAGGGGGAAAATGAATTAAAAATTAAAAGGGTGTGTAGGAAAATTAATAAAAGGGGGGGAGACTAATTATTTACCGAGGGTGGAAATTTTTTTTTTTATGACCCTAGGGAGCTTAATAGAGTAAAATAATTAAATTATTGTGGGGATAGTGTTAATTTATTTCGGGAAAATTAATTATTATTATAAATTAATTATTAACGGGAAGGGGCATTGCATTTGGTGTTATAATGATAACAACAATAATAAAATTAATTAATTAAAATATATAATAATAATAATAATAATATAATGCTTCAAAGAAGGTTTAGAAAGTTTATAAAACATTTTTTTGGGGTTCACGATGGCACCCAAGAGGGGACGATCAGCTCGAGGTTCGGGACATAGTGCACCTATGCGAGAGCCACCGACGCCCGATTTTAGGCCTCAGATATTAGAGACCCTGCAACAGCTGATAGGCATCGTACAGGAGCACCTTCCACCACCGCAGGAGCCGAGAGAGGAGGACATTTAGTTGGGAGACAAGGAGTTGATTGGCGAGGACGCACATTCAGAGCCACCTGAGCACGATATCCCGAGACGAGAGAGGTCACGCAGCCCTTCCATCCTTGGCGAGAGGGTGGCCTCATATTATCACAACCGATCACATAACTTTGAGGGACCACTTGGAGATAGGCGACACCTTTTACCTGTTAGACCTCATCACCAGGATTGAGACACAAGCAAAGGTGTGATTTGAGACCTTCTTCATCTTCACCACCTACGTTTCTTGGTTCGACAGATGGCTTTGGGCGAGTCCTAGCTCCTTGCTTTGGATAGCTGCTTTGGCTTACAATCTCATGAGAGCAATGTCAATGCCAGGTTTGCAATACACCTCCTCCGAGATGCAGCAGGCATTTGGTGGAGGAATGAGGAGTGGAAGCTCCATTTGACTCGAGATATAGTGACCTGGGAGTTGTTCAAGGAGCGGTTCAGGCCAGTATATGTCAGAGCATTTTGTGCAGAAGAGGATCAATGAGTTTCACGACTTAGGACAGGGTTCTGGCATAGTGGCATAATATGAGAGTAGGTTCTTGGATCTCTTGCAGTATGTAGACTACCTGCAAGATGAGAAGTTACAGGTAAACAGGTTCATTTGGGGCCTGAATGCAAATATAGTAGGAGCTGTTAGGATGTTATCTCCTCCCACGCTAGTAGAAGGCATTGAGAAGGCCTATTTGGCTGAGGATAATAGGACCAAGTTTCAGGAGCACCAAGATAGAAACAAGAGAAAGTTCCAGGACAAGATTCAAGCATTTCGAGTCGGAGGGCATGGGGTGTAGCACAACCCCCTAGAGGAGGATTCTGGTCCTCTCCAGTACCATCGAGAGCTCCACCGCACCCATCACAATAGACACAACGTCGGGGACACCAAAGCATCGAGAGGGGTAGGATGGACTCATATTTTTCAAAGTGAGGTGGATCTAGAGGTGGTTTTGGTGGATCTAGAGATAGGAGGCCAGGTACTCATCACTCACAGCCCGGCCAGCTCGTGATCTGCTAGGGTTGGACCAACGAGTTCTAGATTCACCAAAGTACGAAGGGACTCCATCTCATAGGGGTACAAGAGGATGTTTTATTTGTGGGGCTCCATACCATTATGTGCGTATGTGTCGCACAAGCCATCTACTATGAATATGTAGAGAGCTCCTAGATCCGAGCAGATGGTGGGTGATGTGGGATGCTCTCACCGTGTGTGTGTATGCAACGGTTGACAACTACCATGCTGAGAATCAGGCCACAGTCATTGAGACGACAGGTACTATTAGGGGTATTTTTGTCTCAGTACTTTTTGATTTAGGTGCTTCTGATTCTTTTATATCTCCTACTGTAGTAGACTAGTGTGGGCTAGTGGTGGCTAGGCAGCCAGATAATTAGCAGGTTGAGTTGGCCTCTGGAGCTAAACTCGCATTGGACTTGTATGTGGAGAGTTTTATACTTGACTTGGGAGTCTTCTCCACTACACTTGACCTCTGAGTTATTCCTTTAGGATCCTATCAGGTAGTGTTGGGTATGGATTGGCTCGAGGCTCATCGAGCCAAGGTGGATTGCAGAAATAAGGTCATTGAGTGTCAGGATGATCTTGGTAGTGTAGTTGTGATTTCAGGGATGCAGAGACCTATTTCCTTGCATATGATCTTGGCTAAGCAACTCAAGCGGAGCATGTGTAAGGGTTGCCAGTTGTTTGCTATCACTATCAATGATCATTCAGACAGTACTCCAAAGCATTCACCCCTTGATGATCACGTAGTTTTGAGGGAGTATGCAGATGTGTTTCCAGGAGAGCTTCCAGGTTTACCCCTAGTAGGGAGGTGGATTTCACCATTGACTTAGTGCCTAGCTCCGCACCAATTTCTAGGGAATCCTATTAGATGACAACTTTAGAGCTTCATGAGCTCAAGATTTAGTTAGAGGAGTTGTTAGAGAAGGGTCTCATTTACCCTAGTGTATCTCCTTGGGGAGCACCAGTCATATTTGTGAAGAAGAAGGATGGTTCTCTTAGGCTTTGTGTAGATTTCAGACAGCTCAACAAAGTCACAATAAAGAACCGTTACCCACTCCCCATGATTGATGACTTGTTTGATCAGATGCGGGGAGCTAGAGTGTTCTCCAAAATCAATCTCAAGTCAGGGTATCATCAGTTGCGCATATCAGATGCAGATATTCATAAGATAGCTTTTCACACACGTTATGGGCATTATGAGTTCACTGTTGTCCCCTTTGGTTTGACCAATGCCCCAGTTGTCTTCATGAGCCTCATGAATGGAGTGTTTAGGACCTTCCTAGATCACTTTGTCATAGTGTTCCTCAATGATATTTTGATATATTCTCATTCCAAGGAGGAACACGAGGAACATTTGAGATAGGTACTTCAGATTTTGAGAGAGCAGAAGTTGTTTGGGAACTTGGAAAAATGTAGCTTCTTTCAAACAGAGATTCAATACTTGGGGCATATTATTTCAGGAAAGGGTATCTCAGTAGATCCCTCTAAGATTCAGGCTATCATGGATTGGCCAGCACCCACATCAATCACTGAGGTGAGGAGCTTCATGGGTTTAGCAGGGTATTACCATAGATTTGTGCAGGACTTTTCTAAGATTTCTCACCCTATTACCTCCCTTCAGAGGAAAGGGAAGAAGTTTGATTGGTCAGAAAAGTGTGAGTAGGCCTTCAATTTTCTTAAGGAAAGGTTAACCATGACACCTATCTTAGCAATTCTAGACCCGACAGAGGATTTTGTTGTTTGCAATGATGCATCACTAGAGGTTTTGGGAGCAATTCTTATGCAGGAACATCAGGTGATTACCTTTGAGTCATGTAAGCTTAAGTAATACAAGCTTAACTATCCTACTCATGACTTAGAGCTTGCAGCAGTTGTTCATGCACTTGTGCATTGGTGACATTTCCTTTTGGGTAGACCTTTCATCTTGAGGATGGATCATTGTAGCTTACAACATATCTTCTCTCAGCCAAACCTCAACGCTCGTCAACGGCATTGGATGGAGTTCTTATGTGAGTATGACATGGAGGTCTAGTATATCAAAGGAAAGGAAAATGTTGTTGCGAGATGCACTTAGTAGACGATGGCATGCACTTGGTTCATTGATCTGTGATGATTTGAGAGGCGAGGATACTTGAGCATCTTCCAGGAGGACAATTTTTATGAGGATGCTAAGCAAATGTTGGATTCTCAAGGTTCTTTTAAGGGTAGATATTCAAGATGCTTGTTAGATTCGATGGTTTGCTTTAGTTTCATAGGCACATTTATGTGCCTAAGGGCAGTGATCTGCGTAGTTTCATCCTTACCGAGGCTCAACGAGCCCCATACGCAACACATCCGGGAGTGAAGAAGATGCATGCCGATTTGAGAGAGTTATATTATTAGCCAAGTCTTCTTCGGGACATAGTAGATTTTGTAGCACGTTGTCTTGAGTGTCAGAGAGTCAAGGCAGAGCATTCTCATCCCATAGGACTCTTATACCCTCATGACATTCTCGAGTGGAAATGGGATGTGATCTCCATGGATTTCATAGTAGGACTCCCTATGTCCTCTTATCATCATGATGCCATCATGGTCACTGTGGATAAGTTGACCAAGGTTGCAACTTTCGCCAACCAAGGTTACCTACAATGCACATGCCATCACCAAAGTTTTCATGGAGGACATTTTTAGATTGCATGGGATCCCAAAGACGATCATCAATGACAGAGACACCATCTACACATCATTTTTTGGACTTCTTTTTAGGATGCTTTGGGTACACAGATTAATTTCAGTTTGGCATATCATCCAGAGATAGATGGGTAGACAGAGAGATTTAATCAAGTTCTTGAGGACATGTTGAGGATGTATGTGATGGACCAACAAAATAAGTGGGAAGATTATTTGCATTTAGTTGAGTTTTCCTACACAACAATTATCATAGCTCCATTCACATGGCTCCCTATAAGGCTTTGTATGGATGACCTTGTAGGACACCTTTGAGCTAAGACAGACTAGATGACAGGATTATTTTGGGACCAACTTATCTTCAGGATTTAGAGCAGTAGGTTGTTCTGATTAGACAACGTCTTGACTAGGCTAGAGCATACCAGAAGACGTATGTGGACACCAAGAGGATTGACCGTCACTTCTCAGTGGGTGATAAATTCTTCTTGAGGGTTTGTATTCATAAGAGTCGATCCGTTATGGAAAGGGTTCTAAGATATCGCCTCATTTTGTGGGGAATTTTGATATTCTTGAGGTCATCGGTCCAGTTTCCTATCATCTAGCTTTGCCACCATGCCTTGCGGGCCCACGATGTTTTTCATGTTTCTGTACTTCATAGATATGTACCAGATGTTTCTCATGTTTTGGATTGGTCGGCATTACAGGTAGAGGACGAAGGGAAGTGGAGACTGGAGCCCATACGCATACTGGAGCACTGAAGGTTGGCCCTTTGGGGTCAAGATTTGGACCAGGTTAGAGTGCAATGGGACCAATATGATGAGTCATCAGCTACCTGGGAGGATGCTACACCACTGAGGGCTAGATATCCCTATCTCTTCCAATGACTTCTAGGAGGAAGTCTAATTCTAGGAGAGGGGGATGTAGTTCCCACGTTTTTATAGCTCCAGTTATCTGTTGGTTCCTTTATGCATAGACATGTTTTGATTGAGACTCTGATATATTTTGGACATTTTACTATGTTATTTTATCCTCATGGACATTATGGTATTTTAGGTGCGTAGCGCCAATTAGACTAGATTTGTATATTGATATATTTATTATGATGTTGATGACACTAACATGGTTATATGATAGTGATATTTGTTGGTTAGATGTTGGTTCTTGTGTTTGATTTGATTAATGATATAGTTTTCTGGATTTAATAATGGTAATTTCATGCTAGCCTAAGTGTATGTCGTTGTAATTTTATCTGTGGATGATTCGTGGTAAACCATGTGTATAATTGTATACATTGCACTATCTATTGTAAAATTATGTTAGGACATTATAAGTTGATTAAGTTGTGATGTGTATATGATGATTTATATTAGACAGATGCGGTTAATGTGTGTAATGAGTGTGCAGGTGTGGTATAGGAGAGCATGGGTTTCAGGGAAGCTACGCAATTGTGCACGACCAGCCCATGGGCTGATTCCTAACCATGCTAAATGTTTGAGGCCTTAGAATAGGTGTATTTATTTGGGCACCATGGGTGAACCCTCAATTGTAATGTATTTATGTCTTGTAAAATTAATTATGTTTAGGGTGTGTTTTATTAAGTAAACTAGCTTAGGGGTTTAATGATCTCATCTTAATTTAAGTGTTGGTTTTGGGTAAGTGTGTCGTGTGTTGGTAAAAGGGATTAGGGACAACATGTGAACCTTGGGTGGACCCCACATCCTCTACCCTTGTGCCCAAGCATGCCAAACCCGAGATTGGGTTATTTTAGGCATTTTTAAGGACCCCTTTTGAGTTTGGGAGTTCCCTTAGCATGAAAATAGGCCCTTGGACCCTACCTAATAGGTAGGGGGCTTATTTCAAGGTTTGGGAGGATTTTCCTCCCATTTTCCCTCCTTAGTCACCATCCATGTAAGATGGTTGGTTTGTTTGTATTTGTTAAAAGTTGCTCCACTTTGTTTTATTTTAGTTTTTAGTATTTTAGGTGATAAGGGCTAAAAGGTGAGTTTACTTTTACTTATTTGGTTTTGGAATCTTTGACTCTTGAGAGGAGGGGGTGACACTTTTCACCATCCCATTGGTGAGGAAAATTTTGGGTTCCTTTTCTTATTCTTCCTCATGTGGAAGGAAGGGGTCTTCTTGGCTCATTTATTTTTTTGGGAGAACTTAGAGAATTTTGGGAGCTTGGAGGTTTGCTTGAACAAAGGGAAAAA
This sequence comes from Taxus wallichiana var. yunnanensis, assembly GCA_018340775.1. Lineage (NCBI taxonomy): Eukaryota > Viridiplantae > Streptophyta > Pinopsida > Cupressales > Taxaceae > Taxus > Taxus wallichiana. The sequence goes on along the minus strand of CM031236.1, from coordinate 434,254,395 downwards.
CTTAGAGTCTTGGAAAGCATTGTAGAGGCAGGATTACTAACCCTTTTCCTTCTTAGTTGTGCTTACCTTGTTAACTATGCTTTGATCAATAAAATGATGTGTGTGAAATGATGTGTGTGAAGTTGTATGGTGAATATAGTTTGTTTGTTTGTTCTTTGTTGTTTTCTTTTGTTTTCTCTCCACCATCATTTGGATTGATGGTTTTTGGAGAATATAGGGGAAGAGAGAGGGATTTCCCTCTCAAACCTCATGGTTGTTGTCAAGCCACGAAGGTCCCTTCTCATCCCCTCATATGGTTTGAGGTGGGAGAAAGGTTCATATGGCTTGAACCTTTCCCCATTCTAGGTGAGGAAACCCTTTTTGGGTTTGAAAATCCTCCCAAGAAGGATTTCTATGACATTAAGGAGGAATAATAAGGATGAATGATTAGGAGGAATAAGGAGTTTTGTAAACATGTTTTTGTTGGTGCTCATATGGTTGGTCACCTTTTATTTGGGCATCCTACTTCTTCTCTTCCCCTTCCGAGGTTGACCTTGTTATCCTCATGTTGTTGTTTTATCATGTGTAGTATGTCTAAGTGTTAAACGGTCTTATGTATTTCTTGTGTGTTTTATCCTCTTTATACTTGTGCACATTATGGAAGTTTTTTCCTCTCTCCCATGGGATTGGGGAGGCTAGTGTGGCTTCCAACCATGGAAAGGCATGTGATGATACCTATTGGTTGGGTGGTAAACGATCCTTGTATCTTATTTCAGCATCCTTGGAAGAACACTCAAGTTGGAGATAGTTGGAGCCTCTTGCCATCTTGGTCATCCTCATCATTGAGAGAATTACCTTCATTTTGTAAATAAATGTGGCTTTGTGAAGTTTTACACTCTTCTAAATACCCATTATTGTACTTATTGCTTCTTGTAAACTTTAGTCATTACTAAGAAAGTTTTTACTTTATTGTTGCAAGAATCTTGTAATATTATCATATTGAAATCATGAGTTTTCTTTTAGTTACATGTCATCCTTTGAAGGTCTTGTTGTTTATAAATCTGCAAAGTATGGTCATGCATGGTGCATTAAAACTGTAATTTTTAGTTGTGTCTACTTTTCAAGTTTTTTAAAAAAAAATCTATGAAATGGCTTATGTACATGTGTATTCTATGTATGTAGAACTGAAATTTACAAGCTAAACATTCTTTTAAATCTACAAAATTTTATGGCATTACAGAGTTCGTTACATAAATAAGACCATTCCTAAAATCAATCATAAGGTAAACACACAACCAATTACAATTCCACACCCAAAGGTTGTAAAAGATGGGCCATCCATTACAACAGTGCCATATGTAGATACCCTATCTATCCATTATAAAGATTATAGAAGGGATATCATAAAAATTTAACATCAATCATGAGATAATATAATAACTCTATTGAATATGGAATACAAAATGAGACACCAACATCAAGCCACACAATAACAACCATTGATCTCAAATCTAACAAATAAGATATATAAGGGTAGAGGGTGATAAACCCATAATAATAATCCATCTTAGGGAAATAATCATTCCTTCATTCTCAATTCATATCATAATGGTGGAGTATATTCTCATATACTTAATAAAATAATGAGGTGGAATGCAATGAGATAATTTCCACCTGTAAAAGAAATGGAAGTGATTTCATGCAACCCCATTTTAATCATTTACATATTTTAAGCATGTATTCTATTTTTAAATGAGGATAGGTTTTTACATACCTTGGTTTACTTTCCTTCTTTAAAAACCTTGTGCCAAAATTTGTTTCACCAATTCCAACAAAATTCCAATACCACTATGAAATGATAAAACTATCAAACCCCATTCTACCCCCTCGAGAGATTAAAAACATCATACAATTCTAAAAGAGAAAAAGTAAAAACCAGTAATGGGAATAAATGAGCCACCTCCTTCCTTATTTACTTCCCCATTTTCTTCATTCCCTCCTTAAGCTCCATTATGTCGGCCCCAACCATCTCCAAAATGGAGTGGAGCCAAAGTCAACCCTCGTGAGGCTAAATACCAAAGTCAAATTGCACATGGTAACCTTATGTCACTCAATGAATATTGGGGTGGTTGACCCATAAGTAAAAAAATATATAATCATTTATAAATTATAACTTAAGGTTATCTTTAAGGTGATGTTTATAAAATAACATATCATAACATAATCATGTCACAACCTAGTATGGCTCAAACTAATGCAAACAACACATAACCACTATATTTCAAATAAGTGGTGCCTTATGGGGAGTGCCAACTAGGTTAATAGTTTTAATGCTTTTACCACGTTTGGACTTAAATGTGCTTATATTATCACTTGTTCTCCTATGCCTAAAATATCCTTGAGAAAAATGAAGTGGGTTATCTTCATAACCTTATCAACATATAAGAACAATATCTTACATTGTAATGCTCACAATACAAATATACATCTACTGTCCCTTGAAGTTGTACCCTTTGTTGAAGCTAGGCTCAACACCTCAGTGAGACATGGAAAGACCTTTGAAATGTGGGAAAATGGATCCTCTAAGGTAAATATCTAGGTGAAAAGGTTATTTCCTTTCACTTTAGTTCATTGCAACTAATCTAATCAACTTTATGCTCTACTACTAACTAGTTCTAACCTAACATCTTCAAGGCACTAGGGTTCAAAAATATGAAATAATGAATAAAAAGGTGATGCACCAAAATAGAAGTGGATTCTCTCCCTAAGATGAAGAATGAGAGGGTAAATGCAAGGCCAAGAGGGAAGAAACAAGACACATTAAATCTTGTAATTTTACCAAAATCGATTCTCTGCATAAATGATGGAAATCATACAAGTTTAACTCACACACAACATGTCATAAAATAATAGAAAATAAAAAATATAATAACATAGATTAAAGGGAAGATATATATCTACAACAATAAAATATAATGTGCATAATATATTAAAAACATGGAGGAGGAATTGAGTGCCTTTGTAGTGCCCACTTTCCTTTGACATTGTTTAGATATCGATCTTGTTACTATTGATCTAATTTCAAACATTATTATGTTTTGGCTTAGTATGATGTGTAATGGTAGATCTTGGATTATTATGGACCTGGATTCAGTTATATGCTTGATGAGTATTAGAGACATTATTATATATGGATGGTGATATACGCTTGATATGGACAAAGTTATTGACATTGATTTTAGACATGTGACATTTGATATTATGAGTAGATCTAGTATAGAGATTCATTGGATGATGATATAGTGGAAAAATTGAAATTTAAAATGATAATGTTAAATTCTTGAGATTGTTGTGATTTGGATTGGATATTTATATGTTGCTTATATCATTTTAGATGTTCGATATGGCCACGAGGCCAAAGGGGGTATTGTCATTTTGTAGGTTAAAATATCACAACAATGTCGGAGGACTGGAGACTAACCATATTGGAATTCGGGTGAAATCAACAAGGTCACCATGGAAACTATAATTGTTTGTGTGTTGTGTTGTGTTAGGATTTCCCATGGGGGATTTCCATTATATGTGACCATGGGATATATGTGTTTTATTTATGTGTTCCTTTTTATTATTGTTGTATGTATTTTTATTTGTAATGTGTTCTTTTATTATTTAATTTAAATGTGATAGTTTTAATGTGATAGTCATATAGTTAAACTTTATTTAAATTTAATTGGGATGTGGAATGTAAGTAATAAAGTGTTGTCTTGGTTATTAATTAAATTGGATTTATGTCATGTATAACCATATGTTAAATAAATAAATCATTATGTCAAAATTATGTAATAAATGAAGTCATAGATATTAATTCATGTATGTAATAAATGAAGTCATAGATATTAATTCATGTTGTAAGAATGTGTAAGAGGATGTAAGAGATGTGTAAGTGATGTGAAGGTTTGTGTAAGTCAGATTTTGGAGTGTAGAACACTTCATCCTCAAAGGAATTCGAATTTGTCCTTGAGGGCTGCATTTTGAGGCTTGTGGGACAAGTTAAACTTGTCCCACACCTCTTAAAAACATCCACCAACCATACCCATGGTTTTGGAGTCAAAACTAATCTTTTTATTGTGTTATGAAATGACTATGTGTAAGTCTTTATTGCACTTTTCTTACAAAATTTTAATTCAGTCCTTGTTAAAGTATGGGTTAATTTTGAGTGTGTAAGTTGCTTGTCATCTCCATTTATTGTGTTTATTGTGAAGTTGACTTTCTCTTTTTGGGGTTGAGTAAGAATGATGTGGCATCCCACTTGGAATCCACATCATCCTCTCCCTCCCTCTCCTTTAAAATTCGAATTCTTCCCTTGTTTATGGTTGTTGAAACTTTGCTCTTTCTTCTTGGGTCGAATTTTTTTATTGCTGTTGGAGCCTTGCATTGTGGAAGGAGTTTGGAATTGATTTGCATGCTTGGTGTTGTTGTTTTGGACTGCATATTTGAGCATTGAAGGAACTGCTGTTTTGGAAATAATCTCCACTATGGAGAGGTAGGATCTTGTCCTTTTTATATGTTTTTTTCCTTTTTTGCATGAATGAAATGGTGATTGTGTTGTGTATTCATGGCTGGTTGGGTAGATTGCTTAGGGAAAGGTTTAGGAGAAGACTATGGGGTCTTATATGGGGGGCATAAGGGATTTGCCAATGGCACTTATTCTATTATGGAGGGAGTTTTGGTTTGGGGATCCACCTTGGAAAAGAAACTACTTGCATTTATTACTATGGGGGCCATAAGGGATAAACTTGGGGGAATAAGGAGGGGTTGAGAGATATAATGTTTATGATTTTGATGTGTTTATTGGTGGTATGCATTATGGTGGATGCCCAATTCCAAATTGGGAGGCATAATGAGATTCCCCATAGTTCTTACTCTTGATGGCTTGCTTAATCAAGCCCATGTCTTTGTGTGTATGATTATTATTGTAGTTGTGAAGGCTCTTTGTCTTTGTTTGGGTGTGCATTTTGTTGTTCTATGCATGAGAAAAGAATGTTGTTTTTTGTGAAAGAAGCCTTGCTGCCATGTGTTGATGTTCATTATCTATTCCAATATGGTTGGGGCTCGGGGACCAATGGGGAAGGATGGATTCTCCTTTCCCATTGGATGTCTTGGTTGGGTGGAGAGCGTTGCATTTTCCCCTTCCTTGTTGTGATTAAAGTTGAAAAGAAGAATAAATCAACATGTTGCTGTTTAGAGAAAGAATTCTAAAAGAGGGTTTAAAACCCACAAGCGAGGATCACGAGGGATGATGTGCACATCAACGGATGTGCAAACGACAACATGAAGAGATCTCGGGAGGAGAGAGCATCAACCGAATGTGCATGAAAATATTTAAAACATGGGAAGAACCTAGTTAAGCCATAAAACTCTCCTCTATCTCATAGATCAAATGGGGTGTACATATAGGAGGTGCTAAGTAACCCTTGGTGCTGCAATCACGACAACTCGAGTAGAGAGGGGGAGTTACATTCCCATAATAAAAGTGTAACTCCCAATGATGCATATGATGCACTGACGCACTGACATGCTAACGCACTGCCCTGTAAGAGAATCTCATAATGACCCCTAAATGACACATAGACCTACAATCTCACCTAAGTGAGATGACTCACCTAATGATGTGGAAAATAATACACACCAACACCCCCTTCATCATAACTTAGGATGAGGTAGCAAGTTAGAAATGAGAAATGGGTCTGGCACAAATCCTGATGAGGTACCCATGCACAAGAAAAAGGTCCCAAGTAGTGAAGGAAAACCCAGTGGGAAAAACATCCACCACAAGAGAACAAAACACTCTCTAATATAAGAAAGATGCCAAATATGGGTCCCAACTCTAGACAAGCATGAAAAGGTACCCATGTAAAAAGGAAATCTCTCGAAAGAAGAAGAGGAGAGAAGAAGAGGGAGATGAGAGGAATGCAGAAGATGCCATGGACGGATTTGAACTTTGTAGCTCTAAGATTCTCCTAGAAGAATATCGATGACGAGATCCTCTACCTCTAGACTGAAGAAGAGCCACCCACAACGTGTGTGTGCCCGCCCTTAGGAAGGACATAAACAACGTGCTAGAAGTTTTCCCACTCCACAAAGGAAATCGAAGTCAATAACACAAAGAACTCTAAGTCGGTGCACAAAAGTGTGACATAGGTCTAGCGAGCGAGTGCTTAAGGAACTAAAGGTAATGCCACATGCACGTAGAAATGTCGAGTGAAAAAGAGGAACACCCATGAGAGAGGATGTCCAAGTGATGTGAAGGCAACAAAACATCCCCAACAACAGAAAAGGGATCCACAGCTGAGGGTGGATCAACGAAGGTCTCTAGAAATGTGGAAGTGACATGATTCCCGAAAGGGGCACTCCCAACAACAAAGATGATGAACTCCTCTGAAATACCTGTAGATGGATGAGGAACCTGTAGTACATCACAAGTAGACTCTGTGAAAAGATGACTAAGGTTAGGTAGATACTCGTCCCAATGAGGGGGCTCAACAAACAGAAGAGCGATGTCAGATAGGTATGAGTCATCTAATGAAGGTAGAGGAGTGAAAGGGGCCTCGCACATTGGAAGTGGAAAGGAGGCTAGTGTAATGACTGTATGAGGCTGAGTAGGAGACTACTCAATATCTGATGAGATATGGGATGTGTCAACACTCTCTAGAATAGTGAGAGAAAGAGGAGAGAAGTCCTCTATAATGCTCTCTGCATCAAAACTGGGTGCACAATCCTCGTCATCAGAAGTAGAACCAAACGAGTCTATGTCAGTGGAACTGTCATCACATGAAGAAATGGAGGAGACAACTGAATCAGCAACAAGAACAATGGCGGCAGTATGTGAAGGGTCTCCAAAAGAGGGACTGAAGAATGCTCAGACATGGTGAGGTGGATCTGAGTGTGCCATGTGAAACCAGAGAGATCTAGAGACATGCATCATCATGTGACCAAAGATGTGGTTGCAAGTGTCGAGGAAGTCCTCTAGATGATGATGATCAGTGGGTGCAAGAACTGGCCCAAGCAAGAAGGGTAAAAGACCCTCGTGGGTGAAGTAACGTTCCATGGAAGCACACCAAGCTGAATAGTTCCCTCTCCTGGTGAGAAGTGGCGTAGGCTGTAAGGTAATCCTATGACACTCACATTTGGAAAGATCGCTCTCCATGATGAAAAAATGCAAGATGCATAGTGCACGAAAGAAAGACATTGGACTCATCCGATAATGCGTCTGCGTATAAAAACCCAAGAGTACTGAGTCAACCCCAGAATGTGACACTTTATAAAAGTAGTGCGTTTACAAAATTGGCAATGCCATCATGTAATGTGCAGAAAATCATGCAACTTTGACTAAAGAAGAACTAAAAAATGAGCAGTGAGTCAAAAGTTATAGCATTAAAATGATTCCCGCAACTGATGGAAAAATGCACTAGATCTTTGTAAACGCATTAAAAAGGTGACCAAAATGGGTGCAAAGGATCATGTGGGTACTTGTTAGAAACGGAACAAAATTTTAGGCATAGTTTATTTTTCTTACGAGGGGGGATTAGCCTCCTGCCAACCTCGGACCTCGCCCTCTGTCTTCAACACTCAAAGGAGGGATGAGTAATACAATCCAAAACAGCCTTAAAAATTATTACATGCCAATGAATGTTTTTTTTCAATCTTAAAACATTAAAAAAATATAGGAGGAGGTGGGCCCATGTTGAAGTGGAAGTGTCAAACCATGCAACGTGTTCTTTGTGTGGTTGTGGTGTCCATGTGGAGAGTGGGTAGGCGGCCGAAGGAGTGGAGGCCCACGTGCGAGAGAGCTAAGTGTGTTGGGCGAAGTTGGAGTGAAAAAATGCCAATGCGACTCATGTGCACATGATGCGGAGGAGCTGCAAGCACGTGGAGAGTCGCAAAGGCTGTAACCGCTTACAGGGTAGGTGATCCATGATAAAACGTTACAGATTGTATGGCCACATGTCAACGAAGTAAAGGGCGGTGAGTTGTGCATGGAGAGTAATAGCAAGGAGATTATGTGTGTTACCAAGCTGGTAAGTCGAGAAGATGAAAAATGACCGTTGTAGAGGATCTCAAGTAGATTCTCGAGCGGGCAAGAGGTCTAAGGCTGTAATGATCTTGTAGAGTTGGTGAAACAACAAAGTTGTGCCAAAAGAAGCTCAAGAAGCCAATGACGAGGCAATGAAATAGTCTAGTGGCTAGCTAGTTGAGATAGAAAAAGGAACAATGTAAAACAAGGCACTCCAATGCAGAACCCAAGAGTAATAGGATTAGCCAAGAACACATCCTAGCCCAATCAATGAGTGGAAAACCGGGCCGAACACGGTGAACAAGCACAAACCAACGACACGTTCGAGTGCAGATATTAGGGTAGGAAAAATAGGAGTCGAGGATGTGAACAAAGTAGGTAAGATGCCACAAGCCAAGAAAGCACCACGAACTAAACCTAGAAGACCAAGGGCAACAAGCACCAACAACGAGGTAGTCACGAGCCAAGCTAGAATCTCCAACTATGCACAGAAGTCAACCAAACATGAACAGTGCAAGCAAACTCGAACAGCTGAAGCTAGGAGTGTAAGTGCAGCGAGCCAAGGAAAATTGGTGCCACGAGTTGAATGTTGTAACTGACATGCCATGTAGATCCCACCAGCCTTGAAGAAGCCTGAAAATCTGCAAACACCAACACGACCAAACGAACCACAAACAAACCCAAACAGAGGTATAAACGCCCTAAAATCAATGAAATAAACACACGAATAGAATATCCATTATGACATACACAACGAAATCGAAATATCACGTCGGAAGCTAGATAATGCATGAGTAACACCAAAGAGTGCACAGATCCACAAGATCCACTCTGATACCATGAAAGAGGGTTTAAAACCCGTAAGCGAGGATCATGAGGGATGACGTGCACATCAATAGACGTGTGAATGACAGTGTGAAGAGATCTCGGGAGGAGCGAGCATCAACCGAATGTGCATGCAAAGATTTGAAACATGGGCAGAACTTGGTTAAGCCATAAAACTCTCCTCTATCTCATAGATCAAATGGGGTGTACATATAGGAGGTGCTGAGTAACCCCCAGTGCTGCAATCATGACAACTCGAGTAGAGAGGGGGAGTTACATTCCCATAATAGAAGTGTAACTCCCAATGACACATATGACGCACTTGATGCACTAACATGCTGACGCTCTGACACGCTAATGTATTGACGCATAAGAGAATCTCATAATGACCCCTAAATGACACATGGACCTACGATCTCACCTAAGTGAGATGACTCACCTAATGATGTGGAAAATAATACACACCAACAAATTCTACTACGGTTTTGACAGTCCCTTCCTTTAAGAAAAATTTATTGTAACCTTCCCACTTTGAAGTGGATGATTGTATTATTGTTGTAATGAGAATACACTTTGCATTGGAAAGAAAAGATTGAGACCCATTGGGAAATGTAAAGATTTATTATTCTATTCTCTGTTTTGGAAAATAATGTCATACAATTGTAAATTACATATTGAAATTCAAAGGAAGAAATAATGTTAAGTATTGTTGGAAATCAATAATGAATTACATTCCTTTCTCAACTTGCATTGTTGTATTGCAATTTAATTGCTGTTGTGTTTGTAATTTCTGTTTTGGGAAGAAGAACACGTAGGAAAGAAATGACAGTCTTTTGATCTTTTGAAGTGAGTTTTAAAATTGAAATTAACTTTACATATTGAATGTAATGTTGCTATTGAAATCAAATAGAAAGGAAGTTGTAAAAGTGTATTGCACAATTGAGTTGAATTATTATTGAAAATTGATTGTGTGTTAAAAAGAAAAGAAGGAAGGAATGCGTGGGAAAGAAAGACAGTGTGATAAGCTTGTAAAATATATATATTAAAATTGATATCAGAAATGCATCTCATTTTAGAATTGAATGGATGATCTAATAAGCATTGTATTGGACTAAATTAGAATCATGTACACATTCAAAAGACAAATCACTAAATCAATTTAAAAGGAACAACTCATTGCTTTTTTAAAACTTAAATCTGACACTGCACATTTTAATTAAAATGAGCAGTTCAGACTTATACTCAACAATAAGTTATGAAATCTTGAAATTCATACTTAGGAAGACCTAAGGAACTCAAATTCAATATAATAGTTACAAAAGAACCTCCAAAACTTAATGAATTTCAAATGGGAACTTGCACAGTCATTTTTCCGTCTATTGCCGGAAAAATGCAACCTCGAACAAATTGGACAATTTGACTTCACTAAAATATTCTAAACCCTCCCTAGACTGATCCTCCATGTCTGTTTGACATGTTGAGTGAAGGAGGAGTTCTAATTTTATCAAAATTTCAAGTTGGAAAATTGCCAGTTTTGAATTTTAAACCCTACATATTTATTTCTTAAAATTGACCTTCTAAACTTCATCAAAATCCAAAATTTATGATTTCTATGCAAAGAGGACTCTAAGATCTTTCCGGAAAGTCCTTGTTCGTCCAAAACTGACTTCTCTATCAAAAGTTATGGCCATTTGAAGTTTTACTTCAAAATGGCCATCCAAAAATAAATCTAACTATGATAAAATCAAAATTTGAACTTTGGAAAAAATTTCCCCAAAAAGTTCGCGACCCTGCAACACTCTCTGCCAATCAGGTGTCTTCACATGGCACTTGGGAGGGGCAAATCTTATTGAAAACTTAACTTTTGAAAAAAAATCCTTTGGGAAAATTTTCCCAATTTTTTTCGCAACCACGCGACCCCATGACTAATCACGTCTTTGCCACGTGGCTTGGCGGGCACGCAAAAGAAATATTGAAACTTAAACTTTTAGCCTTTTTGGAAAATTTTCAACTTTTTCTCCACCTCTCCACCGACCCATGTCTAATCACAGGATGCCACGTGGCACTTTTTGCTAAGGGCGGAGGTTTGGAGGCAAAATTTCCTTTGGAAAATTTTGGGTTTGGACTTTGGGAAAAATTCCCAATTTTTCCCCACGACCAATAGGCGCTTGACACGTGGCATGGGTTTTCCTTGGTAGAGGCGCGTGTCATTTTTCACCGCTGGGATTTTTCCTAAAAATTTCTAAATCCTAATGTCCCCTGCCGATTCGCGTCTCCACATGCCAATCGAAAACACCACGTGTCCCCTTCATCGGCCCTGCAGCACGTGGAGGCATTTTGTGCCTTTGCGCCAAAGAAAGGAAAATTCTCAATTTTCCTCCCCGCTCCGCCAACCCACCCTAGGGAAAATTTCTCCCTGAAACTCCGCCGGCCCATAACTTGAGTTTTATAAGGAGTTAGGAGGACTTCTTTATATGGTTGGAAAGGTGAGAGAATTTCCTATCCAATGGGCATGATTTAGGAAAGTTTTGATGAATCTAAATGTGTGAAAAATCAAGTTGAACCCTGTAATCCTGTTTGGTCGAGATGAGAGGGATTTCACTCTCCTAACCTAAGAGATGAATTTAACTTCTTGTTTTTCCCTTGTGCCTTATTGTTATTAGTTGCTTGGAGTACTTGTTACAAGTGAGTATTTCTTGTTAATCCTTATCTGGTTTTTACTAACTATGATCTTGTAACCCTCTTTGCAAACACTTAAATAAAAAAATAAAATTATTCCATAATTTTCGTAGCTTATCCTAGTTTGTTTCTTGGTCTCAAGTGGTAGTTTGAAGCGGGCATTACATGCATTGTATAATACCAACACAAAAGTTTGTAACTTAGAATAGTTGGATACACAAAAGTGTAGCATAACCTTACATTCAGGAGAGGATGTATTATAATAAAAATGATTTGTATATATAAAAGGATAAGAGGGGAGAGAGGAAATTAAAAATTAAGAAGACTCGCCACTTATTCAACAACCAAGGACCAATAATCATTCAAGCTTACCGACCCAACATGGGCATCATCAATGTTTTTAGAGCCCATACACGAAAACGACCATGATTTTATTTTTTTACATTTCCCTAAAAATACACTTTATTGTTACCCAAAATCCATTTATCATGTATTAATCTTCGATATATTTCTAATGATATAAATTTTATCTCATTTGGTGACTTGGATAAAAATTTATGAGTATTTGAATATTGTATGTTGATCGACACAGGTGATGTGAAAGCGCAAAACTACAAAATGTAAAACTATGAAATGTAAAACTACCAAACTATAAACTGCAAAACTAAAATCTATAAATCAACCCTAAAATCATGAAACTTCAAAGCTACAAAATGTAAAACTATAGAATAAAAAACTACAAAATTGTGAAGCAGCCTTGAAATCGAAAACTACAAAAGCGCAAAATGCAAAATTCCAAATTGAAGTAGCCACGAAGTTTTGAAACTACAAAACTACAAACCGCAAAACCGTGAAGTAACCCCAAAATGCCAAAACTATAAAAATGAAAAACTAAAAACTACTAAACTACGAAACAACCCCAAAATCCTAAAATTGTTAAATTGCGAAACAATGAAATGCCAAAATATGTAAAATGTACAAATTTTGAAGCAATTTCAGTTTTTGGGATTAGTAAAGACATTTTTGGAGAAAAATGAACCTAGAGCTGATAAAAAACAAGTGATTTTGATGAATTTGAAGACTTCTAAGTGCTTAAAAAATGTGGAAAATCAAAATTTGAGACATTCACGTGGAAATTGGTAGTAGTTTCCAAAAATGAAGTGTGAACTCATTTTGGTCAACGTTTTGGTGACTCATGGGGATATCTTCTTACTAGATGAGCTGATCGGTGGCATGTCATATCCATTAAGCATGGAGTCAACACAAAACTTGAAAATTTCTCTGGAAAGATCTGAAACTCATCATGAACTTTTTTAATTTTGAAATTTTCCCATCCCGAGGAATTTTCCAAAAATTCCCACTTGTGACCCAATTATTAACTCTACTTCAAATAAGAAATGAAAATTTGTATTTCCACACTTGGCTTCACATACTTATTCACCTTCACATAGTCTATCATGGCCCAATAACTCAGTAGCAACTATAAAAAGTGCCAACACTTGTGTAATGCAACACTCAATCGAGGAAGATCACCACAAAAACAGTTAGGGAGGGCATATTAATCATTGATCAAAAGTAAGGAAAAATAAGGTACCCTCAGCAATAAAACAGAAACAAGAGAGAAACTAAACCTATTATGTACAAGGTGAAACACACCCCTCTCAATAAGAGGGTTTAAGATAAATCCCATTAATTGGGATCTGAAGTACTTCCCCATTGAGATTTGACAACTTAAATGCATTATCTTGCTTGCAAGATGAGATGATGTATGGTCCACTCCATAGCACATAAAATTTGGAGTGTCTTCTGGTTTGTCTCTTTCTACATCCCACTTCAAAATAAGGTCTCCCTCTTTGAATGTTTTCTCACTATATTTCCTATCAAACCACCGTTTGGTTAGCTTTTGATGCTATTTGATTTTATTCTGTTGATTACCCCATCTCTTCTAACACATTCAAATCTACCATTCTAATTGTTCTTTCATATTCACCTTCTACTTCTACTTATGAGCTAGCTCTAATGAAGGAAATTCAAGAGATATTGAAATCCTAGCCTATGTACTATACATAAGGATGAAAGGATGATTACCTATTGATATCTTTGGTGTGATCTTATCATCCCAAAGAGTACATCTAACTTTTGTGTGCCATTACCCTGATTTATCTCCATTGTTCTTTTCATGATCCTAATCAAATTCTTATTGGTGGAATCAGCTAGGCCATTACCTTGAGGGTAATAGTTGGAAGAAGTTTTCAAATAGATACCATGTTTGAGAGCCCAATTAGAGATCTTAAATCCCATAAAAGCTTTAGCATTATTATATATTATGGTATGAGGGACCCCAAACCTTGTCACAATTTCCTCCAAGAAGTCCAAAATGGTTGTCTCAATAGATTATTTGAGTGCAATAACCTCGGTCCACCTAGTAAAGTAGTTAGTGGCGAATAGAACCCATTTATGACCAGCACTAGACACTAGATTGATCATGCCAATGAAGTCAAGACCCCATTGAGAGAAGGGATGGTCTGATTGAATTGGGTGAAGTGGAAGGAAGCCAACCTCTTCTTACCAGTAAATAAGGAACATTATTTACATTTTATAACCCATGAATGAGCACCATCTAATATTTCATCCAAAAAATAGACACCCCTCATGATCTTCATGGTTGTAGATCTTGGAGAAAAATGACCACTAGCCAAGCCTTCATGGAATTCACCAAGAATTCTCTCAATATGATCTCTACCAATGCATCTCAATAAAACTCCCTCTAGGATTTTCTTGAAGATAATGCCTTCTACTACAACATAAGTAATGGACTAAATCCTAAAGTGTCTCCTTTTTGTTTTATCTAACCCGAGTATGATACTCACTAATAGCCAAGAAACTAGTGATTTTAGTAACAAAGTTGTTTCCATTAGGTATACTTATTGCTGATCATTCTTCCTCTTCCTCTAAGGCATAAGAAGCTTCTTGGTCATCATTAATAGCATCTGCTACGAGTTGTTCACATAGTCCTCTACCTCTAAAAATATAATATATTTTATTGTGACATCATATTCCATGATTCTTTCTACCCATCCAACTCTCTTCTCACTAACTTCTTCCCCCATTATGAAATTTCTCATGCTAGGATGAGAAACCAACACCTTGATAGGATTTTTGGTGAGCATATGCTTGATTTTTGAGAGCCCTTATGATTGCAAATACTTATTTCTCCATGTGGTTGTACCTTATCTCATATTACTTTAGTGTTTGACTAAATAAAGCCACCAGTTGTTCCAAACCTTCATCTTTTTGATGAGTTAGAATGGATGTCATGCTACTTTATTCCCCATAAACATAAAAGATACAATATTTTTCATAAATTGGGTTAACGAGTGGGATCCTTAGTTATTACCTCTTTTATCTTATTGAAGATATCCTTTCCTTCATTAGTCTACTTGAAAGGAGTGTTCTTCTTCAGCATTTGAGTGATGTGTTTCACCAATCCTATAAAGTTAGGAACAAATTTCCTAACAAAATTTATTTTTCCAAGGAAATATTGCAATGCTTTCTAATGTGTGGGAAAGGAGAGAGAAAGGATGGTTGTTATTATTTTTAAGTCAATAGCTATACCTTCTTACGAAACCACGTGACCCAATAATTTTTCTTGTGCAACAAAAAATATGCATTTATTTGGATGGAGTAACACCCAAAACTTCCTACACCTTTCAAATACTTTCTCAAGATGTTCCATGTGATATTCAACTCACTTTGAGAAAATAATGATACCATTCAAGTAAAATATAATAAATTGTTAATGAATCACTTGAAAGAAAAATCCATATCCCTATGAAAGGTAGCACCATCATTAGATAACCCAAAAGTCATTTTTTCATAGGCATATGTTACCAATTTAGTAGCAAAATTTATTTTATACCTATCCTCTTCTTTAACCTAAGTTTGATTGTATTCGGAATATCCATCTAAAAGGGAGAACCTATCAAATCCTATCATCATTTGTAGAATTTTTTTCTATGGAAGGAAAAGGGTAGTGGTCCTCTAAGGAGGATATATTTAGATCCTTGAAATCAACACATAGCCTAATCTCCATAGTCTTATTCTTTATAGGAATTAAATTTTCCACCCAAGTAGAGTTCTTGATAGAAAATATAATTTTGGCCTTTCTGATTTTGGAAATTTCTTTCTTCATTAGGGGTTCTATCTTGCGGTTTATAGGTATTTCCTTTTTCCTAACATCATTGAAATTAGCATCAAGTTTTATAGTCACTTTTACCTACTCCTTTTAAACCCTAGGCATGTCAAGCATATCACCCGGTCAAACTGGGCACTTACCCAAGGTGCGCGAAGGCGACAAGACCCACTTTTATGTGAGCCTTGCAAGAATATTCATCATTATAGCATAACAACATATATACATAAACATATAAATATTATGACAAAGATAATGAGAATAGATTTGAGCTTAAATGATCCATATTACGATTCTGAATATTAAAAAGAACATACATGAACTAGATCTAAACCATGAACACAATAAAGAACACAAACACTTAGATCCATTGAACACTGATATTTTGAACAACCCCATTATATTATTTCACCATTATCATAGTAGCCAAATACATCAAGATATCCATAAAGGGACTAGATAAATCAACGAGAGTTTGGTATTTTCCTATGATGGTTCCATTATAGAAGTTGCAATGATGATCATACATTTATCTCCTTTCTCTATGTTATTGCACACATATCACGCATTATGCACACCTCTCATTATTCATCCATCTCTCCCTATTGTCGTACAAATCAATACACATCAAGGTGTTCTTGAGAATCTTCTCTTTACCACCTACTCATCACTCAAAGTGAACCGCCTACCAAATGTCATCATGTCTTGCCATACTCAAGTATCCTCAACATGCAAGTGCGGATAAACCATAAATAAGTCCCCTTTATAGCTCTTGATCCTCTCATGATAACCATATACTAGAATATTCATTCCTTGGGCTGTAAGTCTCCATGTTATAGCCTTATCTCAATCGAGATATGGCCACATCTCCATGTGTCCCTTATTGCAACTCGACCGTGGTCCAAAATATGGTTAAGTCCTCGAGCCTATTTTTCTCTCGGTGCGAACCTCGTGCTTTCTCTGAAATTACTCCATGTGAGCCTTTTCTCCTCACCGGTGCTCACCAAAACCTTTCACGCTTTAGGTGCCTAGTCTCCTTAGGAGCTCAACATTACCCCACACTAGTTTTATTACTTCCCACGATAATATTTCATGCTCACCAAACAAAAATCCATTGATCTAAAATTTGGATAAAGAAAGAAATATTGCATTAAGCAATAGTCTAGACTAATAACTAGAGGAGTTCAGGAACTCCACATCTATCATGGCCTTCAACTTCCTCCATGCTTCTAATTCTGCCAAATATTTCCCCACGCCCCTCTACTATGTTGAGAACTTGGTCCTGGGTGTAAACTCTTCAACCTTCCCTTTGAGTTCTTCTATGACCACCACCAGCTCCACACAAACACCCTCGAACTCATCCATACATTTTGTGATAGAATCTTGGAGTTCACCAATCTGAAATTCTAGTTTCTCACACTTGGTTTTAATTTTGTCCTTCTGCGTTGTGGTGTCAATAATTAATTGGGCATGCTAAATTTTATTCACTAGAACCTTCTCTTGCAAGGCCTTGAGGACAGACTCTTCATCTGCTACCTGTGCATTAATAATGGGCTCACATTTCTTACAACTATTGAATCATTTTTCTATAAAAATGTTTTCCTCCTTGAGTTGGGTGTGCAATTCCTCTAACTCAATAATTTGGGCCTTAACAACAATATTATTGTTATCTCTCTCCTTTGCAAGCTCCTGAGTTATGGTTCTCATGCCATCCTTGATGTTGGTCAGTAACATCCCCACCAGATATTCCAAGAACTTCATCCAATCATTTAATTTGTCCTAGCTTGGCTCAAAAACATCAAACATTGTCCCAAGACCTTCTTAACTAAGGCACTAACCTGATCATATCCTTCCTTGGCCCGTGCCTGCTCACTTTTCAACCCTTGGCACAATATCTTTATCTCCTTTTCCTTTTCCTTTTTATCTATGACCAAGGTCCGAATAGTTTCCCCCACATCCAAACTCCACCTTATAACCTCTGAGGACATATTTTATAGTGCGTTATATGCTTGATCATCAGTGAGGTGGCTTGGATCCACTGTTTTATATGTTTCTCCGTCCTTCTTCCTCAAATGAATGGTCTCGATCACGTGATCGCTGAACTCAAATTTGGGATCATTTGCATGACAATGTAGATTCCAACTTATCATTTTCCTAGTCCTTGTTACATCCCCATCTTGATCCAAAATATCCCAAGCATGTAAATTTTCTAGGGAAAGGGTGTTTTGGAACATTTTGTGCAACACCTTCATGGGATTATCTAAGAACTCCATATGAGGGGACATATATGTCCAATTCTTCCTCTTTGCATTGTGCTTTAAATGTTGTTTTCTCGGGGTGCTTGTTCTTGCAGTGAACCCTTTATTCTCCTTGATAAAAAAGGAGTCTCCCTTAATATTCTCTCCTAGGATGGTGGGATGGATAGGTGAAGTCCCTCATGGTGGAATCTTCACGGGTTCCTCTGTAGAACATGCTTTCTCCTCGGTGCGTGCATCACCTACTACTTTTTTCTCCACCTCAGCCATTCTCTTCTCCTCCTCCTTGAGTTCTACCTTGAGTTCCTCCTTGAATTTTGTGTGATCCTCCTCGAGCCTATCTCTATCGCATAAATAGAGACATCATGTACCTTATACTTTTCTCATTCCGGCTCTTCTCCTTTCGATTGTTTAACTTCCTCGAACTCTATCTATGAAGCCTTGTCACTTCCTTGCTTTGTGATGTTCCCATGCCCCCACTACTATTTTGATGCGTATAATACTTCCCCTTCTTGGAAGTGTCAGTTTCTCCCCACTTTATTTTTATTCTTCTTCTTCTTCTTTTGTTCCTTCTAGCTAGACCAATTTTATAGGTGGGATTGGCACCTCCCATGGCCTTGGAAATTTGGAGTCTATAACTTCCACCTTAAATCCTCCCTACGTCTTAGGGAACAATCGTAAAAACACTAAAGTGGATGAAGCCCTTAATAGTAACATTGATCTATGGATGCAAATCTAGGAAGTCTGGATCCAAGGTTTTGACATATGTTGGCCTTTTATCATACTTATAGGTCATGTGAAGGGTGTGAACATTAGCATCCACTCTTTTAGCATCAAATGTCAGCTTATTTGCATCCTTCAACCAATTGATGGCACACTTCATATATTTAGTAGTGAATGCAAACAAAATTTTGCACCACGGCCCCATTTCTCCTTTGTCCATCATGAATTTTTCCAACGTTGAAGTGTTGTGTAACTACAAAATTCACATGTTCCCCTACCACTTATGACAACTCATGTGGGATGCATCACATATTACCAAAATCCTCTCGTAGTCTCTCATACCACTTGTTCATTCGGGCCTTGTAGGTTTGTGATGACACCATCATAAGTGAACTACAAAAATTACACTACAAGAGATGAGTTGTTGGTGGGTGAACCCACATGTTCCCATCTGGTCCATCGGGGACACCAATTTCCCAAAATATAATTAATAGTAGTATAGATCCCCACGTGATCTTTTCTCCAACCTCATTCTCGCACTTTGTGCCTCCTCGATGATACTATTCACAAAAAATGTGTGAAGTTATAGTGCACCCATTTTGATACCCATATGCAATGTACAAGAATATTTTATTTATATCTTTCCACCATTTTGATGTGTCAAATTTGCAGCTTATGAGTCGGGATGCAACCCTTAACGCTTTGGGTTTCCAAGGTTTGAGATAACTTGAGCTCTTCCTCCCTTCTCATAGTTTAATTGGGTCACCAATTATTCAATTTTTGATGGCACATAAATTGAGTGTCATGTCCTCACCAATGTTATGTAGGCCTGTTACTCTTCTAATAAATTGGCCTGTAAGTCTCATTCTTCTCCCCGCAAAGTAGAAGAAGTCCTCATGTACCTACTGACATTAACCACCTAAAGAGCAGGGGTGGGTTTAGCGAAGAAAGGAAGCTACCATAGCTGCAAAACCCTAGTCTTCTGCAACTCCTGTTGCACCGAGTTGTCCTCCCTAGGGTTTACGAGATCTTCTACCCCTGGAATTTATTTGACTAGATCCACATGTATTGACTTGTCGTGATCATCTGTCTTGTGGTTGAATTTGTTAATCTTGCACCTATAAAGCTTTGAAATCCACTTATTTGCTTTAATCATACCCAGGGTGTATTGCATTTTAGACTATACCTCAACGGGTTCCTCCTTCTCCACCAACTGGTTTCTTGGTTCATGCCTTCTTTGGTGCCATTTATATTCCTTTCCTCCATGCCCTTGGTTTTCACTTCTCTTTGTCTGTATGATCTCTCTAACTTTGATAGATTCAATTTCATGCAACCCTTGTTGTCCCACTATTTTCTTTTCCCCTTGTTACATTGCAAGATCTTGTTATAGTTCACACAATTCCAAAAGTTTGTAAAAAGTACTTCACGTCCTTATCACACCTTCATCACACTTCAATCTCTCGGGAGCACAAATTTTTTTGAAGGCAATGTAGTTAGAATGTCTACCCTCACCCCTACTTCTACTTTTCCGAGACCTAAATTTCCTTCCAACCCACATGTCTTAACGTTACTTTTTAATAAAGTAACTTTTCCACTTAAATGAAATTTTGTGACTCTATCTTACATTCTAAAGTCATAACCTTATTGCATGATATCATTATTTCCCTACCAAAAAATTCCTCCATGCGCATTACTACACCGAAGTACTTAACCTCTACACCATCTACTAATTAATTTCCCATGTCATCGCCTACCTCATGTTATACTACGTTATCTTTGTTTCTCTCCTATGTGATCTTTAATCAAATCCACTTTTCTCATAACACCTTTACTATAGAAAAATCTAAACACCTTATATACCACACAAATCATTCTTCTTCCTTTGTGCTAATCACTCCAGAATGAGTTTTCGATCAATCAAACCTCCTTAGAAACGTGCCAACCATTTTCCAAATTTATATGGTAATCCACCCCACACTAAAGGTATACGTGGTCGTCTAAGCATAAAATTTAATTATCTACTTTCACACCAACATGCGACAAAACCTAGGACTAAAAATACAAAGCATAGAGATGATGAAAGGAAAAACATATAAATGAAATTGCATTAATGGGAAATCTAAGATAAATGGAAACACTTCCTTATTACAAACACCAAGAAGACTTATTTATTGTAGGGTTTCAACCTAATCCTATTGAAGAAAATGGGAAACTGTGTGCCATCCAAAGATTCTAACTGGAAATTTCATGAGTCAAGTATATAGGTCACGATATACGGTCCTAACTAATGCACTTGGACCTTCCTAGGGTGGCGCAAAAACATGGAATCAAACAGAAGAACCATCTATCCAACCTCCAACTTTTTTTTTTTAATGGGTTGATCATGCTAGGCCTTCTATCTTGCTTTCTTTATCTTCTGGCTCTATCGGGCTACGGTGCGTCTCTCATCTAACTACATCAGTTTTTCAATGCGCTCTTCAAGGGCTTATTCATCATCCAATCCTCTTGTGTGCACAATATGTAGGGATGGTAACATGAATTCAACTAGTAAAACAACCTCGATGCCAAACACCAATTGAAAGGGTGTGGCTTTGTTGAGTCTCTTATAGGTTATTCTATAAGACCAAATAATAATAGAGACTTTATCATCCTAATCCTTCCTTCCAACATCATAGATATTCATCAATGTGTGGCTCAAAATCTTGTTGAAATCTTTAACAATTCCATTAGCTTATGGGTGATAGGGTGTAGTTTTATGATGGGCTACCATAAATTCCACCAATAATATCCTAACAAAGTATCATTCAAGAAATGAGTACCCCTATCACTTGTTAAACTTAATGGACATCCATACCTACTTATGATATTCTCCCAAAGGAACCTTGTTGTAGTAGTTACAGTGCAATCGTTTGTAGGTGTTTCTTTTGCCCACAGTGTAAGATAGTCTATACAAGTAATGATGTAGCATGAACCTATCATGCATCAAGGGGGAATGTGGCCCATGAAGTCAATTTACCATTTTTCAAAAGGTTATGCATTTTCTATAGGCCTTAATGACATTTCATCTCTCTGTCTAGGCTTCCCAAGGTGTTGGAAATGATCATAACCCTTAGCATATTCTTAAAAATCATTGTACAATGTATCCCACCAAAAACCAGCCATCAAAACCTTACACGTGGTGGCTTGACCTATTTCGTGTCCACCAATAATCCCCCTATGAGCTTCCTCCATAATACCCACACACTCATGCTCTAGTACACACTGACACAAAATCTCATCTTGGTCAAGTTTGTATAGATCTACACTAATCAACATATAAGGTATGGTACGAATGGCAAGTTATTTCCTTTCTATACTCTTCATTCATTCGTCGGGTGCACACCTATTCATAAAAATATAATAATATCTTCGAATTAGTGGTCACTCATTGTAATTGAATAAGCTGTGCATCCGACATTTTGTCTTCAATGCTCTGTGCGTCATCACCTGAATTAATTCTAGAAAGATGGCAAGGTTCTGAATTACACTTTCCTGGTTTGACTACCACCGAAAATTCAAATTCCTAAAATAACAAGATCCACCAACATATGCGCCCTTGCAAAACATGCTTGTTTACCAAATACTTAAGTGTCATGTGATCTGTGTAAAAGATAAACAAAGTATCCAACAATTACTACCTAATCATATAAATGTTTCATGCTTCATTGTTGTGTAATTATTCTCAGTTGGAGTTAACTTTCTACTTGCAAAACATAAAGGGTGATCAATAATCCCTTCTTCATATTGTGCTAAGCTGCTCCATTATCATACTTGACTTGATGCCACCAAATGCACATGAAATGGATTTTCTCAAGAGGGAAAGTGTAAAATGGGCGTAGTAGTAAGCTTCTCCTTCAACGTATCAAAATCCACTTGTTGCGCCTTATCCTAGTGGAATCTTCCTTTGTGCCTCAATAGTTCTTCCAAGGGCATGGTAATCTTGGTAGAACATTTTATGAATTTTCTATAGTAAACCATATGCCCCAAAAATTTACACACTGTGCTTTGATTGGATGGCTCCTCCAAACCCAAATAACATTAACTTTGACAGGTCTATGATTAAGCCTTCTTTACAAATAGTATGACCTAGAAATGTGCCAAATGGAGTAAAGAAAGACACATTTCTTAATGTTTAGAGAGATACTTAACTACCTGCATCTTTCAAACATCAATCTTAAGTTGTTGCAATGATCTTTTACTAATCCATACACTATCCAATCATCTAGGTAGACTTGTAGAAACTTATGAATAAATTCTTGGAATGCTTTGATCAGTGGATCGATTTCAGTTTCAAATGTTCCCTAAAATTCCCTCAACCATGGAAGTGTTTTATATCCTTTAGATATATTTCCAAAACTATAAGAATGTGGAAAACATACACTCTAAGGTTTAGTTATGTCTAGTCAAATTTTGGTCAACAGTAAAGGTCAACACGGTCAAGAGGTTTATATGTGGACCAATGAAAATTCGACACATGGCAATATGTGCAAAAGAATAAAATTTTGGTTTAAACAATGGTCTTGAAAACTTGGTGATGGACAAGTGGGCCCCATTATTTCTTGGTCGGGACCCTTATGCCATGTTTGACACACTCGATTATAGAGGGGTGTCATGGCCTCCTTCTCATATTGTTATTACAATGTTTTTACTTATATTTACCTCATTCTTCTAATCCGGGATACATGTGGGATAATGTGTATATTGTAATTAAATATTTACCAAGCCACACCCATTTATTATTCCAAATTGGCCACATTATTTAATTTCCAATGCATTATTCAACTCCCAACTATTATTAAATTTGCCACTATTAATTTCCAACTCTCTAGCCACTTATTCCTCCAAATAATGTGCATTTAATATTCCATACACATATCCATGTGCAAAAATTAGCATATTCCAGCCCCTCCAACATAGGCTCCTAGTTATGTGGCTCATAAGCCAATGCTAATAACAAACAACACCCTATTTAAATGCCTACTTATCCTCCCAAGTGCCCAATGTGGGATCATTCCTATTCAAAGGAGAGTCAAAGTACTTTAAGAGGTATTTGAACCCAACACCTCTGGGTAAAAGGATAGGCACCAAACTATTGCACCAAAAAGCTCTAAATAGTATAAAATGAGTTCGCGGTATTTGTATAGTACAGGTTGTAGGACTGTGTGTAGGCCCTAAGGGAGTAGTTGGAGAAAACTTGATTTTGGAGCACTTCTGCTCACATCCAGGTCTCGAGTTATATATGAAAGTTGCCCAAAATTTTGAGATGATCGTGATGATGTGATCAGATTTTAGTTTTGGATATTTTAAGAAATATTTTTCTCTATTGAAGTCACACAAAGGTGTAGAACCCAAGGAAGACACAACTACAAGTGGATCAGGAAGGTAAAGGGAAAGTGTTGAGCCACATGAAAGTCATTTGAAGGTCGATTACACATTTTTTTAGGTTTTGATTCATTATTGGTTAAATGTAAAGGTTATTGTATTTCATTATTTGAAAGGAACGTTAAGAATATTGTTCTAAGCCCCGATCTTAGATTATAATAGCACACCACATTAGATTTGCAAAAAGAAGAACTAAAATACCATATATGGAAATCCATCATAATCCATAATGCTCAATACATTACAATACAATGAATTGAATTACTCGATTAGAAATATTTACATATAGGAGGAGGGAAGTGTAACTACTACCAAAATTAGTGGTGAAGAATTGCCACTCACTAATTGATAATGGTAGTTAACTCTAGAAGACTAGTAAGCTAACTCCACATAACCGAGAAGCTAACTCAACACAACTAGTAAGATAACTCCACACAACTAGTACACCTAAGAAAGATAAACCAAAAAGTGTATGGATAACAAAAGTGTAATAATTATCCTAATAAATAAATAAAAGGATAAATAATAACATTATTAATGGATTAGTTCACCACGAACCCGAGGATGTAGGAATTTTGAACCCCGTAAACAATCTGGTGTTGTTTTCTTATTTTTATTTTCAGTTTTTGATTTCTTGCAATTAATTAAGTTCATAATATGAATATGGAGGAACCATTAATCAACATTACACAATTCAGAGAAATCAAGTAAATCGGGAAATAATGATTTTTGGGCTTTGATCAAATAGTGAAATTTTGAGTAAATTGCAAACTTAATTTCAGTTTTAAAATCAGTCCTAAATCAGATTTTAATCAATATTTTGGATTATTAAGGCCTTTATTGTTGATTAAAATTGAATATCCTTTGAAATGGTTAAAAGTAAAAAAGTAACACACTCGTTTCTGAGATCATGCTTGTACCAAAATGCATGAAAATACAACAGACACATTCTTAAGTCCAAAGGACATAACTATATAAGAAAAACTTCCCCATTCAGTGGTGAAAGTAGTCTTCTCCTGGTCTTCTTTTGCAATCCTTACCTAGTGATACCCTGAGAATCCATTTGTAAAAGAGTAGATCTCACACCCTACTACACCTTCCAATATTTCTTTAGTAAAAGGTGTTGGAAAAGGATCTATAACACATGTAGTATTCAAGTCTCTATGGTATACAAAGATATGTATCCTTCCATCCTTCTTGATACTAATCACCATTGGGATAACCCATTCAGACTATTCAATAGATTCAATGATCCTAAATTCCAGTATCTTGTCAATTTCTTCATTCATATTTACATGTAGATTAAGATTCATCCTATAAGGCCTCTTCCTAATCAGGCACACACCCTCCTTTAACTTAATCCACATCTCTCCCAATGAGTGATAAAATCTTTTCAATTCATGATATCTACGCGAGGAACGAATCCTGGAAGTCACACAACAACTCAATTATCTTTGATACCTCTTGTTCTATCTAGTAATCACCAATGATTGCTTCTTTTGGTTTTGATTTTGTACCAATGTTGATTTTTTTGTCTTTAATGACTCATGGTAGGCGCGTGCCTTCCATCCTCACTATCCAAGACATTGCGCATACCATATGTATGATCAATAGCTAAGTTCTCTATTTTTCATCTTTGATTAGAAACACCATTTAGACAGACGCACTCAAACTATACTTCATCTGTTTCTTCTCCTTCTAATTTCTTGTCTAGACGATGTAACTCCAAATGGACATACCAAGCACACACACAACCTTGCAAAGTGGAATAGAACTTATGCACCTATAGTGAAGGGGGTAAATATTTTGGGCCTTCTATCCAGGCCTTCTCACATTCTTGAATGTGGTACAAGGCTGATTCACATATCTTTAAAGGTGCATTAGTCTGTATAAATCTAATAGAGAACACGATTCTTACCTCACGCCACTCTATAAGATTATCTCGATGAGTCATCCTCCTACGCGAGGTTGTCCCACGTAAGGTATAAACAATCATATTCCTCTTTTCTATTTCACATGTCCATTGGACTTCCATAACACGTAAGAAGACATCAGGGTGACCTTCTCCAGTGTAACTTGGTAATTGTCTTCCTCCCATATGCCTAACCAAATGTGCCTTAACAACATGAGTCACAAAGTGCCATTTAATTGTCTTCCAACCAACTCGTAATTTACATGCACCCAATTATCACATGCAATGCTAGTCGTATCACTCATGGACTAAGCATCATCCCACTGAATGACTCCTCTTAACGAATCGATAACCTTTGGGTCTCTGATGGTGCACACATAAATTATATTGATGTCTTATTCCCCCAAAGGCTCGACATAGGGCGCAAACCTACCATCTGTTAGTGGAATAATAACACGCTCCTTCTTGTTCTCAAATATGATGTATCCCTTGTTGAATCACAAATCATCATTATTTGCATAACACCAAGGGCGTCTAAGTAAAGCTAGTAAATTATCTGCCTCGAGAAAATGCTAAGACTTCAAAGTCCCTAGTGAACTTGGCCCCTTGAATGGTTATGGAAGCATCCTTCAAGACTCCAATGAGCATAGATTTAGTCCTATTCACCATGTAAAAAACATTTGGAGATGGCTGCAATGATGGCCTCCCATCTGATTCCACACATCAAGAGTAAGAAAATTAACCACTACACATTTTTCAATTAGTATGTTACTCAAAACCATCCATCAACTACCACATTTAACATGATCTCCTTGTCATTAGTAAGACTATGAGGGGGTAAATTAGGATGCAAGATCTGCATCTCACGCTCATTCCTAGTGTATTGTACATTTACTCTTAACCATTATCCTAAAAGGGGAATGATATTATCCTGGTGCAACATCTGAGACACCTCTTTAATATCATCTATGTCCTTTTGAGAAATTCCTAGTATTCTTCACTTATTCCAACTTCCATGATTTCTCTTTCAAGCACTAGATCTCCACTTGCAATCTCCTAATCACCTCCATAGTCTCCTACTAAACCTCCTTCTGATAATTCAAATTGGGGTACTTCCCATGCAATACCTCTTATTTTTAATGAGGGACCTCTGCTTTGGTATTTCTCTAGCGTGTGCAGCTTCAACGCCTATAGTTACTAATACAGGCTCCAACTCAGGGTTAGACACTACCATCAACATGAAAAAGGTTCAACGTGATTCACACTAACTATTCCCCTGTTGTCTTTTCCTTCTTTTGGTTCTAGCTCATGTGATTATACAAGTCAGGGAACTCCTCATACTTATGTTTCTTTCCACACCATGAGCATTGTAGTAAATCTAGGAACTCACACTTATAGTGATCCGTAGATCCACAATTGAATTAAGTTACATCGGGAATTCACTCCTTCCTCCGTCGCAACCACATCCTCTGAATCCTCCATGAAATCTTATTCCCCTTCCTCTATCATCTTCATGCCCTTCATGTCAATGCTCCTCATTCTTAGAATCTTTTGCAATGCTGGCTCGATGCACACCAATATCAATTGCATCATGAATCTAGTCTATCAACCGATAATCCTTCATGTCATGAGTAGTAGATATACAAATCTTACAATATAAATTTACATTCTTATGGAGTGCATGTTGTAACAAAGGGAATCTACTCGGATCATGACCCCCATGACAGATTTTATAGTCCACCGACATTGTGCACATCGACGTTAGAGGGAAACTATCCTTGGTGTGTCCTTCTACTTCACAATTCATACACCAAAGTCTACTACGAGTCTCATGTGTTGAATTCATAGACAATTTCTCAAGTTGCTTTGCCATGGAAGCAATTTGTGCCTCCAAAAAGGGACTTACCCTAGTATCAATGCTCCCCACGGCCTCAATGCACAAAGAAGCCTCCAAGGCCTCATATGGATCCATGAAAGTCTTATATGAGAGTGTTCATCTGAAAGGTGTTATCAGGCCTCCAAAAAAACACTGAGCATGCTAAGAAGGATGGATATCATAAGATAATTTTGATAAGAGAGTATTAAAACACACATCATACTCTCACACACTTTCGTCATACCCTATTAAATCTCCTTGAGCACGTTGATGCTCTTTTTTCAAATTCAAGAATATGAAATTCTACCAAGAAGGCATCACATAATGCAATATAATCCACCACCATCTGATGTGGGTCATATTTTTGGTACCAACTATGCGCGTGGCCCTACAACATAGTTTCAAACTGACTTGCCTTATGCTCTAGGGTAGTGATCCCCTTAGCACACCATAATAATTCACACTTGTGTACATGTTATGCGGCATCCTCGACACCTTTATAATCAAGAAAATGAAGAGACATATCATAAAATAATTGATAATGGGGTTGTGGTCATTGTTTGTCAGATCCAGAACCCTAATTTTCTCATGTGTTTCCTCCACCACTAGATCCACTTGTTCCACTAACTCCTGACCCTCCATATCCTCCAAATCCTCCTCCTATAGCATATATAGGGCCTGAAGTAGTGCTACTCTGTGTTCCCATTGTGGTACCGAATCGAGCTCCAAATTTTTTAAAGCTAATCTACTTCAAGTCGTGATACCTACGTTCAAAGCCCACACCTTGTCCAAATGACGCACCTTATAGGATACCACAAAACACAGGAAATGTCTGCATGGACATATATGGATGTAATGTAAAATTATATCTACCTGATACTACTTGCTTACCAATTCCGGTCATACTAGAAATATTTTTCTTAGAAACTAGAAAACTAAGTGCAAGGGATTGGTTGTCAGGTGGGTTCAAATGTGCACCTACGGTCCATTTCCTTTCTATATTTGAAGATATTTCATCGAAGCTGAGGGGGTTATCCTTCTATGTTTTCCAAGATGGGGTAGCACATAGTGCTTAAGTTTCACGTCCTCTACATGAACCTCAAATTCTTCCCACAACATCTTCTTCTAAACATCCATCGTTCTTACAATCTCATGTTGTCTCATCAATTCCCTCTCCCGAGCTTCATTATACTTGAGATTCCTCTCTTCTCTTTCCACTTTTCTCGTAGGATCTTCCATTTCTCTCCACACCTACCTCCTCATCCCGTGCCTAGTGGGAGTTTAGCTAGCCATAAGAAACACTTCTAAGATTAGAGTGATGATCAGGATCTTAATGGATAATGGTATAGCACATAGGAAGGATCCTCTTGGTTCTCTTAAGAACTTGAACTCAACAACCTCTGGGCAAGAATACGTAGAAGCCACGTACTCCAACATGTAGCTAGTCAACACACCACTCCACCAATGATCAACAACACGAGTCCAAATCAGATCAAAGCATCATGAAGTCGATGATAATCTTCTTGGGTCCACACATGAGGTTGATAGTACCAACTCATCCTTAATGCATATGTTGACAACCATTCATATAGTTATATTGGAAAACATCAAAAAAATATTTCATAGAGATCATGATACATATGATTCTCTACCCATGTATGTGTATAAAACTTAGGTCTAGTGTTGACTCTTTGTGCAAACTCATCCTCCATGTTCTTAAGCCAAGTCTCCATGTTGGCCAAAGTCAATTATTCTACCATCACACACCATTCTTATAACATCTTCAAAATAGGTCCCGTAATGGAACCAAAATGTAGTCACTTTTACCTATTCCTTTTAAACCCCAGGTGCGTCAACATATCACCCAGCCTAAATTAGGTACTCACCCAAGGTGCGTGAAGGCACCAAGCCCCTCTTTATGTGATCCTTGCAAGAATATTCATCATTATAACAGAACAACATATAGACATAAATACATACATCTTATGAAAGAGATAATGAGACTATATCTGAGCTTATTTGATCCATATTATGATTCTGAATATTAAAAAGAACATACATGAACCGTATCTGAACCATGAACACAATAAAAACATAAACACTTAAATCCATCAAGACTGATATTTTGAACAACCCCATTATACTATTTCACCATTATCACAAAAGTATCAAATACATCTAGAGATCCATAAAGGGACCATATACATTAATAGAGTTTCATTATTTTCCTATTATGGCTCCATTACGAAGTTACAAATGTGATAATACATATCTCTCCTTGATCTCTACCTTCTCGCACACATATTACACATTACGTACATCTCTCATTTTGCATCCATCACTCCTTGTTGTCGTGAAAATCAATACATATCAAGGGGTTCTTGGGAATCTTCTCTTTACCACCTACTCATCACTCAGAGTGAACCGCCTACCAAATGTCATCATGTATTTCCATACTCAAGTATCCTCAACATGCAAGTTCCAACTAAACCATAACTAACTCCACTTTATAACTCCTAATCCTATCATGATAACCATATCCTAGAATATTATTTCCTTGGGCTGCAAGTCTCCATGTTCTAGCCTTATCCGTAATCGATATGGTTGCATCTCTGTTGAAACATAATGATTAAGTGGTTTGGTAAACCCTTAATTTATATGGGTCCATCACTAATATATAGGTTAATATTTAATAATATGAAATATTTATATTTCTATTATTAAATATGCTAACCTAGGTATATACTTTAGGTTAAATATTTAATATCATGAAATGATTATATTTCTAATATTAAATATTAAATATTATAATATTTTTGTCTAATCCAATAAAAAATATTAAATATTATAAACCTAGGTGTATGTGTCAACCATTTTAGGTTGAAAAGGTAGGTCGGGAGACATACCCGATCACCTTATATAAAAAGGACTTTAGGTCATCATTTGATATATTCGGAAAATATATCAAAGGTGTACAAATCAAGTGATTTGGTTTTACCCTTGGTAAATAGGGTTTTAAAGGAGTAGGTGATCTTATTGGATGTAAAATAAGTTCTCTGAAGTAAAATGTTATTTTCAAAGTGGTTTTTACCCTATTGCAGTTTTCTACTATAAATACTGTCACTTGTGTTATTTATTTCCTGTAAGTATTTCTTTATTTACTTATGTTATGATGTCATATTTATTTAAATATTTATTGTAACATTATGTAATATGTAAGTTGAATAAATCCGTATTTATTAGAATCCTCACATTCTAACATGGTAATAGAGCGAGGTAAATTAAACAAATTAAGATAAAATGTTTTATATTTTATTTATTTAATTTATACGGGTTTTTTCAATCAACCCGAAAGGGTATTTAAAAGTATCCGGTCCCCTTCTTTTTTTCCCAAATTTATTTTGGCACTACATTTGTGCAATTAAACTCTTGGTAAAAATTTAGGGTTTTTAATTTTAAATCCCTATTTTTTGGGGGAGATGTAATATGATATGATTCTTACTTTCATTTACATTTTGTAAATTATATGGAATTAATGTTTGTTTGGAGATTGATGTGTGCACAGTGAAAGGGGCTTCAAATATTTACTTGCATGAAAATCACATACAGAAAAAGAAAAAAATTATAATTTCAAATGTTTGCAAGTTAAATATTTGGAAGGTAAACTCATACCCATGTTCTTTGGACCCCTCTAAAAGGATTAAATTTGAAAAATATAGTTTATAATTAATCTATAACTATATCCTATATAATTTGAAAACTATATTATTATTTTTTAAAAATATATAATATAAAATAAGGTTTATATAATAATTTATATAAACATCATATTAAAATTTATATAGTTTTGAAAAAAAAACTATATATTAAAATCCTTTAACCATATTAAAATTACATGGAATTGAGGAAAGAGTCAACTTACCATATTCTAAGCCTAAGTTTAAATCATATTTAAACTTAACTTATAAATTTAGGCATATATAGTTTTTTTTTAAACTAAGTTTAAATCATATTATATATATATGGTTAGTTTAAACCGCTTAAAATATAAATTTTATTAGATTTGGTTTATATATGTTTTTAAAAAAAACTTAAGTGCTTACTTTTTTTTTGGAAAGGGGGTCTGTGTTTATTGCTTGGCCATGAAAGGATTACTTTTTAAATCTTAATACTTATTAAATAAAACCTAACATGTTTCCATAACCATGTATACTATCCATGTAAGGGGCGGCCCCATTCATTTATATCTTATAATTTATGAAAACTATATAGATGAACTTATTTAATAGTTTTCTTTTATATAAGAGTGGGAGTGGAGAATAAAATGAGATAATATCTCAGGTATAAATGTGGAACTCTCAAGTATAAATGGAGAATTAAAAAAGGGCTAGTTTATTGGTGGCCCACATGAAGTGTGGTAAATATTTATTAAAATATTTGTAGTTATAACCACATAAAAGTTTTAAAGTTTTTAGCTTGTAAGAATTCTATAAAATATTTTACAATATTTCCATAGTTTTAAATGTGTGTAAGGTAAAATTAAGAGTAAATGAATGGAGAAGACAAGGCTCATAAAAATAGGAATTTCAATTTATTTCATTGGTCGGGTGAAATTACTTGTCCCCTCTGTAAAATATGCAAGTTAATCTATACTCTCATAAATCTACTTGCACTTGGTAAAATTCTTTTAACCTAATCTATGTCCTTTAAACCCCTTTAATAAGGGTTATGTGTTTTTTATAAAAAATACTATAGTTTATAATTTTTATGAACTATATGTTGTTTTTTATTTACATTCTATAAACTATATACCTTTTTAATTAAAAATGTATATATTTTTACATTATAAATTATAATAGGTTATTATAAAGTATTAAAATATAACCTCCCTAATATTATAAAGAAGAAAAAATTATGGAATTTCACATTCTGAAAATACACAACAAGTTTTGACTTCATTAAATTTGACGGTCAAATGACCATCACGGTAGACCAAACATAAGACAATATGATGGTCATTTAGACATCAAATTTAAGCTCGTAGGTTCTAGGAAACTTTCATTGTGTTAAAATTTGATCAAATAGCCATCACAAAGACCAAAAAATAAGTCATTATGACGGTCATTTAGACATCAAATTTAAGCTGGCCAAATTTTTGTCTACATTAATTTTTTTAGAAATTTGAAGTTATGCATTCTTAGGGGTCTCTTCTTCACTTCTATATGGTCGAAAATATTTTTTATATAGATCTGGGGTATAATGCAGAGCCCTTTATATTGCGGGTTATTATTTTGATCATGGGAGGTTAATTAATATGCATTGTAATGATAGAATTAGTTATGATCAAATAGTTTCTTTAGATCTATAAAATTTAGATCTAATTCTATTAAAAGTGTTGTTTTTATTATCGATAAATATGTATCTAACTCTATGGTACATTGTATATTATAATGGGGTGTGTTTTACAAGTTTAGGAAAATAATGACATCCAACTATTTATGTCTTGACAAAATCCAAATCCTGAATGAAACCAACTACAACATTTGGGTCAAAACAAAATTTATGGCAAAAAAACTTTAGACGATTGTTTCTGGATCTGAGGTTACTCCCACCGGTTGTCAAGCAACTATAGATAACATGAATACATTCTTGCAACGAATGCATGAGGCTCTTTCTATGATTCTACGCAATGTGAACAATGAGTACCTTCTACACATTGGTAATATCGAACATCCGAAAGAGGTATGGACACAACTAGAATCCATGCATGAAGGATACTTGGTATATCAATGATAGTAATGAGAGTAAAATAGCTGAAGGAATTCAAATAAAAGTTCTGTATATTTTTATGATTTCTCTTCTACATCTTGTTTTATATCTCAAAGTTTGAATAATTCAAAACTATGGCATGAAAGGTTAGGACATGTTAATTATCAAAGCTTATATGAAATGTCTAGATATAATCTAGTGAAAAGTTTATATGTGTTGTCTTCTTCTCTTGAAGTTACTTCATTAAATGCTTCTAAATGATGGTTTTGATTCTGATTTAGTAAATGGTCATGATGATGTTTTGATGTTATAGATGTTTTGAAACTCTTATCTTACTAGATAAGAAATTAAATTGGGCTGGATCTATGTTAAAAAGTTCAAATCCTATTAACCTTAGGAAAATGACCAAAAGCCATCATATGTACCATGCATTAATTACCTTGTATGAACCTGAGCCGTGAAATATTATAGGGTCTAGGTGGATATACAAAGTAAAATATAATGTTGATGGTAGTATTAACAAACATAAAGCTAGACTTGTTGCTAGAGGTTTCACTCAAAAACTTGGTATTGATTATGTTGACACATTTTATGTAGCTAAAATGAGTACTTGTTAGGGTCTTATTTGCAATTTCCACTCAATTTGGGTGGGAAATCCACCAAATGGATAAGAAAAATGATTTTTTGAATTACGATTTAAAAGAAGAAATTTACATGTTTCAACCTAAAGGATTTGAAGAAACTGGTAAATAAAACTATGATTGTAAGTTGAGAAATCCTTGTATGGTTTAAAAAAGCTCTTAGAGCTTGGTATGTGAAAATTATTTCCTTCTTTAAGTTGTTATATTTTGTTAATTTTTCTTCTAACAATGATATATTCATCAAGCAATAAGACTTGCATATTATCATTATATGTATATATGTTGATGATTTGCTTATGTTTGGTGACAATTATGATTTAATTCATAGGATTAAAGAGAAATTGAAGTAGTACTTTGAAATGAATGAGTTAGGTCTCTCACATCATGTTATTTGTATGATTGTATTTCATTCTATTGTTATTTTTCAAAACACAATATGCAACCATTGTATTGAAAAAGTTTCTTATGATTGATTGTAAACCATTTTCTACTTCAATGGAAGTTGGAATAAATATTGATCCTAAATCTGCATATGAAAAAGGTTGATCATATTTTATATACATTGTTAGTTGATAGTTTGATTTATCTAACTATAACTAGATCAGATATTTCCTATACAAAGAGGAATTACTTCAAGGTTTATGCAGAACCTTTTTAGAGATCATTGGAATCTTGCAAAAATAATTTGTAGATATTTGAAAGGAATAACCAATCATGGGTTGCATTATAATAAGAATGAAAATGCTATCTTATATGGATTTTTGATTCTAACCATATTGATGTTGTGTTATAAAATATATTGGATATGTGTTCAAGTTTTTGGTGTAGGAACCATTACTTGGAACAAAAATACAATCAATAGTCTCCATTTCTTCTACTAAGGCAGATAAGTACAATGGAAGAAGTAAAGAAGCCATGTGGCTGCAATGGCTATTGGTAGAGATACACATGTAAGCTAAAGGAAGTATTTCTCTTCTATGTGGTGGTCAGAGTTGTATTACTCTTGATTAAGAATCCAGTTCAACATCAGAGGAAAAAGAACATTGAGATACATATACGCTTCACCATGAGAAGGTGCAAAGTGATGAGATAAATCTCAATTTCATGTTGACTGAAGAGCAGGTTGCTGACATCTTCATAAAGTCCCTGAGTGCTGCAAATTTTTGTCACTTTTATGAAAAGCTTGGATTGTCAAAGTTGCCATTGAGGGGGAGTGTGCATGACAATGTCACCTCCTAATGGAACTTGGTTTTTGTAAAAATACCTTCAGACATATGTAAAAGACCTTCGGGAAAGTGTAAAAAAGACCTTCAGGCAAGTGTAAAAAGACCTTCGGGCATGTATACCTCCTCAGGCTTCTTTTTTAGAAAGAAGTGTAGAAAGATCTTAAAGGCGGTCTTTAATAAACTCTTTAGTGCTATTGAGTTTACTGGTAAACATCCAATACAAGAATATTGTTAAGGAGGTCCTTGGTTGTAAGGTAATTTAATTATGATGAAGGTGTTATAATTCCTTCAACTGATATGTTAGCCTAAAACCTTTATAGTTTAAGGATTGTAAATCTCGTAGTGTACCACGGGCAGTAATCTATGGCATATGTTATGTTGTCCCACTTAACATTAGGGGAGTTTTGGAACATAATGATTAAGTGGTTTGACCAACCCTTAATTTATATGGTTCCATCACTAATATATAGGTCAATATTTAATAATATGAAATATTTTATTTCTATTATTAAATATGCTAACCTAGGTATATAATTTAGGTTAAATATTTAATATCATGAAATGATTATATTTCTAATATTAAATATTATAAACCTAGGTGTATGTGTCAACTATTTTAGGTTGAAAAGGGAGACATACCCGGTCACCTTATATAAAAAGGAATTTAGGTCCTCATTTGATATATTTCTTACTAGATGTAAAATAAGTTCTCTCAAGTAAAAGGTTATTTTCAAAGTAGTTTTTACCCTATTGGGGTTTTCCACTATAAATATTATGTCACCTATGTTATTTATTTCTGTAAGTATTTCTTTATTTACTTATGTATGATGTAATCTTTATTTAAATATTTATTATAACATTATGTAATATGTAAGTTTATTAAATCCATATTTATTAGAATCCCGAAATTATAACAATCTCCACGTGTCCCTTATTATTACTCCAACGTGGTCCAAAATACAATTAAGTCCCGATCCTGTTCTACTTGGGATCGAACCTCCGCACTTTCTCCGAAGTTACTTCCGCGCAAGCCTTTTCTCCGCCGACGCATGACAAAACCATCCAAGACTTAGGTTCCTAGTCTCCTTAGGGGCTCAAAAATTTCCATAGCATGTTTCTTAATTTTAGGATTGAAACCCTCAAGATCTTCATAGCTCCATGAGAAAATATCATGGTATTCCGACATAAGGACACAAAATCCTTTTTAGTTCCATTACATGCATTTGCAAGAAATAAATCGCTATCTTGGGAGATCAAAAACTTCTTATATTATTCTTCATGGGGAAAATTTAGTGGCAAACCTTCGTTAATTCATGAATATTCTAAATTTCAAAATTTGGTTTTGGAAAAATTTTAGGGGTCGACAACTTGTTATTTCACCTAAATTTTATGGGTATAAGTTAATTTTTTGGGTTATTTTTCTAGACATTTAAACTAATAGCTGAATGTTTATATTAAAATCACCTTTACCACAAAAGATAAATTTTTGACATTCACCTATATATATATATTCTAGTTATAATCTTGTTATTAAACATCAACTCGCAATTCTACTTTTAGTGCGGGTGTTAATGATTGACAAAAAATCACTACCATACAATAGTATATAGGACCCCAGGTGATGTAAATTCTAATTGTTCCATTGATTATAGAATATGTTATCACCAAGAGCATATATGCTTCACTTCTTTCTGTAAGTCTGTAGGTAGATTATATGTTATATGTAACTAGTTTTATAGTTTGCATTTGTCTCATCCATGAATCCATACTTCATTATATTTGGATTATTCTTAGGTAAAATGGCCTTTGGTAATAATAAAAATAAGGTACATCAATTAAAAAGGAAAACAAACATATTTAATTATTTTAGGTAGCCAAAAACTTGCACACACAATTTACATCCACTTCAAACACAAGAAAGAGATTTTTAATTCATTTGTTAGTTTAATTTAAAGTTTCAAGATCACAATCAAACCCTTGTCCCTTTTGAATGTAGAAACCCCCACTAATAATTATATTCCACATGAAACAATTAATGAGAAGAACATGTCACCAGACACACCACATGGAACAATTAATTAGAATAACATGTCACCACACTCACCACATGGAATAGTTAATCAAAATAACATGTCAACACATGAAGATATTATTGATGATGACATGCCAGAGTTGGAAGATAATCCTCATTATAAAATGCCTCCAATGGAAGACATTCCTAATGATGAGATTCAACTAGTACAAGATATTTCCAATTCTCAATCTCATGAAACAAAGACTCAAGTTGAAAATTCTAAATAGAAATTTGTGTGAAGGAAGAAAACTAGTTGGACAATTGGGAGGTCATTTAAGGAAGATTTAGGATCTAAATATCCATTCATTGAACCTATAGATCCAGAGAATGGTAGTGATGCACCAACAAAATGTATGTAAAATATATAGTTAGAAGCTAAAAATACCATGACATAAATGAAGTTAGACACAATTGAGAAACATTTTGGAAAATTATCATTCTTGAGAAAGGTTAATAAGAACTTGTTGAGAAAGGAGGAACAATTAATGCACAATTTTTAAAAGTTATGAATACTAATCTATAGGCCAAAAATCTATAGTTCTCTACTATATTCCACATTCTTAAAAATGGCGCACAGTTTCAGATTATAAGGTTTTGTTTCAATATAATGGGTTTCTCAACATTCCACAATCACATTGGTTAGAGATTAGTGCTTGGGAAATGGAAAAGTGTCTAGAAATTATTGAAATGGAAGACTAGAAAGAAAATTTTAAAAAAGCAATGTTTATCTCACTATCAATTAATGAGGTCACAATAATTGAAAACACATTGTGGGTTTTGCATGCACATCTACACTTTTGAGAATCATTCAAGGAAAACTCATTTTTTATCTATTAATAAAATGGTTGAAAAATGTAATGCTAAAAACCTTTACAAATTGGTTATTTCTAATTTGAAGAATTTAGCAGGATGGATGACTATACAATTACTACTAATTTGGTGTGCATTGGTAATGGTGGTGTGTCAGTAATGCAGGGTCATAGAATTGGACTTTGTGTTTTCCTATAAACAAAAATATCCCCTATATGATTCCAATTCATTACTTGGCTCATAGAATGAACCTTACATATAAAATTGTTAGCACATTTGAAAATGTTGCTAAAGTGGAAGAGCTCATTCGTGACTTGCATGCTTACATGGCGAGTAGTCCAAACTAATTTTTAGAGTTTTATAAATTTACAATTGGAGTTACTGATGGTAAAAATATCCTTAAAGATGTTGATACAATATGGATTTCCATGTATGATCCTGCATGTAGGATTTTGAAGAATATCCATCTTTAATAGGTTTCATGTTTAAATATTGCATGGAATTTGACAAAGAAAAATATTTATTGTACCATTTAAATTTATTGGAAACATTATTGAAAATATGTAGTATTATCCCTATGTTCAAGGGAATATTTTCTTAAAATTACATGCTCAAGAAATATCCATATATATTTCGACTTCATAAGGTTGAGAAAACATGTATGTCTATCTCTTGATATGTTATACAACTTTGAAGAAAGTTTTAAAGGACCATTTTTCAGTAGTTGGAAAAATTTAATAGATATAAAGGATCCGAAAAGCTATTTGAAATTCAATATCAATGACCATCTTTGTATCATTGTTAATGGGATGGATATTTCAATGCACACTTTCCAAAAAAGTAAAGATATCACAATAACATATCTTGAAGAAGTACATGTAACACATAATTTATATGAAAAGGTTATATATGATATAAATAAAATTAAGAAAAAAATCAGAAAGATTATCCTATGAGATCAGAGAACGTTTTAAAAGGGATGACTTGTTTTGAGGCCATGATAGTGGTGTATCCTAATTTTTGGAATCTTGATAGAGGTAAAGAAGGCATAAGAAATTTATTTTACAAATTTATGGAAACTCTCATTAAGAATTTCAGTAAATTTGTAGAGTTCCAAGGATTTGAAATTAAAGGTATTTTATAGAAGGAATTACTAACATCTTAGTCATCTCATTTCGCACTCACAATGATTGATCAATATAATTGTCTAATTGAACCAACAAAAATGTACTATTACACGACTATGGAAAAAATTGTATCCTAGTAGCATCTTATAGGAAAGTATTAGTGAATATTTATGATTATATGAATTGTGTCAAACAATGATATTGAGCTCAATGGAAGATGAAAGGGTTTTTAGTGCATTAACATTTATTAAGTCAAAAATCTGAAACAAGTTAGACAAAAAATTTAGAGACTTGTTTAAGATTTTATGTTTCAGATATTCTATGGACACATTCCCGTATGAAAGAGCACTGGAAATATGGATTTATCTTATAGATATGAGAGGGATGTTTAATACATATCCCAAAATAAAATATTTGAACATTCACATTGAATATTCCTCTGTGACGTTACATACGAGTGCAAGTTATGAAGAACAAGTTAGTGAAGGTCTAGGAATGTTTCAACTACCTAATTTTAACTAATGATTTAAGAACATTGTATTTCTAGAACTAAATTTCATATAACATTGTTATGTAGTTGACATGTTGTGTTCTTTATTAAAGAGAGTTTCGGTATTGTTTTTTACTATTTTTATTTACAAATATATGAATTATTTAATTTTTTCCATTGTCTTTCCTATTTAAGTTTTGACTGTTACAACTTACTATATGATTGTTTTGACTCTTGAGGTGTGTTAAAAATAGTAACCCATCATAACACTCATTGGTGGACACAAGAAATATTAAAATGCCACTACATAAAGAACTAAATCATAACGATCACAAAAATAGTTATTCCATAAATCTTAAGCATGGAAAAATTAAGACACATAATATTCATAAAAAAGATCAATTTATTTATAAAATCAGATAAAACGAAAAAATAAAAAAATAGTTTATTCATTTATAAAAGAAATCATTTTTCTCAATTTATATCAATAGTATTACTTTTTACTCCTTTCTCTTCTACAGAAACGACCTTCTTTCCTTGGGCTTGATTGGAATATTCACTTAATATTCTTGATTAAATCAGATCCTTTGTAGAAACATTTATATTAAAAATTATTTCATGTTCTGCATTTGCTGCATCCCCTGGTGAAGCTAAACTAGGATCTGAATTAGTTTTCTTCTTCAATAAAATATCTAGATCCATTCCATGCTCCTTGATAATTCTTTGTAAAGCATTATTATGCTTGTTCAAAAGAACAACCTTTTCTTTCAACCCATTGAATCTATCCAAACTTTTCTTTCACATTTTTAGGTGCACATTAAGCACTTGTACCTCATTCTTCAAATTCTTATACTTGGAATGCATTTAGAAAATAAATAATAGTAATAAAAACATTAATAATAACCATGATAATTTTTATTAAATTTCTAAATATTATTATAATCAATTTTTTTAATTTCTCTCGCATTCATAATCACAAGGCTCTTGTCTCTGGACCATTGATTATAGTAGGTGTGGGCTTCTCGCATTTAAATTTTCAATTTTTTCAAATATTATATCTAACATATCATCATAATAATGATTAGAAATAATAACGAAACCAAATACAACTTGATTCAATAATATATCACTATTTTTGGGTTCATTTTGAACTAAAGAAAATAGAGAATTTATTTGGGAGTGGTTATGAAAATTGGAATTATTTTCTTTAATCAATGTTTTTTCCTAAAATTCCAATTTTTAATGATTCAATATCTTTCGAAACAATTTAATTAACAGTGGATGAACAATTATAAGCAAAAAGACTTCCCAATGAAAACTTTGTGATCTCATCATCAGTTGATGGAATTTCCCTAAGAGTAGGAGATGGTGTATTAGACATTTATTATTGTTCTAGGAAGCTTGTATTAGACCCTAGATTAGATGTTGAGGATTTATATTTGTAGAGGCCTTGTCCCCACTTCTAAAAATAATATATTCCTCACCCAAATCAATTTTATTTAGAATTAAAATTCCACCCATGCTTTGTAAACCACCGAAAGAAAAAGTGGGGAACTTGGAGGTAGACAAATGGATAGTTCCCACACTAGTAGATGGAAATATAATATTTTTACCCCTTGTGCGAACATTGTGGGGAGGCAACATGAGAGTGGTGGAAACTATGGTCTAATAGTAACACTATGAGTATGAAATGGTGGAGGCACTGCAATAGGAAATAAAATCAGAAATTAAGAACATATAAAGAATAAAATGATTGAATAATTAAATGTTAAATAACTAATTTTGTAAGACATTAGTACATTGTGTAGTTTATTGATATATTGTTGCAGTTTTCTCATGCCGCTACCCTTTTTAACAACATTAGAAGTAGCACCATGATGACCAACTCCTGATTAACCATAAAATTAATCAATAACTTGATTTAAAAATAAATGAAACTAAAATATATTGAAATGTAAAAGGTAATTGGAAACATACCTTGGGCTTGATGAGGAGAATTTTTTTGGAGACTACACTTCTTCAAGTTCATATTCATGTCATTAGGAAATTAGAGGAGGTTAACAACAACTTGCACTCTCGGAGGAGGATGAAAAATTGAATGTAAGTACATTATGAATAATTTAAAATACTAGCATTTCTAAAAAATACTTAACATTACCGCACATTGAAATATTAAAAACCTACAAGTGTCTCAATTTGTTGAGGTGTTTGATAAATACTCATGCGTTTTCTAGATCTTCCCGATGGGGTGTTGGTCAATTCCTCTGGAAGGCTATCCCCAATATTATCTCCGATACCATCGGTGGTAAGATTCTTTTATACCGGTGTATGTTCAGTGACAAGTTTGTAACCTCAATGCTTTGTTAAAAATAAACAAAATATTATATTTAATATAACAATATAATAAAATAGGATAATTCTTAATGTAAAAAATTAATTTGAATTAAAGAAAGGTAAATTTTAAACTCATCTCACCTCTATATTTTCAATAGAAAAGTAAAATGTCTTCTAATTTTGGTGGCATACATTCGAAAAAATGGTAGTGCAAAAATTATGATAAGTCTCAAAATATAATGAAAGTATATAATTTCCTATTGTAATTACAACATATTCTTTCACAAGAGCATTATTGATGTCATTCCTTATCTTGGTAGATAAGTAGGTGCACTAGTCATATTGGTGACCACAAAGGGTATGTATAATGTAAAAAAATACCACTAAGGAATGTTAATATATCTTCCCGTAAAATAATTCTATTTGGGAAAAATTCCACCATGGCATGCAGAAATGAGTATGTGACATCTTGAAGTGAAATCCCCCTTTTTGAAGGATATTCTGTAGTGGATTAATTGTTAGGATGAATTTAGACTCCAAGTACTAGACATATTCTTCATTCAAGGTATTTTTTGTGATGGGATCCACATTTTTATGTGGAATTCTGTCAAACACTAAATATATTCAAGGGATGTTCCAAACAAAAGTATGTGTAATGTGAGTTATACGTGAAAAGTATAATCCTCACTATTGAAATTTGATACTAGGTAGTTAAGTAATTTGTTTTCTATTTCAAATTGTGGACTATAGATGAGGCTAATAAAAAAATTCTTTGTTCAAATCACTTAGAAAACAATTTGGATCCTCTAGTATCCTCAGGAGTTGAGGAAAACTAGGCTCGTATGTGATTTAGGAATGAGTGGTTCCTATTTTTGTTTCCCTACTTCTTAGGTCGACCCATGGTAGTGGATTTGACTTTGTAGATGGATTTGAACAAGATGGATTGTTGGTCCTTAGATTTGACTATGTAATTGTATGGTGAGTGGCAGAGCAGAGAAAGGTTTTTTCTTTTATTGCAATTTGTCGATAAGAGGGATTGCTAAAAGTGACAAAAATAGTTTAATTGATATATTTATAGAGGATCAGACCATGTGGTGCACATTAGATGGAAAGATAACATGCTACATGATACCATAAGATAGTAAGATACAAGCTAAGGGTTGGTAACATGTTGCATGACATTGGTGATAGCATTCAAAATTGCTAACAACTAGTAGCATTTAGAAATGCTACCAACTCGGTAGTATTTAGAAATAATTCTCTAACTGTTTGAAACCCATTTTTTTTATTTTCCATGATTTCAAAAGACTCTTTAAAAAAATTTCCAAGTAATATCTATGGATTTTTTGAGGGGGTATTAAAATTTTCCCCATTTCTTTCGCTATTCATCATATTTCTATTTTCTCCTTTGAAATAAGCATCCAGATGAATATGCTTTCAAGAGTAACCAAACCTCTTAGTAATTTGTTAATTCATAATTAGATAACCTAATTCTTGTAGCCTTCTTTCAACCTTGACTACAATTTAGATGATAAATTAGATTCATTATTAATAAAATGGGTAATTTACTCATCATTCTCAAAGACTTTCCAACTCACAATATTATCCATGATGGATGGTCTCACTACCTTCTTGACATTTTATTCATGTCCTTAATTTAGATCTCTAGACAAGAAAAATTGTGACCTTACAACAACCATCTAATCAGCTTCCACATTTAACTTTCTTAGCACTACTTGGATATTAATAGCTTCAAAAATCTCAAGTAGGTCCCAAAATCTATGTTTATAAGCCTTTAGGATATTGTTCTTTGTAGCACACTTCCCTCTTACTTAGTGGGAAACCAACTCAGTGTCCCCAAACACATGTAACCTCTTAATATGCCTCTTCTCATCTAACAATAATCCATGAACTAAAGCCTCATACTCAGCTATGTTGTTAGAGCATGTAGATTGAATCCTATGAAAAAAATAAACTTATTATCCTTTGGGGAGATAAAAAAAAAAACCTATCCCAACTCCATTATTACTCCTATAAAGGTAAATTTTTTACCATAGGCCCTTAGAATCCCCTCACTTTCTCTTAATGAACTTGGAATAAAATAAACCTCCTCTTATATGTAATAACTACCTAAAAATATCTAAGTAGTAGTGTCATATGGATCAAATTTAAACCTTTCCTTAGCCCACTCATCTAAC
Organism: Taxus wallichiana var. yunnanensis; assembly: GCA_018340775.1. Lineage (NCBI taxonomy): Eukaryota > Viridiplantae > Streptophyta > Pinopsida > Cupressales > Taxaceae > Taxus > Taxus wallichiana. The sequence goes on along the minus strand of CM031236.1, from coordinate 434,209,790 downwards.
ATAAAATGTGGGGCTAATTGTGAAGAATGCACTGCTTATTTCTCCTTGCACCATGATGATTTATTAATAGGGCTTGGGTCATGGAATCAAGCATGAAAATATTATATAAGATCAAATTTAATTGTAAACTTAGTACTTTGTACCTCATCCTTAAGTGCATATAAGACCAATCTGAAGAAAAATAACCTCCCACCTTGGTTGTGAAGTCTCTTGATAAGAAAATGGAAAATAGAGGAGGAAAATCTATAACTGATATGTCTTGAAAAATGGTTAGGCTAGGAAATGCATGGAGAGTTAGATCAAGGCCTTTTATTACTCTAATTGCTTTGCTGTAGTACCATTTAATTATAAAACACCCTTATTTATGGGAGTATACTCAATCCCTAAAGTGTCTTCTATCTTCTTAGGCATTACACATGTTTTGGATCTTTAATCTATCATACAATTATGCATTAGATGTTTTCCAATAATCAAAGAGATATAAAAGGGAGGAGGTTTCTTTATTTCACTTACTTGCTCCTCCTTGGGTTGACATAGGATAATTGGAGGGATTTGATTTTATTTGTTGTACCATCCAATGAAATGAGTCAATTCAAATCCTCTGCAAGAGATCCAATTAATATGGAATGGAAAAATCATCCCACATTATCACATTCATATTATTTTTCTTCATTTGTTCAACAATGTTCATAAGAATACCTACCACCTTGTGCATCATTAACTGTTAACGTTTATTTCTTTGAATATTATAATATTAGGAAATATATTATTTGTTGAGAGATGACCTCATTTATGGGGATGGGTCTACTAGAAATATTAGGTAGCTTATTCTTACTTGATTCTACCCCAATTTCCTTTCCTTTGTGAAAAAGATTGTGCCGCTTAGAAGAAACGATGGTGAGTATCCAATACTCTCTTATTAGACCTTGAATTATCAAAAACATGAATTTTAGGTATATTGCAGATCCCCACAATTTGATTGACTACAAAAACTCATCATACCAAAAACATGAGATTGGCCTTAGGGGCATCTTATTGAGCTTCTTCAACATTAGTATTTGGAACTTCCATGATTGATTCATGTTGATTGAAGGAACCTTGCATAAGAGCCTAACCTTTCACCCCATTTTCACAAGAATTTTGATTATGGGGTTGATTACATGGGAAACACCATTCAGTTCCTTGAGCCATATTCTTTTGAATAGAAAAATAGCTTTGCTCAAGCTAGGAGCAGGTGCATGTTGTGGAGGTGGTAATGCTTGAAGAGGCAAGTTAGGATTTGCACCTTGAAACCTAATTTTCTAGTAATTCTACCCATACCCCTAATTTGGATAGTAATTCCTTTGTTGATACCCTTGATTCTGATTTTGGTAGGGCCTAAGAGCTTGGGTTTGTTGTTTCTTGAGGGAAACTATCTCATTTGACATATTCTTGATCAAGGCTTTGAGATCATCTATCTCATTGGAAGAATTAGATGTAGGGGTAGATGAACTAGCTTTAGACTCAGGGATTGGGGAAAGAAAAGGTCAAATTTATTACAGAATCTACGTGAAAATAGGAGTTAGGGGTCTAGGGGCTATTTTTCTAGCCTGAACCAAATAATTTTCAACCTAAATAGTTGTCTCATAAGCAGGTAAAGCCATAGCTCCCATTAACTAAATCATTACTACAATATCAATACAAATATGTACCTTGAGGAGATGGCCTTAGGAGGGGTGGAATTCTTTCCCATGTCCTTTAAAATCTGAATTTGAAGTCCATCATCAACTCACAAGGGGCCCTTTTGATAGTTGTTAGTTGCTCCAATAAAGAGATATTATCTACTTTTTCTCCAAAATGCTTGCAAATATTCTCTCCAAGATCATCCCATGTATGAATAGAAGAAAGAAGCAAAAATTTATACCACTGTAATGCTTTTACTTTAAAATATGAGGCTAAGATCCTAACATCCACATTATCTTCAGTAATAAGATGAACTGAGAAAACATTAGTAATATCTGAGATGTGCTTAATAAGGGTAGTTGAATTTTCACTAGTAAAAATGGAATTATCTTTAGGGAAGATACTAGTATGTCATGTTGGGCATTCAAAGCCAAGGGACTGCCACCATTAAATGTCACAAAAGGTTGATTTATTTGATGGGCCATGAATGTGATGGGTCTTAGAACCCTAGAAGACAACAAGAAAGGCCTACCAGAGGAGTAGAGATAAATATATTTAGAGGTGATGGTGATCTTTGAACTGATCTACCTCTTCTTCTTCTCCTTGGTGACAACTGTAAGTATTCAAAAGGCTCTCCACTTGCTATCCTTTGTCTTGTTTGAACTCTTCTCATGAAACTGAGACACTTGATTGAAGACAATATATATATATATATATATATATATATATATATATATATATATGGTTGGGATTCATTATATGTGTTAATAATTTCCTCTAAATATTGAATATCACCAAGAACACATCAAACTTGATGATATGAGGTTATGAAGCACTTCAATTTCATCCCACCGATCCGCCAAAAAGTGGTGTCAATCTAAGTTGCACCCTTTGTTGAAGCTAGGCTCAACACCTTAGTGAAACATGGAAATACCTTCAAAGTGTGGGAAAATGGCTCCTTTAAGGTCAATATCCATGTGAAAAGGATGGTTCCTTTCACTCTAGTTCACTACAACTAATCTAACCAACTTTATGCTCTACCAAGTAGTTATAACCTAAGATATCTAAGGAACTAGGGTTTAGAAAGATGAAATACTAAATAAATAAGGTGATGCACCAAATTGGAAGTGGATTCTCTCCTGAGATGAAGAATGAGAGGGAAAATGCAAAGCCAAGAGGGCAGAAAGAAGACACATTCAACCTTGTAATTTTACCAAACTCTGATTCTCTGCATAAATGACACAAGGATGGAAATCATGTAAGTATAACTCACACATAACATGCCATAAAATAATAAAAATAAATAATAAAATAACATAGATTAAAGGGAAGACAAAGAGCCACAATAATAAAGTATTATATAATATAATGTGCACATTCTATTACAAACATGGAGGAGGCATTGTGATGGAGGAGCATCACTTGACGTGCTCAATTTTGGTTTTTTCATAGTTTAATAGTTGTTTGGAGTCCATATGGTTGTTAATGACTCATGTATAGTCCATTTGGACTCATTTATTTGTAATAATAGCACATGAGGAGTTTTCCCTCCAAAATGGCTCATTTGAATATTTGAAATTATCTTGAGTCATGTTAGTGAGTTAGTAGGCCTAGGAGTTAGTATAGGTTCTCTAAGTCATAATAAAGGGGTCATAAAGAATATGTCTACTTGTAAATGAATCATGATGTTCTAACTAGACCCTAAACCTCATCTTGTTAATTCTAATCTACTAGGTGAGTTAATTGTTTTCTCAACATAACTACCTCATTTTGTCTTTAAAAATTGAATGTATTCGAATGAATAAAGGAGGATGAGAGGGTTTTTAGAGGATGAAAGTAAGAATTCAGTTTTTTTATGGATTCCTCAGGTGGAGGATGAAGAGGGAAGTTAGAGAAGGATTTTTCCTTAAGAACATAAGAAGGAAAGCATGTAGAGGCATGCATTTTGTAAGAAAAATTCCATATTCCATAATGAATATTTTGTTTTTGCATTTGATTCTTCTTGAGCATGGTGTTTTATAAATTAGGAGAAATAAATGAGGTGTTTCCTTTACAATTCATAGGATTTTCAATCATATGGCCATCAATAAGATCTTGCATGTGTGTGAAAACTATAGGAAATTGTGAGTGTGTATACAAGTGGATGATCTGTCCCAAACCATTCATCATAACTTTTGCATTTTAAATCCAAATGACTTGAAATTTGGAATATAGGGGAAAACATCATTTTACAGAAGAATTTTGAATTTATTTCCCGATGATCAATATTTTTAGTTATGATGCATTTTCCTATCAGGACAGAGAATGCACACAACTTGTTTGACAAAATGTCTATATGGTAAAGTGAGTGTATCTTCTGGATTTTTAAGAGTTAGGACCTGAAATTCTGAGGGTTTAATTTTGAGAACATTTTTGAAGTGAGGTTTTAAGGATTTGGTAATTTGAAAACCAGTCAAAAATTTATTCATGTCAGAAGTTTCTGATCTACATGGGAAATAAGCCTTTTTGGGCTAGGTAAGATCCTCTTTTACAGAGAGTAGGATCAAGATGATTTAAAAAAACCAACTAAACAATGATTTAAAAACAACCAACTACACCTACTCTCTATAGAAGAGGATATTACCAAGCCCAAAAAGGCTTATTTCCCATGTAGAACAGAAACTTCTGACATGAATAAATTATTGTCCAGATTTCAAATTACTAAATCCTTAAAAACACACTTCAAAAATTTCCTCAAAATTCTACCCTCAAAATTTCAGGTCTTAACTATTAAAAATATAGAAGATACACTCACTTTACCATACATACATTTTGTCAAATAAGTTGTGTGCATTCTATGTCCTGCTAGGAAAATGCATCATAACTAAAAACTACTGATAACTAAGGAAATAAATTCAAAACCCTTATGAAAAATGATGTTTTCCCCCTATAATCCAAATTTCAATTTTTTTGGATTTAAAATTCAAAATATATGATGACTGGTTTGGGACAGATCATCCATGTGTATACACACTCATAATTTCCTATAGTTTTCACACACATGTAAGATCTTATTGATGGACATATGATTGAAAATCCTATACATTGTAAAAGAAACACCTGATTTGTTTATCCTAATTCAAAAACACCATGCTCAAGAAGAATGAAATTCAAAAACAAAATATTCATTATGGAATATGGAATTTTGCTTACAAAATGCATGCCTCTACATGCTTTCCTTCTTCTGTTCTTGAGGAAAATCCTTCTCTAACTGCCCTCTTCATCCTCCACCTAAGGAATCCATCAAAAAAATGAATTATTACCTTTCTTCTCTCAAAACCCTCTCATTCTCCTTTATTCATTCGAATACATTCAAATTTTTAAGAGAAAATGAGGTAGTTAGGTTGAGAAAACAATTAACTCACCTAGTCTTAGACTTAACTAGATGAGGTTTAGGGTCTAGTTAGAACATCATGATTCATTTACAAGTACACATATGCTTTATGACCCATTTATTATGACTTAGAGAACCTATACTAACTCACTAACATGACTCAAGATAATTTCAAATATTCAAATGAGCCATTTTGGAGGGAAAAATCCTCATGTGCTCTTATTACAAATACATGAGTCCAAATGGACTAGACATGACTCATGAACAACCATATGGACTCCAAACACCTATTAAACTATGAAAAATCTAAAATTGAACATGTACAAGTGATGCTCCTGCATCATACTCCCCAAGTGGAGAGAAACATGCTATATACAAAAGCCTTCTTCTTTATTTTCTTCCAATTGTTCTCTACTTGGAGTGTTCTTCTTTTTTATATTGCATTATCTTCATTCTTCTTTGAATCTTCACTCTTTTCCTCTATCTTATTCTTCATGCCTTTGTCCTAAAAAATGAGGTCTTCATATCTTATTTTCTTCATTTGAGCTCTTTCAAAAGCTGATTTTTCAGTTTTCTTCACCTCTTCATCAAGAATACCTGCAATCAAACATGAGCACAAAAACTTAGATGAAAAATAGTGAGAATTTTAGTCTCTTCACCTTCTCCTTCTTCAATTTCTCCTTCATTTTCAGTATCCTCTTCCATTTCCTCAATTTTCTCTTCCTCACACTTCATTTCTTCATCATATAAAGCACATTCAAGTGCCCATAGTTCTGCTTCTAATTGTTCCTTGCTCACATATACAAACTGAAATTTAGATTTCTCACATTTTTCATCAAGTTTCTCTTCACAAATGCATTCTTCCTTCATCATTTTTAGATGGGTTTTGAATGGTTTTCCTTGATGATGAATATTTTTATGAGTTATGACATGTTCTTCTGACTGGTTTGAGGTTGCATGTAAAGTGTTTGACAAAATTGTCTACTTAGAAAAATGGGTATATCTCCCGAGTTTTAAGGAGTTGGTTTATGAAATTTTGAGGGTATAATAATGACATCAATTTGCAATTGGGGTTTTAATATTTTTGTTATTTGAAACATGTACAATAATTTTTTCATAATATAAATTTATGGCAGACTGTGGGTTTTAAAAGCACAAAACAAAGGTAGTATGATCCTCTGTGGAAGAGAGAGGGTTAAGTTGTTGTTTGAGACTCTCGAAAGTTGAATGATATGGTTGTTATTATTTATCTCTACATCACACCGAGTGCATTGTATAATACCAAAAAAATTAAGAAGCTCGAGAATACTTGGCTACACAAAAGGGAAACATAACCTTGCATTCAGGAGATAATGTATTATAATAAAAATGAGTTACATATATAGAAGAAGAGGGAGAGAAGAAATTTAAAATTAATAACACCACTCAATTCTTAAACTGCCAAGGACCAATCAACATTCAAGTTGTAAACTTAACATGGGAATCATCAAATTTTGTAGAACTCATACCACAAAATAGCCAAGAGTTCATTTTTTTATTTACCCCAAAAATACACTTTATTATGACTCAAAAATGCATTTATCATGTAGTACTCTTTAAGAAATTTCCAATGATATAAATTTTGTCTCATTTGGTGACCTAGATCAAAAGTTATGAGTATTTGAAGATTGTACATTGATCTACACAGGTGACTCCAAAAATGCAAAATTACGAAGAAGCTCTGAAATCCTGAAACTACAAAACTATGAAATGAAAAACCATAGAACTATAAACTAAGAAATTTAGAAGTAGTCCTAAAATCCTAAAACTACGAAACTACAAAATATTAAACTACAGAACTACAAATTGTAAATATGTGAAACAACCCCAAAATCCCTGAGTAAAATATAAAACTACATAACTACGAACTGCAAAACTATAGAACTACAAACCTGCAAAACTAAGAAGTAACCTAAAATATTGAAAAACAAGAAACCGCAAAATGAAAAAATGTAGAACTATAAACTACAAAACAATGAAGTAACTCTAAAATCCCAAAACTCGCAAAATTGTGAAGCAACCTCGAAATCCCAAGGTCATTTGTAAAATTATGAAACAACCCCAAAATTATGAATTATGAAAAATATGTAAATTTGAAATGATTTTTAGTTTTATGGGAAAAGGGTGATTTTTTTATTAAGTGAATATGTTTTTGGAGAAAAAGTGTTCCTATAACTAATAAAAACAAGAGGTTTTGATGAATTTGAATATTTCTAGGTGTTTTAAAATTGTGAAAAATAAAATATGAAAAATTCAAGTGGAAATCAGTAGTAGTTGCCCAAAATGAAGTGTGAACTCGTTTTGGTAAACACATACATAACAATACAATGCTAATCACAAATTCCAATGTAGAGAGAGAGAGAGAGAGAGAGAGAGTTTCTTGGCTATCGAATGAGTCAGAAGCACTTGGGTGGGCAGCTTACTTTGTTGCCATGTTGCCTAACTCAATAATTTGATATTTATTTAGCATTCACTTTATAAAAATATAGGCATCAACCAATATGATGAATGTAAGACAAACAATAAAATAATATCAATGATTACCATAAATCAAAATCACATTTACTTCCTTGTAGCTACTAAATAGATGATTCACATCACATACCTCCAAGGTCCTTAAATCAGATCTATACTAAAATCAAGTACACGTATAAATGATATAAAAATAGTCATATATTAATCTATAATATCTCCACATCACATCATGAATTTAAATTTGACCAAATAACTATAAAAAAGTAATATGACTCCATAAAGACAAACTAACATAACATAAGTAGATAAGGTCTAATCGGTTTGCCTATTAGGCACTTATTCATGCTCTTCAATAAAGTCCAAAGGGTAAGATATTATAGTTTCATTTCCACATATTAAATAGAATATTAAGGTTATGAATTAGTATTTCTTTTATATTTTACCAAGAATACTCTTCTAGTTACTTCATATAAAATTCCAACATCACGTTATAGTCTTTGGATTCATATGTGGTTGACTCTTAAAATTTATAATCTATAATTTGAGGTTGTTGAACATAATTTTACAAAAATGAGATATATTAGGAGGATAACCCCCATACTCTATAAATTTTTAATTATTTATCTCTTCCATCCTTATCTATATGGGTTTATTCACAAATATCTTTGGGAACTCATGTTTAGTATTTCCTTCCTCTTTGTTATCATCACAACAAATAATAAGATGAGGCTTCTTTCCTTTGTATAGTTCCTTAATCCTTGTCATGACCACATCCAACTTAACCTCAATTATGGTGTTTCTTATTGAACCTTATCTATAGTACTCAATATTTTCTACTTGTATTGTAGGTTTAATATCTTTAGATTTTATAAGGAAATTTTATTAGGAAATAGATAACTAAATATCATTGTATGATTCCTCTAAAGACCAAACAAATTTTCTCACACAATAAAAAATAAAAACATATTTTATTCATTACATTAGAGAATATTATATCATTTTATATCTAGGATTTATCAGGTTTATTATTAATTTCTTTAAGTTATTGAATAACTTCAATCACAATTACTTATTTTAAACTCCAATACCAGGGTATTGTGTTCATAATTAGGTAGGTAAATCACCCAACTAACTCTTTAACCACCAATCTTGAGGTTTAATTCTATGAAGTATATCCATTTCCAATGTGTTCTTGTTAATTACTATGTGATCAATTATTCAATATTTCCTGATATGGAAACTCTTATAGGGACAACATACTTGTTTATCCTAAGTTTTTATCAATTGTTTCCTCATTTATATTTCCAACTTGTGATTTTAATTCAACCTCAATGTGGCAACAAGGTATTCCTTTTAGTGGTTGAATTAATTTACCACTAATTTCTTTGCAAATAAGGTAGAAGGTAGTAAATTTGGATATCACATGAAATATAGGAGAGTAGTTCTTTGATTTTTTATTTTATTTTCTATTTTATATCCTCCTAGTCATTTCGAAATGGATTTCTCTTTGGAGCTATGGTTGCAACTTAATTTCTCTTATTATCACTTGTTAAACTCATAAGGAGATTCAATAAAATGTTTTCACTTCTACCATAATATTATTAATATTTTGTTCTCATCTCCTTGTTGTTAAAAATTATCTATCATTAGCTCTTGATTTTAGATTACTACACATGAATGAGTCATTATATCATTTTGTGTGCTTTGAATATCTATGCTGACATTAAAATTAGGAACATAATTTTAATAGTCACTTGTAATTAATCCTCTTTCATAAATATTAATAAATTCACCTTCTCATTTCTTCCATTTAACCTAATGTAATGGATTTATCCCCCAAATTGATGATTCACTTGCTCATGTTACTTTCTTCACCCTTGACCTTCCATAACAAATATATTCCCATTTGTTAAAAAATCCATCCTCACGCAATTTGTTCTCCCATAATCAATTTATACACTTGATCCTCTATCTCCTCTACAAAAATAGGTGCTACATCCACATGTCTAAATATATAATATTCAAAACATCAACATTTGTGTCCCGTGGAATAATAAAAATTCGTTTCTTATGCACTATATTATTTACATTGGAGAACTATCTCACTTAATTTGTGACAAATATATAAACAAAAACAAGTAAAGAATTAAGAAATTTATTTTCTGCTATATTTATTGGTTATTTAGTTTTTATGAAGCTAATTATAGTAGGTCATGATCGTACGCCCATTGAAATTCCCAAGAATTCGGGAGAGTTTATTGAGGTCATGATCGTAGGTCATTGAGGTTTGTGTGAGTTCAAGTGTGAATTCAGGAGAGTTTATTAAGTATATCTCTAAATAGATCCGTGTATTGTATTAAGAGAGGTGAATTTTAATAAAATATGAGCAAGTGATTCTTGGTGGACGTAGCCAAAATTGGGTGAACCATGTTAAATATTGTCTCTATATTGTCTTCTTTTATTTTTCTGCACTTTTATTTCAAATTTGTGATATCTTTCTGCATATTAGTTTCTACTATTGTGATTCTATGTGGGATTGTTCCGCATATTTTATCCTTTTTTCCTAACAATTGGTATCGAGTTTGTTTTATTTTTCTGAAGTGTTGAATTATAGGGAAAGTTTTAACTTGAGTGGGAGCTATGGAGGATGATGGAAGATCAAGCATTGATAAATTCAACGACAAAAATTTTAGTCTTTGGAAGATGCAGATAGAATATTACCTTTATCATAAGGATCTTAATATTCTATTGTTTGAGAAAGGAAACAAACCCTCAAGCATGATGGATGTGGAGTTGTATTTGCTAGATAAGAAGGAACTTAGAAAAATCTGGCTATGGTTTGCATAATTAATATTATTTAATGTTTTAAAGGAAAAGACTACAAAAGAATTGATGGATGTATTAGGAAGTTATATGAAAAACCATCTTCCTCTAATAAGATATTTTTAATTAAAATGGTGTTTAATATAAAGATGTGTGAGAATAGTTAAGTAGTAGATCATTTGAATGATTTTAATATGGTTGTGAATATGCTAGCTTTGGTTACGATATAATTTGATGAAGAAGTTAAGGATTTATTAATTTTGTGCTTCTTACTTGAGAGTTGGAATAGCCTGGTAATGGCAGTAAGCAACTTGGTTCCAAATAACTCAAATTTTAAGTTTGAGGATGTTGTAGGGGTGATTCTAAGTGAGGAAATGTGAATAAAAATATTTGGGAATCTTCTACTTTAGGGAATGCTTTGATGGTGGAAAATAGAGGGAGACAAAAGAATAGAGGAAGTCGTGGAAAATTGAAAGATTGGGCATGGTCAAAATTCAAAATTAAGATGGTATGCTGGCACACTGGAAAGTCCTGGGCATGTAAATAAGAACTATTGGGAGATTCGGAACAAGAAGAAACAACAGGAAGAAAAAAATGAGGTGAATGTGGCAACAGGTAATATCTATCGGGATGTGTTTATTCTTTCATTACATATATATTGCTTAAGCTTAGGTTTTAGATTCGGGGATTCTTTCCGTGCTTTACTCCACATAGGAATTATTTTGTTGATTATGTTCAAGGGGATTTTGGGCATGTTTTGTTTCGTGATGAGCCTTACAACATAGTTGGAAAATATTATGTTCGAGTTAAGATGAAGAATGGGAATACATGTATATTAAAGGATGTCGACATGTGCGTACATTAAGATGAAATTTGATATCAGTGGGGAAGTTGGGAAATGATGGTTGTACTATGATATTTACAATGGAATCTTGGAAGGTTACCAAGGGTGCTCTTATGGTGGTAAGAGGTAAGAAGGTTGGAACCTTTCTTTTAACCACCGATAGCACTAATGTTTGTAATATTGTGGCTTTAGACATGGATATAACATTGTGGCACTATAGGCTAGATCCTATGAGCCATAAGGGCATGAAAATCATAAAGGATAATTTTCCCAATTATACGAAACATTTTTAGAGTTTTTTGAGAACTTTGTGTATGGGAAAAAAAAAGTGAGTAAAGTTTCTCAAGGTTGGAACTATGAATAAAGAGAGTAATTTATAGTTGGTACATTCTCGTGTGTGGGGGCCGACTGTATCATCTCTTGGGGGTTCAAATTATTATGTTACTTTTATTGATGATGCAATAAGGAAAGTTTGGGTATATTGTATTATAAATAAATATGATGTATTTGACACTTTTATTAAATGAAAATCCTTGGTAGAGAATGAAACATGTCTTAAACTAAAATGTCTCAGGTCAGATAATGGAGGGGATTATTGCAGTAATGAGTTTGATTATTATTTTCTAAGAATGTAATATGTAGGAAAAAGATGGTTACAAGAACTCCATAGTAGAATGGGGTGTCATAAAGGATGAACAAGATAATAATGGAACGTGCTAGGAGCATGATCTTACATGTGGTATTGCCTCTTTCTTGTTAAGAAGAAGCGGTGAACACAAATTGTGTACTTGATAAATAGAGGACCCTCAAGTGCCTTGGATGGAGGCATACATGAGGAGGCTTGGTCCAGTAAGAAATTTAATTACTAATTTCTTATATTCTTTATATTTGAGGTGTTTTTCCATATTGATAAGGATGATAGGACAAGAGCCTAAATCAGAAAAATACACTTTCATTGGTTATGGTATTAATGACTTTGGATATAAATGTTGGATTATTAAGGACAAGAAAATCATTCGATCTAGGGATGTGTTATTTATTAATACATTTATGTATAAGAAATATTTGCAGGAAAATAGGGAAGAATCCATGAAAGAATATGCAATGGTAGAGGATATTCTAGGTGGGAAAGTGACACATGAATCGATTTAGAATCTACTCAATGAAACCCCAAAATCCTATATTGAGGTCTTCTAGGGTAAGAAGAGAACCCGAACATTTTTCTCCTTCTCTTTATTATTTATTACTCACTAAAAATGAAGAACCAAAGATATTTGATGAATCAATGTTGGTAGATTCCAAGAATAAGTGGGAGAAAGCCACTAATGAGGAACATCAAACTCTTAGGAGAACCATACTTTGGATTTGTTGAAGCTACATGAAGTAAAAATAGCATTGCATAACAAGTGGGTGTACAAAGTTAAAGAGGAAGGATGAAAGAGAAGATATAAATCCCGGTTGGTGGTCAAGGGGTTTGCACTAAAAAAGGTATAGATTTTGATGAGATTTTTTCTCTTGTAGTAAAAATGAATTTTATTAGAATTGTTCTTGGAATAATGGAAAAAGAATACTTGCACTTAGAGTCGATAGATATAAATACTACATTACTCCATGGTGATTTGGAGGAGGATATATATATGCAGCAACCGGAGGGCGATGAGGTCAAAGGTAAAGAGGAGATGGTGTGAAAGCTGAAGAATAGATTATATGGCTTGAAATAAGCTCCACGTCAATGGTATAACCAATTTGATAGCTTAATGATGGTGCAAGGTTATATTAGATGTCATTCGACCATTTTGTAAATACAAAGAAATTTGAGGATGGTAGTTATATTATCATGTGTAATACGTATGTGGATGACATGTTGGTTGCGGGGAAAAACATGCAAGAAATAAAAGTACTCAAGAAGCGGCCTAAGTGACTCCTTTTTATGAAGGATTTGGGGGAAGCAAAATAATCCTTGGTATGAGGATATCTAGGGATAGGAAGGAACAGAAGCTGACTTTATCTCAGCAAGAGTACATTAAGAAGGTCTTAGAGGGGTTTAATATGCAGGATGTTAAACCGGTTGGGACTCCTTTGGTAGGCCATTTCAAGTTATCAAAGGAGTTATGTCCCAAGAAAGAGCAGGAGAGAAACCATATGTCTAGGGTACCTTACTCATCAGAAGTTGGCAGTTTTATGTATGCCATGGTGTGCACTAGGCCTAATATTACCCATGTAGTGGGAGTAGTGAGTAGATTTATGAGTGATCCAGGTAAAGATCACTAGTAGGTAGTAAATTGGGTTCTTCAGTACTTGAGAGGCACCATGGGGATAATTTTGTGCTATAGTGGATTGGACACCAATTTGAATGGTTATGTAGATTTAGATATGGATAGAGATGTAGAAAGTAGGAGGAACATGACAGGTTATATTTTCATTGTAGGAGGAACTACATAAGCTTGTGACTTTTTCAACCACAGAGGTTGAATATGTGTCTTCCATAGAGGAAAAAAAAGAGATGATTTGGTTATAACAATTTCTTGAGGAGTTGGGGCATAAGCAGGAGGAAGGGAAGTTGCATAGTGATAATCAAAGTGCTATACACCTAGATAAGAACTCTTCTTTCCACTTTAAGATGAAGCATATATAGTTAAGGTACCATTTCATTAGGACAAACTTGGAGGAATAGAAGTTGAAGTTGTATAAGATTCATACCAGTAAGAATCATGCGCAGACATGATGACCAAGGTGGTCACAAGGGATAAAATGAAGTTGTTCTTAGATTTGGTTGGTATTTACAAACAAAAATGAAGGGTTGAGAATATTGCTAAGACAAAAACTAGTCTCCAAGTGGGAGATTGTTATGTTGTGGATCTTGTTTTCATGTGTGGAAGTGTTGAAGACTGTACGCTAAAATTACTGTACACTCTCCATAGTTTTTTGGGCTCGAAAAATTTGTTTGATATCTCGTGAAATGTTATCTTCTCATATGGGTGGGATTTTTGACCCATAGGCTATGGGGAAATTTTGGCCCATGGTTTTAGTACCCACGGTATTGTAAAAATATTTAAGCAATTTCTTATTGATGTACTTTTGATAGGTGAGACATATCATTATATGTGTGTGTGAGTTCAAGTGTGAATTCAGGAGTGTTTGTTGAGTATAGATCCAAATAGATCTAGGTATTGTATTAAGAGAGAGGTGGCTTGTAAGAAAATATGAGCAAGTGATTCTTGGTGGACGTAGCCCGAATTGGGTGAACCATGTTAAATATTATCTCTATATTTTGTTCTTTTATTTTTCTACACTTTTATTTGATATATGTAATATCTTTCTCCATATTAGTTTCTACTATTGTGATTTTTTGTGGGATTCTTCCACATATTTTATCCCTTATTTCTTAACAAATAGTCCGAGATAGCATTTTTATTATAGTATCCTACAAGGACATTTTTTAATAAAAATATATGAAGAAAATGTAATTACCCATTCTTAGTCGAAGAGATATAAGGTAGGAGTTTACTAAAAATATTTGGTGAAAAAAACATAACTCAATTTTCATCACATCCCTTATAATGGGAGTTTTTAATTTAGCTACTATGATAAAATTATTTTCTTTTGATTTATCCTAAAAAACTCTATACAAATTTTGTCGATAAAGATTGACATGAACTTTGAGGTGAGCTCAATGAAGAGGTCAAAAATATATTTATGAATATATAAAAGGAGATAGGTTAATTAAAAAATATATTTTTCTTCAATATCCTTATTTGACCTATGACTTTTCTTTCCACTTATAACTAATATGAGAGAAATGTGTCCTTTAGATGAATCTTGAAAGACATGTGTCGAATATCATTGAGATAACTCAAAAAGATATCTGGTCCAATATATATTTGATGATATCAACAATTGGATCTACCAAGATATGTAAGATAAAAGGTGGTGATCTCATTGAATAAATCTTTTTGTTGCAAATTAATTTAATTTCCATCATGATTAGTTAGTTCAATAACTACTAGATAACTCAATTTTTGAAGAATGAACTTGATTTTCATCAAGACCCTTTTAGGAAATATGAAAGGTGTATTATAATCATAAATATTATAAGAGACATGTGTCTCTATAGTATCATAAAAGAAGTTTTATTTTTAAAATTATTTGAAGAAAAGGTGGCTACCCATTCTTATGAGGTAGGGAACTTAAAGAAGATCTAAGTTGACTAAAAACTAACTTCAATTTTCATCATGCCGCATATGAAAATACTTTCTACTTATAACTACAAAAAGATAATAGTGTCCTTTATATCTAGCCTTAAATATCTCCATGTGGAGATCTTCAAGATAGATTGGTGAAAATCTCAACATAAGATATGTGTTGATATCAATAACTAGGTAGGAGAGTGGTTCTTCAAAGTTTTAAAATGATATCAATACTTATAAATGATTTTTTTCCATTAGGATCCATATAATAACTATGATAGATATTTTTATTTATAACTATAATGAGATAAATGTGTCCTTTAGATGAATCTTGAAAGAGATGGGTGTGAATCTCATTAAGGTATCTTGGTGAGATTTTTGGTCCAATAGTTGTTTAATGAGATCGATAAGTAACTATGATAGTATCCATGAGATATGAGTTTGGGATTGATGGCCTAAATAAATTCCCAATTAATATGGTTTAACTATAGTGAGCACGACTAGATGGATATGCTATCGAATGATTGAGTGAGTGGTTGAGTGTGACCCAACTTCATTTATCATATCAACCCAAGGATGTATATTTTTCTATGATGTACGTATTATATGTACAACATAGGTTTCCTCAAGACTATGAATTTATACGAATTTAAAATGTAAGAATTTAAATAGCAATAATGAAAGGGAAATACTGAAGGGAAAGAATTAAAATAGTGAAGGAAAGGGACATAATGGAATGGATGCAACCTATGGAAATGGAATAATATAAATAAGTTTGTTGAAATAGAAAATATGGATTATAGACTACCTCAAGTGATCCCTTTCTTGGGTGGTTGTAATCCCTTAAATATTCTAATAAAATCAACTCTCCTCTATTTTCTCAGAAAATAAACTTATTTGTATTAATTTATGTTCTTCCAAATACAATTTCTTCTCCTTTGAAACAGATTCGATTGTATATATTTTTATATCCTATAGCTCATTACAACTAGCATCATATTCCAAATTGTGAAATAGGATGAATTTATTATTTAGAAATGATAATTTGAAAAGGAGTCTACAAACAAACTAGCAATGAGATATGCCACACTACATTTGACTTTTTCAATTTCATACAATTATGGTGTCTTCAAAGAAGATGAATTAAAATGGAACTCCTTCCCACAATGCAAGGTTTCCCATTTGGAGGTGAACACATGATGAATTAGCTTAGCCACATTCCATATTTTCATGTACTTGAAGCAAGTTTAGTTCATTTGTTACAAGTTGGATTTCCTTTTGCTATAGCCCAACCTGGGTAGTTGTTTCATACTAATATGTTCCTTATTGCATTATAAATGTTAGCATATATTAAAGTAAAATGAATCCTATGAAATAAGATATGACATTCTATTTTGGAAAACAACTACTTAAATTTATATAATGTTTGGCATACAAAATACAATATTTTTATTGCACATATAGAATTTTTTTAGGAAATAAAAACATTGGTCAAATGATACGATGATGAAGAGATACATCAGAACAAGGAAATTTTGTAAAATCATCACACTCAAACCAAAAATATTGTATTTATTCATACAACTATACATGTATTTGTTGAAAGGAAAACAATTCTCTAAAATACATAAGATTAGAAAATCCCTCCTACTAGTGTAAATAGAACCCCCAATGTCTTAAGAGTCAATCTCATATCCTTTGTTCTTTCCTATCATCTATTGGTTGATCACCTATAGATATTGGAATTGGATAATGAAACATGGAAGGATGAAAATCCAATGATAACCAATTGAGTCCTCTCTCTGTCTATCGAATTGACTTACCTCCTTACTTTGTTGAGTGTTGGTGTTAAATTATGGGGGAAATGAGGTTCTTTCTTTTCAAATTATGGTGTACGGTCCTGCCATATTCTCCGACATACTTACATTGCTAGCCTACTAATTCTTGTGATAAGTTCCTGAATACATTTGTGTGGCTGATTTTTCTATACATAGTAATAGATTAAATCACTTTGCATCATATTTTTGTACTACTCTATGACTTACATTGGGTTATGGGATTCCCCTCTTATGGAAAGAGAAGTATATTTTTCCATTGAATTATATTTTTCAATTTGTTCCCTTGTCGGTATTCATTACATAGTTAAGAAAAAAAAATCAATTGAATGAACCCTATGTAAAAAATAGGATTCTAGACTATATCATATTGTATTGTATGATTAAAAGATAAAACCCACATATGTGATCTTGCATCCCTATAGTATTATTTTGGTAAGTCGTGAAGAATTTTTGAGTTGAATCAATCATGTCGGGAAAAATACAAGAGAGTCTCATGAACTTCAAGTTGAACAACTTCTCCTTCAATTATAGGATATAAAACCATGGTGGTGGCCTGCATTCAACTGATTCAATACTTAATTTAGCCATTTTTCTACTTTATCCCTTAGCTGATTTATTTATTCATCCTTAGTTTCCAACTCAGACTGAAATTCATTTTGCATTCATTATTTTTCTTTGATCTAGGTATTATTCTGGATTGAATAACAACGTATTTATCCCATAGAAGAGATTTTAAATATGGACCATATATTTGGATGGATCTATATTTAATCTCATGAGAGAAAGGGATAATGGAACCTTATGTGCACTAGTACCTATTTATTTCCCTTCTAAAGGTATGGGAGAAAAAGAGCTCCTTAGATGGTATGAGGGACAACTAGATACTTCGGTAGTAGAGAGGTGGGAGGAGGAGACGAACTAGTATCAATCCCACTTTCAATTGTAATTGGATATTGTTAAGGATGTGTGGGTGATGGACATGCCCTATCCCTTGGGTGATTAGAATGCCAAATTTTGGAGGATTTTATGTAGATGCTTTTCACTTATTTGAAGGTCTTGACTTTGGTACATCGGGTGAAGGTGGATGACAGGTATAGGGTTTGGGGAAATCCACATGAGACTCGGTAACTTCATGAGTGGAATATAGAGGAACATATTGAAAAGTGGTTAAGGCTTAGGTATTTTAGTTTCATTGGGAGATTTGGCATGCTCTATAGATTTTGCATGCCCTAGTGGAGATCTTTGCATGCCTTAGTAGAGATGTTACATACTTTAGTAGAGATTTTACATGCCATGATAGATATGTGTGGTTTGATGTGGACACAACCTACCTTGATGTGGATGATGCATGCCTTTATGTGGACGTTTCATGCCCCTTTCCTTATTTCTCATCATCCGAATGAAGTTGTAAGTGTATTTGTCTTTGTCGATGTAAAAGAGGGCCTACAAGAAAATGAACAATGATATTATTGACCACCAAAATGTCCTTCTAAGATAGATTATGAAATTTATTTTAAAGATTTTCCATTATGATTAACTGGATTAGATAATGGTGTGAGAGAGATGCATTTCCATTTTGAAACTCAAATTTCATTTTTAAAGGCCATTATACAAATAATTGGGGACATAACTACCATGTTATTTTATAAATGGCTCAAAATATTAAAATGGTTGGTAGAAAATATAAAGTACCTACCCTTACACATGAAATAATTCATGAAAAATATTGTAAATTCTTCCCAAATGAGTGGAAAGTAATTTATTTTAATCCCTTGTTTTGTCAAAATAAAATTCTCTCATGAACTTGCAAATTCATTTCTAACAAGAATGACATCAACTTGTTCAATCCATTTTTCACTTTGTAATAGGAGTATAATAAATTATGTAAGGATTTCCTCATAAATGTCCATTTGAAATCCATTAACCATGGCCACATCATTGTGTAGGGTGTTGGAAAATGTAGTTTTCAACCCCTCATTAAATCCACTCAATTGGTTTATGTAATCCATCCATCCCGAATATTGAAATAAGGCCAATATACGTGGGCCATGGATAAGAAGGGAATGATATTATAGATCATGATGGAATAGGTATCCACCCAAGGCCCGTGAAATGGAAGTTTTCAACTGAAAATAATGGTAGGGTCTAGGGAGGGTGGTACTCATAAGGAAGTTGCACATGTAAGAATTAAAATGTTTATCGGGACAAATGGATTTGAGATGATGGTGAATTGAATTCCACATAAGCCACATGCCATGGAGTGATGAAAACTACCATTTAAAATGTGGATGAGTTACGGTGAAATGATAGTAAAGGATTCAAAAATTGAATGGATACATTATTAAGTTAGAATATGTAGGTGAATGGGGGTGCATAAATTCTACATGTATTAATAAAAACATCGTATAGAAGAAAGTAATGAATTTACTAAAAAATTTACTCATAGTTCTTGTTGGTTTCTCGGATGTGCACCCGTGTCTTAGATCTACGAAGAGGGACCGAGGTGTTTGAGACCACAATGAAATTGTCCCGTGTTTTGGGAACTTACGAACTTGGGATAGATATTTGGAGAAGGATGGTTCGTCTATCTATCTCTACTGCTACTTTGCTATTCCTAGTGCTTTGAAAAGGGGAAACTAAGCTATGAATGCCAAGGGACTAGGGAAAGAAGGATAATATGAAGTAAACTACACTAAAAGGTGATAGCACCAAGAAAAGAGGGATGAACACTATCCATTCGAGCAAGAATGAAAGGAAATATGTGAGAAGAGGCTAGGCATGAGTAGCACAACAAAACACACATTCACCAAATCAGCCTTATGGAACACAACCAAACATGGAACTGCAAGGGACATGAAGTAGCACAACAATATACAATGCAAGAGACAAAGAAGGAAGAAGGAATGAAAACATGCTAGGATAGATAATGATCACAAAATGATGCTTCTATTACTTCCAAAATGCACAGAACTGTTACAACACTAAAGAGGCTAGTATCCACATGTAAGAGCCAAACATGGAGGTCTGCAACTCAAAATATAGAAAATATGGAGTCCTTAGCAACACGCGTAAGGATCCAGAGTATCCAACATAACAAATGAGCCTGGCTCTTACATTTATAGATGAATCCATGGAGGAAATAAGGATAAAGGAGGGAAAACATGAATTTAAAACACAACCACCAATAGGAAGAATTCAATGTCTGTAAATTTGCTTGAAAATATGTGATATGCTTCCCCATGCCTGTTTGGCATGTAAAGGAGAGTGGATCGACTAAATCGAGGTAGTTGGAGCAATCAGATCTACTCATCAATGTTCACAGAGACCTTTTTCCAATCCTCACCTATCAGATCCACTAGAATTTGAATTTCAAATTTTTGGCACTATAGCTGATGTCATGACTTTCTAACAAGTCCGAGGCATGCGCTGATCTCGAGCTCGTAGCTGATGTTATGGCTATCGAAGGTGTCGATTTTTAGCATATGTGAAACACGTGGTGCATGCTCATTGGATAGAATGATGGCCAAATGTACAACTATTTGTCATTTATTCCATGTGTCAACCATTCATTTGTTGCAAGGATTTGACGCCCTATTGATGCACACCGAAAAGTTACGTGTTACACGCTTAAGTGCATCACAAGATTATCGACATAGAAGGACATGTGGAGAAAATAGAGGAATATGCGAGAGGAAGCGTGCGCAATGCATGTGGGGAGAGGAATCAAACCGTGAGCAGAGAACATATGGTTAAGGCACAACTATTACAAGGTAATGTGTACATTGCACAAAGGGTCAAAGTCTTAGGCGTGTGGGGTGGAAAGAAACTGACTTGGAGGAAGGTGGATGCGTGGAATGTGGGGACGAGAGAGAAGTGGAAGGGGAAAAGGAAATGGGGCCCACAAGTAAAGCTGCGACCAGAGGAATGTGACAAATGATTTTGGGTGTGCACAACTTCTTCAATAGATAACTTAGGGCCAAAATGTGTATGAAGGTTATCCAAATCACTAGGGGAGTTCTTTGGATAACATTTTTTTCAACTTTCGGGGCAATCTACCGTTAGATGAAAGAAACTAGTAGCTGAAACATCCATTGGGCATGACGTCTCGCTTGTTTAATCATGAAGATTCCCTTGTTGTCACTTGAGTATCATTTCGCACCTTGTTCTAAATCTCACAAATGTTGAGAGAATCTCTACACACTGGAAGCAACAAAAGAGTGCATGAAGGAAGCACACGAGAGGAAAGAACTATGTACAAACAAATAGTGTGTGTAGAGCACACTTGGAGGAATTGAAACTACTTTAATATATAAAATATGATGCGGGAAACCTAATAGAAGGGTTTTAGATAGATCCCATTTACTAGGATTTACAACACATTTCCATCTGGATGAGTTAACTCGAAATAATTAGCTTCTTTTTAGGTCTTGATGATATAGGGGCCGGTCGAAAGTGCATCAAACTTTGAATGGTGCCCTGGTTTTTCTCTCACAAGCATCCCATTTTAGGACCGGGTCTCCAACTTTGAAATCTTGAGGCTTAGCCTTTTCTGTAAAACCATTTCTTTGTTTCTTGTTGATGTTGTTCTAGCTTGATCATGACAGAGTTTCTGAGTTCTTCAAGATGAACTAGCTCTGCCATCCTGATTTCTCTCGATCCACACCCTCAAATTCTAGCTGTTGGGAAAGCGCTAATGAATTTAGTTCTAGTGTCAAAGGAAGGGTAGCCTCCTTTCCATAGACAAGATTGTAAGGTGAAGTTCTATTGCCTTTTTTATTGTGATTCTATCTACCCAGTGTGCGTAAGACCTTTGTATGCCACTATCTTTGGCTAGTATTCATTGTGCGCTTCATGATTCTGATCAGGTTCTTGTTTGTTGATTCTGCCATACTTTTGCCTTAAGGGTAATAGTTGGAAGAATTTTTAGGTAAATGCCAAACTTAGATCCCAATCAGTGATTTTAGCACCAAGGAAGGCCTTTGCATTATCAGAGATAATGGTTTGAGGAATGCCAAACCTTATGACTAATCCTTCGAGAAAGTCAAGGATGACTACCTCAGTTGATTCCTTAAGCATGAAAACTTCCATCCATCTGGTGAAGTAATATGTAGCTGTCAACACCCATTTGTGTCTAGTGCTTGAAGGTGGATTGATCATGCCTAAAGCCTAGGTCTCATTGTGCAAAAGGCTTATCCACTTAGATTGGTCAGAGGAGAAGTGCTGCTAATCTTTTATTTCCTACAAAGAAATCACATTCTTTGCATTTTGTGACCCACATGTGTGCATCTGAAAATAGGGTAGGCCAAAAGATACCTGCCATTATGATCTTTATTGTTGTAGTTTTGGAGAAGTGTCCACCAAAGAATCCATCATGAAATTCTGCTAACACTTTTTCAGTCTGTGTGTCATTAATACATATTAACAACACGCCATCTAGATTTATTTTGAAGAGAAGTCCATCAATCAAAACATAAGGAATAGATTACAACCTGAGATGTCTTCTCTTTGCTTTATTCAAACCGAGAGGGTATGCACCCTTGGAAAGGAATGTGATCATGTCCTTCATCCAGTCACACATGCTAGGGGATATATTCTATTCATGTTCTACATGTGGGAGGTCTTCATTCAGAAATAATGAAGCCTCAGGTTCATTCTGTGCATCCTCAGTAATCTACCTCCAGAGTGCGCTGCCTCTTACCAGCTTTGTGGCCTTGATAGTCACATCATATTCCATGATTTTGGTCACCCATCATGCTCTCTTCTCACTAATTTCTGCTCCCATGATGAAGTCTCTAACATATGAGTGAGAAACTAACACCTTGATATGATTTGTGGTGAGCATGCTCTTGAATTTATTCAGTGCGCACATGATGGAAAAGACCTGCTTCTATGTGTGATTATATTTCAATTCATAATCCTTCAATGATCATCTGGCTGAAGAATGCCACTAGCTGTTCCAGTCCTTGTTCATTTTCCTATGTCAGGACAAAGAAGTAATGCTTGCATCAGCACCATAGGCATAAAGAATGAAATCATTTTAGTAATATGGGTTGAGGAGTGTTGGTGCACAAGAAATTTATTTATTGATCTAGTCGAAGCTTTCTCTTCCTTCTTCTGTCCATTTGAAGGCTATGTCCTTCTTGAGCATAAGGGTGATGGGCCGAACCGAGCCTCTGAAGTTAGGCATAAAATGCCTAACAAATTTAATCTTTCCAAGGAATGACTATAAGGATTTTTTCTATCTTGGCGGGGAAAGGGCTAGGATAGCTGGAAACACACTCAAGATCAATCGTGATGCCATCCCTTTTAAACCACGTGGCCCAAAATCCTACCCCGAACCACCACAAAGTTGCACTTCTTAGGGTTAAGAGACACCCCAAATTATCTCGCATCTCTTAAATACTTTTTCTAGGTGTGCTATGTGATCCATGCTTTGCTTTGAGAAAATGCAGTTATATCATCAAGGTATACCAAGATGAATTGATTGATGTAACCTTTGAAGGAAATATCCATGGTGTGTTGAAACATTGCGCTCGCATTTGCATATGTTCCCCACTTGGTTGTAAATGTTGTTTAAAATTTATCCTCTTCCTTGACTAGGATCTGGTTGAAACTCGAGTACCCATCTAGCACAGAGAACTTTTGTGTGCGCTACAATTCATCTGTAAGATCTACTCCATTGAAGGCAAAGGATAGTGATCCTCTAGAGATGCCTTATTCAAATATCTGAAATCAACACAAAGTCTGATTTCACCATTCTTCTTGCATATTGGAACCAAATTTGTGACCCAGGTAGAGTATTTGATAGAGAAAATAATTTTTCCTCAATGAGTTTGGATAACTCCTTTCTCATGAGGGGCGCTATCCTTGGGTTCATTGGTCGTTGTTTTTCTGATGGGATTTATGCTAGGATCAAGGTCAATGGAGTGTTGAGAAAAACTTGGATCAAAACCCTTGAGGTCTTCATATTCCCATGAGAAAATGTCACTATATCTTTGACAGAGAGAGATGAAGGCCTATTTTTCTTCATACACACAAGTCCTATTAAGTAGCATCTCCTTTCCGTGTGCAAGAGTAATGGGAGAGCAATCCTCTTGTGTGGCATGCATATATATTTCTTCACCCTTGAACTCATCATCAGGGCTAAAAATTTTCTCTAAGGTGACTAGCCCTTTAGGCAACTTATTTGTCTTTAGCTGAATCACTTGGTCACCATAGCTATCATGCAAGTTAGTTTGCATACTTGATGAAAATTCATCTTCATTCTGGGTAAACTGGATGATTTGTGCGTCATTTTCAAACACTTGCCAGCTAGTGTTATTATCTGGAATGGATGGTCTGATTACCATATTAATTTGTTGAGTGTTCCTTTGACAAAGTCCTCAGTAGGAGAAAACTGTGAACCGAGCGCGGCCATTTGGTCAGCTTCCTTGTTCATTCTCCGTGGAACTACCTGTAGATTAAGAGCATCAAAGCTCTCAAGTAGGTCCCAAAATCTATGTTTGTAAGCTTTAAGAAGCTTATTCTTTGTCTGGAATTTTTGGTGACCTAGTGGATAACCAATTCTATGTCCCCAAAGATCTACAGTGCTTTAATTTTCTTCTTTTCAGTAATAAGCAAGCCATGCACCAATGCTTCATATTCTGCCACATTGTTAGAACATGCAAACTACAGCCTATGTGTGAAGAAGAACTTCTCATCCTTAGGGGAAATGAGAACCACTCTTGCTCTGCACCGTTTTTACTTTTGGATCCATCAAAGTATAACTTCCATAGACCAGTTTGAACTTTGTCTCCTATGAGTGCGCGCGAAGCGTAGCGTCTTCTTCTAGAATGCAATAAGTACCAAGCCTAGTTTCATAGGATTCTAGTTCTTCAACATAGGGATCAAATTTTTATGCCTCTCCACCCATTCATCAAGTACTAGGTTGGGACAGAGGGTGGAAGAGACTGCTCTTCAAGAACTAAAGCTTGTTCTTCTTGGATAAGAAAATTGGCTTGGAGAGGGGATGAGACATATGGCTCTACATGGTAAGAAAATATAGGCTCAGCTTGTATGGTAAATCGGGTGCCATACATTGTCTTGAGAAACATATGAGACCAATTAGATGACAAGTAACCACCCACCTTAGTAGTAAATTCTCTTGATAGACACAGGGAAAACAAAGGAGGCGGGTCGATAATTGACACATCTTGAGTAATTGTTAGGCTTGGACATTCATGGAGGGTTAACTCAAGATCCTTGATGACTCCTAAGGTGGTCACAATTGAGCCATCAAGTTGTAGGAATTCTTTAGACAAAGGGCTATATTTCAAACCTAATACATCAGCTATCTTCTTAGGCATAATAGAACTAATAACGCATGAGTCAATCAAGCAGCGTTATGCACTAGGTGTTTGCCTATAATCAAGAACATATAAAAGGGTGGGGTTTTAGAAACCTTGCTTAATTTTTTCTCCTCTTCTTGGCAGATTTGGACAGAAGCACGTGGCTTTAGCATAAGCTGGGTCGGTCAACACATGGAAGTTGCGCCAGAGCTTCATGCAGCAAATCCCACTGAGATGGAATGGTCAGGGCATCCCACATTGTGACATTTATGTTTATTCTCTTCATCTAGTAAAAATGCTAAATGGAATCCCCCGCATTATGTATTTTGGGAACAACATCCCTCTTTTCTTTGTTAAGGCACAAAAGCCTCGAATCTTAGCTGGAGCAGAGGCTTGGCCTATCAAAGAATGGGTGCACATTGCTTCAGATGTAGCTTTATGTGGGACCTCCTGCATAGGATTTTGAACATTTTTGTTGTAATAGGTCTTGTATGATTCTTTTTTCTTATGAAGATCTTCTTGTATTGTTAGGACTGTGACCTACGCGCTAGACTCCAATATTCTTTTCTTATACTTTGTATTATCTCGCTACTTGGGCACGTAATATATTTGTATCTTCTGCAGCTTGGTTGATTTCACAGAAGTCCTCTGTGCCAAAGAACATGAAATTGGTTTCTGAGGAAACTTCTGGATCTTCAAGTTTATCTACTTCATGGGCACTTGTTGAGGGCTCGCAAGATGAATAATTTTAGATTATGAAAGCTTGGGTGTGTATAACATTAGCACAATGGTACTGACTATGAGGCATTTTGTAAGGGAAGCACCACTCTGACTCTTGTGCCAAGTTGTTTTGGACTAGAACGAGTGCTTGGATTGTGTTAGGCACTAGAAGAGAAGTCACGGGAGGGACAAATTTCAAAGGCAGATGCACATTAGGCTTCCACCTATCATTCTGCTAGTTGGGCGTGTATCTCTGATTTCCGTATTGATTCTACCAAGGATGATTTCCTTGGCCATGTAGCTAATTAGAAACACCTTTATACACTTGCACTTGCTTCTTTTCTAGTGATATTACCTTGTTTGATAAATTTATGATCAAGGCATTCAATTCTTCATCTTCCTTGTGTTGTGCTGGAGAGTAGGATGTTGAGGCAACCAGTTACATGCTTTTCTCAAGAGTAGGAATAGGGGCCACAAAAGGATGGGGTGCTTGTGACATCTCTGGGAACACAGGCATGGGTAGTCTAGGAGCCAACTTTCCCACCTAAATGAGACTATTTTCTACCCTTACTTTGTAATGTTATAACTATTTGGTAGAGTCCTACCTCTCATAGATTGGATCATAACCGAGATGTCACTATTGAGCACCTTCAGATAATAAAGGAAAGCATGCTCATTTGTAGGTATCAAAGCACAAGAGGAATTTTATCCCAAGTCTTTTGAAATCTGATGTTGAAATCAGTCATCTGCTCATTGGGCACTCTCCTTGTTGTCAGTTGCTCCACCAAAGATAGGTGATTTGACTTATCTTCAAAATAACTACATAGAGCTATTCCCAGCTCATCCCAATTGGTGATAGATCCAAGTCTCAAGCCTCAATACCATTGAAGTGCTTTACCTTTGAAAGAGGTTGCAAGCAGCCTGACTGCTACATCATTATGTGTGATCAGATAGAATGAACACACATTTTCTACATCCTAGATATGCTCCTAAGGGGTGACTTGATTCTCACCAGTAAAGTAAGGAATACTTTTGAGCATGCCATTGGGCATATCATGTTGTACGGCTAGGAGTAAGGGACTCCCTCCATCAAAGTTTACAAAGCTTCTTAATGGAGGGGGTGGTTGATGTGCCATTACAGGCACACATGTTGTCTATTTGTAGGAGGAGTTGAATGGGCACGGTGTACTGGAGATAGAGATGCATGCGTGGGATTTCTAGAGTGAAATTTTCTCGGGGATAGCTAGAGGTACTCAAAAGAGTCTTTAGTTGTTGCACTTCTTCTTGTGTGCACTCTTCTCATGAAAGGTGCTCAAGACTAGCTGAAATAGAGATTGTAAAATATTGGGAGTCACTAGATGTGTTTGAAAGGAACCTCTTCAAAGGCTGAAAACACTAAGTCCACACACTAGAACTTAGAGATATGAAATTTAAGATTTCAATGCTCTCCCACTAGGCGTGCGAAAGCGTTGGTTGCTCGGATGTGCACCCACGTCTCGGATCTCTAAAGAGGAACCGAGGTGTCTAAGACCACAATGGAACCATCCCTAGGTTATGGGACCTTGCAAACTTGGGACGAATCTCCAGAGAAGGTTGGTTCCTCTATCTATCTCTATTCTACGCTTTACTCTTAGTGGTGAAAAGGGGAAATTAATCTATGAATGCCAAGGGACTAGGGAAAGAAGGATAATCATGAAGTAAAGTATACTAAAAGGTGATAGCACGAGAAAAGAGGGATGAAAACTATACATTCTAAGAAAGAAAGAAAGAAAGGAAATGTGTGAGAAGAGGCTAGGCATGAGTAGCACAGCAAAACACGCATTCAACAAATCACCCTTATGGAACACAACCAAACATGGAATTGCAAGGGATTTTAAGTAGCACAACAATACAAAATGCAAGAGAAAAGGAAAGAAGAAGGAACACAAACATGCTAGGATAGAGAATAGTCACAAAATGATGCTTCTATTACTTCCAAAATGCAGGCATGTTACAAAGCTAAAGAGGTGGTATCCACATGCAAGAGCCAAACATGGAGGTATGCAACTCAAAATACAGAAAATATGGAGTCCTTAGCAACACGTGTAAGGATCCAAAGTATCCAACATAACAAATGAGCCTTGCTCTTACATTTATAGATGAATCCATGGAGGAAAGAAGGATAAAGGAGGGAAAACCCAAATTTGAAATACAACCACCAACAAGAAGCATTTAATGTCTATAAATCCACTTGGAAATCTATGATACACTTCCCCATGCCTATTTGGCGTGTAAAGGAGAGTGGATCATGCTAAATCAGGTGGTTGGAGCAATCAGATCTGCTCATCAATGTTTAGAGAGATGTTTTCCCATTCCTCAACTACGAGATCCGTCGAATTTGAATTTCAAATTTATGGCATTGTAGCTAATGTCAACATCTTTCGATAAGTCTAGACACACACCGATCCGAGATCTATAGCTAATGATATGGCTGTCATCGAAGGTGTCGAGTTTTTAGCATACATGAAACACATGGTGCATGCTTTGATTAGCTAGAATGATGGCGAAATGTATTGTTTCACTTGATTCTAGTTTGTTTCCTTGAAGTATTGATTGAAACAAATAGGGTAATAGGCATCGAGGAATACCTATTCAAATGTTGGTTGATCGATTGTTGTGCATGTATGACTTATAAATCCACGGTGATTGTGAGAGCTTCCTTTTGGCTAGGAGGAACTACTTATAATACAAAGCAATACCACCGAGAAAAAGTTAAACAATATATGCAAAGTGAACTACCTAGCGTATGCTAGATCCGGGAAGTGTGATACTTCATAGATGGTTATCAGCCCACTTTGTTTTAAACAATTTAATGTGGTAAATAAGGTCAAACCTATTATAATTTGAAATGATTTAGGAATCTCACTTAAAACATGATAAGAAAATAGATCTAATCTAACAAGCTAGGTTAGAATAGGATCTGAAGGTCAAATAATTGGTTCTGGGTCTCTGCAGGTCTAACAGAGGTCTCAAGTAGATCACAGGTGAATGAGGGTGAGAGAGAATTAGGTGGGTAGGTCATTTTTAAGGTTGTATGAGAAAATACAGAGACTAATTTCAGTTAAGGGTGACTGATGGCGGTTAGATATAACCAAAGTGTCGATTCTTGTGGAAAACTGGGAATGCCCTATAATGAGATTTAGGTCTCCTTTGTGATTGCACAAAGGAATTTGGTTGTTTAGATGATGAGGTATTGGGTGATTTGGGAGGGATTTGGTGAGGTTTTAATGGGTATATGGAGGGGGAATGTTGAAGGAGGTCAATGGGTGGCTAGGTAAACAAAAGATGATAATATAATGATGAAATGGAATAAACCAGAGAAGTATAACATTTACTTACTTGGATTCTGGTCCTAGATGCCTGTGAGTGAGGGATGGAGGTGTTGATGAGAGGTTTTGAAGGCTATAGGTGGTCACCAACTGAAGGAAAGCTTTTGCATGGGCTGCATGTACATTCCTCTTTGCTTGGTTAGATCAAATCATTGCTGGGATGGTTGTGCTAGAAAAGATGCTTGATCTCCTTCCTTGCATGTGTGTTCTCACTGGAATTCACTCTTAGAAGATGCGATATCTCTCTGGGATGTGTTAATGTTTGTCAAATTGTCCAATCTTTTTCCAACCTTCTACCAACCTTGAGAATAAGGTTGTTTTGGGGTTAAAAGTGTGACCGACGATTTGGTAGTTCCAGCTCAACCGACGACGATTAGGGGTAACCGGCGCCGGTCAAGGTGGGATTTCCTAGGTTTAATAGACTAGGAGATCCTGTTGATTTCCTTGGATATCATGTTTTTACCCACGGATTATCTTTGGGAGCTTCTTGTAAGCGTGCGGGAATGTGGTTAGAGGGAATATAGGAATTGATTTTAGGGTTTAGGTAAGTCTCGAGTTAGATATGGAAACTTACTAAGAATAGGTCTTAGGGTGAGTTAGCTTGATGAGGTGTCCAGGTGAAGTGTATGTGTGGATATTATTTAAATTAATATATTTAAATAATAAATATATTAAGGATAATAAATTAATTTAATTAAATTAATATTAGTGGGGTGAAGGGGGCCATGGCTAGGTGAATGTGATGAAAGGTGCTTATTTCTCGAGGGACTAAAGGGGAGTGTGACCTAATTTTAGTGTCTACATTTTCCCCCATTTTTGCATAGCTTGTATTGGTAAGCAACACTAACAAAATAAGATGTGGTCTCCCATGTGTGGGTGAAGGTGATCCCCCTCAAACCAGGAACTGATGAGGCCGAAGGAAAAAATGGTGAGTGGTTTGATAAAAAGGTGAATGTGAGGAAAAGAAAGGTGGATAACAGGGGAAAGAGGAGAAAGGTCTACTTAGGTAAGCTAGGTAATTGGTCTGGGTCAAAGGTAGAAACAATCAAACACATGCACACGTATAAACTGCAACATACTACTAGGTTGAAGAGCAGGAAAACTCTACATTGTCTAAGGTCAATAGGTTTATCCAAACAAGGTTGAAGTGATTTTGGTATCCAAGGTATAGGATATGGTCAAGAAACACAACATAGGTTAGGCACAGGAACATTTAGGTATGTTCGGTACACCAAAGGTAGGGTCAGGATAAACGGTCACGATAATAGGCTAGGTAAGGTCATTAGGTCAACAACACAGGTAACAATGCCATAAGGTATAGTGAACACATGAGGTCAAAGGTCACTAGCGATGGTCCAGGTCCAAATATCTAGGTCATGGCATGGGTAAGGCCAAGGTAGGGGTAAAATAATGAGTCCCCAAAGGAGGAAAAAGGGAGGTAGTAAATGATGAGGTCAAGAAAGGTGAGGTAAATGGGTAGGGTAAAGGTGGGGTGGGGAAATGATCAGGGTGAAGGTTGGGTGGGTCAAAAAAGGAGGTAGGGGTAGGGTAAAGGGGTAAAACATAGGGAAATGTGCAGGTGAGGGTGACGATGCCAGTCAAGGAGAACCGATGATGGTTAGGTAGGGCATGCGATCGATGTCGGTCAAGGGTAATCGACGTCGGTTAGGTTAGGTTTGTTATAAAAATAAAAAATCCACATTTTTTGTTATTCATTTGTTATTGTTTGAAGTGAGAAAACAACAAAAAGAGAAAAAAGTGAGAAAAGTGTCAGATGGGACAAAATAGTGAGCTGGCGGTGTGTCGATGAGTGATTGGTTGGTGAGTAGTGAGTCCATAGGATCGTTGTGAGGGATTTGATTGGGGAGAGGTGAAGTGGTGATTCGTTATTTTATCCAATGAATGATAATATGGGTCATATGTGAGATAAGATATAATCTATGCATAGTGATGATAGAGAAATGGTAGGCATAATAAATGTATGTTGTGATAATGTTTAAAATATGAAACAACTTGTTATGTATGTGGTTTAATTTCCAATTATGGGTATAAAAGGGAAATGAAGCTAGGTGTGATGTAATGTGAGGCACATGGAAGATGAATTGTTTAGGGTAGAGGATGGTCGAGCTAACGTCCAAGGGCCCCATGCCCTCAGAGTGCTACCTACATAGTCCCAACGAGAAAAGGGACCTCAGGTCGATGTAGTTCTCTCATAAGCTAGGGAAGAATATGAGGAGGTATGAAAATGAGTTGGTAGGTTTTAGGCATGTTGTGGGTTTAGGTTTATTAGGTGTGGGTAAATTATAGGTAAAATGATGTAGGTGAGGGTGATTGTGGAAAAGAAGAAGATTACCCCAAAAGTAAGCATCGAGGACCAAGTCTTGTATAAGGTAATCAAAACGTAAACAAAGATGGTTCAGAAGATAAGAGGGGGAAAGAAAGCCACCAGATTGGGTAGGATCATACCAAGTAGATCATACCTTGGTGGAGGTGATGAATGTAAGACCCTAAAGACATTACATAATTGATTGTTCTATGGTGAAAAGTAGTCACATGATCACCAAATGTCTAAGTTCCAAGAAGTCCCTTGAGGCAATAGGAAATGAGAGTGGGCATGGTTGGAAGGGTGAAAAGTGGGTAATTTTGCATATGGTATAGGCGGCATGCATTTCAAGTAAGAGAACCTAGATCCCAATGAGCAAGTCCATGACAAAAAGGTTGAGTGTTTTGAATTATAGTTGAGAGAGACTGATCGATGCGGGAAGTCTATATGGGATAAATAAAATTGAACTCCTTGAGGTCTTCGTGAAGCTGATCGATGCGGGAAGCTTCGGTTGCTCTCATTTTTTTAGAGCTTTACATAGCTATCCTTCTATGGATCAGTCTATTGATAGTGGAAATTTTTTGAGAGGAAGATTTCCTTTTGAGGGAGTCATCTTTTTATTAGAAGTTTGACTTAAGGAGTTTGTTCCCATGTGAGGTCTTAAAGTCATGGATAAGACTAAGGTGGAGAATAAGAGTCGTGTTCAAAAGGCAAGGTGAAACGACCATGGGATCTCATCTAAAGGTAGACAAAAAGTATCCATGAGAATCATGCTATGTGCAATGCCATGGTACACATATTCAAGAGAAGATAACAAGTGATGGGTACTCACATGATTCTTGTTTAATCATTGGTGAGGTGTATGGAGTGAATAGTGCTCAAGGGATGAGCATGGAAAGAGACAAAAAGTGAGGGAGGACTACAAGTCAACAATAAAATGGTCAAAGATGCAAGGCGTTAAGGGGCTTAGGTTTGGGTTTACCATCAAGTGATGATAAATGGTAAGCACCTGATCCATAGGTATGAGTCACGATGTATGGTCCAAGCCAATTAGGAGCAAATTTTCCTTGTTTACTTTTTTCTGCTTTGGTTACGTGTTGATTTTCTTTCAGGACAAGGTCATTGACTTGGAAGGTCCGTTCATGGACACATTTTTATAGGCACGTTTGATACATTTTTGGTAAACTTGAAGGTGATCCAGTGTTAAGATGACGTTCGTCTAATAACTCTAGCTGTGCTAAACGGTCCTGACGAAAGTCATCATCATTGAGCATGTCATGGAGAGAGATGTGAAGTGAGGGAATCTAGACTTCGAGAGGTAGGACTGCCTCTCGTAACGTAGACCATAGAAAATGATGTGGTTGCGGTGGAAGTGTGAATACTAGTGCGAGAATGCCCACATGGAAAAAGGAATGTGTGTATGCTAGTCCTTCCAGTATCTTCAACCACTTTCATAAGAATTTTGTTGAGGGTTTTGTTAGTGGATTTGGCTTGGCCATTTGTTTGTGGGTAATAAGGTGATGAGAAACTAAGATGAATGTTGAAGGTGTCGTAAAGTTTTTGCAATGTTTTGTTTTTGAATTGTTTTCCATTGTCAGTGATGAGGTGATGTGGAACACCAAAGTGACAAATGATGTGGTGGTTAATGAACTCATATATTTTCTTAGATTTCATGGAAATGAGTGGTATGGCTTCCACCCATTTTGTATAGTATTTAGTAGTAATGATGATTCATTGATGGCATTGGGAAGAATGAGGATTGATTTCTCCGACAAGATCCAAACCCCATTGAGAGAAGGGCCAAAGGTCTCAAGTGACCTGTAAGGCATGACTGGGTGTATGATGAAGATTGGAATGTTTTTGGAATTTTACACAACATTTGACGTAGTCACAACAATCATGGTTAAGGTTCAGCTAGTAATATCCCAGGCAAAGAGTATGCTTAGCAATAGCAAGGCCACTGAAGTGGCCTCCACATATGTCATCATGAACTTCCTTAATGGTATAAGGAATTTCAGAACTTTTGAGGCATCGTAGGAGAATACCATTGAAGCCACACTTATAGAGGAGCCCCTGAATGACGTAATGAGAAAATTTTTTAAGGAAGGCGCGTTGTCCAGTTAAGGTGAGATCGGGAGGTAAGATGGAGAGAGAAAGGTAGTCGGAGTATTGTTTATACCAAAGGTCACTCGGGTCAGGGGTAGCAGTTCCAATCGAGTAAAAATCGTGAGGTAAATAAGAAGGTGATTGGAGTCATTGTATGGTGACAAAGATTGTAGAATTGGTGGGTGAAGCGGGTATTTGGGAAGTTAAGCGAGGCCATGGTATCAGTAAACTTATTGGTTGAATGTGGGATGGTTTGAAGGGTGTGTGATCAAAGGTGGTAAAAAGTATGTATATATGATGTTTATACTTTTGAAGTATCTCGTTATAACATTGGTACATACCATTGACTTGGTTTATAACCAATTAAGAATCACCAAATATGTTAATTGATTTGACTTCTAGAGGCATAGGCGGCTTGGAGACCTAGTACAGCGCTTAGATTTGGCAATATTATTGGTACATTCAAAATCTAATTTCAATGAAAAAGGCATGGGTTCACCATCAAGAGGAATGAGGATAATACTAGCCCCGCCCCCATGCTGACACTTGGGACCTTCAAAGAAGAGTTTCATTTGGTAAGAGGGTTCATCCAGGGAGAGGGTAGCAATCGATTCATCTAGAACGTCAAAATTAGAGGGTTGATCCCTGGAAATAGGTGTGTCGGCCAATTGGTCAGTGATAGCTTGACCCTTGATGGACTTTTGATGAATGAATTTGAGGTCAAGATCAGCTAAAATCATAAGCCATCATGCGGCATGCTGATTTTGATAAGGTTTGGCGTACATGAA
Source organism: Taxus wallichiana var. yunnanensis (assembly GCA_018340775.1). Classification (NCBI taxonomy): domain Eukaryota; kingdom Viridiplantae; phylum Streptophyta; class Pinopsida; order Cupressales; family Taxaceae; genus Taxus; species Taxus wallichiana. Next base: position 434,174,917 of record CM031236.1, on the reverse strand, counting down.
GTGTAAGGTGTTGGTATTGGTCATAACATAGGTTTTATGGTTGAGTAGGTAATGACAGAGTTTGGTGGAAACAAAAACTAAGGCTAAGCAAAGTTTTTTTAGATGGGTGTATCGGGTTTCATAGTCTAAAAGAGTATGACTTATGTAATAAACTACCTACTCCCTATGTTGTTCATCGTGATGATCAAGCATGGCTCCCAAGGAATGATCGGTAGCTGAGATGTATAGGTAAAAAGGTTGATCATCTTTATGTGGAATGAGTACGGTGGACAAGGTATTGTTTTAAGGCCTCAAAATCTTTGTGACATCATCATCCCATTTAAAGGAGACATCCTTTTGAGCAGATGATGAAATGGTTGACATTGATCAGATAATTGTGACATGAAACGATGAATGGATTGTAACTTACCTTGCAGGCTACAAAGTTGTCAAAGGTTAGTAGGAAGAGGCATCTCAAGAATGGCCTTGACTTTAGCAGGGTCAACTTCTATACCACGGAGGGAAACGATAAATCCTAGTAGATTTCCGAGAGGACCATGAAGATGTACTTGCTGAAGGGGCAAGACGTAATATTTAATGAGACGGTCAAATATGGTTTTGAGGACGGTTAGGTGCTCAGAGTGTCATTTAGATTTGGCCAAGAGATCATCCATGTAATCTTCCAATATGCGATGCATGATGTCATGGAAGATGTAAGTCATAGCCCGCTAATATGTGGCACCAGCGTTTTTAAGGCCAAAAGGCATGACTCGATAGCAGAAGGTCCCCAAGGGGTGATGAATGAGGTCTTGTGTTGATCCTCTAGGGCAAGAAAAATTTGGTTATAACCTGAGAAGCCATCCATGAGTGATAGCATCTCGTGACCAATAGTAAGGTCAACCAGCTAGTCAATACCGGGTAAGGGAAAGTCATCTTTTAGACATGCTAGGTTGAGGTCACGGAAGTCCGTGAAAATACAGAGTCCCCCTATCGCCTTAGTGACAAGGACAATGTTAGAAATCCAATGAGGATAATCAATGGGTAAGATAAAGGAAATGAAAAGAAGACACTAAAGTTCATCTTTTTGAGCGAGGATGCATTTTCCTTAGCTTTTGTTTATGGGTTTGGCATCGGGAATGGTTATGATATTGTGGACCACTATGGTGGGGTCAATACCGGGCATTTCTACATAAGACCAAGTGAAAACATGGTTATGATCCTTGACAAAAGAAGTGATGGCTTCCTATTTAGCAGCATTTAAATATTTTTTGATCTTTAGGATGCGCGGGTCATCTTGAGTATGAATTTTGATGTCGATAGTTGATTCATTCAACATGGTTTGTGTCTCAGAAGGTAATGACTGATGAATATATGATTCTTATGCACCAAGGTAGGTGACTATAGATTCATCATCCTGACATTGAATGACATTAATTAAAGGTGTATCAGCATCGATCATTTTAGGATACAGGAATGGAAGAGTGGCAGGGGCCTCACCCTCGCATTGATAATTCAGAGGCCCCAAGGAAATGGTGTTTATGAAAAAAAAAAAGTTAGGAGGGATAGATTCAAGATCCATTGACTTCGTCGGTGAGGGTGGTGATGAAGGTGGAGTGGGTGAAGAATGTGGAGAAGAGCTAGTGTCCTTAATGAGTTCAATGCAGGTTTGTTTGGTAGGTGGTTCAGAAATCCGATACCACTACGGTCATTATGTTTGTGGGTGGTACATGGAATAATGGTATGGCGGCCTTGCTCATAAAATCCAAAACCAAAACCCTTCCATGCACATCGGTGTAGGAAGGTGTGGGTGAAATGGAAATTGGTAAGTGATTGGAAGTCAGCAGAAAAGGGGCGAGTTTGTGGCGGTGGTTCGGGTGTGTAAGTGGTAGTATCAAGTCCCCCATAGGTGAGACTAGTATGGAGATGAGGAGGACCATAAAGGAGGATTCTCCAATGCAAGTGATCATAGTGAGGTTGTTGGTGAAGGATTTTCATACTCTTGTGGAGTAAGGAATGTGTTGACACTTTATGGAAGTAATCCCGTAGTGTGAGGCATTGAAAAACACCTTCCAAGGGATCAGTGGTTGGTATGTAGGTAGCTAGAATGGATGATGTGTTAGAGGTCAATGTGGAGGTGGAGTTAACGGATTGGGAAGCTAATGGGTCAGCCGTGGAGGTTATGGCAGTGGTAGGAATGGAGGAGGTATGTGCGGTAGAAGTAGTGGCTATACTGGTAAGTGGAAGTGTAGGTGAAGAAGTAATGGTTGCAGAGGTAGTCGGCTTAATAGGTATGAGCACATCATTGGGTCGGTAAAGCATGTTGCATGTTTTAAAAGGTGATGGGTCAGTTGGAATGGTATAGGTGCGTCCTTCATGTTCAAAATTTACACAACAATGCAAAGTGGAAGGAACGCAACCCATGACATGAATCCATGGTCTGTCACAACGGGTTATATTGGAATTCCCCTTCCAAAACGTAAAACAATTCTAGAACAGGCAGGTCCCACGCGAATGTGGAGGATGATAGTGCCTAGTGTAGAGGTGATAACATCTTTGAATGAGTGCAACATAATAACTAGATGTTTATGCATTCAATTGTCAGGTATGCACATTTGATCGAATGCATGGGATGAAATGATGTTAATGCTAGTGCCCCCATCAATCATCACACAACGTACCTATATGTCATCGATGTGGACAGAGATGAAGAGGGCTAGGTCCGGTCATCATTTTGGTGTGGTGTGATCTCTTCCTCTAAGAAGCTAAGGGAGGCCACTTGGTGAATAGGGTGGGGTGAAGATGAAGGTGGTAATTTGGTGAGAGAGGCTACATGATGGGGTGTGATAATGGAGGCTATGGGTGTAGGGTCATTGGGTAAAACCTCAATAGATTGAAGAACCTCCATGAGAGCTTGACAATGGGATTCCAAGGTTTGGATGAGGTCATATAAGGACATTTTGAGGGGAGACTGGTGTAATTGTTTGAGCATGGTGCGATGTGTGATGCCATTAGAAATGGGGTATGTGGGGCTACAGATAGTGATTTTAGGTATGTGTATAGATGGTATGTTGGGTATAGGATTGGTTGGTGGGTCGGTGACTTTTCTTTACCCTTATCCTTTTGAGCATGTATAGTGACGTGAATCATGTTGATCTGAGGGGAGTTGGTAAACCGAGAAGGTGTAGGGTGAGTGGTATAATGACACGACGGGAAAAAACCTACCAGAGGAGAAAAACCCTGTCAAGTGAGTTGAGCGCAACAAAATTTGGGTGGTGGCGTGGCAAGTTATCGATGTGAACCATGTTAATTTTGAATCTTAGGGGTGGCTCTAGGAGATGTGAGGGTGGATTTTGTAGTTTTGAGTGGGCGGTTTGGGAATGGGTGTCAATGAAGTAGGATCCTCGTCAAGAAGGTCGTCATCACAAAGTTGGCTTCCAGAGGACACAACTGGATAGGGATGGTTTTCAAGGCCTTGAATTTCTCCACATTGTGCCTTGGCACATGATGGTATGCATAAATTTTAGTATCATCAAACCCTTTTGGCTTGGGTTTGACGGGGTCGTAATGTCTGAGTGGTGGTAATGTGATGACAGAAGTCTCAAGGAGGTTGGTTAAAATTTTGGCATAGGACCCCGCTAGTGGATCGCAATGGGAAGTGAACGTGGGTTTGGGTGTAGGTGTGGTTGATTGTCAAATAATAGTCTTTGGAAGAGGAGGAGAGGGTTGAGCTATGTGTTTGGGTGCTAGCATAGTTTTGGGTGTCGGTCGTGCTTGTTTAAGTAGGTGTATAGTAGATGGACAGGTAGGAGGGTGTGTGGTTGTTTTGACTACCTTATTTTGGGGTAGTGGAGTTTTGTTTTTGGTTACACCCTCTTGGGTAAAGGTGATGTGGGTGTACGAGGTCTAGAAGGAAAGGCAGATGGGGGAAGATAATGAGTTACCCATGGGGATAATGGGGGTGATGTGAAGGTAGATGACGCACTCAGTCGTGCTTGGGGTGTGAGAGATAGTGACTGAAGTGTAGTGGGTAGTGAAGCAATAGCTGAGGGTATTGGAGGTATGGGTGGTAAATATATTACAGGTGTTGGTGTAAGTCATGTTGGACATCCGGGGAGATTAGAGGTTTGTGAGGGAGGAATGGGTTGTTGTGTATTTGTTTTATTGATGGGTGGAGGTTTCTTGACCATGTGAGGAAGCTAATATCCTAAGATAAATGGGACAAGTGCAGTGTGATTGCACATGGCCCTGGGTATGAGTTCTATGGGTGTGGTGCTTTTGTTTTGGTGTCGAGTAGGTGTGGTGTCGTCTTTGGAGGATTTAGCTAAATCTATTTTGATAGGTGGATGAGTAAGGCTTGTAGTCGGGGTGACCCCTAAAGTGGTAATAGGTTTAGTCAAGGATGATGTCATAGGTATGGGTTTAGGTTTAGATATAGATTGGGTTATGGGTAAGGATGTGGTTTGAGCTATGACAGGTGTCGTGGAAGGAGTTGTGATAGAGGTGGTTGTGTTTGGTTCGATTGGTTGAAATATTTTTGGGTAGATAGTGGAGGTATCAGCAAGTGACCTCTACATTTGCGTTGAGACAAGAAGTAAAAGGCATCCCCATAGTAAGGCTCTATCCACATAATCTAAGTGATTGCCAAACGTGAGAACGACACATCTGTAGGTGGAGTTGATGAGGACCTAATGGAAATTCCCATAAAATGTGTCTTAGAGATGGGAAATTGGCTAGCTTCAGCTTACGTGGGTAAGAGAGCTGAAATTAGCTCTACAGGATGTTGGGTAGCGGATGGAGAATGCTCACCAAGAGGCAAAGGTATCTCAACTGGGTCTATGGTAGGTGTAGAAGGTGATGGAAGCTCCTCTGCAAGTAGAGGAATAGATAAGTTATCCTCTGTGGGTGTAGGAGGTAATGGGTGCTCCTCTGTGGGTGGAGGAGGTAATGGGTGCTCCTCTATGGGTGGAGGAGGTACTGTGGGTAAAATTTCTCTAAGTGGAGAAGCTAGGGGTGAGATGGTCTTGATGTTAGTGGAAGACTCCTCCGTAGGTGATGAAGGAGATGAAAGATGTTCCTTTGTGGGTGAAGGAACAGGGGAGGTTGGTTATGATGTGGAAGGAGGATTTTGGGCTAGGATTTCCTCTATGGAAGGAATGTGAGGTAATTGGGAGGTGACAAGTACATCATTAAAGATAGCGTGAACCTTGTGGGTATGGGTATCATGAGTTGAGGTCTCACCAGTTTGATCAGACGAAGGGGCATGGTTGGGAAATGGTTTCTTGAAGATGTGTAGGTTTTGGTTGGCAGGTGCATTAGGATTATCCACAGTTAACTCACCTTTCTCGAGCATTTCTTGGACAATATTTTTGAAAGTGATGTAGTTTCGTCACTATGACCCTTTACTCGATGATAGTTACAGAAGTCATGTTCTTTATACCATGTGGGCATGGGGCGAGTAGGGTCAAAACCAATGTGTGGTTTTATGGGTGGAAGAGTGATGGCTCCGGCTTTGATAAGATTTTCTAAGACATAAGAGTAAGGTTCCCTAATTGGGGTGTATTTCCACTACTCTCGTCTAAATTGAAAATTTTGGACGGGTGAGAGATTAGATGAGGGGGTAGCCTGATTTGACGGATGAGTGGGCTGACCTTGAGTACCATTATGTTAGCGGTGCCCTTAGCCTTTGAATAATTGTTTTGTGGTTTGGAAGAAAAAGAGGTATCATTCGACTTGAATGTCAAATTCTTATTGTGTAATTGGATTTTCTTCTCTTCGATGGCCTAAATCTCTAACTTTCATGCCATAGTGAATGCTTCATCGAATGTTCGGAAGGTTTGGACCTGCAAGGTCGGTGAGATATGTCTAGCACAAGCCCGTGTGAAGAGATCGATGAGTTATTTTTGTGGCAGTTGGTTGGTCAAGCTATGCTAGCGAGTGACAAAATCTACGATAAATTCATCTTCATATTGACGTGTGGAGTATAGGTTAGTCATGGTAACCTTCTTTACGATATTGATAGAGAAATGATCCAAGAAGGCTTGGGCTACCTGATTGAATGAGAATATGGAGTGTCTAGGTAACCCACTATACCAATATAATGCAGGTCTAGTCAGAGACATGGGAAAGGTTCTCAAGAGCAAGGCATCATCGTGAGAGATCAGATAACACCCATGTTTGAATGACCACAAATGTTTTTATGGGTCTTCTTTGCTATTAAAATGATTGAATTTAGGCATTTCCCAATGCACGGGTATGGGCGGATAGGAATGGATGGGTGGATGGGCTCATTGCAAATCTCATCATAGGTGAGAGTGTTACGGGAGCCGAAAACTAATGCCTCTAATGTCTGTATCTTATCCAACATCAATTTTATTAGGTCGTTGGTAGGTTGTGATGATTAGGTGCCTCCTGTAGCGTGAGAGGGTTGGTTTTGGGAATATAATGTGGGTGGCACTCCGGTGAATAATGGAGGAAATGAGAGGCTGCTAATAGTATGTATATGGAGGTGGAAGGGTCATGCTAACCTTAGTGGCAATGAGGGCTAATGATTGTGGAATGGAAAGTACCATGTTCGAAAATGGGTAGGGGTCACCAAAATTAGAGGTGGTAGTGCAACTACAGGTATGTGTCGACATTAGGGGTTGATGAGGTTGCGTTTTGGATAGTTTTCAAGGGTATGGTGGATGTGGCGGGTGCTACGAAGGTGGCAAATGCGGCAATCATAGTGGGTATAGGACCTAGCTGTGAAACAACTGGGGGTAAGGTAGATGCGGGAAGCATAGAGCTACATGGGGCCGATGCAGGAGTGGGAGTGAGAGTCGAGGGGATAGATACATGCATGTCATATATCAATTGATCCGAGGCATCTCGAGTGGACAAGTGGGAAAGGTAAAACTGCAAGGTGGCAGGGTTTTGGTCAAGGATTCGTGTGAACTCCTCATCTCCGATAGTGATAGTGATAGGTTGGATGAGATCCATGGTTGGTGATAAAATGGAAGGTGGTGAGGGACTAGGTGGGAGTGGTTGACAACTGGTATGAAACACAAGTGTGCTTGCTTATCTTCGGGTCAACACCATGTGAACCAGTACTGATCAGGTAGGGCTACTTCTCTGTAAATGACACAGAAAACAACAGGAACAGGTGAATCTAATGGTAAAAAGTGGATTGGGTACCAAATGGTGGTTGTAAATTAAAACACGATAACCAATGCCGATTAAGGAAAACTCGACACGATCGGGGGTAATCGATGCGGTCACCGTAGAAGAAAATAGTCGGTGAGTGAAAAACTAGGAAGAAGGTCAAACGCGGGTATGCCAAATCCGATGGTGTTTTACAATGTCAATGACAATGATGGCATGGCGATGTGACAGGGACTATGAAAAGTGGAAGAAAATGAATAAAATGTCTATTTGGGTAGGTTAACAAAAGGACTTGGAACCGACATCGGTTGGGTATAACCAACATTGGTTAGAGGGTAATCGGCGACAATTACTATGAAATTGGGAGCAGTGATGAAATAAAAGTGGTTGTGAATTAAAATTTGATGTAGAATCAGACCCAGAATTCTAAGAATGATGATGATATGGCCCAAGAACACTTAGGTGAAGCTAGAATACACCAGCTGTGATGAGGATCATGTAAGGATGAACAAGAAAATGAAGAACATGATCTCTCACCTCAAAATGTAAGCCAAGCAAAAACACTAAGAAAAATGTGATCCTAGGAGTTCCTTTTCTATTATGTTTGTTTATCTTATGCTATTTAAGGACTGACACATGAATTGTGAAATAGAGTTTTTGGTGAGGATGGCTTCCTACAAATAAGGAGATCTAAAAGGTGAGGTTTTAGGTATGTTATGGTGGGGGTGGGCTTCACTCTGAAGTATGACTCGACATAGCAGTGAGTTGGGAGTACCTGTTAATCCTTAGATCAGTGCGATCATTGATAGGTGTTCCCAGGAAAGATGTTGTTTAAGAATATGTGTTTGTTTTGAATTTGTGTAATTTGGCAAGACTCAGAAAGAGAGAGAGATGTGCTTTCTACGATTCATTTTTCAACCATCAACTGGTCATGACTTCCAGTCGTATAGGTTGCCCTCAATTAATGTGAGCTAATGTGATAAATCAGAATGCAATGCACTTATTTTTAAGCCCAAATCGAAGTGTGAAGTTGGATGACACAATAAGATGAAGAGGAAGAGGGATGCTCTTTCACTACAATGCAAAAAACATGAAGAAATGGTTCTTTTTAATTACACCAAAAGAAAAGTTTCCTTTAGAGCAAATAGAAAGAAAAAGTGGGTTACCAAGGAAGAAAATTAATGTGTATGCTTTTCAGAAGGGAAACAAACACATAATTTTTCCTAGGAATGAATGAAATGCAAGGAACCTGGATGGGTCCCATCGGGCGTGCCAAAATGTTTCACCTGATTCTAGATCATTTCTTTGAAGTATTGATGAAACAAATAGGGTAACATGGCGTAGGAGGAATACCTGTTCAAATGTTGGTTGATGGGTTGTTGCACGTGTATGACTTCTAAATCCATAGCTGATTGTGAGAGCTTCCTTTTGGCTAGGAGGAACTACCTATAATGTAAAACAAGACCACCAGAAAAAGTTAAACAATATATATAGTGAACTGCCTAGCATATATTAGATCTGGGAAGTGTGATACTTCCTAGATGGTTGTCAGTCCATTGTTTTAAAAATTTAATGCGGTAAATAAGGTAAAACCTATTGTAATTTGAAATGATTTAGGTATCTCACTTAAAACACAATAAGAAAAAAATATCTAATCTAACAGGCTAGGTTAGAATAGGACCCGAAGGTCAAATAATTGGTTCTAGGTCTCTGCAGGTCTGATAGCAGTCTCAGGTAGATCATAGGTGAATGAGGGTGAGAGGGAATTAGGTGGGTAGGTCACTATTCTAGGTTGTATGGGAAAATACAGAGACCGATGTCGGTTAAGGGTGACTGATAAGCGGTTAGGTGTAACCGGTGCCGGTTACTGTGGAAAACTGGGAATGCCCGAACAAGATTTAGGTCTCCTTTGTGATTGCACAAAGGACTTTGGTTGGTCGGGATGAGGTATTGGGTGATTTGGGAGGGATTTGGCGAGGTTTTAATGGGTATATGGAGGGGGAATGTTGAAGGAGGTCAATGGGTGGCTAGGTAAACAAAAGATGATAATATAATGATGAAATGGAATAAACCAGAGAAGTATAATGTTTACTTGGATTCTAGTCCTGGATGCTTGTGAGTGAGGGATGGAGGTGCTGATGAGAGGTTTTGAAGGCTGCAGGTGGTCACCAACTGAAGGAAAGCTTCTGCATGGGCTGCATGTACATTCCTCTTTGCTTGGTTAGATCATATCATTGTTGGGATGGCTGTGCAGGAAAAGATGCTTGATCTCCTTCCTTACATGCGTGTTCTTGCTGGAATTCACTGTCATAAGATGTGATATCTCTCTAGGATGTGCTAATGTTTTCCAACCTTCTTTCAACCTTGAGAATAAGGTTGTTTTAGGGTTAAAAGGGTGACCAACGGCAGTTCCGGCTTAACCGGCGATGGTTAGGGGTAACCGGTGTCGGTCAAGGTGGGATTTCCTAGGTTTACTAAACTAGGGAGATCCTCTTGATTTCCTCGGATCTTGTGTCGTTAACCCACAAATTAGATTGGGAGCTTCTTGTAAGCATGCGGGAATGTGGTTAGAGGTAATGTAGGCATTGAATTTTAGGGTTTAGGTAAGTCTCAGTTAGTTATGGAAACTTACTAAGAATAGGTCTTAGGGTGAGTTAGCTTGATGAGGTGTCTAGGTGAAGTGTATGTGTGGATATTATTTAAATTAAGATATTTAAATAATAAATATATTGAGGGTAATGAATTAATTTAATTAAATTAATATTAGTGGTGTGAAGGGGGCCATGGCTAGGTGAATGTGATGAAAGGTGCTTATTTTTGAGGGACCAAAGGGGAGTATGGCCTAATTTTAGTGTCTACATGTACAACTATTTTTGTTTACGCCACGTGTCAACTATTCATTTGTTTGAAAGGATTCAACACCCTGTTGGCATGCACTAATAGGTTGTGTGTTGCATGCTTAAGCACATCACAAGATGACACGCATGAAGGGTGCTGGGAGAAAAGCGAGAGGAAGTGCGCGTGACACGCAGGGGGAGAGGAATCAAACCAGTGAGCAGAGAACGTATGGTTAAGGCACAACTATTATAAGGTAATGTGTGTAGCGCACGAAGGGTCAAAGACTTAGGTGTGCGGGGTGGAAATAAAATGACTTGGAAGAAGGTGGATGCACGGAATGTGGGCGTGAGATAGAAGTGGAAGGGGAAAAGGAAACAGGGCATGAAGGTAAATTGCGACTAGGGTAATGTGCCAAATGATTTTGGGCACGCGCAACTTCTTCAATAGACAACTTAGGTCCAGAATGTGTATGGAAGTTATCCAAATCACTAGGGGAGTTATTTGGATCCATTTACACTAAAATCATTCATTATTACCCTTAATTATATAGATGCCTACATGAATTGTGTGACCATGTCAGCAGGTATTCCATTGAAAAATGTAGAGGTGTGAGCAAAAGCAATGTTAGCTTCGGATAACTAAGTTTCAAATACATATAAGAATCCTTTAGAGTGAAGGTATACATCTTTAAATATTGGGTGTAGTTGGTGTCACCATCTTCATAATCTTCCAAAGTGCTCTACAGAAACCTTCGTGTGTAGATTAATAGAGTTAATATAGGCATTAATCAAACTGAGAGGTGTGAGGCAAAGAAATACTAGCTATAGATGACCAAGTTTTAAATACATGCAAGAATCCTTCAAATTAAAGGTCTAAATCCTTTTTAAATTGGGTGTATTTTGTGTCGTCGTCTTCACAATTATCCACTTGTTGCAAGCAACCTTCAAGTGTAGATTTGTGGAATTAATTTGGGCACCAAAATAGAGTTATTTCATGTGATGTGATTGATGCTGCAAGAACTAATTGTATTATATGGAATTGATTTTTCTCACTGTTTAATAATATGGATATCCATATTAGCCAAATTTTAGACAATCAAAATACTTTTATCATCTAAGGGACAATCAACATATTGTTTATCCCTAGATACCGAAAAAAAATCATACTTGCAGAAAAATAGGGGATGAGATGTGAGGCTCATCCACTGATTTGGATACATATTTTCAATTATCATCAATTCATTTAAGGATTTCATTGTACATTGGAATTTTCCCTCCTTGATAACTATTAGAAAATATTCCTTGTCTAGTGGATTCTTATAGAGTTTCAAGTGATTCCCATTGATTATTAGTTTGAAATGGACTATATAAATGGTTGTGAGCTTTACAAATCCATTAGGAAATAGTTTCTCAATTTCATGTGAACCAAGACATCTGATCCTTAACTTACCTTTACGCTCCTTATACTTATAATCATAAATTAATTGACAATAACCAACATCAATTTTTTTGGTTTTGATGAACTTATCATGTCATTACATCCTCTTCTTCTACACTATTTCCATTCTTAGTTCATCTAACCCATGAAGTTCAAAATTCTCTATATTTATTCTTTAGCAAATTCAATTCCTAATTCAAGAGTATTTTGTAATGTTTTATGGTCAAATTCAATAAGAAGGATATCAAACTTTCTATTAAACGATTCGTAAGGTGTGAAACCAATTATAGTTTCCATGTTGTGCAAGAGGCCTATACAACTTTAGAAAGATGGGCGACCCAATATTTCCAATGCAATACCATTTTCTTAGTAATAATGGACTCCAACTCCTTATTGGTGACTTCTACTTGAAAATTTCAATGAGGATGATATGAAGTGGACTTCTGTGCTGAATTTCACATTCATGAATGAACATTTCCATTAAATACTAAATAAAGTGTGGTCCTTGATTTCTAAAAATTTCTCATGGTACCCCATACCATGTAAATATCTCCCCATGCAAATTTTTTTCCACATTTTCATCTCTTTCATGTGTCAAAGACTTCACCTCTACCCACTTCATTATATATTTAGTACAAACCAACATATAATATTTCTTATCCGAAGGTGGATCTATGGGTCCTATGAAATCTAGTCCCTATTTATCGAAGGCTATGATAAAAGATGATGTTGTAAATTTATTTCATCTAACCTAGTTGAATTTCCCATTCTTTATAATTTATCACATATTTTTGTATACTTGGTAGCATCCTTATGAAAAGTAGGCCAAGTAATATCCATTATTTAGGATATTCTAGGTAATTATTTTGGCTACAAAATGTCCCCACAAGGTTCATCGTTACAAGATTTCAAAATATCAAAACTTCCTCTTCACTCATACATATTCACATTATATTGTTTAGTATAGTATATAAAATATATTTGAATATACATGAATATGTGAAGCTATTTTCTACAAGATGACGCTTTTGTTTAGGTGAGAAGTGATGAGGATTTTTCTTTCCTACAAACAAATAGTTAGTTATATCTACATACCATGGAGCCCTAGTGGTGATTTCAAAAATTCTCATGGATTCATCTACCACATGGACTTCTTTATTTTTTTTCATCCTTGAAAGAAAATTTACAACCACATTATATTTACCTAGCTTATCTAAAATAGTGATATCGAATTCTTGTAAAGAGCAACAACCACCTTATTATTTTCCCACACATCTAGTTTTTTCATCAAATATCTTATTACAGAATGATAAATATGAACAAAGGTAATATATCTACTGATGTAATGGTGGAACTTGTTAATTGATATTACTTCTAATAATTATTTTTCTATTGTAGTATAATTTATTTCAGCACCATGCATATTTTTTCTAGCAAAATAAATAAAATATCTTGACATACCATCCTTTTTCCTAGAAAAGTATCCTATCGAAGCATATGAAGCATCAATGTGAACATGGAATGGTAATTTCCAATTTGTTCCTTGTAATATTGGAGATGTGATAAGGAAGCTTTTAAGATTTTAAAAATATCTCTCACATGAATCAATCTATACAAAGTCAACATCCTTACTAGGTAGTACAAAAATAGGTGCTATAAGCTTACTGAAATATTTTATAAACATTTAGTATTATCCTACATGTTCAAGAAAACTTAAAACATAATTTTTCTTTTTTGTGTAGGTATCTTAGTGCTGAATTATATCTTGGTCAGATCCACCTCAATTCCAGATGAACAAGGATAGTCTCCTAGTAATATGCCTTCCATCAACATTATGTATCACTTTTCATTACTTAATGATAAGTTGTGATCTTGAAATATCTACATAAATTTATCCAAATTAGATAGTGATTCCACATATGTTCCATCATATACAATAAAATCATCCATATATACTTCCATACAATCATTAGTTAGATTAAAAAAATGCTAATAACAACCCACCTGGAATGTGGCAAGGGAATTAAAAATTTCAAATGGAAGTAATCCGTAAGAATATGTACCCCAAAGGCATGTAAATGTGGTATTTTATTGATCCTCTCGATGCAATATGGATATGCTTATAATCTGTTGTATCCATCCAAGAAAGAAAAATACTTATTTCCATCTAATATATCAATAACTTGGTCAATAAAATGGAGAGGACAATGGTCCTTCATGGTGGATGAGTTGAGTTCATGTTAATGAACAAAAATGCACTAATTTCTTCCTTTCTTGGGAACAATTAATAAAGGTGAGACCCATTGGTTGTTAGAGAGTGGATAGATGAAACTTACATCTAAGAGCTTTTGAAGTTATTAATTTCACAATATCTCTAACTTCTAGATTCATCCTTCTTTGAGGTTGTCTTATAGGTTTACAATCCTCTTTGATGTAAATGTGATGAGTATAGAGATGATGAATCTCTTTCATATCAGATAGTCCCTTGCAAAATTTATGTGGCGATGTTACAACATGGAAACTAGTTGATCTTGTTGCTCAGAGATTAACTTGTGATTGATGTTTAATGGCATATTTTGAAATATTTCTACTTGCTTGGATAAGGTAGTCATGGAATGAAATTATTTTTAGATAGAATTTTAAATACATTCATGAAGAAGTATTTGGTAGAAAGTAATAATTTTTCGGGAATATTTCATGTTATTCGAAGATATTTTTTTCTCAAAGGGAATGTTACTAAAAGAGCGTGTGAAAATGCAAAGAACGAGGATAATGAGGGATAGCATGAAAATTGATGGAAGTGCAAACAAAAACATGATAAGATCTTCGAAGAGCGAGCATAAACTAGAACATGCATGCAAGATTCAAAAATGGGAAGAGCCTCCTTAAGGAAAAAACCTCACTCTAATCTCATAGATCGAAGGGGTGTACATAGGTGCTGATTAACACTTAGTTCCATAATTATGACCTCTCAAGTGGAGAAGGGGGTTACATTCTTGTAACAGAATTAAATCCCAATGACTCAACTAATGCAGCGATGCGTAAGGGAATCTCATGATGATCCTAAAATGGCACGTAGACCAGGAACTCACCTAAGTGAGATGACATGCCCGATGATGTGGAAAATGACGCAAAAAACACCCCCTTTATCATAACTTAGGATGAGATGGCACTTCAGAAAAGAGAAATGGGTCCCGAAAGAAAATCCTGATGAGGTACCCATGCACAACAAAGATTCCCAAGAAATGGAGGAAAATCTAGTGGGAAAAACATCCACCACAATAAAAAAACACACTCTCTAATCTAATAAAGATGTCAAAGATGTGTCCCGGCCACTAAAAATCCCGATAAGGTACCCATGTATAAAATAGAAATATTTTGGAAAGAATAAGAAGAGATAAGAAGAGGGAGACAAGAGCAACATAGAATATTCCATAGACATATCTCGAACTCGTAACTCTAGGAAGTATCCCAAAAGAGTTTAAATGATGTGGTCCTCTACCTCTGGACTAAATAAGATCCACCCACATTGAATTATGCTCCTGCCCTAGGGAAGGATAGAAATGAAGTGATGGAAGTCCGCCCACTCCCGAAATAACCCAAAGGCAACACCACGAAGAAATATGAGTCTAGTCCATAGAAGTGTGACACGGTTTTAGTAATGGAGCTCCAAGAAATTGAAGGTAATACAACGTGTGTAGAAATTTCAGAGTGAAGAAGAGGAACATTTGTAGAAATTGTCTAATTGATGTGAAGGCAACACAACAACCCCCACAACATAAAGAGGATCCATAAACAAGGGTCGATCAATGAGAATATCCTGAAATGTGGAAGTGATAAGAATCCTAGAATGGTAAATCCCAACAAAAAAGATGATGAAATACTCTAAAACACCTAAAGAAGGATGAGGAACCTGTAGTGCATCACAAGTGGACTCTATGAAAAGATGACAAAGTTTGGGCAGATACTCATCCCAATGAGGGAATCAAAAATAGTAAAACAATGTCGAGACATGTATAATTCATCCATATATAAAGGAAGAGGAGTGGAAGGCATCTCATGTACTAGAAGTGGAAAGGATGTTGTTACGATGATTGTATGAGGATAAGAAAGAGACATTCGATGTCTAATGAGATGTGGGAAGTGTTAACACTCTCTGGAATAGGGAGAGAAGGAGGAGAGGATTCCTCTATGGTACTCTCAACATAAGAACTAGGAGCACAATCCTTATCATTAGAATAAGAATCAAGTGATTTTGTGTCAACATAACTACCACCATACGAATAAGAAGAGGAGACAATTAGATCAACAACAATAGCAATGGTGGTAGTATGTGAAGGGTCTCCAAATATGGACTGAAATATGCACTAGATGTGGTGCGGAGGATCTGAGTCTTCCATGTGAATTTAGAGAGGTCTCATGAAAAACAACATAAAGTGATTGAAAACATGGTCCCAAGTGTCGATAAAGTCCTCAAGACAACTAGAATCAGTGGGTGCAAGGCGTCCCAAACAAGAAGTGTGTAAGACCCTCTTAGGTGAAGTAATGTTCTATGGAATCAAACCATGCTAAATAGTTATCTCTCCCAAGAAGAAGTGGTAGAGGCTATAAGGATATCTGCGATGCTCAATTCTAGAAATATCATCCTACATGATGTGGAAATGGAAGCAATAAGTGCAAGATGTAGAAGAAGAAGAGGGTGCAAGAATGCAAGACATCAAACCTAGACGATAATATGTCTACAAGAAACAAAACACCCAAAGAAAGTAGTGATATCCCCCCCTGTCTACAACACTTTATAAGTAGTGTGTGATTACAATAGGGTTCGTTCATGTGACATCGGATAGTTGACCACTAACCTCGCAATAGGATACGAGTTGCATGAGAGTGGAGGCCACAATGAAGTCTTGGTCGGAAGCATAGGACCACATGTAATCAAGCACAAAATAAAAAAGTAAAATACAATGGAATAATTCTTAATGTGAGAAAAAATGCATCTCATGGCACAAAAATAAGGATTTATCACCACAAGACTATGGCGGCAGACGCATCCACTAGCCCAAAAACTAAGGAATTGTACAATACACAATCTAGAAAAAGTGGCCCGGAAAGCCCAATAACCCTATATGTGGATCCTAGAAAATAATACTCCCCACTGTAGAAATGATAAACTTGATTGTTTTTCCCTTAAATTAATTTAATTAATTTAAATAAGAAGGAAAAATACAAAACAAAAAAGGGGAGGATAGAGAGGTCCTGAGCGAAGGGATGTAAGAGGGATGGAGATATCTTGGCAATTAACTTAGCGAGTTAGGAAAGCTCATGTGGGGAGTTTACAAGGCAAGTTAAGTTATGAACTTGGTGAGCTAAAGGATGATGCATTAAGGTGAGTTGTGGAGCCTAAACGGTCAATGCACCAAGTGAGTAAGGGACATGCATAGGGAGGTGTGCATGGAGTTAGAGTTGAGTTGGATATGGGTCGCAGTGTGCATAGAGTGGTGAGATAACAAGTACCCAAGGCTGATGAGTAGACTATATGAGCTGGAATAAATTGAGTGATGCATCGAGATCACAGAGTGGAGAAGGGGAGTTGTTGGGAGGCCATAGGTCTGATTTCAAGAGTAATTCGGAAAGCTGCAACGAAGGTGGGTGAAACGGGTGAGGTCACCATTATAAATTGACACATAAGGCAAGAACAATTGGAGAGATATGTGGAGAGGTTGTTGCATAAGATGGTGGAGGATTCAAAGCAGGTACATAACTTGAGACATGATAACATGAATCTCAAATCTCATAATGTGATAGACCAGAACACACATGAATAGGAAAGGTGTGGAGCAAACATGAAAACCGGGGGAGGATCTTTGAATGGCTCAACATGGAGAAAACATGAGAAAACAAAAGGTTCTAGGATAGATGGAGAGGTTGATGAAGGGAATCGGTCGGAAGAGGTAAGTGTTGAATGCAGCAACACGAATGCAATAAGCCCAAGTAGAATTCAAAATGAGTTTACCAAAGTAGCAATCATGCAACACAAACAAGAAAAATATTCAAAACAAGGCACGAAAGCGGGAATGCGCAAATCAAATGTTGAGTTAGATCAATGCAAGAAAAATTTAGATGAGCCATCTTAGTTTCTAGCTCAATGAGTTGTGGCCGAGCTAGGCCAAAAACAACTTCCTCAAAACCTTTAAAACCTCAAAACCAGCACTTAAACCTAAATTATATTTACAACCCGTAACTTGTAGAGCACTCCAAACACACATGAAAATACCTAGAAAACACTAGAGATACGTAAATATCGAAATGGAAACACCCAAACAAGGATGAAACCCTAAATTAATGTAACAAATGAATAACTCAAATATCCATTATGAAAAATGCTTAAGAGGAATGTATATAAAAATGGAAAGCTGAAAAACATTAAAATAATAAGTGTTACATAGATCCACACAACGTGCACTATGATACCATTAAAGAGTGTGAAAACATGAATCATGAGGATCATGAGGGAAAACCTGAACATCCACATAAGTGCAAATGACAATGTGACGAGATCCCTGTGAAGAACGAGTATTAATGAGAATGTGCATGTAATATTCGAAAAGCGGAAGAACCTCGTTAAGGAAAAAATATCACTCTAATCTTATAGATATGAAGGGGTGTACATATAGAGGGTGTTGAGTGAACCCCAGTTCCATAATTATGACCTATCAAGTGGAGAGGTGGATTTACATTCCTAGAATGAGAAGTAACTCTCAACAATGAAACTCGACACACCTTGATGCTTAACGGAATCTCATGATGACCCTAAAACAACATGTAGACCTATGAACTCACCTAAGTGAGTTGACTCACCCAATTATTTGGAAAATAAATCACACCAATAGTTACACACCTCAAACAATTATCAATTTATGGATCAATACCTAAGTGTTCTGCACAATTTTGGACAAAATGAGGTCCTCTTCCTAATCTTCCAATTTGTGACAATGTTCCAACACCATTAGATTTTGAACTGAGTAATGATATTCTTCTTCTTGCTCCAACAAAATCATATTTTATGCTTCATAAAAGGGATGAGATGATAGGTACAAAACTAATTTATTGGTTACATTTCCAAAAATCATGTTTCTGGAACTTTAACCAATAAATGCATCTATAGTGGCCAGCCATGGTCTTTCTAGTATCGAGCGTATCATCCCAAATTGGCCTTTAGCTAAACGATCATGAAATCAGTAGGATACTCCCAATAATCAATTAGTATGAAAAACTCTTCCAAGATTCAATCAAGTTTGACAATGGACCTATATGTTAATTGTAATATAATTGAGGTTGGCCTATGTCTTGAAAGGTTCAAGGTTTTTATGGTTTCTTTTGTCATAACATATATGGATGCCCCAAGGTCAATCAATGTATTCTTTATTGCTATTGTGTTTATTTATACATCAACAACCTGAGCTCTATGGATATAAGTATTTGGGAAGTGTAATGTTCTCAAGCATGATATGAACAAGCTATCTAATTACCTGGATAGTTTGTGTATAGTTTCTTTTCTGAGTAGGACTCTTAAGGCACAAGTTTCTAATAGTTTTTGTGTAAATAGGAATATCCTTGATTACTTGAAACACAAGAAATTTTACATAACTATTTTTCAGCTATTCTACAAAGTTGAATTCTAGGTTAGTTTCTACTTTGTGCAAACTTAGTATTTCAGGGAATGGAGGATTATTTCCCTCTATTTAATAATTAGTAGCTTTCATGTTTATATAAAATGTTATATCAAGTGGCTATATGTTAGTATTTGGAATAGGAGTCTCTTTAGGAAGCTCTGTGACTACCGGTGTGGAAGTGAATGCTTTTTCCAGTTGAAGGTGCATATCCCCTACTTCAGTTGCATAATATGGGAAATGAATTATTTTAGTATTATATGTTGGTTGTGGTGACTTATTATTGATTTTAGGTGTAGGAAGATAAGGTATTTGAGTGGGTTTTTGTGGAGGTGTGTGTTTTAAAGTAAATATTTCTACTATTTCTATGTTGTAAGGACTATTGATTGATTTGGAATCCAACCGATGGGTTATACCATTGTTAATCCCCCTCCATGGTTACTTCCATGGACTAAATGGTGTTTTCTAGTATTTTTAGGAAATGAGTAGGCCAAGTCCATTGTTGATAAGGTCCAACAAGAGCTTCCCAACTTTGGTTACAGTTCCCCATGGTTGTTGTATATTATTTTCATAAGGAGCATTATACCAGTTACTAGGATAAAAAGGTAGGGGAACCGATTCATAACTCCTTGTTGTAGTGGTCAAGGTTTTTGTTGTGCAATATTGAATACTTGACCATATTTACATTCTAGTACTTTAAATTTAGGAAAAACTTGATTTTTTTTAGTAATGTTGGATACAATCTTACACTTGCAATAAAATTTCCTACTACATATTGGGTAATATTCAGTCAAGGCTTCCTCTACATCCATTTTCTTCCTTATTGCATCTAGGGAATCTAGGTGAATGAATGTAGTCTCTATTTACCTCTTGCTTTGTCAATCAAACCCAAGTGCTTTGAAACATTATCTATAATGGTGCGGAAGCTCACCCGAGGTGTGTGCGGGCATCAAGCTCCTCATTTATACGAGCTTCGTGAAAATGTTATTCATTAATAAGGGGGTTTGCACAAACAGAGAATGAATGCACCCATTCTTGAGAACCATATTTAAGCACTAACTCCTAATATAATGCACCAGAACATAGGATAACATGATCATACTATAATGGAAGTAGAACTAAATCATGATTATCATCAAGAAAACCAGTAATACACCCATGAACATAAAAGGAAATGTACAGATCAAGATCCATCACATAAATGCTCCAGAATCACTTCATTATATTCATTAGTCAAAGTATAATAGCCAAGATTACATCAAAAGAGTTCCATGTATGAAGGTATTTATAGTATCAGAGCTTCGACACATTACAAAGCTCACCATTACACATTTTCACATTTTTACTAACTTTATCCCTCTCTTTCCTCCCATAATCGCACACACTCATCCTTATTTATTTGTATCATCAAACCACACATAAGAGGAACTCTCAAGGAATCTCCTCTTAACCGTTCATCATTACATGAGAAATCTTGAAGGAATATTTCATGATTTCCCTACCACTACCCAATAACATGACAAATGTCATCATGTGTTTCCTCAATTGAATATCCCTTAACATGAAAGTGTTAACTAATCCATAACAATCTCAGATCATTATCCTTTATGATAACCATATTGATGCCCTGGAATATCCTTTTCTTGAGCTGCAAGTCTTCATAGCTTATCCATATCTATATTTGGTCACTTTTTCATTCTTCCCTAAACGTGTCCTTTCCTGCTATCCAAAACTCACTAAGTCCCAAATCCATCCTTTCTGGGTGCAAGCCTTCTTGCATCTCCAAGAAATACTTCCATGTGTGTCTTCATGCCCTACTTCCACATGCCACCAAGCTTTGTGCCTTAGGTACTTAGTTAATTTAGGGGTCCAACATCACCCCACACTAATCTGATTTCCACCTTGGCAATCCTTTGTGCTTCCCAAACAAAGTATTGATGACCAAAATCTGCTAAGGAAATAATTTTTTTCCTTCAAAGAATAAATAATAGAAGGAACTGAATAATGAAATAAGAATGGAAGAATATGTTGAGACTAATTGGAGGAGTTAAGGGAGGAACTGCGCATCTATCTCATCCTTTAACTTCTCCCAGGCCTTCAATTCTAATAAGGCCTTCCGTGGCGTTTCTCCCACGACATTGGGCACTTGGTATGGTGTAATTTCCTCCACCTTCCCCTTTAGCACATTGATAGCTACCACCAGCTCTTTGTAGACACCTTCAAACTTGTCCATCCACTCAGTGATGGAATCCCAAAGTTTGCTAATCTGAAGTCTAGCTTCTCATGCTTCATTTTAATTTTATCCTTCGAGTTATGGTATTAAAAATAAAATGCG
This sequence comes from Taxus wallichiana var. yunnanensis, assembly GCA_018340775.1. Classification (NCBI taxonomy): domain Eukaryota; kingdom Viridiplantae; phylum Streptophyta; class Pinopsida; order Cupressales; family Taxaceae; genus Taxus; species Taxus wallichiana. The sequence continues at coordinate 434,153,518 of CM031236.1, read as the reverse complement.
TGAATTCAGCCTTATTGGTGGGGATGGTCTCTTGTAAATCCTTGAGGGTGTCCTCCTCTTCCATCACCCGCGTTTCAATGATGGGCTCACATTTTTGTAGTTGTTGAAGCCCCTATCTACTAGTATATTTGCTTCCTTGAGTTGGGTGAGAAATTCCTCCAACTTAGTGATCTGGGCTTCAATGACGACCTTGTTTTCCTCTTTCTCCTTTATGAGCTCTACAATTGTAGGCCCCATGATATCCTTTATGTTTGTTAGAAACATCCCTATAAGGGTATTCAATATATTCATTTCATCCCCATAGTCTATCCTACCTGGGCTCACACCAATGCCGACATTTTCCCAAAATGCTCTTTACGAGGGCGTCAACTTGTTCATATTCTTCCTTAGTTCACACATGTTCTCCCTTTATCCCTAGCACAATCTATCTATCTCCTTTTCCTTGTTCTTATTTTCCGTGACTAAAGTTCAAACAATGGATCCTACATCCAAGCTACACTGGATCACCTCCGAAGACATCTTTTGAAGCACATTGCATGCTTTCTCATCTATTAGGTGGTTAGGATCCACCACCTTATATGTTTCTCCTCCTTTCTTCTTCAAAATATGGTCTCAATCACATGATTATTGACCTCAAACTCGGAGCTCTTGGCATGGAAATGCATGTTCTAGATAAGCATATTCCTTTTTCTAAGTACACCCCTTATTGATCCATCAAATCCCATCCATGTAGATTTTCCGGTGGGAGGGTGGCTTGGAACCTTTTGCACAATACCTTTGTGGGGTCATCCACAAAGTCCATATGTGGGGACATGGGTTTCCACTTCTTCCTTGTAGCTTTGTGCTTCGTCCTCTACTTCTTTTCTCCAAGGGTGAATCCTTTATCCTCCTTTATAGTAAAGGAGTCCCCCTTATCTCCCCTTGGGCTAGCGATCGTATGTTGGGAGGCCTTGCATGCATTGGGATCTTCTCAAGTTTATAGAGTGATCCTTTCCTTCCTCACGCACTTTGCCCTCATCTGTGGATTTAGCCTTAGCTTCCTTCTCTTCCAAGCTCTCTGCTTCTAAATATTCCTTGAAGGTGGTGGGGTATTCTTCTTCACCTTCCTCCGAGCTTGTTGTGGGGCTCGATGCATCGTGTTTCTTTTGCTTCTTTTCTTTAAGCTCTTCCTCGTCTTTCTTCTCTTTCTCACAACCTTGGTAATAAGGCCTTACGCCACCTTGTAGTGAATCTATGGCGCCCTTGTTACTATTTTGGTGCATGTAGTACTCCTCTTCCAGAAGTATCTAACTTACCTTCACTCTGTTCTTCTTCTTCTTCCTCTCCTTTGACTTGTACCACTTTCATGGGTGGGATTGACACCTCCGTATTTGTGGAAAGGGGGATTTTATAACCTCCACTTCAACCCCCTTGTGTTTTGGGGTGTAACTGCATGAACACCGATGGATGTACCCTTTGATGGTAATGCTGACTTGAGGGTACAAGTCCAAAAATTATGGCTCCAAAAACTTTCGACATAAGCTAGGTCGAGTGCCATACTTGTATGTTGTGCACAATGTATGGACATCAACATCCACTTTTTCTACATCAAATACCAAATTATGTGTGTCCTTTATTTGGTTGATGGTGCACTTCATATACTTAGCAGTAAATGCGAAGGGGAGCTTGCACCATGGCCCCATCTCTCCCTTGGCCATCATAAAATTTGCTAGGCAAAAATGTTGTGTGTGCAAGTTTTATCGATCCCCAACAACTTGTGGAAATTCATGGGGGATGTGCCACTCATTCTCAAATGCTTCATGCAACCATTCAAACCACATGTTCATCTAAGCCTTGTAGGTGCTCAAGATGGTCCCATCATAAGTGAACTTCACAAATTGAATTATAGGGGATGAGTGTGCGGTGGGTGAACCCATATGTTCCCATCTGGCCCATATAGGACACCAATCTCCCATAATATGATCAATAGAAGTATGGAGCCCCATGTGATTTTTTCTCCTGCCTCATTCTGCACTCATGCTTCTTCAAAAATTGTTTGTGATAAACTCTATAAAATTATAATGTGCCCTTTTTACCACTCTGTAGGCCACATACAAGAACCTCCTATTGATTTTTTCACCTCTAATGTGCACCCAATTTTAACTAATGAGCCAAGATGTGACTCTCAATGTTGGTTCTGGGAGATCCATAATCACCTATGCCCTTCCTCCCTTCTCGTAGTTCAATTTCTTTGCTATCTCCTCAATATTTTAAAAGGCACATAAATCAAGTGCCATGTCCTCACTAGTATTTCACATGCATGCATGTAACTATCCTAATAAAGTGGCTGTAATCCTCATCCTTCTTTCTCACAAAGTAGAATAATTCATCATGTACCCATGACATTAACCACCTAAATAGTGGGGTAGGTTTTGCAAATAATGGCAGCTCTCATAGCTGCAAGACTCCGATTTTTTCTTATTGTACTGAGTCTTCAACCTTAGGGTTTCCAAGCTCATCCACTATTGGAGTGTCTAAAACTAAGTCCGCCCAAATTAGATTTTCATTTTCACTTGTCTTGTGGTTGTATTTATTGATATTTCACTTATATAACTTGGAACTCCACTTTTCTACCTTGATAACCCTGGGGGGTACTGCATTTTGAGTAAATCTCCATGGGATCCTCCTTTCTCCACCACCGGTCTCTTTATTCAAAATTTCTTGGGTGCCATCTTATTTCTTCTTTCTTTCTTCATGCCCTAGGTGCTTTGAACCTCTCCTTTGTTTCTTCATACTTGACTCGACCACTTCTCTCTGCTTCTCTCTCACGTAACCCCTTTCATGCTTTTTGTCTTCTTTCCTCCTTACAATGCCCCAAGACTACACTATCAGCTTGCACAATTCCACTGGTTCATGATAAGTACCTCACTTTTCTCTTCTTCGCAAAACCCTCGTCACACTTGAGCTCAAGAGCACAAAATAAATTTTCTAAGGAAAAGTAGTTGAAATGACTACTCTTACCTCCTATTTATAATTTTTCAATGCCTTAGAGTTCCTCCGACCACGTGTCTTAAATGTCACTTTTTAATAGAGCACTTTATTTCACTTAAATCAACTTCTATGACTTCCCCTTGTGCGTCACAGCTATAACCTTTTGGCACTTCCAACACTACTTCACTACCACAGACCTCCTTCACACGTGTTAATGTGCCATGTTGAAGTACATAACCTTTGCATTGTCCACCAAGTAGTTCCCTTAGGTGTTCTTACCTTATGTTGTATTGTGTGATCTTTCCCTTCTGCATGGTCTTTAAAATTTTCTCAAACACCTTTATAACCACATGAATTCAAACACCTTAACCATCATTCCACTCATTCTTCTACCTTTGCGCTAATCGTTCCCATCAGTCCATTTTGAAATAATTTGTTAAACATATTCAACATATCTTACTACTTCACCCACACAAAAATGTATGTGTGGTCCTCTGCGCATAGAATATCTTATAATGTAATTAGCTACTGGCACACCAACATGCAACAACAAAACCCAAAAAAATGATGACAAAGGAAATAACCAAAAGGGAAAAGCATTAAAGGAAACCTAATCTAATTGGAAATATTGCCTTTTTTAAAACACATAGAAGCCTTATTTATAGTAGGGCTTCAACCTACTCCCATTGAAATATCCTGGAAACCTTGTCCCATCCAACACTTGCAATTCACACACATGCTTGAATCAAGGATGTAAGATATAATATATGACCCTAACTAATGGATTTGAGTTTCCCAAGATGGCATAGAAATTTAGAGTCATAAAGTAAAACCATCTTCCCAACCTCAAATTGTTTATTCTTAATGTGATGATTGTGTCATGATTTTTGTCTCACCTTCTCAATCTTCTAACTCCACCTAGCAAGTGATCACCTTTCATCCAATTGCATTAACTTATCCATGTGCTCTTGTAATGCTTTCTCATCAGCCAATCCTCCTACGTGCATGCTCAATACACAGAGAGGGTAGCATAAATTCTATTGGTAAAATAACTTCCATGCCAAACACCAATTGAAATGGTGTGGCCTTGTTCAATCTCTTGTAGGTTGTCATATACGCCCATAGTATGGATGAGACTTTTTCATCCCAATCTTGTCTCCCAACATCACAAATCTTGGTCAATGTGTGACTTAGTATCTTGTTAAATGCCTCTCATTCATCCCATTAGCTTGAGGGTGATAAGGGGTAGTCTTGTGATGAGCCACCATGAACTCTGCCAACAAAATCATGACTATCTCATTTAAAAAATGTGTACCCCTATCACTAGTCAAACTCAAAAGGACACCCATACCTATTGATTATATTTTCCCACATGAATATTGTTATTGTGGTTGTTGTGCAATCCTTCGTAGGTGTTGCTTCCTCCACCACCATGTTAAGTAATCAGTATAAGTAATGATATAACATGAACTAGTCCTTCGCACGACAAGTGAAATAGGTCCTACAAAATCAACCACCCACTTCTCAAATGGTTTAGCACTAGTTATTGGCCTCAAGGGAATTTCATATCTTCTTTCTTGCCAAGGCACTGGAAATGATCACAGGCCTTACAAAACTCGATACAATCTTGGTAAATTGCTTTCCCACCAAGAGACCTACTAGTAAAATCTTCCACGTGGTGGCATTTCCTACATAGTTTCCTCCTACAATTCCACCATGTGCTTCCTCCATGATTGCATCGCTCATGCTCTAACATGCACCGGTGCAAGATCTCATCATGACCTAACTTGTATAAGTCTCCACCAATTAACATGTAGGGCATGTGCATGTATAGCTAATTATTTTCTCTCCAAAGTCTTCATTCCTTCTGGCACCATACCTATTTTGAGAAACACAACAATATCCTCTAATTTAGAGGGTGTGCCATAATCTAAATAGTTTTGCATCTAGCATTGTATCCTCAATGCTTTGTGCATCCTCCCCGAGTTGATCCTTGATAAATGGTTAGGTCCAAATTACTCTTACTTGGTTTCACAACAACCATAAACTCAAACTCTTGAAACAATAGGACCCACTGCATATGTGCCCTTGTAAAATGGGCTTGTTCACCAAGTACTTCAATGTCATGTGGTCCATGTAGAATATAAAGGGTGTTGCCAATAGTAGATACTACCTAAATTTTGTAGTGCGTAGATCATCAACAATCCTCACGCTCAATAGTAGTATAGTTCTGCTATGTTGGTGTCAACTTCCTGTTTATAAAACAAAGAGGGTGATCAAAAGTCCCCTCACTAGGTTGTGCCAACACCCCAATCACCATCCCTGAGGCATCAACATGTACATGGAATGGCTTATCCCAAGAAGGAAAGTATAATATGGGTGCAAGTGATAAGCCTATTCTTTAATGTATCAAATGCCATCATCTGTTTGCACCTCTCCCAATGAAATGTACTTTTGTGCTTTAGCAATCCCTCCAATGGTGCGGTGATCTTGGAATATCCCTTAATAAATTTTTGGTAGTACCCATATGCCCAAGGAATCCATGCACTATGCTCTTGGTTGGTAGGTTCCCCCAATCCCACAATAATGAAAATTTGGCAGGATCCACCAGTAAGCCTTCCTTATATATGATATGTCCCAACAGGGTTCCAAAAGGAGTAGTGAAAACACATTTCTTAATGTTGAGAGATATACTCAACTGTCGGCATCTCTCAAACATCAACCACAGATTGTCGCAATGGTATTTTACTAGTCCATAAACCATCCAATCATCAAGGTAGACTTGAAGAAACTTATGGATGAAGTCTGAAACACCTAAACCACAATGCATGAAAACACAGCAAGTGTGTTCTTTAGTCCAAAAGGCATGACCATGTAGGAAAAATTCCCCATTAGTGGTGAAGGTTATCTTTTCTTGGTCCTCCTTCATAATTCTAACCTGATGATATCTTGAGAATCCATCTGTGAAAGAATAGATCTCACACCCAACTACTCCTTCCAGGATCTCCTCAGTGAAGGGGGTTGGAAAAGGGTCAATGACACATACCGCATTCAAATCCATGTAATCAACGCAAAATCCTTATCCTCCCATCCTTCTTAATGTTGATGACCATTGGAATTATCCATTATGATTCCTCAATAACCTCAATGATGCCTGATGTGATCATCTTTTCAATCTCCTCCTTGACCTGATGCACATATTTAGATTCATTTGGTATGGTCTCTTCCAAATTGGGCACATGCCCTCCTTCAGTTTGATCTACATCTCTCCTAAAGAGTGGTGAACTCCCTTAAGCTCATGGTACACAAAAACAAATCCTAAAATTCACGAATAGATCAATAATCTTTGAAACCTCCCTTTCTAACTAGTAATCCCCAATAGTAGCCTCCTTAGGTTCCGTATCCAAGCCAATGTTAACCTTCTTAGTTTTTAGGGGTTCATGGTAGGTGCTGTGCTTGCTCATTAGCACTATCCATTACCTCATGTGTACCCATAGTATGGTTAACATCCAAGTTCTCCACTTCTTCACCATCGATCACATAGACTAACTTCCCTTTCTCTTTTTCCATGCAAGTATGCTCAAGTTGTATTTCCTCTGGCTCTTCCTCATCGAAGCACACTTCAAAGTCAAGTTCTCCCAACAAATTCTAGTATTCTATCCTCACCATGACACTATCCCCCATAGTTAGGCACTTAACAACCTATAACACCTCATGCACCGATGGCTTTATACTTGATACTCAAAGGTTTGAATCAAGTCATCTGTCAACTCTCACTAGTTTTTCATCGATGGCGTAGTTCCGAATGAATGTACCATGCATGCGTGCATAGACCTTGTAAGGTGGAGTAAAGATTATGCACCCATAAATATGGAGGCAAGGCTTTCACACCTTCCATCCAAGCCTTCTCACATGCCTAGACGTGAAATGAGGTGGGTTCCTTCCCATGATAGTCTTGTATAGACAGTAGGTGCATTGCTTTAGAGAAACCTAATAGAGAATGTGATTCTCACCTCATGCCACTCTAGAAGGTTATCATAATGGGTTTCCCACCAACATGTTGTAGTATTGAGAAAATTATAGCTAAGCATACTTCTCCTTTCGATCTCACATCTCCACTGGGTCTCCATTCTCACAGGAAAACATCAAGGTTGGCTCCCCCAAGTGTAACTTGGAAATTTATTTTCCTCCTAGGCACCTAACTAAGAATGTATTTTTACTCTCATCACAGATCCTCTTAACTTCCTTTCGACTAACTCATATGTCCCATGTGCCTAATTGTCACATGCCACACTAGTGGTATCACTTACAAATTGAGTGTCTTCCCACTGAATAACTCCTTCTGTTGGATGCACAACCTCAAGGTCTCTGATAGTGTACACATAGATTTTGTCTAGGTCTCCTTCTCCCAAGGGTTCAATATAGGGAATTGATTTCCATCTGTCAAAGGGATGATAACACATTCCTCCTTGTTCTCAAAACTTATATATCCCTTATTGAAACGTAATTCAACATTGTTCTTATAGAACCATGGGCACCAAGTAACATTTGAAAGTTTTTCACCTCAAGAAGAACCAAGACTTGAAGTCTCAAAGTGAATTTCCCCTTGGATAGTGATAGAGCATCCTTCAAAACACAAATGGGAATTGCCTTTGTCTTGTTAGCCATATACAACACATTTGAGGATGGATGTAATGGGGCCTTCCCATTTGATTCCATGCATCTAAAGTGAGAACATTAACTTCCGTGCCCATGTCAATTAGAATATTTCTTAGGAGCCATCCATCAACTATTGTACATTCAAGGTAATCTCCTTATCATATTCAATGATGTGTGAGGAGGAAGGTTAGCATGCAATACCTATCGCTCGCACTCTCCTCTAGCATGCATGGTACTTTCTCCCTAGCCATTCTCCTAACAAAGGGATGATATTCTCTTACCTCAACATTTTTCATACCTCCTGACTTCATCCAAATCCTTCATGGAGCCTCAATGCTCTTCTTTTTCTCTAACTTCCATGATTACTCCTTTAGGCACTGGATCTCTCCTTGTAGGCTTTGAATCACATCCATGGTCTCTGATAGACTTCTTTCTAATGATAAGGGTCTGAATACTTCCCATGCACCACCTCTTCTCTAGTAACCAATGGTCTACTTTGGTATCTCCTTGGCATGTGCAGCCTCAGCTCACATTTTCACTAGTACAAGTTCCAACTCTGACTCACATGCCACCCTTGGCATCCTTTATGAGTAGAATTTATTCATTCTTACCATCCTAGTGACTTTTTCATTCCATTGTTGTTGGCTCATGTGTTTAAATAATTTCAGGAACTCCTCATACTTTTGCTTCTTTCCACACCAAGAGCATTATAACAGATAGGGAATTCACGCTTATAATGTTATGTAGACCCACAATTGTAACAAGTTCCACATGGGAACTCACTTCTTCTACCTCTGCAGTTTCCATGACCTCTAAATCCTCCATGAAAGCCTCTTCGTGACTCCCTCCATCCACATGCCCTTCATAATGACAACCCTCATCCTTGGAACTTCTTGCAATACTAGTCTAACATACACCTAGTATTAATGGCATCATGTATTTGGTCAATCAATCGATAATCCTTGGTTTCATGAGTAGTAGAGGTGTAGATTTTTCAATAGCAAGACACATTCTTACGGATCACACACTACAACAGTGGACACCTACTTGCATCATGATCTCTATGGAAAATCTCATAGTCCACCATTATGGCATGAACCGACCTTCATGGGAAATTTTCCTTTGTATGACCCTCTATTTCATAATCCATACACCATAACCCGATGTTAGTCTCATGAGCTAAGTTTATAGATAATTTATCCATCTACTTTTCCATTGTAGTAATTTTAGATTCTAAGAATGGACTAATTCTTATATCAACACTTCCTACTACCTCAAAGTGCATAAGGCAAACTCCAAGGTCTCGCATGGATTTGTGAAATTCTTCTATGAAAGCACCCTGGCATTCTAATAACGAAATAATTGTGATCAATGCTTCCTACTACCTCAGCACACAAGGCAACCTTCAAGGTCTCGACATGGATTTGTGAAATTATTCATGAAAGAATATCGGTCCTTCCGATGAACCATGAGCATGTTGCAAAGGGTTAATATCATAAGATAACTTATATAGGAGATTCTTGAAACACGTGTCATACTCCCACACACTCTCTACCATTCCTTATTGAATTTACTTCAACACGATGATGATTTTATTCAAACTCAAGTATGTGGAACTCTGTAAAGAAGGCATTACGCAACACAATGTAATCCACCATTGTATATTGTGAGTCATACTTCCATTACCACGTATATGTACGCATCTTTTCAATGTGGTTACAAACTGACTTACTTTTCACTCCGGGGAAGTGATTCCCTTCGCATGCCATAGTAACTCACACTTGTGTACATGTTCTGTGACATCCTCAATGCCCTTGTAATTAAGTAAGTGGAGTGACATCTCATAAAACACATGTTGATGGTGTTGTGGACCTTGTTCACTAGATCCAGGACCTTGATTACCTCGTTGTTACCCTCCACCAGACCCACTAGATCCACTAGTGCCAATGCCTCCAAATCCACTAGATCCTCCTTCTGTCATAGGTAAGGGGCCTAATGTAGCTACACCCTACGAACCCACCATCCCACTAAACTACGTGCCGAAGTTTATGATACCAAACCACTCCTAGATGTGTTTCCTACGCCACTCCTAGATGTGATACTCAAACCTTGTGATCCCACACCTTGACCAAATGTTTTCTAGACAAAATACCCCTAAAAAAGGAAATGACTATGTGGCCATAAATGTACCAAATGAAAAATTATACCTCATATGTGTCGCTCAACTATTAATACCGATACCAACTAGATTATCAAAATTTATATGAGGAATTGGAAAACTAAGTGCAAGGGTCTAGTTTCCATGTGGGTTAAGATGCACGCCTATGGCTCTCCTACTTTCTTCATATGACGGTCTCTCACCCAGAAGTTTGAGGGGTTTCTCTTCCATAATTTCCAAGATGGGGTATCTCATATTGCTCATGTTCACATCCTCTGCGCGAACCTCAAATCATTCCCACATCATCTACCTCCATAAATCAATAACTCTTACAACTTCACATTGTATTACCAACTCCCACTCCCAAGCTTCATTATACTTGAGCTGCCTCTCCTATCTCCATTTTTGCCACAAGGTCTACTATCTCTACCACGCCATCTTTTGTGCCCCGCCTAGCAGAGTTTAGCCATACCATGGGAAAGGCTTCCAAAATTAATGTAATGACCAATATCTTAATAGCTAGTGGAATAGCATGCAATAACAATCCTTTAGGATCCTTCAATAATTCAAACTCAATAATCTCTAGGCAATAATACCTAGAAATATTCTATTCCAGGTATAACTAGTCATCACTCTACTCCACCAATGAGCAACAACACAGGTCCAGGTCAGATTGGCATCATGTAACCACTGTTATTCCTCTTGGGTCAAAACTAGAGGTCTATAGAACCAAATTTTACTTGATGCATATGTTGAGAGCCATTCATATAACTCTATTGGGAAATAGCAAAAGAATGTATCATAGAGTTCATGATATAGGTTCTCCTCCACCCATTTTCATGCATCGAACTCAGATCCATTATTGAACCTCTGAGAAAACTCATCCTCGTTGATTTTAATCTAGGTTTTGACGCTATCCAAGGTTAGATGCTTTGTCATCACACATTATTCTCACAACAGCTTCAAAATAGGTCCCAACAATGGAACCAAAATGTAGTCTCTATTTTCCTCTTGCATTTTCAATCAACCCCAAAGTCTGTGACACATCATCCAGAATGGTTTGGAAGATCACTCAGAAGAACACACATGCACCGAGCCCCTCCTTTATGTGAGCTTCATGAGAATGTTCTTCCTTAATAAGGGGGTTTGCACAAAAAGAGAATGAATGCACCCATTCTTGAGAACCAGATTTAAGCACTAACTCCTAATCTAATGCACTAGAACATAAGATAACATGATCATACTACAATGGAAGTAGAACTAAATCATGATTATCATCAAGAAAACCAATAATACACCCATGAACATAAAAGGAAATGTATAGATCAAGATCCATCACATAAATTCTCTAGAATCACTTCATTATATTCATTAGTCAAAGTACAGTAGCCAATATTACATCAAAAGAGTTCCATGTATGAAGGTATTTATAGTAGCAGAGCTTTGACACATTACAGAGCTCGTCATCACACATTTTAACATTGTTTACTAACTCTCTCCCTCTCTTTTCTCTCATACTCACACACACTCATCCTTACTTATATGTCTCGTCAAACCATACATAAGAGGAACTCTCAAGGAATATCCTCTTAACCATTCATCATAACATGAGAAATCCTGAAGGAATCTTTCATAATTTCCCTATCACTACCCAAGAACATACCAAATGTCATCATGCATTTCCTGAATTGAGTATCCCTTAGCATGCAAGTACAAGCTAATCTATAAAAATATTGGCTCCTTATCCTTTTATGATAACCGTATTGATGCCCTAGAATATTATTTTCTTGAGTTACAAGTCTTCATAGCTTATCCATATCTGTATCTAGTCACTTTTTCATTTGTTCCCTAAACACATACTTTCATGCTATCCAAAACCCACTAAGTCCCTGAATACATCCTACGTATGCATGAGCCTTCACACATCTCCAAGAACTACTTATGTGTGTGCCTTCGCACCTTAGGTACTTAGTTAATTTAGGGGTCCAACAATGACAATGTCAATGAAAATGTATTTTTCATCTCCTTTATTAGGTTGGTGATCTCCACTTTTGTGATTCCCCCATTACCCTTGACATTCTTTCCTTTACTTTGTTTTAAAGGGTATTCTTCATGGTGACGGTGAGTAACTTCTACAGATGTTACAAATTTCATCAAAGGTTAATTTTAATATGTCTCCACCTCTAATAAAGTATAATGTATCTAGAAAATCTTTTTGATGTCATGGAGAAATATGACCTTGAGTGACTTTTGGGACAATATATTGTGTCTATATTTTTGTATACAAAATAGAAATTTCTCCACATAATATTCAAATGGATCATATTATTTTTGTGTCATACTAAATATGTCATCTCTCTCTCATATCCCAACATCTAAAGTAGTCATAGTATTTGAGTAGAAAATTTTCCTTCATAGTTCACCAATTTGTGATAACATCTCTTCCTAATCCCATTAACCATCTTAATTTAGAATCATTAAGGGTTACTAGAAACAAATTCAGACTATGATAAATTGTAGTCTAGTTATATCTTATGCGAAGGAAATCAAATTCAAACAAAAAGTGTCCTGGATCTTCTCTGTCATTAGTCCATAGAAAATTTGGTACGTCGAGGGTGAAATATTCATCATGAGGGAGAATTTTCATCCTGATTGGATATTGGGAACTCAAAAGTAGAAGGTTTACCTTGTTATGATATATTGTTCTCGCCCACTTCTTTTGCCATGATTGAATAATTAACTTCACCCCTAGAGGTACCAATTTGAATGGGCTATCTCGATCAAGCTCCCAATGCTATAGGGGATGATTATTTTTCCAAACCAAAAATGGTGGAAATTATTCTTTCACTAGGGAGAAAACATCCTAGACTATCCCATGTAATTATACTTTTAATATAATTTTATGGAATTTTAGTGAATTTCAAATTCTAAAAAAGTAGGGGTATACTATCTCTATATTTTCTAAAATCAAAATGTAGGAAGAAATCTATATCATAATTTCAAAATTCCAATGTTTGACTTCATCCCTGAAAATGATGCCAAAATGATGGGATAAATCAATTCCCAATTAATCTAGTTCAACTATGCTAAACACAACCCGATGAATAGCCTAGTGACCTATTGAGTATGACTCAACTTTATTTATAATATCAACACAAGGATGTATCTTTTTATATGATGTCCATAAAATATGTACAACATAGGTTTCATAAAGACCATAATTTATAGGAATTGAAAATACACAAATTTAAATAATATTGAATGGAAATTATTAAAAGAATGAAGGAAAGAGAAATAACAAAATGGATGCAAACCTATGGAAATGGAATAGCATAAATATTTTTTTAAATAAAAACATGGATTCCATACTAGTTCAAGTGGGCCCTTGCTTGGGTGGATGTAATCCCTTAAATATTAGAATTAAATAAAATCTCTTTTACTTTCTTAGAAAATAAACTTATTTTTTTAATTTATGTTCTCCCACATACAATTTCTACTCCTTTGTAATAATCATCTATAGATATTTACACATGCTATAGCTCATTACACGCAACCTCTCATTCCCAATGTGTAGGAGGAGGAATTTCTTAATTTATAAACAATAATTTAAAAATGATTCTATAAACTAACTACCAATGAGATATGCCAAACATTACATCTGAATTTTTATATTGGAACAATTATGATGCCTTCAAACTAGAGGAATTCAAATGGTACTCTTTCCCATGATGTAAGGCTTCCCTTTTAGAGGTAATGTGATAAAGTTTTAACTAAACTTATCCATGCTCCAAATTTTCACATCTTTGGGGTGAGTTTAGTTCATTTTTACAAGCTAGTTTTCCTTTTGTTGCATCCCGACATATGAAGTTGTTGCGGGCTACCGGGTAGATATTATGAGATTCTTAAGAAGTTTTTCCATGTTACATAAGTAAATGTTGTAGGATTATTGGGTGGTTGTTGCATGTCAAGTATACTCCTTGTTGTATTATAAATGTTAGCATATATCATAGTAAAATGAATAATACAAAATAAGATATGGCTTTATGTATTAGCAAATGACTACTTAAATTTATATAATGTTTAGAATACATAATACAATATTTTTAGTACACATATGGAAAAAAATTAGGCAATAAAAGAATTGGGTGGATGAGTTAATGGTGAATAGATACATCGAAAAAAAAAAAAATTCAGACTCATCAAGGATATTGGAAACGAGTTCTATTTTTTTTTATAAAAATTTCATCACACCCATTAAAAGAACATGAGAATTATCTCTATTTAGCTCTTCAAGATACAAGGTTGACACTCAAGGAAAAACTTATTTAGTTGAAAAATAAACTCAAATTTTAATAACAGTAGCCATTGATTTATAGTCTATAAAAATTTAAGTTGATTTTATTCACTCCACTTGTAATATTTAATCTAGTAGCTCTATGATATGCTTTAAAAATAATTTTGATGAGGTATATAAGGATCTTAGTTGTTATAAAAATGAATGTTTCTTTCAGCATTATTCTTATCATACTTGTGCTAGGTAATTTAACTTATAGATATTAAGATAAAATGGAATCCTTTAAATTAATCCTCTAAAAAATCTACAAAAATCTTATTGAGTTATTTTGATGACTTCTTGGCAAGAGATTTTGTCTAGTAGATTTGTGATGATTTCAACAAGTAGATTTTTAGATATCTATGAGGAGATTTGGTGTTTCAAAAATGAATATTTTCCATCATTCCCCTTATCAGACTCATGACATGTATTTTTACTCAAAACTAATATGATAGAATAGTATCCCTCAAATTAATCAAGAAAGAGTTCCATGTGAAGCTTAGGCTGAGAGTTAGTCTAATATCTTGGTGAATATATCATTTTTAAAAACATAAACTTGATTTTCATTATGCACAATATAGTACTTAGAAAGAGTATTTATTACTTATAAATAGTATGAGAGCATGAAGTTTCACCTAAAAGGATCTTGGGTTTTAAATAAACAAGAATAAAATTTGGTTTCCCAATCTTAGTCTACAAGGTAGGGATCGCAACAAAGAGCTTGGTTGGATGAAAAATAAACTCAATTTTCATCACATCCCTACAAATTGAAGTTTTTATTTTTAATACTATGACAAAATGATTTCCTTTGATTTATCCTTAAATTAATTAAAGAATATATCATTGAAGTAGCTCAAGTGTGAGCTTAGAAATGAGGCCATAAAGTACATCTATTGAGATATGTGAGGAGATGGATTTTTGGGAAAAATAAACATATTTTGACTTTAAAATAATTTGAGATAATGGTGTCTGTTAGATGACCCTTGAAATAGATGTTTGGGGGATATTTGAGGTAGTTTTGTGAGAGAGTTGATGTATAAATCTGTGATAAACTTGAAAATTATCCCTTCTAAGATCCACAGGATGTAATGTAGGGATATCACCAAAGATCTCATTTTATTGAAAAATGAACTTAGTTTTCATAACATCCCTTATAATATATCAATAAGTAGATCAAATAAACTCTACAAGATTTAAGTGGAAATATATAGAGAGTTCAACATGTAGAAAAATGAACTCATTTTTTAAGAACATTGAGCCACCCATTCTTTATCTATGAAAACTCAAGATGTAAAAAGTTTCAGTAGAGGTTGTATGTTGGATATTTAACTCCATAGTAAGAGGGTGTGTTCTTAATATCCATGTTAGTAGTGTTTTTTCGGTTGATGCATCCCTTGTTATTGTATGCCCATTATATGGAGATGTTGAAGGGACTATATTATTTATCTCGTCCTTAGGTTTACATGCCTTAGCTTATGTGATGTAAAATGAAGGTTGGTTTCAAATGTAATGTTGGATTTTTGGTGTATTTATATTATAAACACATATGAAATTTTTTTCTCACATAAATATTTGATGGGAAGTATAGTAAATGACATATATCATATTGGTTAGGTGATATTTTGCATAGGAGGGAATTGCATGCTTCCTTTATGTCATAAACTTGGTACTTGTGGAACTCTCTTTATTTAAAAAATAACTCAAGTGTTGGTATATTGTGGTATGTGCTATGGATATCATTGAGAACACAAGGGAATAGAGGTTACTATAACCCCAATAATCAAATGCTCAATATGATAGGATAAACATTATTATCATGCATGTAGAAGTGATGGTATTTATATTTTTTATCATGTTCCTATTTTTAGAGGAAAAATTGGTTCCCCTATGTGCTCATCCATGTGGTAGGCGGAATACTCACTCAATGGGATTTCATACATGAAATATGTGACCACAAAAATAATGCACATTTGGAGTAACCAATTGAGTAGTCGAGGCTCAAAATTGAAGGATGAATAAAGAACTAGAATTTTTATCCCTAAGTGTCATATCTTTAAAATAAAATAAAAAATGTTTTCATCATGCACCTTGTAATAGTCGGTCTAGTATCTTAGTGATGAGATCATAAAAGTATATCTATTAAGCTCTATGAGTAGCTCAATAGTTAGAAAAATGAAAATTTTTCCATCATGCCCCTATCATACATGTGATAGGTAATTTCACTTGTAAATATTATGAGAAAATGGTTTCCTTTACATGGATCTTAGAAGAGATATACAGGAGCTTGTCTAGGTATCTCAATAAGAGAGTTGGCCAAACAACTCTAAGGAGATATCAATATGTAACTTTATTGATATCTATGAGATATAAAATGGGGATATCATCCAAGATATCATGTTATTGAAAAATGAACTAGGTTTTCATCATGCCCTTTATAAGAGCTCATAAAGTATGTATGTTGATATCAACAAGTATTCCTATTGATCTCTATGAGATACTTGGTGGGGATCTTGAAGAAAAATTTGATGTGCTAAAAATGAACTCAATTTTTAAGAATAGGTGGCCACCAATTATTATTATGTGAAAAATTAAGTTGTTTTTCATTATGCCTATTATAATATTGGGTCTTGTACATTAATGATGAAGTTTTGTATATATTTTAACAGAATTTTAATTGATTACATTATCCAATAAATCAGATTAAATATTTATAGGTTTTCCAAACCCTATAGAATATGAGACCTATTCTACCAACTCATAACATAAAATATCTCACCTAGGATCTATCCACACACACACACACATGCCCCCACATGCATGCACACATGTGCACACATGCGCATATACACACACATATCATTAACTTAATAATATGACTTATAAACATAATGAATCCAAACTATGATATTTTCTCACAAATGTGAGAAATACCATCAATTCCTAATATTCCACCATTATTACGTATATGGGAGAAGAGAATCATATCATATAGAAGATTGTATTTGAAAAAATTTCTTGTACCAAGTTGTCTCATAACTAGTATAAAGGTGTAGTTCCAAAGTTTAATTACTAGACCCTTTTCCTTGAACTCCCAAATTATGAATTTATAAGATTCACAAGATTCAAAACAATTTGGACAATAATACATGTTGATTTTACTTTCCCTCAAAGAGTGTTCTTCTTTGGAACATGATTATATTTTACAATGTCACAATAGGGGTTCATTGAGAAAAAAAAAGAAAATGCAAAAATAGAAATTCCATTACATCATAATGTGGCCCCAACCACTAGTGGCTGATGAGAGACCACTAATCATCCCCCAACCTCTTGTTTATCCATCATCTAGTCAAATTACTACTTACTCATTTGGTTTTTTATTAAACTTAGTTAAATTTCATGTCTATGACGAAGAAACTTCCCCCACAAAATAAAAATCATGTTTTCCCACTAATGCATCTAATGGAAATTGAGACATTTATTATTATTACTATTATTATTGACTAATTTTGATTAATTTTTACTACAATTATTAGCTATGACATATAGAATTTTTATTGTTAATGACTTAATAATATGGACCTAAATAGAGAATTGAATACAAGATAATAAAGTGCTTGTATTTAAAATTACTCATACATGGCACAAGTGGACAATTATAAAAATACTACAAAACATCATACTTTCATTAAGACCATATTATATAATTTATTTTAACTATTATACTTAAAATAAATAGAAACCATTTATATCTTGTAAAAATAACAAATCTAGACCACTATATAAATATAATGAAGATTCTAGTGAATATTAGAAAGTAAATTCAATGCTCCAAATATAACATTGGAGAGTCAAGAACAATAAAACAAGTAATATAAAAATTAAATTAATTAGATAGGAAGTTTCAAATAGTATGGATTTTTGACGGTCTTCCTTGTGTGGTGGCATAGCTCCTTGAACAACACCTCAACTTTATAGACCTTGTACTAGTGAAAATATCAATATATTATACTCTTCCCTATCAACTTGGGTATTTTTTCAAGTAAGAATCAACTATTATCTTGATGTTAAAAGGGATTTCCATAGTCCATACACCTAGCTTACTGTTTATTATCTTATTATCTTATAATTCCTTTCCAAAACATGTACTAGTGAGAGGCTTGAAAACTAGAATATGGTAATGTTATATGAGCATATATGATTCTTAAAAAATTAAAGAAGCACACAATTTTAAATTTACATAGCCCTATCTTAATAACTATAAAACCCTCTTTTCATGATACACAACTTCTAACCTTTTTTATATGGGTGTAAGCTAATATATTATCTACCTTTAATATTAAATAGAATACTAACTAATCATTAATAATATCTATGAAATATTTTCCATAATTGCGGAAATAAAAAAATATGTTATGGATTCCCAAGACATTAGTACTTACTCCATCACATGTCTTGCTATCAAGATTGATATAGATTTTAACAAAACAATAATCCATTGCATCATTCAATAACTTAAATCACACATTTATAGGATTTTCAATGCCTATAGAAAAGGATACATATTATATCTCATATAATCACTATCCCCAACATATGCGAGTTTGTTATAACAAATCATAGAATATACACATGTAATTATTTAAACTAGAATATATCTTCATGTATATATCAAATTAATATAATTATATGACCTGCAAATAATATAAACCCCAAAAAAACATATTTTCTCACAAATGTGAGCACTAAAACATAATTACTAATAAGTTAGATGATTAAAAAGTAGCTCTTTCAAGCTCTATTAAAATCTCTATAGTAAGAAAAATGAAATTCATCAAGCCCCTTATAAATTTCCGTAGGTAGTTTCAATCATATATTCTATGAGATAACGGTGTCATTTGTATAAATATTGAAATATATATGTAGGGATATCATTGAAGTATCTTTGTGAGAGAGTTGGTACAATATATTTATGAATAGATTACAAAGAATCTATTCTTATATTTATGAGATAAAAGGCATGGATCTCTCCAAAAAACTCTATTTATTGAAAAATGAACTAGTTTTTTAATAAGAGCTTGGAAATTAGATTTTTAAGCTAAAAATTGGCTATATTGATATCTAAAAGATATAAGATGGGGCAATTGATGAAGAGTTAGATGTGCTAAAAATGAAATCAATTTTGAAGAATAAGTCACTACCCATTCTTAGTCTATTAAAAATGAATTTTATTTTCATCACAACCCTCATAAGATTTGATCCTTTAGCTAAAAAAGACTAAAATGTGGATCTATCAATCTCTAAAAAGAGATCAATAGTTATTAAAAGTGATTTTTTTCCATCAAAAACATTATCAAACTTATGGCATGTAATTTCACTTATAACTACTATGAGAGAATGTTTTCCTTCAAATGACTCTTGAAAAATCTACATAGGGAGATGATTGAGGTATATAAGAGAGAGTTAGTAAAATAACTATGCTATGAGATTGGAAGTTAGCTTTGTCAAAATATATGATATATAAGTGGGATCTCACCAAAGAGATTGATTTGTCTCAAAATTAACATGTTTATCATTTGTTCCTTTATAAGAGAATGAAATACAAGGGAAATCAATGAAGATTTCATTATGTTTAAAAACAAATTCACTTTTAAAGAATAAGTGGTTACTAATTCTTACTCTATGAACAATGAAGTTGATTTTAATCACACCCTTTGTAATAGTTTCTCTCTACTAGATCAAAAATGATCTTTGTAAGTATCTTTTTCAATATCTATGAGTATATAAATAGTTATAAGTTTTTTTATTCATTAGAACCCTTGTCATACATATCACAGTTATTTTCATTTATAAATACCATGAGAAAATTGTGTTTTTGGATTACTCCTCAAACATCTCGCACATAGATTGTTGGGAAAATTGATTATTTCCTTAGCGAGAGTTTTGGTCCGATAGATTGGCGATGAGGTAGGCAAGTACATATGCCAAATTTTACGAGGAGATGGGGTTTTTGAAAAATAAATATTATTTCTAATTATGACCCTTATCATACCCATTGTTGGTCGGGAAATTTGACTATCACTAGAGCACAAAGTTATGCGTAAGAGTACACATGCACATATGATCGAGTAGCATGGAAGGGGGACCCAAGTAGTGGAGCGGAGTTAGCGGGTGGGGCTAAGTGTATGTGAAAATTCAAGGAGTTAGCCAATTTTTTAGGGAGGTTAAAAATAGAAAATCACAATTGGATTGGTGTCCAAGCAAGGTGTAGAAATAGAAAAAATCGGGATGGTTTGTGGCACACACAAAAGAGATATAATTAGAAAAATAACATGCAAAAAAAGAAAAGGGTCATACATAGATCAAAATAATAATAGGATTATATAGAAATTCATATTTAGGTTAGTCTATTATTACCAGGATTATGCGAGAGTTATTTTGAATGCACACCTATTATTAGGAAAGCGTATGAAGTGGTGAAGGAAAGTCCCCACCCTTATATATATGTAGTGATTCTAGATAGTGACTAGTGCTAGGTTTTGAAAAGTACAGTTTATGGAGTGCTAATCTGAAGTATGATATGATTTTATATGGGTGTGCACATGGTCCAATGCATGGGTATATAACTATACTACAAACATATTTTATGTTATATAACAATGGTGTTTTGCAATGGATAAATGACCATAATTTGTAGATGTGTATTTAAATCTTGATTTTTAACTTCAATGAGTGACTTCCTTACTATATGTTTTTCTAAAATGCCATGAATAAGATGATTAGATGTGCTTGAATGAATGTCTTGTTATAAATATGATTAACATGCATGCTAACATTATGATAAGCATAACAAAGGAGGGACCTAAAGGTTAGGGTGAGCTTCAGATTTAACTAGATGAGGTGTCAGCATGCATAGCTCTAGTTTGGGTAAATAAGAGACTACATTTTAGTTCCATTTCCAAGACCTCTTTTAAAATTTTATACCATGATGTTGCATATAGATGGCATATCGAATGTCTTTGGAGAGTATTAAGCGTTGTATATAAGACAAATAAAACACTTTTGCAAAGAGATATAGCACAGGCCTGATTTTAATGCATGAAAGTGGGTGGAAGATATTTTTATGATTGCTACAAGTGGTTGGTAGCTTAAGTGAAAAATAGAGGTCTCCATCCAAGAAAGAGATCTTAAATGCGGGAATAATATCATACACTCTTTGATTCGATCGAGACATTGACTAAAATTTTAGATAATTTGTGGGAAGGTGTAATACGTAATTATACTTTAGAGTACTCAATTTCAACATATTCCTTCCCTAAGAAAGTAGAGTTATAGTTTTTACGTGAACCAAGAGGATCATGTTTGTGTGTAATACCCTTAGCTATCAAAATATTGATGGTATAGCTGGGAATGGAGAACTCACCTATGGTGAGATAAAACCCCACCGCACATAGG
This sequence comes from Taxus wallichiana var. yunnanensis, assembly GCA_018340775.1. Lineage (NCBI taxonomy): Eukaryota > Viridiplantae > Streptophyta > Pinopsida > Cupressales > Taxaceae > Taxus > Taxus wallichiana. Next base: position 434,131,946 of record CM031236.1, on the reverse strand, counting down.
GGAAGGAGTAGGTTTGGAGTGGATGGTGGTGGCCATGACAGAAGAAAGACAAAGAGAAGAGAGAAAAATCAATTATAATGAGGTGTGATAAAGGTAAGTTGATGAAGCAATGAGATCGAGAAGAATAATGACTAGCAGAAGTGATGAGAGCCTCATGGAAGACAAGGATCCACAATATAATGTTCTCTTGACATTGGGAAAATGTAGTAGAGAGACCCCATCAACTTCTGATGAGAGCACGTCAAAGGAGAGAATAGGACATTGCGCATGCATTTTACCCATCTGGCTAACTATCCCTTGTATATCGTATTTCAGATCTAGAAGTAGTTGTTGAAGAGTGTCATAGTGAAAGCGAGAAAGTAACAACTTGACGTTGGGAAGGACATATAGGTAGGAACATTTTAGTTTCATCTTAGGAAGAAGACTAGATCAATAACACACACATGAAAATATAATAGGTGTCGGTGTTTGGAAGTAATTTTAGAGGGTTTTTATAGGCATGTCCTCATAACAGGTGTTAGCATGCGAGAAATTTGGAAGTAATCCTATATGTTCTATAACAGTGTAGACAATGGGTTTCCAGTTCATTAGAACAATTGGGACATAAGGGAGTTCATCTATTGAACCATAGGTCGGGGCGGGAGGTTCAAGATAACCACCACGTGGAGGAAATCCTAGTGGAGGTTTTGGATTTGGGTCTTGGTCCTAACCGGGCGGGGTCTACCACCATAACAACCTCCACAATAATCACCACCGAATCATCCTCACGAGACACCACCTCAACATCCATAACAGCATACACCTCAAGTATACTTTGATATATCTCTTCATTTACCATAGTATAGAGGTGTGGAAGATGTGGTTGAGCATGTGAATGAGTGTGAATTGCTATGGAGATCTAAGGGCATTATAGTTCATCATTGAAAGGAAATACAATTTACCACCATAATTTAAGGGTACATAAACAGTTGGTATAGAAATTATGATCCACAGCAAACTACGGTGGATTATGATGCACTACGTGCAACATGTTTGGCTGAATTTCACGTTCCATGGTTTGAACAATAGAGTATGAGTGTGCTCAAGGACATCAAAAAGGGATTAACTGAAAGTGTGAGAGAATATGATGCATGATTCAAAACTCAATTTTCTAAGCTATCCTATGATATTCATCTGAGTCAACATGCACACCGGTTCGTCAAAGGTTAATTGAATCCATTTTGAAGGGAATTATCACAAAAGACATACTCATATCCACATGAGGATTTAGAATTATCTCTGCATCTTTGAAGCGGTTGGGAGTGTAGACATAGGATTGAGCCATTTTCTTGAGGCATGAATAACAGTAATGGCTAAACAATTAGAGAATATTTCTGTCAATTCATCATGTGAGACATACGAGTGGGTTATGGTGCACTGATTGTGATTTGGAGGGGCATACTAAAGATAGTTTTCCATGTCAGATTATGTGCGCACTATTATAATATTGTGATATTTACCACAAGAATCATGATTTCTGTAATTAACCCCTCTTGTAGCGTAAAACGATGAAGAATGTATCTATGTACTATAAAATTTGTGATGCACACACTTATGATAACAAAATATTACCATTTTATAGACCAAATTCATGAGGCATGCGAAACTGTATTACAGAAAACTACTTTGGCAAGTAGCTCTCATACAAAAGAAGCCCAATGTAATGAAGGGTGCAATAATGGATATGGTGGCTTCCGAGGTAGATATAGGAGAATATGCCATGGTGAGAGGAATTTTACATGTGAGACTTACTATACTTGTGGGTCCCCAGATCATTACCAATGTAAGTGTCCCTAGAATCTGGTATGTGCGAATTGTGGAAAGAAACATAAGGTTGAAGACTGCCTGATCTTTATGAGAACATGTGTAAGAACAAAAAGAAGGAAAAATTTGTGCGGGTGATCAAGGTACAACATGCAAATAATTATAAATTTATACCAAAGAAAATATCTGATCCATAGCTTCATTCTTTGCTAGTAATTACATGTGCAGAATTAACATGTGTGTGTGGGCCCCTTAAAGCCAAACCACTCATTAGGAAAGAGAAAATTATGCATGTCAAGTATCTAGATGTTTCTCATCAGAAGGAGGTCTATTAGGATACCATGGAAGTAATCGGAGATTTGCAAGGAAAGATTCAATACCTAAAGGAACAGGAAAGTGAGAGGGAACACACAAAGAAGTTTGAGATTTCAAAAAAATATGTAGATGATCTGAAGGAGGTACGAAGGATGTTGTGGCAGGAGAATATCATCCCACTACTAGGATAATAGATGCACAAGAAGGTACCATACACTGGAGTTAAGCGTGAGGGTTAGATACTTCATGTGAATTTACCACCACAAAACATGAGTATGACAAGGAAATCATATTGGATGCAGTGATTGATGGTTGGCTAGTGAGTAAATTCTAATTGACATAGGTGCAGAGGTGAATGTTTTGAATTTGGATGCGTGGAACTATATGGGAAGACCCCCATTACAGCCATCTTCATTTGTGTTGTATATGGAAAATAATACAAGGTCCATGCCTATTAAGGTGTTGAAGGATTCTTCAATTACCATCCAAGGATCGAAGTTTACAGGGGATTTTGAAGTGTTGAAGCTAGTTGAGGAAGATAATTTTCTAGCACTACTAGGGTGTCATTTGTGTTATGTGAACAATGTAGACTTGCACTTTAATAAGAGACATATCAATTTTAAGAACAAGGATGAGCATGTGGTCTTACCCCTAGATGATGTGAAGCATAAAAATTACATTGAACATGTAAGTGAAGAAGATATTAATAGGATTTATGCATACACATTGTATAACCCTGAGAATGTGGAACTATTTAAGGAAGGTGTACTTCAGTGGGAAGACAGATAATCTATCAGTGATAATACTAGTGTTTCTTGTGAAAATTGGGCCCATGGTACATATGAAATGGTTAGGTGTGAGATTAAATGAATATTCACTCGAATGATCGGGACATGCATGATTGGGCATTTAGGTACACCTCGATTACATAGGTATCCTGGTGAGGAAAATACTTATTCATTCTTGTGTGCCATGGAGAACTAGTGGAAGAAATAAGGTGACAAAAGGAATATGTTGGTCTATACCTTGTTTAGAACACCAATTTTTTGTAGTGTACTTGGTGGGAAACACATAGAGACAACTTATTGGGCTAACGAGAAGTGAGAATTGCCTTTTCAACAAGGTTTACCCGAAATAATGTACTGTACTTATACATAAGTATGATGGGAAGACTCATGATTTAGTACACATCCATAATTAGGAGAGACAATGGCCACAAGGACAAGATACATTAACACCATCTATTTGGGTGCATAAGTTATACTCCACTTTTTGTGGATGTGCATGCGGGTGGTATGTGCATGCCGAGTTGAAACAAGAGGCTGCAAGGCTGGCGAAAGATGTTTGAAGGTATTTTTAATACCTTTGATTATTTTTCAATTAAACCACTAGTACACGAGGCTTTACAGATCATGAAGCACATCACATTAGGGGATAGTGAAAAATTACTAGAGCTCATACTTGATTACTTGAAGAGCATGATGTTGAGGCACGTGAAGATACATTGGAAACAAAATATACACCTTTGGGGAGCTCCTAGAAAGAAAAATAAAAAGTGAAAATGGTATACCTCATTGATGATAAGGAAGTGGATATTATAGATATTATTTATATAGAGGATGTGCATGAGGTAATGGACTCTATTAAATAAAAAGGCACCGTGCGTACCGTGCTCCTATAAGGACTAACAAAGTTAACATTGGCACCGAGGATGAACCTAAGGAATCCATCATTGGAGATTACTAGTCAGAACAAGAGGTAGAAAATATTATTGAGCTCTTGTGTGGCTTTTAGGACTTGTTTCCAAGAGGCTATCATGAGTTGAAAGGTGTGTACACCTCATGAGGAGAGATGAAGATTAAGATGAAAGAATACACGCATTTGGTTTGGAATATGCCTTATAGGATGAACCCAAGCTTGCACGTGAAGGTCAAAGAAGATATTGACAAAATTCTTAAGTTTGGGATCATTTAACCAATTAAGTAATCTAATCAATTTAGTCCCATGGTTATTAGCATCAATAAGGATGGTAAGATCGGGATCTCTATAAATTATAGGGAACTCGGTGTTTCATTTGTCATAGATACTTTTTTCCACAATTCAAAGAAGAGATCATTTAGGTATTTTTGGGGCACGATATTTACTCCTTCACTAATGGGTTCTATCACATCCCACATTTTCATTTCATTTTGTCACAAAATTGAGTTATTACCGAGGTGGATCATGAAGACTTGGGGATGATAAGCATTACCTAGTTAGTGTCATAACTAGGCACATATATGTCTACCATGAAAAGGATAATCATACTTACACGTAATTCTGAAGCTAACCACGTAACAATGTTTGTCATCAAGCACTCATAAGAAACCTTACATTAATACCCTATTTTGTTTTCTTAGTTATTTAGTTACTTACCTTGTTGAGTTTGATGATTTTCATGATTGGATGTTTTTCTTGGTTGTTGTACCTATAATTGATATTGTTAAATTTCCTTTCTAGATGGAAGTACAACCTTACAAAGTATAGTTGAGTTGACACATGGTTACAATACATTATTTCATTATATAAAAAAATGGTGAATGTTGAAAGTACTAACTCTTTTGATAATTTAAAGATCGTTGATCGTACATCAATAAGAGGGTCTTTAATTGGAATAGGTAAAACATTGGTTTCATTAAGGTACAAGTATGAGTATCTTCATTACAAAAAAATGTTTGTGCAGATTACTTGATTATGATTATTTACTAATTTGTCTTATTGCATAATTGTAAAGTATTCGTCATTATTGTAATTTATTTTGATTTAAATTGTTGAGTTGGTAAATTATATTCAACTAGTCGATACTCCTATATTGACTAATGATCAATTATATCAATGATTAAACCGGTTTGCATGATTGGTTTAAATCGGTTTGTTGATATTCCCTTAGTTGGGCATAGTTAAGTATACACGTTGAAAAATTAATTTTATATAGTTTATCAAATAGTTAATATAATGGTCTTAGACCGTAAACATTGGCATAGATTATTGTTAATATGAAATAACCATATATGTGGGCATTGTATGATGTTTTAAGGATCACCGACCACATTTATGAGTTTGTATTTGTTTAGAAGTTAATATAGATTCAACTATATCTCGAATGGCAATTAGTTTGAATGGTTATATATTAAATTGATTAAATCACAGCCCATGTGAATTATATGGTTTATATTTTAATCTTGGACCGCTCGAAATCTTGAGTTGGGAGGAAAAATGGAGTTTTGGAGGGAGGTAGGTAAGTTAGCCACTACATGGCACCTGTAAACACTAAATGCATTTAATTGAATCCCCAAAAATCTTGGGAGTGGGAGAAGCTTCTAGGATAAGCTATTGTGAGAGTTAATTTAGTTTTCACTCCTCCACCATTTTTTGCTTCCCTTTAGAGCTCTGCATATGGTTTTGTTCTACCTATAGTTAGAGTTTTATGTGATATATTGTTAGCAAAATCTTGCATGATCGTAAACATGGAACGAAGGAATTTAAATTTGGGGATTGGTAGATTGATTCTATTACATGTTTTGGTGGAATGACTTCATGGAAATCGTGTCAAGGATTTTTGAGAGTATATTTGCAGAAGCTTTACCGTGCATGCTAATACCTATCCATGTCTTATTATTTCATTTCAAAATGATGGAATATTCTCTCGTTATTTTATGATTTATTTCTGAAGTTTAATGTGTTGTTTACCTTATTCGAGTTGTACAAATTTGGTTATTTCTTGATATGGGTTTATCACACCATTATGGGTGCTCGATTTTACATTTAAGAAGTATTATTATGCAAGTTATTTTATAAAAATTATACATTTTTCATCATATTTCTAATATCTTTGTGAAAAAAGTATTGTTTTGTCTTGGATACCCGTTTACTTGTTTCATATCCATGAATGGTTGGTGTGAATTTGTTTTTGTGCTTAGGTGTTACCCAAGCTTGTAGGTTCTAGATGTTATTTTTGTGAAGAGATTATTAGCTCAAACCACCATGATGATTGTGGGAATAAATAATTATCTCCTCTATGAAGGGTGTGACATTTGAGTCACTATTCTCAGTTGGAAATGGGTCGATTTAACCCTACTTAATTTTGTGCTTATAAAAACCACAGTCTAGGCAAGTAGGGTTTTATAAAAAAATTTGTATTAATGACGTCTTCATATTGTGTTTGATTTCTTATCCCTTGTCTTAATTTATACTTGGTTATTATAATTAAATCAAACAATTTATGTTTAATTATTTCGTAATAAAACATCTCGGCAAAGAGATGTAAATCCATGTGTTCTTAGAGCTGACCATGTACATTATAATTTTTACCTTATAGATATCAGGGTGGATTAAGTATTAAGAGGAGTTAGATTGACTATTTACATGCATTCTCATCATGAGATAATTTTTTTATCTGATTTGTAAAAATTGATTTAATGTATATTTTAAATTGGATCATGTAATCCTTATTGAGCGAAATATTGTTTCATGAAGTTGTAAATGGAAGTTGGCCAATTATATCATTCATAAATTATTATTGTAATTTTTGAATAAGGAATTATCCTAAATGAGATCAAGACATATTTTATTATTTGACTAAATCCTTATGTGATGTAATAATGATGTATGCTGATTTCATCAACGGTTGTACTTGTAAATGATTGTGAAACAAATTGAACTTGATTATTTATTTGTACTTTACAATATCATTTAATATGATTTATTAAATGATAAATATTACAATGTTAATTATGACATCATTAATTAATAAATAAATTAATGAAGTAAACAATTAATGTTGTTTTGGGACGAGAAGAACAAGAGTCGTGAAATAAATGTATATTTCTTAGACTCAATCGTAAGAGGACAAAGTTAATAATTGTTCCATTATATAGTACAACCAATTATTATATGAATGTATAATTGTACCTTTGTTATGTTAACTAGATAAGTGGCATAATGATGTCAAAGTACAATAGTACACAATTTTCAAATTAGTTATTAACGATTAAGTAAGAATGAATCATTTCATATTAATAATGATATAGAAACTGACACAAATGTTGGAAAGAATTTATAGATATCTCTTTTAAGAGTTACTTCACATTAGATATTGTTTAAGTAAAATATAACATTATCTAATTCTAGATGGGATGAATACCTAATCTAAAAAGGATGATTTATCGAAACTAGTCCTAACGATGGAAGTTGTAAAGTGACACTTGAGTTTGAAAACCTAGGATGGCAATATTTAACGTGTTATTAATAACTTGTCGTTGATCTTATAACATTCTTATGTGTTAAGTAGGCATGGACTCTAAGTCTCATCTATCGATTTGAATGTACTCTGACCATACCATCTTAGGATGGCTATAGGAAGGGTAGTGATTACTTTGATGGGAGTCAAAAGTAATCATTATCTTTCTCATAAGGGTCCTAAGCTGGGACTGTTAGCGTACACTCAAGTCAAGAGGTGAGACCTAGATTTTAGGCCTTCTTAATACATAAGTTTAAAACATTTAATTATTAAGTTGTGATCCAGATAACTCGTGGAATGAAAATGTGGTGATGATGGGACAAGTTTCGAATAACTTATGTGCGGTCATGAAACTAAGCATACAAAGCGTAGCTTGAAATATTTTTCCTAAGTAGTGTACTAGCTAGTTACACTTGTTAGTTCACCGAGTTCCAATAAATGGTGTGAGATACCAGATGAAAATTAGTAAATTGATTTTTAGGTAGACACTTGGAACTGCATCAATTCTGATACCTAAATAAAATGGTTAACCAATTACATACAAGATATGTACACTTGGATATAGTGATGATTAAGGAGATCAGGTAGATCTAAATTAATGTGCACACTCAAGAGAGTGATGATAAATGGGATCGGGTAGATATAATTATTCTTTACATATGCACATGGTTATGATGTTATCAGATGGATTGTAAACTAGATTACTTGTTGGATTATTATTATTGCATTATAAAATCATTGAAGGCATGTAATGGGGATTAAGGGGTTTGTTTTAAAAAAATCCCTTAATCTAGAGTTGTTATAACATTGGGTGTTACATTTTTGTATTAGAGCTGAAGGTTAAAAAGATTTTGGACATAATGGATCATTACTCTAACAAGTAAACTTATTCTTTTCTAATAGATCAAAATGGTTAGGAAAAGAGGAAATGTTGAAAACAATCAACACAATGGGGGTGAGGATTCCATATCCTAGAAACCAGATGAGATACTTGTTGTCATGCAAAAAAATCACAATCGTATTTTTGTTCGGAACAACGTATTTTTTAGGATGAAGATAATGATAATGAAGAAATTGAGAAACCACAAGGACCGCTTAATGTAGCAAATCATAACACTACAAGTAATACTAAAAATGCAATGGATACTAATGTTGCAAATATCAATGTAAATGTTGGTAACAATGAAAATGATATGAATCAAAATGTTAATGTTTTAGATATTAATGTTGTAGATCAGAACCAACTTGAACATAAGAGGGCATGTTTGGCAGTAGAACTATCAAATGATATTAAACAAATAAGTCCCCCAAAATTTGAAGTGACAACACTAGGAGATGGGCGAGAATTGGCCCAATGAGATGGAGAATTATTTCACCATCAGAAATTATTTGAAGAAAATAAGGAATTTTGGGGTGCATATCAACTTGCGAAAGAGTCCTTTTCTTGGTGTGATAGCTAGAAGGTAGAATTGGGGGTCAATGTATGCAAAATCACGTGAGATTAGTTGAAGTTCTATTTTAGACACCGTTAATTGTCATAGTTGTACTATGACCAAAAGATGTCATAATTTTAGACCTTAGTTTAGAGTAAGTTGAATGTAACAGAGTACTAGCAAAATTTTACTAATTTTTTAAAATACGCTTGATCAAACAATGACCCAGGTGGTAATAATAGTGGAGAAACTTATGAAAACCATAACTTTTGCACTGTGGCTCCAATTGACTCCTTTCAAAATATAGCGGAAATATTGGAACGTGTAGAACATGATGAAAGGGTGCAAAACTTTGTTTAGAAAAGTTTGGCTCATGAAATATGCATGTAAAGGCCTAAAACTGTAATTTCTATAGTGTTGTCTAAAAATAGTAAATTGCTAAAAATAGTAAATTCATGAAATTGGCACCTATGTAACTCACGGAAGACAAACCACCTTGTCTCCCTCAAGATTGGTGACCTTCCACATTATTCTAGGTGTATTTTCATATTTCTAAAATTAGTATATAAATATATGTAACCTAAAAGGGAAAAGTAGACTTCTCCTCATGGAGGTAGCTATTGTAATTACAGTCTTTGAGCAATATTTACATCTCTTTTCAGAGATAAATTTGAGTATTGACATCTCTTATCAAAGATAGTTTTTTTGTTTTCATTTGCAAAAATTGTTATTTTGTCCTTTTAATTCCAAAACCCCTTGAGTTTTGGGTCGGTGATATCGAGTGAAATTTTCTTGAGAGTGTATGATTCCCAAAACAAGGTCGAGATATAAGAAGCTTGGGTGGTCCACACAAGATCCTTAGAATACTTGACTATTCGTTGTAGGAGACCTCAAATGGTGGAAAACACCGAGACAAATGATCCTCTCAAGAAGATGGTGGATGAAGCTCTCATGGAGAAAAAGGAGTAGATGTTACAACAATTCACCCAGATTCTTCAATAGCTACAAATGGGAAATTCAACATCCTCCTCTGCAATCCATCCCTTTAGTGCCCGAAACCCTTCAAGGTTCAAGTAAATTTTGATATTCCTATTTTTAGGGTAAAATAAATTTTGATGCAGTATAAAATTGGTTGGACCAATTAACCTCCTATTTTTTTCAATAAATTCACTGATAAAGAGAAGATAACATTTTCCCTCCTAAAATCATCACTTCCTATCAAAAATTGGTGGGGGGTGTACAAGAACAAGTTCAATGGGGACGAACTGGGAATTATAGAGGAACCCACATGGGATGATTTTTTGGATGCCATAAAGGAGGAATATTATCTTGTTGGAGCCTATGACGATCTATATATACGAGTAACAACTTCGCCAAGGTAAGGACCAGTCGGTTCAAGATTATATTGATACTTTCCATTCTCTTTCTACAAGATTAGGAATTCAAGATACATAACAACACAAGATCCTCAAATATCACAAAGTGGCCTACAATGGTACATATGGGAGGACATGGACCTCTTTCAATTCCATACTCTCGGCGAGGCATACAAGTTTGTAGTCAAAATTGAACAGAAGCATCAAAAGAAAAATACAAAGAACCAGCCTATGCAGGGGAAAAGTGATGAAGAAGGCTAGACACGAGGTCAAGCTCGAGAGACAAAAGGAGAAGACAGGAAAGTGGTGCAATCTCCATAATACTAATCAACATTCCAAGGAATAATGTCAAGCCATCAAGTCTTTTTTTCACCGAGTCATAATCTCCAACACCCTTGCTCTACCATTGACACACCTTGAGGTCGAAATGAAGAAGATGAAATCATAGATGTTGAACCAGATGTGATTGTTGGCACCACACAAGTCAAGAAGGTGGATGAGAAGGAGATGTTATTTCACTCTAAGCTCTGGGTAAAGGGTAAGCCTCTACATTTTATCCTTGACAGTGGAAGCCAAAAGAATTTAATTTTCTGTTGATATTGTGAAAATTTTGAACCTTCCTGTAAAGCCACATCCCCATCCATATAGTGTCGGGTGGTTGAACCCAAGAAGAGATCTCCCTATCACACAACAGTTCCTCCTCTCATATGCAATCAAACCCTTCCATGATGAAGTCTTATGTGATGTTGTTCCACTAGATGTTTTTGATGTGCTCCTTGTCCAACCATTCATGTGGGATAGACATGGAATATATGAGTCATGACCTCGAAGGTTCACTATTACCATTGGGAATTGACATTATCAAATACCCGAGGTCATTCCCTCTAACTCTGTTTCCCTCCTCAATTTCAAGCAATGTAAGGAGATAAAGAAGAAAACAAAGCATTCCCTCCTTCTGATGATCAAGCCAAAAACTACCCAGGAATTTGTTGCACCACCTCAAACACATGTTCAGTGCAACAAAAGTAGTGGAAAAACCTAATCATAACTGAGTATGATTATTCACCTTAGAACTCTCAACACCAAAGTTCATGATATTCTATACAAAACCGGTAAGAAACACAAACAATGCCATGATCAACACAAGTCATAGATACATAAACAATTTCCACACTTTAGGGGACCACTTGGTGCAATGGGGACCATTACTTTTGAAGGAGGGAGGAATGATCCAAACAAAGTGACCTAGGTGGCAATAATAGTGGAGCAACTTCGAAAACCATAACTTTTGCATCGTGGCTCCAATTGACTCTGTTCAAAATGCAACGGAAAGCTTGGAACATGTAGAACATGATGAAAGGGTTGGGAATTTTTTTAGCAAAGTTTGATCCTTAAAATATGCATCTAAAGGAATAAAGCGTAATTTCTATAGTGTTGTCTAAAAATAGTAAATTCGTGAAATTTGCACCTATGTAACTCACGAAAGACGAACAACCTCGTCTCCCTCGATATTGGTGACCTTCCACATTCTTCTAGGTTTTTTTTCGTATTTCTAAAATTAGTATATAAATATATGTAACCTAAAAGGGAAAATAAGACATCTCCTCACGGAGGTAGCTATTGTGAGTATAGTATTTGAATGATCTTTGCATCTCTTTTCATAGATAAATTTGAGTATTTAAATCTCTTCTAAGATATAGTTTATCTATTTTCATCTAGCAAAATTGTTATTTTGTCATTTTAAGTCTGAAATGCCCTTGATTTTTGGATCAACGTTCCTCAAGTACACTGTGTTGATGAAAATTTTTGCATAAGAAATTTCATCATGGGACTAAATCTCGTCATAGGTGAAGAGTTGGATGTGTATGGTCCATCAACCATGGAGGCGTTTCAAAATGGATATCCACCAAGAGAAGAAGTTACAATATATATCTACTCATCATGACAAAATAAAAATAAAAATTACAACTCACCATCACCCTTGGCACCAACTAAAACTTAGTGGAAGAAGGTGGGTAATAAAAATAAAAATGGAAAGAAGAATACAAAAACAAAACCCGATGCAAATTACAAGAAAAATGGGAAAAATAGTGTAACAAAGAAATGAAAATTAAAAAGAAAGGAAATGGCATATAAGAGGATGATTTAAGTGTGGTGGTGATCACTACGCAATTAGATGTCCTTAGAAAAACAAGGATAGTAATCAACATCATAGGATTCATGTTGCAGTGGTAAATAGGCAAGCTGAAAAGCAAGCCACACTGTTGAAGTACAAGGTAAGTTGTATAGATTACTGTAAATATTCTTTTTTTATACTAGTGCAATGAATGTTTTGTTTCCAATAATTTAGCTGAAAAATTAAAAATAAAATTTGGTTATATGAAGAAATCATGGAATATGCGAAGACGAGAACAATATTGTCCATACTATAAACAAATGCCTTTTAACGCAATATTAGAGCTGCCGCTTTTAGAACTGAAATAGACATGTACGTAGCTCCTTTAGGTTTATATGATGTCATTATAGGTGTGAACTAGTTATCACAACATAAGTTATTTGTAAAATTATATGAAAAAAATTGAGAGCTTGGATGATCGTAAAAAAAAAAGTCATTCAAGGCATAAAAAGAGACATAGTGGTGAGGAAAATCTCTGTTATACAACTTAAAAAGGCTAAAAATATAGGTCGCATGATTTATGTAGTTAAAATTTCTTATTTCAGTGAAGAAGGTAATACTTATTTGGTTAATTACCGCTTCTACAAGAGTACTTCGATGTATTTCTGGAGGATTTACATGGACTCCCTCCAAGACGTGAATTTTACTTCACAATAGAAATCAAACATGAAATAGAACCTATTTCAAAATCTCCTAACCTGCACGACTACAAAAGAGATATTATAACTCAAATTTCAACTGAATGAATTCTTTTATAAGGGATTAATCGGACCGAACGTGTCTCCTTGAGGGGTGTCAATAATTTTTGTCAAAAAGAAAGATGACACAAGAAGGTTATGCATTAACTACCACATGTCTAACAAAGCCACACTAAAGAATAATTATCCCTTACTTAGGATATAAAATATTTTTATCATATGCGTGATGCATTAGATTATTCCAAAATTGATCTAATATCATGATATCATCAACTAAAAATAAAAGATGAAGACATATGTAAAACAACCTTTAAGACAAGATATGGCCACTATGAGTTCATAGTTTTACCATTTGGACTCATGAATGCACCTGTTGCATTCATGAACTTAATGAACAACATATTCCAAGAATATTTAGACAAGTTTTTGTTGGTTTTCTTAGATGATATTCTTATCTACTCCAAACACATTTATGAGCATAGTGAACACCTAATAATAGTGTTGGACATACTTAGAAAAATAAACTATATGGAAAAATTTATAAGTATTTGTTTGATCAAAATGAGGTATAATAACTCGGACATATCATAAACATGGAAGGAATATTCGTAGATCCATGAAAAATCAAAGCAATAATGGCGTGACCAATACCTAAGTATGTTCACGAGGTTAGAAGCTTCGTGGGGTTGGTTGGTTACTACCAAAAATTTGTAAAAGACTTTTCTAGAGTTGTTTCTCTAATAACATCACTACGAAAAAGGATAAGAAATTTGTATGGTCTAAAAAATGTGAGAATGCATTTAAATTTTTGAAAAAGAAACTAACTATAACACCAATTTTGAAGGTTTCGGACCCCAACGGAAGTTTCGTCATGGTCAAAGATGCCTCCGGTGAAGATTTGGGTGGAATTATTCTTCAAAATGACCATGTGATAGCATACAAGAGCATAAAATTAAAGGTACATGAGCTAAACTATGATCCCCGTGATTTAGAGCTTGATGTCATAGTGTACACACTTCAAGTTTAGAGACATTATTTATTAGGAAAACCTTTTGAACTAAAAATAGACCACTTGGGGTTGAAGTATATTTTCACGCAACCCAACTTAAATGTAAGACAATGAATATGGATTGAAATTTTATCACAATATGATTTTGATATAAGATACATAAAAGGAAAGGAAAATAAAGTGGAAGATGCACTAAGTCATCAGAAACATGTTTCCACAATTTTTACCCTTAGAATCCAATTCAAAGATGAGGTAAAGAAACAAATGATGTCTGATTCTTATTATCAACATGTTAAGGTTGTTTTGAAAGTAGATCCCAACAATAAAAGGTATGAAGGATTTAAATTTGAAAATGAGGTAATCTTGAAATACAAAGGTAGATTCTATGTACCTTCAGAAAATGACTTAAGGATGAAATTTGTAAAATAATTTCATGATTCACCATACTACTGGACATCTTGGAGTAACTAAAATACTTACTAATATAAAACAAAAATATTTTTGGAAAGGAATGAAAAGGACATGATAAACTATGTTTCTCACTTTTTGGAATGTCAGTGTGTAAAAGTTAAGCACCTAAAACTCGTTAGTTTGTTGTGTCCACACAACATTCCGTAATATAAATGGAAAGTTATTAGCATGGATTTCATGCAAGGGCTTCCTATGCCGAAAAATAAACATGAAATGATAATTGTACCAGGAAATCTGAAAGATGATTCTCTCATGCTTGTAAAATGATTTGTTCATGAGATTTTCATATTTCACATATTTCCGGAGTTAAAATTTTTGGATATGGATCCAATAATGACATCTAGATTCTAGAAAACTTTGGATTGAGACTTGGGAATGAAATTGAATTTCAGTTTAGCATACCATCCAGAAAAATATGGTCAAAATAAATGGGTTATACAAGTTATGAACACTTATTTCACTAAATATATACTTATTCTAGTTTGAGCAGCAAAAAAATATAGCCAATATTGGAATCCAAAAGCGCTTGTTTTGGATTCTAAAATGTTAAATATTGGAATTATATGGACTCCAAAATTGCCCATATTGGATTCTAATATCACATATATTACAATCAAAAAACACATATATTGGAATCCAAAAATTCAAATATTGGAATCCATTATACGGGCTAGCATCCGCTAGGAATTATCTATGCTTTGGACTAAACAGAACACATATATGATTTATACGGGATAGAAACTACTAGGCATTATTTATGATTTTCTATATACATAACATGTTTTTATTTTATAAGGGCTAGTGGCCACCAACCATTATTTATGCTATGTTATATACATAAAATATTTATGTTTTAAATAAAGGCTAGTGGCTGCTAAGCATTATTTATGCTTTGTTATATATAGAACATGTTTCTATTTTATACGATATAGCAGACACTAGGCATTATTTATGACATGTTATGTATAGAACATGTTTTTATTTTATATGGGATAACAAACATCTTCTCTTGTCCTTCAATGGTTGTAACAAAGGCCACAACATGGTGTTAAATTTGACGTCCGTTTAGACGTTATTTATCATTTTTATCCGTAAAATAGTTGCAAATATTTGAAATAACCATCACATATGACTTTCATATTTTAGATATGACTATCAATTTTTCTAGATATTTATTTATATATTAATTATATTAAAAAATATTAAAAACAATTAAGTATATACAATATAATTTTATATTTATTTTATGAACAATGTAAAAAAATACTATTTTACAATTTTTCAAGGGAAATTTTTTCTAATAATTCACCACAGAAGTTATTCAATCATATTGTCATCTTATAATCAATGAAAATATAAATCCTCCCAACTTATATTTTGACAATCTCATCATAATATAATAGAGTTATGTAGTACTTTCATAATAACATATGTATGTATATATTATTGACAATGTTAAGCAAATATTATCATAACAACAATCTAAAAAAAAAATAGTTATTTAGCATTATCTTGCTCTAAATATTTTATTCCCTCTACCACATTCAATCCCCGAGAAACTTTTTATGATTATTTTTTGTACAATTCAGCCATCAACCATTTATATTTTATACAATCTTTGTGTCTACTTTTCATCCCCACCATAAAAATTTCAGAAGGGTTTCCCTTTTCACCTAATGTAATACACAAAGTGTTTTTAGAACTATATGAAAAATAGTTTCTACTCCAGACCTTTTCTAGGTATCTTATGGTTATTCCCCGACTATATCAAGAATGTTCCTTTCCCCAAGTGAGTCTTGGATTCAATAAAATTGATATTTTTAATTGAATCTTGTTCATATCTTTTTAACATCAGTAAAAATGAGATTGTCGAGAATAGAATCGCAGTTCACAGTATAATGATAATAATTTTATAAATTCTGACATGCCACCTCGTATGTTAACAACTTTCATACCAAACCTGAATGACATCTTCCTATTGTATGTTTTTTTATCCCATATAGCAATTCCTCCATATCTAAAATAAGTAAATAACTCTTATTACTACCTGCAGGGAAGTAAACAAATTTTATTTTCATCGGTCGCATATCAATTATAACCAATTGAAATAAACAACATTTTAGCTTATAACTACCGGTTACCATTGAGATTGTGGCTTGGATTACACCACCTTTACACGTTGTTGGATCCGTTGATGCAAGAGCTATTTCAAATAAACAATCATCAATTCATAATATATTTCTTATTATTGAAAATGTTAAAGGTATGAGCACATGATAAATCACAACAAGGGATAATCTTCTCTATATTAATTCATTGTAACATAATACGAAATATATAGAGGGAGATTTTCCTATAAAATAGGAAACCTCCTATAACAACTATCCAACAACTCACTATATACATGAGTTGTTAAAACAACTCACAATATTACATTTAGAGTGAACCCATACCAACAATACTAATGATTTAAACTTATTATAATCCATGAAGCACTAATTAATATTTCCTAACATTTCCCCCTTAGTATGAACATGGGAAGAAAACACATTTGAAGAATTGGAAATATAATCGTATGCCTCCACATACTTTTAGGTCTGCATACTGCTAGCTTGGATCTTGTTGTCTCGAATCTTGCTACACATGACCAATTCGATTCAACACATTGAATCCCATACCGGATGATCACACTTCCATTGATTCAACTACATATGCAAACTCAACAGTTCCCATTTTCACTTCCAGTGAACGCTAGATTTCACCGACCGATTGATGTTAGAAGTATGACGGTTTAAGGATCTTTGTAGTCGAGGATCACTCCAATTTAGCTACCCTCCTATACAACTGTTCTCATCACCCAAAATACACATCCTCCTCATTTCAATCTTTAGCATGGAATGAAAACCATGTTTTATTTTTGCACACGCCACTCAAAGCAAACAACTAAAATAGTATAAAATAATGCCACCAAATATATAAGAGACCCCATCTTTGGTGACTGACGAGAGGCATTGATCACCCTCCATCCTCCGTTGCTTCTGAAATCCAGTACATGTGTTGTTAAATCAGCTGAATTTAGATATGAAGCTCATTTTACAATTTATTCCCACAGGATGGACATCGCGTACAAGAAAAAGTGCATCCAATTATTGAAATGTGAGGCAATTTTTTTTTAACAATATTTTGACACTTAAACTAATAAAAATGACAAATATCCTAAAATCACCTATTTGACTAACTTGACAACACAATAATGTTAATGAATCTATTACAATAAGATATCTAACAATGACACAATTGACATTTTGACTTGATGATTTAAGATGACACAAATTGATGAGTTATATTTAACACAAACACTACAAGATTTGACGATACTTGCACAAAGATTTTACTATAACCCTGTTACAATGATATACAGAAAGAACCCTTTCATGACACTTAAAGGAAGACAAAAATGATTTTTGACATTATTTTACAAAAGAATGAGAAATACACTTTACTTTTGATATAAAACCGCTCATAGCAACAAATAACTTAACTTACAATTTTTGACTGATATATTTTATAAAAACAAGTCAATGTGACACTAATAACTTGACTAATGAAAGACACGTATAACTCAGACTAAAAATTATTAACAATACATATACATATATACATATATATATATATATATATATATATATATATATATACATACATACATACATACATACATACATACATACATATATATATATATATATATATATATATGTATATGTATATGTATATGTATATACATATATGTATACATATATACATATATAATGTTGATGACTGGACTAACTACAAACTCGACATATGGTTATATACTTAAATGAAGAGAGGAGAAATTATGGAAAATGCAACATGTACAAGATCGGTGTGGAATGCAAAGAAGCCATGGGGACACATTATTGTGGCAAGAAGAGATCATAGACACACGTGTTTGGTTCATCTAAACACCTATGTAGATCATGTACAAACTAACCAGAAATGACACATGATAGACAAGATCTGAAAGTTTGTTCTTGACTGATTTAACTCTGACAACGTTTTAGCATGAGTATCCATTATAACATATACACAACAAGTCTGTGAATGATTCAAAACCAATGCAACAGGAATATATAATCAAATGTTTGGGAAAAATACAAATGCAGAGATGGAAGAATTGAAAAGATATGAACAATCAACTATACGGCTTCATTATGATGATCTCAAATGAAAGCGACATCTTTATCTTGATCTAACAATCAACTGACTCAAAAAAGATAGTAAATACAATTGGAATGTCATGCCCCAAAGCAATACTCACAAGCTTATTAAAATGAAGGAAATAATGAATACTTGGAGGAAACGAGTGGATCTATAACAGTAAATAAAATATGCTCTTGATCATCTTGATATGGCTCATAATCAATGCACAACAATTTGGATGGCCATCTATTAAATATGAATTAAGACAAGCAGGTTCAAATGTGAACCAAGAACTAGAAGTTGGGAAGATTTTGGTGGCATTTGAAGAGCCTCATCAAATTAACTTATGAGATCTCCACAATAATTAATCATCATTGTTTCAAAGCCATCAATCAACGAATTCAATAAAAAAATAAAGATCACATCTCATTCATGCTCAACTCTCATGAGAAAATATCGCTCTGGTACCAAATGAAGGTATGAGCACAGGATAAATCACAAGAATGGATAATCTTCTCTATATTAATTCATTCAGAACATAATACAAAAATATATAGAGGGAGATTTTCCTATAAAATAGGAAACCTCCTATAAAAACTCTCTAACAACTCACTATATACGTGAGTTGTTAAAACAACTCACAATATTACATTTAGAGTGAACTCATACCAACAATACTAATTATGTAAAATTATTATAATCCATGAAGAACTAATTAATATTTCCTAAAAAATGTGAGCATAATGTATTTGAAATAAAAATTAATCAATTCATAATTGATTTCATGTTGTGGTGAATGAAAGCTTAAATGGATAAACATAGTGGTTTATGTGGTGATATGGTAAGTATGCTATCAATTTTTATGTCTTATAATTAAAATTTAGCGGTCATAGGCTACACTTATATTCATCAAACCAACCTTTGGCAGAAAAAATTCCTCATATATTGATGAGGATTTACGACCGCTAGGCTATGCCTTCTTTGTCCGAACTACACTTAACTAGACAACCTTTAATGAGGATAACCAAATGTGTCTTTACATATGTATGAGTTGGATCAAGCCGTATGTAGTTCTTTTATGATGATGTTGAAGCCAAAACAATGTTAATTCAATGTAAGTAGTCAGTATGTAGTAGTGAATCAATGAAACATTGTAGATAGTATGTAGTTATAAATCAGTGAGATATTGATGAATGTAAGGTTTTTAGTCAAACCATTACTATATTGAATGTGGATGCATAGAGTCCGCTAAGCTCTATATACTTCATTTTAAATTGTTATCATAGCTTACAAATGGATTTCTTTAAAAAAATCTTTGACCCTATGCCAAGCATATAAACTAATATCTATTAGTTATTGTTTCCTATGAATTTTTGGGCCTTATAAATATTTTGTTTTAAAATACACATGGATATCATACGTGGTGTGATTGTTTATTCATTTTGGATATCTCCACACTCTTTTCGGTTACGTTATTTGGTTGTTGGTTGTCTACATAATCATTTATTGTCTTATAAATTTGTGGGGCTTATTAGCTATTTTTTTGTAAATTCACACAATTAACATACCTAGATCTGATGGTGTATTCGTGGCCAATGTGCCCACATCCTCACATCTATCATTTGAACTATAAAAAACATAATTTTGTTAAAAAATTGAAAACCATGGCAATTGAAGATAGAGCTCATTAAACATATTTATAAAATGATTGAAAGTAAATCACCATGTTGAATTGGTTGTGTAGCGTCAAGATGAAATGGTTGTACATCATATTTTATAGCTTTGTGGTTATTTGCATAAACAATAAATGTATAAGTAACATATTTAGGTTAAAATCCATTAAAAAAATCAATTTTTGAAGTTGTTTCGGTGATGAACCTTTCTTCATATGAGAATAGTAATGTTTCAAAAACATTGCTTGACTATGTGTCTCAACAATAAAAACAACATATAGTTTGGAATCCACTAATGCATGGAGTGTGACATTTTCTCCATAAAGCACTAGTACTAGAGAATTTTGGAACAACATCGAGTGAACATCTCAACCCATAACTCATACGATCTTTCGCAAGGAAAATGATGGATGTTTCCTTGTAGGATAATTTCACTTGTAGTTCCTTATTTGTGGCAGTTTCTCCATCCAATCCCTAGTGACTTCTTCTCTATAATCATCATTATTGTCATGGTTGTGTACACTAGATATTGTGTACATAAGACAAAAAAATTTGAATATCTCATTGCTATCATAGAGTCTGTAGCATCCATCCGAATTGATACTCCATTGTCTTTAACCTTTTCCATGTATCTTTTACTGTGTCTCTTAAAATTTTTGAATAACCAATTGGTATTAGAACAATAATAATATAATCCAACACACTAGTTCCAATAACTATTAGAAGCTCCATTATTACATTAGAAGAAATATCATTGGCCAAATTACAAAAATCAACGATCACACATTCAACATTGAAAGGATTAGTTAAAGGAATAGCTGATAAAGTTGATAGAAGATAGAATGGATATGCACATTTACAAGAAAAATTGTCTGTGACTTCCATCCTTGTTAGTATATTTCCTTCCAGTGACATCACATAGTTGTCTAATATTGTCTAAGCCTCGATGGGAAGAACTTCTTCCACCTCATGATATTTTTTCCATTTTTCCATTTTTTATCCTATATGGAAATTAGATTTTATCTTTCCATTTATCTCTTCACCTAATAGTACAGACAACTGGCGATAGTGTGATTTATGCAATTTAAATTTTTGATTACATTGGATTCACTGTAGGATGTCAATACAATATTATCGAATGCTTATTTCTCAAATAATGTTGAACTTTTTCTCACATTTTTTTGTCTCCTTTTATTCTTCGGTAGTAAGAATCAAATTAATTTGCTATTATACTAGCCTCAAAAGACCCAGTTGATTTAGTATTCCTTTTCAACCCATGAAATTTTGATTTAGATGGGTCTATCTCCAATTTAGTCAAATATGTTTTCCTTAGCATAGTAAACAACTTGGCATGTTTTGGAGGTGAAAGAAAACCTTTTATATGCAAGAAATGAAAAACAGAAGATGTTTTTTTGTTTCTATATAATTTTCTTGAATACTATAAATATACCATTTTGAATTTCTTCTACATTTGAACAACCAGTTTTGTCATAATCTATTAGAATCCCCAAATTCCAACCATATTTTGAACAAGAATATGGTTTTTGTTTATGGAGGCATGCATTTCCCATTTCTGAACAAAGAAACATCCAACTCCATATCCATAATAAGACACTTATTGTTTTCAAAGTCAAAGTGTTCCACTTGGACACATAGTGTCCCCAAATCAATAACTTCTGACAATAGAACAATACCAACTTCCTCATGATTTTCATCTATAACAAAAAACAACCACAGGTCGACGTGGTAGTTTTCAGGGGAATGGATTTCCACAAACCATTCCTCATCTCTTTTCTTCCAAAAAATACGCCTATGATGAATGGAATTGTTTTGAATGGAGCGCGAATAATGGAAGACATTTTACCTATAATTAGAGTAAAATACATTAATAATTAGGTCATTTCTGAACTTTAAAGTGTTTTTCTCACATTGTCTGATAAGGAATTTAAATACTACCCTAGCAGACACCAACCTCTAGAGTTATTTACTATGTATCATAACAAAGTAATTAACTTAATGGTTAACAACCGCTAGGCTTTGATAGGACATCTTATGTATCATTCAATTGGTTATAGTAATTCATATTTTGTGGATCAAATCAATAATAATAGAATTTTTATAAAATTTTGAAATCGAATTATGATGCATTGAAAGATACAAAACCATTTACACATTTTGAAATTATTACATATGAGATGGACAAGCTATAACATTATATAGATTTCATGGCAGGAACGTTAAAAAATATACACTTTAGTGGCAGATAGACTTCTATTCAACATATAAAAGAACATCCTAAAACATTTTTAAGCCATTTAAACCTATTGAATGATAAATCGTAGAGGACATTAAGATCTAATATTTGATATTTTGAAGAGAGTGTTTAAACAACAAATCATAATAATGGAGTTTGTGGTAGCTCAAGATTTTATGTTTTAGAAGATAATGTGATTTATGTGTATATCGGTCATATTGTAGTAGTGAGGATTAAATTCCTGTAACAAGACTAAGGAATATGTTTAAAGGATAACGGTAAGAAGATCTAATGTTTGGTATTTTTAGGAGAGTATTTGAGCAACAAATCACATTAATGAGAGTTAGTGATAGCTCATATTTTTTTGTTATATAAGATAATGTGAAATATATGTATATTGGACATAATTTATTAATTATGTTTTAATATCTATTAGTAGTCTAAGTATCGTTGTTTTAAGCATAGTGCTTGGTGGAAAAATCGAAAACAAGATATAAAAAAAAGGGGGAATGATTACACTTTTCCTAAATAGCGATTGAGGGTAAAAAGCACTAAGAATTTAAAAACAGTGATAAAATAACAAATCGCAACCTAGCTTAGCAGAAGCTAGGGTCCTATATTCATCTTGTCATTGTAATAACTATTTGTACACTTTTTTCTCACTAGTGATTTTCATTTATTATAATTGTATCATGTTTGATAGACTATCCATGGTGGAAAAAAGTGCTACTCTACAAATCCTCGATAAGAATCAAGCTATATGTATTGTCCATAACATATATTGTTTGTAACATATAATTCAAAATGTTTCTTATCGAATAATTATTTACCTAACGCTCAGCTTCATTTCTTATAAAATGTAACGTCACAAGCAGACGCTAGTTTCAATAGTTTATTTTATTGAAAATTGTGATAAAATAATAAATCATGACCTAGTTGAGCGACCGTGAGGCTCCTACCATTACGGTCATTATAAACACTATTTGTACAAATTTGGATCGCTAGTGTTTTTCATTGATTATAATTATATCATGTTGGCTGGAATGTACCTGGCGGAGATAATAGTTGCACTACATACCATATAGAGGGATCCATCCTTACATAGTTCCCATAAGTTATATTGTTTGAAACACATAATTCACATCAGATCTTATGGGAGAAAATGCTTAACAAACGCTAAGAATTTTTCCTTATCAAAATTAATGGCATAGGGACGCTAGGATCAATATTTTCATAATTTGAAAATAGCGATAAAATAAAATATCATGCTCTAGTTTAGTGGTCACTAGGCTCCCACCATTACTATTAGTCATTATAAATACTATATGTATAGCTTTGGGTCACTACTATGTTTTCATGGATTATGTAGTACTCATAAGATGTATTGTTTGTAACATATAATTCACATCTATTTATATGAGAGAAAATTCTTAGCAACCGCTAATCTTTTGTACGTATTGAATGGAATGCCATAATAACCACTAGGATCAACTATTTCTTATTTAAACACTATGTGCATGGCTTTTGAATGATAGTGTTATCCATTTATTTTAATTGTACCATATTTGTTAGCTATGTGTGGCAGAGAGAAAGTCTTGCATTACATACCCTCTAAATAGATTGAGACATATTATGTGTTTCCCATAGACTCAAAAGTTTCTTATTTTTGAAAATAGCCATAAAATAGAAACTCATGGTATAGCTTAGCGGCTGCTAGGCTCCTACCTTTACCTCTTCTCATTATAAACACTATCTTTACAATTTTGGATCGCTAGCCTTAATATGTAGTTCCCATAAGATACATGGTTTTCAACTCATATTTTACATCGTTTACTATCAAATAAAATTCTTAGTGACCACTAATCTCCTTTACTTATTGACATAAATGACATATCAAACCCTAGTCTCAAAATTTTCTTATTTTAAAAATATCCATAAAATAACAAATCATGGTATAGCTTAGCGGACACTAGGCTCATATCTTTACCTCTTCTCATTATGAACTTTATCTTTACTGTTTTAGATTGTTAGCCTTGGTACATAGTTCTAATGAGATACGTGGTTTTCAACTCATACTTCACATTGTTTCCTATCAAATAAAATTCTTAGTGCCCGCTAAGCTCCTTTACTTATTGACAGAAATGGCATATCATACCCTAGGCTCAAAATTTTATTATTTTGAAAATAGCCATAAAATAACAAATCATGGTTTATCTTAGCATCTGTTAGGCTCCTACCTTTACCTCTTCTCATTATAAACACTATCTGTAAAGTTGTGGATCGCTAGGCTTAGTATGTAGTTTCTATAAGATACATGGTTTTCAAGACATATTTCACATTGTTTCCTAACAAAGAAAGTACTTAGCACCCACTATGCTCAACTTATTGACAAAAACGGCATATTAGACCCTAGACTCAAACGTTTCTTATTTTGAAAATAGCCATACAATAACACTATCTGTATCCTCTTGGATCGATAGCCTTAATATGTATCCCAAATAGCTTGTTCGAACTTTCCACGTGGTACATTTTAATTGGATAATTAATTTAAATTAGTGCACACTATATCTAACAATATAGAAATCAATTTTGATAAAGAATGGAATGTAAATGTATGTATATTATTCTAATAAACTTCAAAGTTGTGTTTAGGATTTATTTCTTTTGTTTTCTTATCATATTTTTACTATGCTTGTTTTAATATATGTTATATAATATATTTGTTATTATGTTTATATTATTATAGGCTATAAACAATGAAAAATTGTATTGTTTTTAATTCATGTTTAGTTTTAATTTTTAAACCATGGAAAAATAAAATTAGGTAAATTCAAATTCCCTTGCATTTTTGAATATTTGAAATTTCAATAGCCCCCTTTTGCTTTTAGAGGGGGAATATGAAAATTTCAAATTTTCGTATCCCGCTCTTTTTCTATTTTTGAAATTTCTTTCATGGAATGTGTTAAAAAATATTAAATACCTTAGAGAAATGTTGAGTAGGGTTTCTGATTTTTTTGGTCAATCAGAAAAGCATGTCTTCAAAATAAAAAATGCACGCAGTCGTAGATTACAAGGTGAGTTTTGAATTCGGTTTTTTTTTTTTTCATGTGATTATAATATTTTTTCAGAGAAGGAACACAAAATATGCATAGATAAGATGCACATGAAGGAGGATAGAAACAGAGGTTATGAAAAGAATCGCACAGATTGTTTGATTGAGGTAGCAGATGGAGGTTTCACAGATAACATAAAGCATGAAATAATCCCATATATTACTAAATTAGGTATTTATAGTAAAGGTGTACCTTTTTTATTGTGGGATCTATTGGTTTCTCTGTAGTTGACTGATTCTTGTGTTTTGCATAGCAATCCAATCGTGATCTGCACAAGCCTTTCTTTTTCCTACTGAATCGTGCTCTGTAGTCAAGCCTTGTTTTCCAGTTGTTTTTGATCTCCATGCAAAACTTCCTTGTTCTTCATGAAAACTAATTTTTGTGTGTGTTAACAAAAGAAATTTTAATCCCTTTTCTACTCTAGTATTTATCTTTGTTTAATGTTTTCCCATTTCCGCCATTCTATGTCTCTCTTTGGGTATTTTCATTTTAAATTTTTTGTTCTCATTCCTGCAATTATTTTTAAGGATAATGATAGCTTCGGCATAGTCACCTTTTTTAAAATTTTATTTTGGTTGGGAGAACCAAAATAGTTTAATGTTGTTCATTAAGATGATGCAAAGAAACATTGCTAATTAATGCATATTACATTTTTACATGGTTTCCACTTAGACATTTTAGGAAAATATACGAGGTTAAGAAAATTATTCAAAACTATAAAACCATATTGAGAATTCAATTGTATGATAATTATTTCCAATTATATATGTGTTTCCATGTAAAATTAACCAAATGTAATATCTTCAGCAATTTTATGTTATGTACATTTGAAGTTAAACACATTATATATGCATCAATATTATTAAATCTAATTTTAATCACTATGCATTTAATAAAAAAAAATATTCTTCCTTTTGAGCCCGCTAATCTATCCCAAAAATTAACATATCTTTGAGGATTCCATGATATAATTCTTTATTTCGACAACCTATTTACGAAACCCCAATTTTATTTCGAATTACATACATGATTCTACACGTATATTTATATATCCATTATATAAATTTTGGATTTATTTGTTATCGTTTGTATCTTTTCAATATGATTTATTTTCTATGAATAAAATCTACCATAGGAAAAGTTGTCTACCCTAGCATCGCTAGGATATAATTCTAATTTGGAAAAAAATATCATTTTCCTTGGCCCCTCATGGATTAGTTGTTTTTATATAGGAAACACAATGTTTTTGGTCCTAGCGATCACTTTTGTTCTTTTTCTGCTATTATATTCACAAAGATTAACAATTTAGATTTATAAAACAACTTCATTATGAACATGATATATTTACCTTTAAGAATAGATTAGCGGCCACTAGGATGCAACGAGTAGATGGTGTTGTATGTAAAAACATATTTTATATATTCTCATTTGCAATTCGAGTTTCTATATTTTTCATAAATGTAAAATAATTATGCCAAAATATTGTAAGAAGTAGATAAATCTATATGTATACCTATATAACATATTAAATATATGATTTTACATGTATATTTATGTATCCATTATATAAACACCAGATTTATTTGTTATCTTTTATAGCTTTTCAATATGATTTCTCCTATATGAATACACTCTACATGAAAAATGTTACGTGCAGTAGTGCCCGCTAGGCTATAATTCTTATTTAGAGAAACCATTTATTTGGTGTTAGCAATCACTTTTGTTGTTTGTCTCCTGTTATATATGCAAAGATTAAGAATTTAGATTTATAACATAGCTTCATTATGAACATGATATATTTACCTTTAGGAATAGCTTAGCAGTCGCTTAGGGTGCAACAAGTAGATCACATTGTATTTAAAAACTTGTAGTATAACTTCTAGGTCGCTAGTCCAAGTTTCTTTTCTTGTCCTAAATGTAAAATATTCTACCAAAATATCATAAGAAATAGATAATTCTAGACATATAGTTGTGTAACACATGAAAAACACAATTCTAAATGTATATTTATGTATCCATTATATAAACTCCATTTATTTGTTATCGCTTACAAATTTTCAATATGATTTCTCATGTATGAATACACTCTACATGAAAAAACTTATGTACACTAGCACCCACTAAGAAATAATTATTATTCAGAGAAAACATTCATTTACCTTTCGCGGCCTCATGGAGTAGGTTTTTGTTTATATAGGCAACACACTATTATTTGGTGTTAGTGATCGCTTTTGTTGTTTGTTTCTGTTATATATGCAAAGATTAACAATTTAGATTTATAACAAAGCTTCATTATGAACATAATATATTTTCCTTTAAGAATAGCTTAACGACCGCTAGGGTACAATAAATCCAATTCTATATGTATACCATTATATAAATTCTAGATTTATTTTTTACCGTTTATATAAACTCCTTTTTGAATACAATCTACATGAAAAATGTTTCCTACTCTAGCGACCACTAGGCTATAATTCTTATTTGGATGCAATCTTCATTTACCTTTGTGGACTCAAGGATAAGTGGATTTTGTTATAGGAAACACACTTTTTTGGGTCAAGCAATCGCTTTGTTATTTGTCTCATGTTAAATATGTAAAGATTAAAAATTAAATTCATAACACAGATTCATTATAAAAATAATATATTTACTTTTAAGAATAGCTTAGCGAAATGCTAGGCTTCATCGATTATATCAAGTTGTATCTAAAAAACTTGTAAATCTTCATGGTCTCTCATCCACTAGGTTATCCCAAGACATAATATTAAGACCTTACGATTAGTTGGATTAAACAAATTAAATTAAAATAGTTTGAGCTAAGCGGGTGCATTAGGTACTTCCACACTATAATATTTCAAGCTTAGTGGGCACTATAATCTATCAAGTTACCCAATTATATTTTGATCTTAGCGTCCGCTAGCTTATGACACAACATAATATTTGGATCTTAGAAGTCTCTAGGTTTTAGTAAAATAAAGTAAGATATTATAAGCTTAGTGTCCGGTAGGTTATGCCAAAACATAATAATATGATCTTAGTGAATATTGGGATTTAAAAAATTAAATCAACATAGTTTGAGCTTAGCAGCCACTAGGTATTTAAACAATATATTATTTCAATAGAAAGAGTCACTAGCATTTAAAAACTAAATAAAGACATATTGAGTTAAGTTTCCACTAGGTTTTGTTTCAAAAATGATAGTGTAATCTTCGAAGATGCAAAAAATATGTGTATAAATTAGTTGAATTTATCATATGATTTTAAGATTTTAAATTAATATATTTTGAGCTTAGCACCTACTAGGTTATGCTACCACATAATCATTGGAACCTAGCGGTGGTTAGGATTTAATAAACTAAATTAAGGTATTAAGAGCTTAGCGGCCGCTAGGTTATGCCACAACATATTATTTGGGTATTCAATTCGCTAGGTTATGTATCACAAACATTATATGTATTGCAAAGAAGATATATATAAATTATTTGAATTCATTCTATGATTTTAATATTTTAAACTAGGATATTTCGATGATAAGTCTTCAAAAATAGTACATGAGGAACCAGTCCATGATAAGTCTTCCAGTAGTGGACTCCCATGATGATTACAAGCAACTTATCATACTAAATATATGCCAAAATATGGGGAAGAGTTGTAATCAACTTTACTTCACCCATAAATACTTCCTATATATACACTTTGTTATATAGACAACCATTCTAGCCCTTAATCAAAAACTAAATACAAATGCATCCAGGAAATATTAGGTTGTTCGGCCTCTCGAGATCCACCTCATCGATGATATCAACATTTGTGTCCCCTTTACTCTAATCATAGGAGGAGGATGAATTAACACAACATTCCAACATTTTCACTTTAGCACCAACAGGGAGTTCTATACCCCAATTTTCTGCAATCACCTCCAAACCATGTATAATTGCTTGCATCCCCCTTATCAAGGCATGGAAATGATATTAAAGGCTGACTAGACACTCTTCCAACTTCTCATTCTCCTTATGCAAGATAAAATGACCCGAAGAGTTAGATAATATGTTTTCCACACTCAACCCTTGCGCCATGTAAAAAATGTTCCTCTTCCCTTTGGACTAGTTTAGGTTAAGCATCAACTTGTGCATATTCTCACAAATATCACCATCATCTTATTCTTCGATCGCGACCGACCTGGACCTTCTCGAGCCAATTCTACATAGTTTTGTTCCAAATTTTCCCATCCATCCAAGAAGTAAACGATTCCCCAACATCCTTTCCCTGTCATATCTCTCTACCTCTTCCTGCAGGACCACACTCCATGCTACCCAAGAAACCACCAGTACCCTTGTCACCATTATAGAGAGACAGGAAGCACAATGACCAAAAATGAAAAGAGGAAAGGGGTAGTGAAATGTTCAATCATCCCAGAGATATAAAGCCACCACCACACAACACATGAAAAGAGGAAAGTGTGAGGGTATCAAATATCATCGATGAGATATCCTAATCACAAATATCATGATTCTCATTAAAACTCTTGAATGCTTGACACCATCTTACATCTCACTCATGCGTATAATCCTTAATCAATTTTGTTTATCGTATGAATGTAATATATCAATGTCATAAATGCCCATTAAAGTCACACATGCCATATCCTCTTGTCACCACCAAAAAAGGTTACCCCTCATAATAATCTAACAATTTTTATTAAAATCTTATAATTCATTACGTTTTGAAAAATTAAAGTAAGTTTTTTTGAGCTTATCAACCTCTAAGTTAATCAACCATGTTATATTGGAGAATTGTATAACAATCAAGATCTGTATAAATTAGTCGACTTTATTGTATGATTTTAAGATTTTAAATTAAGATATTTCAAGCCTAATGCCTACTAGTTTATGCCACCACATAATATTTGTAGCCTATCAGTGGTTAGGATTTAATAAATTAAATTAAGATATTTTCAACTTAGCGGCCACTAGGTTATGCCACAACATAATATTTGGATCTTAGTAGTCTCTAGGTTTCAACAAAAGAAAGTAAGAACTTAAGAATATAATATTTTGAGCTAAAAAGTTAATAGTATTTAACAAACAAAAGAAAGACATTTTGAGTCCAATGTCCTCTAGGTTATGCTTAAACATAACCTAAAAAATTATATTGTAAACTTAGAAGTCATTAGGTTTCAACAAATTAAATTACATTGTTTTGAGCTTAGCGACCTCTAAGTTTATCAATGAAATTGACTTTGGAGATCTTTATAGCAATTAAAACTAGTATAAATTAGTTGAATTTTTATATGAATTTAATATTTGGAATTAAGATATTTCGAGCTTAGCGCCCATTCTAGGTTATGCCACCACATAATATTTGGATACTATTGGTGGTTTAAGATACTTTGAGCTTAGCAACCGCTAGCTTATGCCACAACATATTATTTGGAGATTGAATTCACTAGGGTTCAATAATTCATAGTTACGATATTTATAGTAGTTAACAAACTCTAGAAAAATATTTTGAAATTAGTTGACGTTAGTTTAAACAATGACATAATATATGGAGGTTACGGTCGATAGGATTAAATAAATTAAATTAACATATTTTGAACTAAGCGGAGACTAGGTACTTCCATAATATATTATTTTGAGCATAGTGGTTGCTATCATTTAACATGTTATTGAATGATATTTTGAGCTTAGCGTCTACTAGATTATGACACAACATAATATTTGGTGCATAGCACACATAAGGTTTAAACAAAAGAAATGAGATATTATTAGCTTAGCTGCTTTGGTGGGTTATGCCAAAACATAATATTTGGATCTTAATGGTCACTAGGATTTAGCAAATTTGAATCAACATAGTTTGAGCTTAGTGGCTACTAGGTACTTAAACAATATATTATTTCGAGCTCAAAAGACAGTAGCAGTTAACAAACAAAAGAAAGATATTTTGAGCTTCACGGCCACTAGGTTTTTCCACAACATGTTATTTGGAGATTTCATCACTAGGGTTTAATAATTCATAATTAAGATATTTTACAACATCTAACAAATTAGAGGAAGATATTTATAAATTTTCTAGTGTTAATCCCACAATATAATATTCCAAGCTTAGTTTTTCTAGCACCTAACTAGTAAGAGAATTATATTTTGATATTAGACAATGGTACATTATGCCACACCATAAATTTTTGGAGCTTGGTGGTCACCAATTTTATCAAAATAAAGTAGGATATTGTGATATGAGAAGCCACTAGGTTATACCAAGACATAATATTTGGAGCATAGCAATCTTAAGGATGTAAGAAAACTCATTAAGATATTAGGATCTTAGCCGCGACTACGATATGCCAAAACATAAAACTATTTGGAATTAGAGTAAAAGTGGGTTTTTCCAAATGACCCACATACTTGCACAAAAAACCCTCATGGCCAGATATTATAGTGAAACAAGAAGAGAATGATCTCTTATGCAGAAAAAAACAAAATAATGAAAATTCCCAAACTGGAAAAATCTAAATTACATTTTATGGATATTCATGAGAGTATTTGTTTCATCCTTAGCATCAGTCAGTAGGGCTTCCTTCAACCAACACATCCACTAACTTAATGTGTTCTAGGAAGTCTTCGTTGATTTTCATCTAGGTCATGTCCATGTGAATTTTCCATTCCTTGATAGTAGATACTAAGTGTAACATAATCTTCAATGGCCTCATGCAGATTAGGAGAGATCTTCTCTAAATTCTCATGGTGTTCTGAAGCTACAGTGGGGGAGCCCATTTTTCCTCGATAGAGGAGAAACATGGTAAAATGAGGATAGATCTTGAAACACATGTGGAAGTTCGATTGTATGCTAACTTCCATACAAAAATGAGGGAGGGAAACCACACATGCTTCCATGATCAAGTGAATTGAGTTAGTTGTAGTCATTACAATGTCCGTGGAGATGAGAGAAGCATTGACAAGATGTGGAGATAAATTATATTTCAGGTCCGAAAGTGGTTCAGAGACCTTAGGAGAGTGTTCTAAGGGGTACAAAGGGTTAAGATCCACCAGAGAAGATGAGGGAGAGACAATATCGAAATAACGAGGGGAGACCACCAGACCGTGTTGGCTAATGATCATGATGTCTGGATCAGAGTTGAAAGGGGGATGAAGGCGGTAACAATGATGATGGAAAGAGGGAGTTGGTTGTGTAAGAGGACGGGGACATGACATTGATTTCCGGCTTAGAGGGGAAGCGTAATATTTATTTTTGGGAAGCTGACATTTTAAAGAGAAAATACAAAAGGCCTTGGTGTAGGAAAGGACCTTCATCTTCTCTATCTAGTTTAAGGGACTTCTCAAGTGATTGAAATAGAAAATCCACAAATTTTACCTTTTGATCATGTCGAAGATGCAAGAAGAAAAATTTGAGGTCCATAGATCACTTTGTAGTTTTCTCTAGCGTGAATTACCTCTTCATTTCTCAACAACCTTATCCCAAGGTTGTGGAAGCAAGTCTCGTTCATAGCCCGAGTGATACATTCTCATATTTTCACCAGGACACAAGAACTCATCCATCTCCTCCTGAAGCGAGCATTTAAAATAAATGTCTCCCTCCATGGGGATCCCTGTCGCAGTCGTAATGGACTCTGTCGAAATAAAAAAATTCATCTTGCCCACTTTGACTCTTCCTTTCTTCTAGGTTGTCAACACATTGTTGGTCACTTAGATAGAGTGACTAGATAATATTTCCATAAATGACGTAACACCACCATCATGTAAAATATTCCATACTACCGAGTCATCCTTGACCTCTTCACAGGAAGAAGGCTCAATGTGTTTGATGGTGCCACCCATAGTGAATAAGGATATTGTGATAGTGATTTCCAAAGGCCCGATATAGACGATGCTTAAATAGAGATGTCAAGCACCTTCATTCCAATCTTCAACACGTGTCTCCAAGATTTCTAATTGAAATATTTCCTAATTAGTAATAGTCATTAATTTATCCCATCCATCACACGAATGCAATCTATGAATGCCATAAATGCCCAAAAAACCTACAAATTGTGTATCCTCTTGCCACCGCCAAAGGAGGTTATGCCTCAACATAACCTCGACAAATTTTATTGAATATTTGTTAATGTTTAGAAAACCACAACATTAATTAGTTAATGTTCTTGCAATTACTACATTTAGTGGAGATTAAAGGTTTAAATGTTAGTGATATTAGATGTATTTAGTTAATATATATTATAAAGGAAGAATCTACAAACAAAATGGAGCAAGGTGAAATAACTAATTTTTCTAGACATGATTTCATATTGTATATATTATCAGACAACAAATCATAAAGCAATATCTTATTATAATTTATTTATTAACACATCTATTTATTACATTTAGGTTCTCCAAGGTTGTTCATTCTACACATGAAAATGAAGAGGTAAGAACAAAGATGTTATAGGAAGCACAAGCAACACTTGTGATGGGAATTTGTTTGTGAGATTTGGTGAGGTAATTTCACAAACAAATGTTTGACTGAAATGATATGGGGATGTTGTTGTTTCAAAAAAATGCATCCCCACGATTCCTCTTTGTCTTATTTGATTTTTTCAATGGAGAGCAACATTTTTAATTTATATCAATATAAACTTAAATGTAGATACAATTACAGGTACGTGGCAAGACTAATATGCTTATTGGGTTTGTGTTCTCTTACATGTACAATTATAAGTATAATTATAGGTACATGATAAGAATAATATGTTTTTTCATATTTTAACTAGCCTCATGGATGTTAAACTTTATTCTTATATTAAACCCTTATGTGACTTTAGACTGGTGTGGGTATATATATATATATATATAAACTTGAATCAAGATTGTTTTGTTGCAGTGCAGTACAACAAAAGTTGGTTGTTTATATTATTTTGAGCTTAGTGGTCACTTTCATTTAACAAGTTACTGAATGATATTTTGAAATTAACGTCCGCTATCTTATGACACAACATAATATTTGGATCTTCACGGTTTCTTGGTTTTGACAAAAGAAAGTGAGATATTGTTTGTATTTTAGTGGTCACTGGGATTTAACAAATTAAATCAACTTAGTTTTAGGTTAGCGGCCGAATGTATTTTAAGAATATAATATTTTTATATAAAGAGTCATTATCATTTAACAAACTAAATAAATACATATTGATTTTAGTTTCCGCTAGTATCTCCAGTGTTAATCTCATGATGAACTTCCACCTTGTTGGAGGATTGAATTGATATAACAAAAAAAGGTATAGTAGTTTGGGATTGAAGTGAAATTTGTAACCTATTTTTTAAATTTGTTACTACTCAAACAGAAGTGTGACTAGCATTGTGGATGTTAAAATTTATTCTTATTGGAAGGATTGAAAGATTTTTTAATTACTAAAAAATGCATTTTATGTTGTACT
This sequence comes from Taxus wallichiana var. yunnanensis, assembly GCA_018340775.1. NCBI lineage: Eukaryota > Viridiplantae > Streptophyta > Pinopsida > Cupressales > Taxaceae > Taxus > Taxus wallichiana. Next base: position 434,096,696 of record CM031236.1, on the reverse strand, counting down.
TATAATATGTTGTTGTTTGAATGAAAAAATATTTAACATGTTTCTAAAATAGTTTGATGTCTTTTAAATGTCCTAGATCAATTTTTTTCACAAAAATTCTTTTCTTAAATGAATTGATGGATATCAATGACTACAATGCTAAAGTATAACACCTAACATATCAGTTATTAGACCAAACATATTCATTGTCAAAACATATGTTGTCTTGCAAAGGATTTCTGGAGGAAAAATTGGACTAAGGATTTACTCCCAAGGTCAACAAGTTGAATTCTTCTGCCTTAACTAGAATTGAATTGTAAATATTGGAGGATGAAAATTGTATTTATTTGAAATATTTGTTACTTACTAAAATAAATTTTGATTTTATACTTATAATATGTTGTTGTTTGAATGAAAAATATTGAACATGTTTCTAAAATAATTTGATGTCTTTTAAACGTCCTAGATCAATTATTTTCACAAAAATGCTTTTCCTACATGTGTTGATGGAGATCAATGACTACAATGCTTAATTATAACACCTGACATATCAGTTCTAGGAAAAACATATTCATTTTCCAAACATATGTTGTCTTACAAAGGATTTGTAGAGGAAAATTTGGATTAAGGATTTACTCCCAATGTCAACATGTTTTTTGGTTAGTTGTTCAAAACAAGATTTTAACCCTTGACAATGTGAGAAAGGATATAATTAATAATTGGACCATAAGAAATATCCTTAAAGATACTAAAGAAAATTTTCTGAAATATTTTGATAAATGTAATTATTCATACCCCTAGAAAGGGTAATAAATGTGTGGATTATCTTTCCAATTTAGGGGCTAAAGGTAGTAATTTTAAAGTGTGTGAGAGGGGAGATGATATCACCAATGTTATTAATCTCATTAATAACATTAATTACGATATGTTGGTGGCTCTTTTCCCTCATTGGGATGTCATCCTTGTACTTATGGTTAACAAGACCCTTCGCACGTGTAGGATATATGGTGGGATTTGTATTAATTTTTCTCTTACAATTCATTTTGACAATTAATTCTACCATTTTCAATATCAATTGACTAAAACCATGGGAGGTGGTCATTTGAGAACCGAGACCAAAATCTATGGTTCCTGAAGGAAAACTCCTCTTTTGGGCACATTCTACAAATGGGGGTTTAGGAATTTCATCTCAAAAATCATGGGGTCTGATCCTTATCTTGTATTAGAGATTGGTCAAGCATGGAACAATTGAAGCATAGTGATTTGCAACATGGAAATTCAATTTTTAGAGGATTCGATAGCACATGAAAATGGAATAGAGAAGGATGGTTTAAATATATTCAAAGACCGCACTAGACTATGAAGCATGAAATTGAGACTTTCTTCCGCAAAGAAAGAAATGGTTTACCTGGATGGTATGGTAGAGCTAGATTTTACATCCCGATATTTGAAATACGGTCTACCTCCACCTTATGAAGTACATTACTCTTGAAGCAAATTATAGAAAGATATTTACCCACCATCTTACTATGCCTAATATGTTTAGGCATAATATTTCTATGAGCCTTCCCTTTTTCTTGTTTATGTCACTCACTTTGTGTCGGTGAATGATTTTCAACAGGGAAAGATTGATACCGATATACCATGGTCTAATTATTTTTATTTTTAATAATGGTAAACCGGTGGTGGAAAAGGAATTAGAGCCCGAATCTAGGGATTCAAATGAAAATTGTACTCTTGTGGACTGTATGAACAAACTAAGGAGAAAGAAGAGTATGTAACCTCAAGGGAAGAGAAATCTTGCAGTACGGGGGCTGTAGGTTTTGATTGATATGAAAGGGGAGTTATCTAAATGGAAAGAGAGAGCGGAGATGGGTTGGAATGTGGCTTTTGATAAAATTACTCTCAGGGTGAATCAGGTGGAAATAGATATGGAGGCCTTAGGTGAAGTTGGAACAGATATGGAAAACAATGTCATGCATTGCATTAATGCCTCTAAGAAAATTTTCATCACCCAAAACTCTATCAGGGCTGATATGGTAGAGATCAAAAGTTTGGTTTTGGAGTTGCAAGGGCATGTGGTCAAGCTGGAGCAAGGACACAAAGTTTGAATGTATATCTCCACCTTAGTAGATTTGATTAGATGAAAGGATAGGAAGAGCGTCAACTGGAGGAGTACAAACGTTTGAATACTAACTAATTTGTTGGCTCTTGGAGATTTTATTTGAATGTTTGTGGATTGTATCATTCGGGATGTTTTTCCCTCCATGTTTTGTGATTTTTCCTTATATTGATTTGTTGGACTGTAGTTTGGGATAAGTTATTTTATCCCTTTTATCATATTTCTTTTCTACTCACTCTTGATGATGTTCATGATGCATTTTATTGTAAGGTTTCGAGTGCCTTAATCCCTGTATAAAGTATCCAATCATTATGTTCACGTATATTTAATAAATCTTTTAATAGTACTTTTTGTTAATGGAATTTTTAATTAAACAAGACAGAGTAGCAAGTTCATGCTTCTGGGTTGGGAGATGTGCTAGTTGTGTGATTGTTTAAAAAGGTTTCTATAATTTTTTGCATTATGTGCTTTTTATTGCTAAGAATAACCAATTTCAAATTTTTGTCCAAAGTACAATGTACCAATACTTAATGTATAAATTATGCACATACGGTATTCTAACATCCACATAATGATAAAAATAGAATGTCCCTATGTAATGATTTTGAATGCATAAAATATGTATATACTATAAGTACCCAATTTAAATGTTGCACATATTATAAGTACCCACGTTAAAATTCATGTAGAAAAAAAATAAAAAATAAAATTATGCATCAAATAATTTTTTTAAAAAAACATAAAGCGGCCTATAATCATATTATGATTGAAAATATTGCAGCAATATAAGTGGAATTTTGAAATACATAATATGCTAGATTTTTCAGGTGCACTAAAATAAACCACCACAATTTTACAAGTTGAATATTCCTACCTAAAGATAAACGTTTGTTATTAAATGGAATAGCCGAAATAAATCAGTTAAAAGATTTATCACAATAATAGTAACTAATAATAGTATTATTTTTCTTGTCTTTAACACAATATAATCCATATAAAAAAATTATGGTTGGAAAATTTAATACAAACATAGAAAAATTGTATTTTATAAAAGTTAACTTACAAATCTAATTTTTATTGCAAATTGGGATATAGCAAAGATTAAACTTTTTGACTAGAAAAAAATATTAAAAAATATATAAGGAGTGGGATGGGATTTAATTTAGAATTGTTTATAATGTGATTTGTTAAATAAATTTTATTAATTTTTATGAATAGTGTACTATTTTGGATGTGCCACTTGTCCAAGCATGCAAATACATCTTCCTTTTTGGATAAACATTAAATGTAGTGAATATTCTATTAATATTTTTTTCTAAATCTCATATCTTATTTAAAGATTGGACAAATGTCTTTATTAGAATTATGATTTTTATTAAATAGAATAAATAAATGTTGCAACAAGGCCTCATATTTTTCAAATCTATAATAACTAGCAAATAAAGAAAAATATAAATAAGTTTTGTAGATTTAAAAATTATTTAAATAAAAATAAACATTAGAAAGTTGAAAAGTTATAGAATTTTTTTATTTTGATTGGTGGATTGAGGAAATTTTTAAGTAATATGTTTTGAGCTTAACACCCACTAAGGTAACATAATAATTCCACAATATAATATTTTGATCTTATGGATCGCTAACATTTAACAAGTCAAAGAATATTATTTTTAGCTTAGCGTCCACTAGCTTATGCCACACCATAATAATTAGATATTATCGATCTATAGGATTTAACAAAATAAAGTAATATATTGTCATCATAGAGTCTGCTAGGTTATGCCACAACAACATATTTTGATGTACAACTACTATGTCCATTTTTTTGTATAAGGGTGAATATGGGGGTTTTGAAAGGACCCGCATCCTTTTACAAAAAGGCCCTTAAGGCAAGAATATGACATTGAAGCATAGAAGAGAGAAATCCCATAGGAAGCAAAAGATAAAAAGCCACATAGACATGACCCAAACAGAGAAAATTTACATTTTGTGAATAGTTTTGAGGATAGTTGTTGCTTCTTGTTGGGCCCCTAGAATATTTTCCAAGTATGAAGGCGCGTGGGATCCTAGTTATAGAAGGGAATGCAAGGAAAAAGTGCACAGGAGGAAGAGTTAAGAAGGCACATGGTTCGTGTGGCACGCGAAAGGAGGTTCAGGACTTAGCCAATTTATGCAACAAAGGTAGAACACATGAAAAGTGTGATCGGTTTATGCGCGGATAAGATGCCGGCCCTAGAATAGGTGGCCCAGGAAAGAGCATGTCAGTGATGGAATCTTCTAGAAGATCATCATGAGATGGAGTGGAGAGCTCAAGCCTAAAGGAACATGCTCACTTGGAGGACCACATTCGACACTTGGTGACGGATCTGAGGGCGCGGCAAGGTGAGTTGGTAGCACGGGAAGATGATAAATACAAGTGCACTGGGGAATGTAAAAGGAGACCGAGATAACATACAGATGGGGACATAGAGATAGAGGAAGAGATATACACAGTGAGAGAGAGAGATAACATGGGTGAAGCTCTGCAAGATTGCTACAAGTGGAAATTTGATGCAGAAAGGAATGTACTAGGATTAGTATTGTAATTTATTTTTCTTTTGGCATAGTTATACAAGCCTAGTGATGTGCATGACTATGGTCTGCCCTCTATGGATCTTTGTAATGAAACAATGAATACAATGAGGTTACCTGTTGAAAATAGACACGGATATCAGTAGCTTTAATGTATATTTCATTCATAGGAGTTCTCTTTCATTGCATGCTATGAATGAATGATTGTATCTTTCTTTTTGTTATAATATATGTTATGGAGTCTGTTAAAACATTCGGTCTGAAGAAGTTACAAGGATCTGGAGGCCGTTCTGAGCTCTATGATTCTTGTATGTCTAAACTTCTTTCCTGAATACTCTTACACTAATTATAGATAAATGCTTCCCACTAAAACTCACATAAAAGAGAGACTCAAGCACCCCTCGTGCCTTGGGGTGAGCACTCGCCTTCTGTTGGGTGATAGGCCGAACACGTATGGGATTCCTTCCTTTACAGTGGTGGGAGTAAAATTGAATACACTTCCATAGTAAAGTGTAGTGGTACTTTTGTTAAAGATAATAAGAAACATCTTAGAGTTTCCTTGTTCCTCGAATTATCCTTTCACAAATTTGTATTCGTTCTTTTGTTCTCCAAAATCTGTTTGGTTCTCCTACTCTTGCATTACCATATTTTTTCACAAATAGGTCATTGTAATCCAACACCAACACATTGAATGGAAACTCATTCTTAACATGAATATATTCTAAAATATTGTCATTGACAATGTCAACAATGTTGTAGCCATTGAATTTTATTGAGTATGTGCAGTAGAGGACTATTTGTGGACAACAATAAGGCCAAAAAAATAATATCAATTTTATCAAATACATCTTCTCATTGATTCCTGTGCACCACCATGACCATAAATCAATTCCGATATTCACTTTTTTACTACGCAAATTGAGCCACCATCCATACCACTAGGCTTCTTTTTCAAGACACAAAAATAAGTTCTTGGCAGTGTTATGGGTTTTTAAAATTCTACAAATTTTCCTCTCATGTTATTACAAATTAATCTATGTCATTTATCTATCAAGATGTGCTCCATTTTGTCCTCTTTCACTGCTCTAACAAATGTTTACTATATTACGAAATTATTTATTTGATAAAAAAACTACCTTCTACAAAATATTGAATAACAAACTTGCTTCCGTTTAATTATCTACAAAATCCCTACATGGATATAAGCCCTAATCAGTTATGGAAAATTTTACATTAACATAATTTCATAATTTTTGAGGGGCTAAAGGTGAGAATGCATACCAATTTTTGGCACGAAGAGTAAATCAAAATGTTTCCAAAAATCGAGCACATAATTTTTGACACTTGCCCTGGTGATATTTTTCTATTGATGAATAATCTTACGCATTGACAAAGAGAATAGAAAGGAAAATGTTAAAAATATAAAATCAAAAATGTCTATTTATAGTGATTTGTAATTGACAAATCCAACTACCAATTTCATTGGCACGCAAATTTAAGAGGGCACGCATATGATTTTACATTGCTTTATATTAAATGGCTAATTAATGGTTGACAACATTTACATGCTCCAAAAGGAGCACATATTTCGAATGGTGCATGTACTTTTAAATGGTGAATTTTACATAGCTCATTTTAATGGATAATTAATGTTGAGGCAACCACAACATTAATTAGCATTTTTCCTTACAAAATGGTTATCATTAATACTGCATTTGGTATTGTAAATAATTAATGTAAGAATTTAATATTATAATTTTTTTACTATAAATAAAATCCCTTATATAATTTGGGTAAAATAAAGCCCTTATTTCTTGTGCTTGCACTTTGACGTGTGACTCTTGACACTCATTTAGATGTTTTTGTTGATTGTAGCCGTAAAATACTTACAAAAATTTGTAATAAACATCACACGCGAATTACATATTTAATATTTAACCGTCAATTATTAATATAGATTTATATATAAATTATAAAAATTATAAAAATTTACATCAATATATATTAAAAATAATGAAATTTATACAGAATAATTGGTATAAATAAACACTGTTTTGTATTTTTGAAGGGCAGTGTTGAAAAATTACCATTACCCAAAAATTGTTTGATAGGTGAGTTATCGCACTTAGTTGTGTGAATCAAGACTCGTACTTAGCTATGTGAATCAAGACTCACACTTAGAAGTACAAGTCGAGAGGCTGGCACTTAGAAGTGTGATTCGATACTAGAAAAAATGAAGATGGATTTCTTCTAATACTTGTAAAACTAGAGTCCACATTCAACCGGAATATGTCCGATTTAGTGAAATAAACATTTATGGAGGATATGCTCGGGATGTATTGCATGGATCAGCAGTACAAATGGGAAGAATACCTTCCATTGGTTGAGTTTACGTGTACAATAACACCTACCATGCATCACTAAAAATGGCTCCTTTTGAAGCATTATATGGAAGAAGGTGTAGAACACCCATCAATTGGGATAGTACGAGAAGATAGAGTGTTAGTGGGCCCTAAAATGTTAACGAAAATGGAAAATAAAGTGAATCTCATCTATGAGTGATTGAAAGAAACTACGATAGGAAAAAAATTTACATAGATATGAAATGAATAACCAATAAATTTGAAATAGGAGACAAAGTATTCTTAAGGGTTAATCCCAAAAATAGTTCTATAATGTTTGGTAAGGCTGCCAAGTTATCACCAAGATATGTTGGACCTTTTAAAGTTTTGGAACTCATAAGTCCGGAAACATATTATTTGGTATTGCCTCCTACATTATCTAAGATGCATGATGTTTTTCATATTTCCTTTCTTAAGAAGTATGTTTTAAATGTTTCTCATGTACGTAATTAGAGCGTTTTGAAGCTTTAGGATCTAAGAATCGTAGTGGTTGAACCAATAAGAATTTAGGAAACTCATAGATTGTACTTGAGAAATACATAAATTACATAATGCAAGGTCTAATGGGACCAATATTCAGAGGAAAGTACAACCTAGAAGAATCTAGGAAATAAAAAATAGCATTTCCTTATTTGTTTCAGTCATAAAAATGATATTTTTCAATTTATTAAGTTATACTTGAAGTTAATTTATAAATTTGAAGTGATGAAATGAAAAAAATATGTCATATATCGAATGAGTATGGAAAAAGTGGGTGTTTCATAAGGCTATTACAACCAATAAATTGATGGTAGATAAGCTAAAAATTTGGTAAAATTTTGAGTTTGGATGGAAATGCATGATTGTTTTCCCTTTGTTGTATGATATAAATCTATTTGTTATTTATATTGTTGTTGTTAATGGGTAAAATCATTGGGATGATGATTCATTAAGGGGGAAGTATGTCACATCCCACATTTTCATTTCATTTTGTCACAAAATTGAGTTATTATCAAGGTGGATCATGAGGAGTTGGAGGCGAGAAGTATTACTCGGTTAGTGTCACAACTAGGCATACACATGTTTATCTTGAAAAGGATAAACATACTTACGCATAGTTGAGAAGATAACCGTGTAACGATGCTTGTCACCAAGCACTCATGAGAAACCTTACGTTAATACCCTATTTTGTTTGCTTGGTTGTTGAGTTACTTACCTTGTTGAGTTTGATGATTTTCATGATTGGATGCTTTGCTTGGTTGTTGTACCTGTAATTGATATTATTAAATTTCCTTTTTGTATGGAAGTAATAACTTGTAGAGTAAAGTATTTTAATTGACACATGGTTGTAATAAATTATTTTTTTATGTAAAAATAATGGTGAATGTTGAAAGTAATAACTCTTTTAAAACTTTAACGATCATTGATCATACAACAATAAAAGGGCCTTCAATCGGAACAAGTAAAACATTGGTTTTGTTAAGGTACAGGTTTGAGTATATTCATTAAGGAAAAATGTTAGTATAGTTACTTGATTATGATTATTTACTAATATGTCATATTACATGATCGTAAAGTATTCATCATGATTTTCATTCATTTTGATTTAACTTGTTGAGTTGGTAAATCGTCTTCGACCGATCGAGACTCATTTATTGATGAATGATCGATTATATCAATGATTAAACTGGTTTGCATGATTGGTTTAAATTAGTTTGTTGATATTACCTTAGCTGGGAAGAGTTAAGTATAAATATTGGAAAATGAATTTTGTATGGTTTATCAAATGGTTAATATAGCATTCTTAGACCATAAACATTGGGATAGATTATTGTTAATATGAAATAACCATATATGTGGGCATTGTATGATGTTTTAAAGATCACCGCCACATTTATGAGTTTTTATTTGTTTATAATTCAATATCAATCCGACTATAGTCGAATGGAAATTAGTTCAAATGGTTATATATTAAATTGATCGAATCATGACCCATGCAAATTATATGGTTTATATTCGTGGACCGCTCAAAATCTCCGGTTGGTATTAGAGGGAAGCTAGAGTTGGCGAGAGGGAGGTAAGTAAGTTAGCTACTACATGGAACCTATAAACATTAAATGCATTTAATGAAATCCCCATGGATCTCGGGGAATGGGATAATTTTTTATGATAAGCTATTGTGAGAGTTAATTTGGTTTTCACTCCTCTACCATTTTTTGCTTCCATTTGGAGCTTTACATGTGGTTTTTGTTCTAGCTATATTTAGAGTCTTTTGTGGCATATTTTTAACAAAATATTGTATGATGGTAAACATGGAATGAAGGCATTTAAATCTGGGGGTTGATAGATTGATTCTATTAGATGTTTTGGTTGAATGACTTGGTGGAAATAGTGTTAAGGAGTTTTGTGAGGATCTTTGCGAAGCTTTACAAGGCATGGAAATACCTCTTCCTATATTTTTATTTCATTACGAAATGATGGAATATTTTTGGTTTTTGATGATTTATTGTTGAAGTTTAATATGTTATTTTTTTTTATCATTGGTAAATAGTTTTTGAAAGGGACTATACCCTTATAAACAAAGAGGGCCTAGAAGCTAGAATAAGAATGAAAATAATTACAAGAAGGATAAAGATCCGAGATAAGACATAATAACCCAAAGTAACCAAAGAGCAATTACCCCAAAATATCAAACCAGTTTGAACATTGTAGAAGAGCAAAGCCAAAAACAAAAAAAAATAGCAAAAAACACAAAGGAAGGCAAAAGTAAGAGCGCGTAGATCCACAATTACTTCTTGGTGGCTTTGGTGATTCTGGATTTAATAGATTGTCAAGAGGTGAACATAGCCAATGTCATCATATGAGTAGAGTTAGTAATATCCAGCTGTTGAATGGTCTATTTTCTTTCCTTTTCGTGCCCCAAAGAGATGTTGGTATTCCACTGAGATTAGAGACGCTACGGACATGCTGCTCAATAAATTCTTTGATTACACTAAAAATATCCATATTATGGTCATGGTGAGTCTTGGATTTCCCTAGATGGTTGTCCAGGGAGTTCAGTTTTTGTAGATATCCTCAACTGTTTATTGTCAAGATCAACCTCCTCCTCCTTCTTCCTCTTACCTTTTTGCTTAGCCAAGTTTTTAACTTCTTCTTTCAACAACAACATGTCTTTTTCTAAGGCTTCCAGCATTTTTGTGAAGCTCTCGGTGTGTGCCTCCTGTGAACCAATACTGCTAATATGAAGGAGGTTATGAGAAACTTCCAAGTCCTAAGGAACGTTCCTCGAAACAGGGGTATCCAGGTTCAGTTTTTTAGAAGACCTAGTTATAGGTCTGGTCGAAGTGGAGGTGAAGGGGGTGGGAGCAGAGGTGGAGGGGATGATGGTGGGAGCCGAGAAGGAAGGTAAAGGGGTAGCAGCAGTGGTGATGGGGATAGAAGGAGAAGAGATGGGGGTAGCGGTAGTGGTGAAGGGGATAAGATGGAGCAGAGATGGGGAAGTTGGAATTTGGGAAACTTAAGGAGGAAAAGTTTATGCAACAAGAAGATGATACCTTGATGCAGAGGGACTACATGAGTATGCTTTTGGAACTCCAAAATGGAGCGCTCAAGAGAATTAAGAAGATAATGAGGGAAACATACTGTGAAACTTCTGCGGAAGTGATTGAGGAACACAAGATGCTTTGAGGGCACTGTGACGAATCTCCCCTCCAAAGAGATGTATCAAACCATCATGCGGGTGACCTTGTCAAAAGGTAGAGGGATAGAGCTGACCTGCAAACCCACCATGATGAAGACCAGTTTCTCATTACCCTCAACAAATTTCCTCTCCTCAGTAGCCTCATCAATCCTTTTATTAAAAAAGTGGTACCCATCCATCCCAAGGCATGTTGCTTCGGCTATTAACTCTTCATTAATTGCAATTTTCTGCCCGCCATATTCAACTTTGCGATCCTTCCAATCCTTCACAAATTACACAAAAATGCTTTGGTTGTGACCCTGTATCTTCTCAATAAAATTTGTGATGCCTCCCTAGTTGAGAAGATTCCAAAGCTCTTCATTATTCTTCCACTTGGGTCCTCATTTGGGCTCGATCTGACAAGGGGCTCCTCCCATTTTCACCTTGCTTAAGTGATTGAAAATATAATCTTCAAAATCCCTATGAGGATTTCTATAATAGATGCAATTTCCAATCTACCTTTCTCTTATTTTTCTCATGCAATGGGAATTATGATTAGTGTAGCCGTTGCTATCATAATAGTTCCCACGAATGCCTGTGTGAATGTTGCTATGTACCTAGGAAATCCCACATGTGTGAACTTCAGCCCCCTTAGAAACCCACTCCAAATCATCATCATCCTTACTACGGACTTGAAAATCCACAAAAACTTGTTTAAAAGTTGTTATAGGCAAAAGATTTCCCGCATGTGTGGCTTTAATCTTCATATAAATCCACTTTAAGTCATCATTATGCTTTCTATATCCTTGATTTCGTCAAGATCTGCTTGAGTGTTGTTTTAAACTTATCAACACATGTGAAAGTCTTATTCTTAAAGACCCACTCCAAATGCTCATTTATCTTACCCCGAATTTGCATGCTCATAAGTATCTGCTTGTATGTTGTTTTGAATCTGCTCAGGAATGTGATCACTATTATCCCAAATAATGTGATTAACATTTATGCCATAGTTAGCCAATGCATCTGCCACCTTGTTACCCTCTCGATAAGTATGCTTTATCCGAATATTATTGAAGGTTTGGAAAATACTTATGGATTCCAAGATGAATTCATTGATGTTCCAACTTGGAGGCGAACACTGATTAAGATGATTAATGATATTAAGCGATTTTCCTTCTAGAATGAGATTTTGGATATTATGAGTCTGAGCAATTCTAAGGCCCCATAAAGCTGATAATGCTTCAGAAAAATGATTAGTTTGTATTCCTAGTTTACCAACATAAGTAACAACCAAACTGCCTCTATGATCCCGGATCACTCCTCCCTAGCTATAATCCCAGGGTTACCCTTAGAGGCCCCATCAAAGTTCAACTTATACCAGTTGAGATCAGGAGGATGCCAATGTATTAGAGATCTATCAATATTATTATCGAGAATTATTTTAGATATTGTCAGCTCAATCTTCCATTGGGACAAGATATGCTCTTCATTTTCTGGATAACTCTTGTTCTTAGGGGTTTAAATCTAGCAATATTCTCTTTAATAGCATTAGAAATTTTCCCAATACTGAGCTTATAATTCTATTTACTATTTCTAAAGATGATATCATTTCTATCTTTCCATATCCTCTAGATAATATGAGGCATTACCAAATTCTAGAGCCTTCTCATAACACAATGTTTATAAGGTGGGCTCCATTGGGTCCAAAGTTGACTGATGTCCTTCGGTACCACCCAGGAAGCTTTAAAATTAGAGAGAGCAAAACTCCACATTTTGGTAGCATATTCACAATGGATAAAAAAATGACTGATATCCTTAGATTTTTTTTTACAGATGACATCTATTAGGAATTATGAAACCTTTTCTTATCAGGTTGTCAGTGGTAAGAATTCTACCCCTAAGAGCAAGCCAAAAGAAAAAGTTAATTTTAGGTGTTAGCTCAGTCATCCAAATTCTACTCCATTTAAACTCAGTTTGACTATTGTCGAAGAAAGTATTATAACTAGATTTTAACGAGTAGTCCCCATCAATAGAATTTCTCTAGACCAATTCATCCTTAACATCCAACTGACTTAAGGGGATAAGGTCCAACTGATCTTGTAGGGAGGAAATAGTTTGGATCAGATCATCTCTATCCACAGAAATTTTTTTCCATTTCTTTTTGTTACCATTTCTTTCAATATAATCCTTGATTCTAGTACCATACTTGCTTTCAAGACTATCTTTTATTACACCAAATCTATCCATAAGGTTGCAATTAAACCAGTTATCATCCAAGAATTTTATATCACAACCATCTCCCACTTTCCATTTACTTCCTTGTTTGATGAAATTTCCGCTCTTCACTAAATTATTCCAGAAAATGGAACCATAAGGAAGATGGTCATCTTGAAGAAAAGTAAAGACTGCTTGTTGATTAAGGTATTTAGCCTTAATTAATTATATCCATGGTTGCTTCTCAGATAGCATTCTCCAGCCCATTTTCACAATAAGAGCCTCATTCATTTTCTTTATGTCTTTTATGCCTAGGCCCCCAATAGATTTTGGAGTACAAACCTTATCCCAAGCAACTAAGTGATATTTAAACTTCTCCTCCATGCCCTGCCATAAGAAGTTTTTCTGAATCCTCTCAATTCTTTCTCTGAAGGTAGAAGGGATCTTATAAAGAGACATGATATAGATAGGTAGATTTTGAAGAGTGCTTTTTATGAGCAGGCACTTACTAGCACTAGAAAGAATGGCTCCTTTCCATCCAGCCATTTTTTTGAAATCTCACCAATAGATCATTCCACACCTTGGTAGAAAATTTTTAGTGCCAAAAGGAGTCCTAAGTATGTGGTTAGAAGTGAACTTATTTTACAGCCTAGAATTTTTGTAATTTTAAGTTGTCTTTCCTCAGGAGTGTTGAAGAAGAAAATGGAGCTTTTATCATAATTGATCTCTTGCCTAGAAGCATATTTGTAAAGTTGCAGAATAGCCTTGGTAGCCTTAGCTTCAAGGACGGAAGCCATTAAAAGAAGGATTGTATCATCCGCAAATTGCTGATGAGAAGTTGCTTGGCTGATGGAAGTGGGCTTTGAACCTTTCAAAAGACCGTCAATAACTGCTTTACCAATTGTTCTACTAAGACTGTCTGCCATAAGAATGAAGAGCAGGGGGGATATGGGGTCCCCTTGTCTTAGCCCTCTGCTGCTTGTGAAAAATCCCACCGGCTCACCATTAACCACCACTGAGAATCTGACCGTAGAGATGCAAGCCTTAATAATTTTTCTGAATTTAGCAGAAAACCAAATTTAATCAAAACTTTGTCTAGAAAAACCCAAGAGACCTTGTCAAAGGCTTTATTCATATCAAGCTTAAGGACCATATTCACTTTTTTATTATTTTCCATAGAGTGTATGGTCTCATGTACCATAATCACTCCATCTTGGATAATCCTACCTTTAATGAATCCACACTGTTGCCTTGAGATTAAATCATTCATAATAAATTGAAGCCTAGTAGAAATGATTTTGGTAAAAATTCTATAGATAACATTCACAAGGCTAATGGGTCTGAAGTCTTTGAAGTCCTTAGCATCCATTTTTTTGGAGCAAGCACAATGTGGGTGTTATTCAGCTCTTTCAAAAGATCCCCAGTTCTATAGAATTCATTCACCGCTCTGAGAAGATCATCCGAACATATTTCCCAAAATTTCTGGAAAAAGTTAATAGAAAAACCATCCGGGCTCGAGCCTTGTCACCTTCTAAAGTAAACACGAATTTTGTAGTTATTCTAGTGTGACAACTTTAGTGATATCTTTAAATCTCTGCTCCTCAATTTTGTCTTGGGGAATAGCCTCCAACATGAAATAAATTGCCTCATCAGCAATGATATTCCTCTCATTAAGAAGTTTTTATAAAAATTGAGAGCTTCCTCTTTGATCTTTGTTGAGATCTTTTATAATAGTGCCATTACTTTTAGCCACTTCCATAATCCTATTACAAGCTCTGTGCTTTAGAGTGGTCATATGAAAAAACTTTGTATTTCTATCTCCTCCTTTTAGCCAAATAGCCCTAGATTTTAGTCTCCATAAGGATTCTTCTCTGCTACAAATCGTATGCAGTTCTGAAAGAATATTATTTTCCATAGTTTGGTCTTCAAGAGATCTCCCCATTATATTCATCTTGGTTTCCAGATCTTGGAGTTTTTGTTTTAAATCCTTCTTCTTTTCAAACACATTTCCAAAAACTCTTTTATTCCAAATTTTCACCTGTTTTTTAACATTTTTGAGCTTCTGAATCAATCTAAACTGAGTAGTTCCTTGACCATTCCAAACCCACCAATATTTAATTTTGTCATAAATGTCATCATGCTCCATCCACATATTTTCAAATTTGAATGAGCTTCTGATGGGCTTAGTCCAATTGAGAAGATTTAAGGCAATCGGATTGTGGTCTGATCCAATTCTGGGTAGGGAAGAGAGGTGGAAGTCCTGACTAAGAATCCAACTAGCAGAAATCAGGGCTCTATCTAGTATAACTTGGATTAGATATTTTCCCAACCTTCTGTTGGTCCAGGTGTATTTATTCCCATGGAGATCCACATCCAAGAGATTAAGATCAGCAACAAAATCTGTAAATTCATCCATACCTATGGAAAAGCTGGAGATTCCTCCATATTTTTCATCTGGGTTTAGAGGAGAATTAAAGTCTCCCATGATAAGCCAGTTGGTTGTAATATGTTGGTTTCTAAAGATCTTAAGATCAGTCCATAGTTTACATCTCCCACTAACCGTATTAGGGGCATAGATATTAGAAAGGATCCATTCACCATTGTTCTCAATAGCATGAAATTTAATAGCAAGATGATTAGTGCTAGCATTAAGAATCATACCAGTACAATGTCTTTTATCCCAAAGAGTAGCCAGACCTCCAGAGGCTCCCTGAGAGTCCACCGCAGCCATGTCAGAGTTTTCCCAGAAATTCTTTTTACTAATTTCAAGGATCTTAGCTTTCATCTTAGTTTCCTACAAAATCAAAATACTAGGACTACTAGAATCCCGTAACTCCTTAATGATTCTTTGTTTGGAGTTTCCGTTTAGCCCTCGGATGTTCCAAGAGATAATATTCATTTAATAGGAGTGGGAGCTGGGATTTCCTGATGGCTCAATTGATGTTGAGTGCCATCTGCAATGTCTTTCTCTGTTCTCTTGGATCTAAGAGTCTTTTTTGAGGGCCTTCCTCTTTTAGAACTACTTCCAAAATCTACTATTCTTCTAGCAGAAGATCTAGTAGTTCTGGATGTTGAAGTTTCCCAGTTGTCAATTTTCTTTTTCTTTTCACTATAGAGTGATTCTGGGATCATTTCAAATCCTTTCATTCTCTTTTTTTTTTGAAATGACCTCTATGAATCCAGAAGTTAGCTCCTCATCTTCCTTAAATGGCGTTACTTCTCCCTCCTCTTTCTCTCTCTGATTACTATCAATATAGTGTAGATCTGCTGATTTGTTGCTGAAGCAAGGGTTTCCATTTGTGGGTGAGATTTTACTTTCGACCCTTGGAGTGTTTTTCTGCAATGCTTCTTCTGAACCCATGTTGTCCTTCTCCAAAATTTCCTCAATGATGCACAGAGAATTATCTATCTCAACTTCCTTAGTGTCATTTTGAAGTTCCAAAGTCTGAGCTAGATCCTTAGGAATGATATTTACCTTTACTGTTCCTTCTTGTTCGTCCACCTCCATAGTCACCTTTACTGGATTTTGCATTTCTAAGTCCTCTTTGTTTCTTATTGGTGCTTCATGAAAATCTGCCATTAGGGTTTTTGGACGCCAGACTAGGTGTTTCCTTATTGGAGTTCTAAACCCCCTTTTTTTTCCTTTTTTTGTAGTTCAACTCAGGCTAGTTATGGGCTTCTTTTTCTCTCCGGCTTTCCTTTTCTAGCACCCTGCTTTCCTTTAACATTTCTAAGTCACCCTCAAGTTTTTCTTTCTTTTTGTGTTTATCCTCCTCTGTAGAGATCTCCTTATTAGGAATTTTTGGTGAAGTGTCCTATACGATGACATTGCTTACACCTTAAATGAAAGGTTTCATATTCGATTTTTTGGATCCACATTCCACACTTAGATTTCAAGATGATGTGCTCTGGTAACTCCTGCTCCATTTCAAAAGAAATGCAAAATCAAGAAAAAGCAAGTCTAGATCTGTTTCTCGTGGGTCCATCCAACCCGATTAGAGCACCTATGGATTTAGCAATGTTTAGCAAGATTTCATCATCCCAAAATTACAACGGTAGCCCTGGGAGTCTACTCCAGATTGGAATGGTGTTTATATTTTCAATGTTCGGGTCAAACCCTAGATACCATTTTTTCAAAAAGAGGCCCATATTACCCAACCACCACAGGCCTCCCAGAAGCATCGATTCCAAATCAGTCTGCTGATTAAATTTTCCTAAAAAAAACCCCGTGGCATAATGGTAATACTCAGATCCCCTTAGGTTTCCACTTTCTAAGAGCCCATTTTCTAATAAAATCAATATTAGGTCTGGAGCCTAGAAACTTACCAACAAGGGAAAGATTCACTTTGTCCAAATCCCTATTTACGTAGCCATCTAGAACCATTAGATAGGTAGCACCTTCATTGTCCTTTTCCCACGTGAACTACCCTCTTTCAGGAGATTGTGGACCCACTTTTCTATTAGGGTTTTGAAGAATCTTATTCCAGGCCAAAGGTGTGGATCCCAACATGTCCACTTTTTCAGTTTGCTAGCTTTTCATCCATCCGATTAAGTCGATAAGCACCTCCTCTCGGCCTATATTTGGCCTAGATCGTAGACATTCTGCTGCACCAATATGGCTAAAACCGCACCGATTGTACCTCCATCTTTGTCTCCATCACTCGCTATCTCCATCACTATCAAGAGAAACCTTTTATTCCCAAGAAGTCTGAAGTTTAATATGTTATTTACCTTATTCGAGTCGTATAAATTTGGTTATTTCTTGATCTAGGTTTATCACACCATTCTAGGTACTCATTTTCACATTTAAGAAGTATTATTATGCAAGTTCTTTTATACAAATTTATGGACTATGCATCGCATTTCTAATATCTTTATACAAAAATAATTACTCGGGTATTAGATACCCATGTACTTGTTTCAAAGATGTGAATGGTTGGTGTGATTTTTTTTTGTGCGTAGGTATTAATCGATCCTGTAGGTTACGAATGTTAATTTTTGAAGATATTATTAGCTCGAACCACCATGGTGACTATGGGAATAAATAACTATCCCCTCTGTGAAGGGCATGACATTTGAGTCGGTATGATCAATTGAAAATGGGTCGATTGAACCCTACTTCGTTTTGTGCTTATTAAAACCACGAGTCTAGGCAAGAAGGGTTTTAGAATCTCTTCATAAGTCAAACCCATATGGATATATGATACACCAAGAGTTTATTTATTTTTTGTCTCTTTGGTTTATGAAGTGGGATTCTAGTTTGATAACGTGACTTAGGAGTCACCGTACTTGAACAAATAAGTGGGTTTGATCGAACCCAATCGGTTGTTGGTTGTTGTTGTGATTTAATACAACTATGAATGAGAGTAGTGTTGACTATTTTATTTTAAGTATCCTTATTCGAATGGTATTTTTCAATATGATTTTTGAACTGGATGTTATATTCACTTTGTTTCAAAAGTTGAATCATGTTTGATGATGACTATATTAAAGCATCTTTGAACTAGTTTGAGTTTTGATCTTTATAAAAATGAAATTTGATCCTACTCTAAAACAAAACTCTGTTAAAATTTCAATGAAGATTTATTAATACGAAAATATGGAGAATTAATTATCTAATGAGATAGGTAATGGTTGATTTTCTTTGGGTTCGTTATTGATATAAATTATGGGTAATGTTGGTTTCATTCACAATAGGAAGTGACTTGGGAACATTTCTAGATAATTGTTAAAGATCTTAAATAGAAAAGGATGAGAGAATACTCTTGACTATTGTATGTTTATGTACTTTTACTTGATGGCTTGTTTATGAAACTTGAAAAATGGTAGTAAGATGTGAACTTGTCATTCTCTCTTCATTAATATTATTATGAAAGTATGTTAAAATATTATTCTGATTGATTGCATTAGCATTGTCTTGTTAATGAAAGAGAATGGTTTACATGATGAATTTTCCACTTGAATTTTAGTACTATGTTGAGTTAATATTTAATTGATAACATGTATATTTATGAAATAAAATGGAACTTGTTAGTGCTTTACAGAGAATTGTGTTTGAGTTCTTATGTCTTGTCTTAAGTAATACTTGGTTATTATCATTAAATCAAACAGTTTATGTTCAATTATTTCATAATAAAACATCTAGGAAGAGAGATGTAAATCCATGCCAGTTCTTAGAACTAGCCATGTACATTATCATTTTTAGCTTACAGATATTAGGGTGGATTAAGTATTACAAGGAATTATTTAGAATATTTGCATGCATGTTTGTCATGCGATAATTTTTTTATCTAATTTGTAAACATTGATTTAATGTATATTTTAAATTGGATCATGTAATCCACATTGAGAGAATTAATGTTTCGCAAAGTTGTAAATGGTAGTTGGCCAATTATATTACTCATAAATTATTATTATACTTTTTGAATAAGGAATTATTCTAAATGAGATCAAGACATTTTATTATTTGACTAAATCCTTATGTGATGTAATAATTATGTA
Organism: Taxus wallichiana var. yunnanensis; assembly: GCA_018340775.1. Taxonomy (NCBI): domain Eukaryota; kingdom Viridiplantae; phylum Streptophyta; class Pinopsida; order Cupressales; family Taxaceae; genus Taxus; species Taxus wallichiana. The sequence continues at coordinate 434,077,252 of CM031236.1, read as the reverse complement.
TGTTTATTTCATCAACAATTGTACTTGAAAATGATTGTGAAACAAATTGAACTTGATTATTTATTTGTACTTTATGATATCATTTAATATGATTTATTTAATGATAAATATTACAATTTTAATCATGACATCATTAATTAACAAATTAATTAATTAAGTAAACAATTAATGTTATTTTGGGACAGTGGAAAAGGAGTCATGAAATAAATGTATATTTCTTAAACTCGATCGTAAGAAAACAAAGTTAATAATTGCTCCATTATATAGTACAACCAATTATTACATGAATTTCTAATTGTACATTTGTTATATTAACTAGCTAAGTGGCATAATGATGTCAAAGTACAATAGTACAACCTTTGCAAATCAATTATTAATGATTAAGTAAGAATGAATAATTTCATATTATGTTGATATAAAAACTTACAAAAATGTTGAAAAGAATATATAGATATCTATTTTAAGGCGTACTTCACATTAGATATTGTTATGTGAAATACGACATTAATGATTTATCCGAAACTAGTCCTAACGATAGAATTCATTAAGTGACACTTGAGTTTGGAAACCTAGGACGACAATATTTAATGTGTTAATAATAACTTGTCGTTAATCTTATAATCGTCTTATGTGTTAAGTAGGCATGGACTCTAAGTCCCTCCTATCGAGTTTAATGTACTATGACCATACCATCTTAAGATGGCTACGGGAAGGGTAGTGATTACTTTTATGGGAATCAAAAGTAGTCATTATCTTTCTTATAGGGGTCCTAGGCTGGGACTATTAGCATACACTTAGTTTAAGAGGTGAAACCTATATTTTAATCCTTCTTAATACATTATTTTAAACATTCAATTGTTTAGATGTGGTCCAGATAACTATGTGGAATGATGATACAGTGATGGGAAAAATTTGTAGTGACTTTGTGGTCACGAAACTAATCATGAAAAGCATAAATTGAAATATTTTGCCTAATTAGTGTACTAGTTGGTTACACTATCAGTTCACCGAGTTCTAATAAAATGGTGTGAGATACTAGATGAAACATAGTAAACTAATTTTTCAGGTAGACACTTGGAACTACTTCAGTTCTTAGACCTAAATAAAATGGATAACCAATTACATATAAGATATGTACATAGTGATGATTAAGTATATCGAGTATATCTAAATAAATATGCACACTCAAAAGAGTGATGCCAAAGGGGATTGGTTAGATCTAATTGACCTTTATAGCTGCACATGTTTATGATTTTATCGATGCATTTTAAACTAGATTACTTGTTGGATTATTATTGTTGCATTATAAAATAATTAAAGGCATGTAATGGGGATTAAGGGATTTGTTTATAAAATCCCTTATTTTGGAGCTGTTATAACATTGGGTGTTACACTTCAGGATATCACTAGGTGCACATTGTGTGAGGAGATTAGGAAAACACAACATTCAACACTTTGAATGGGGAAGTTTTGTGTACATTGTGATGCGCTTTGGATTGAGGAATGCATCACCAATGTTCTCATGCATAGTTGTGCAGGCATTTCATGACTTTATTCATAAGTTTTACTGGTCTACCTTGATTATTGGACCGTTTATGGGCTAGTAAAATATTTTTGTGATAATCGAGACTCATGTTTGAAATATGTAAACATTTAGGCATATCTCTCATTATTAAGAAGTGTACCTTTGTAACCCGCTTTGGAAATTTACTTGGGCACATTATTTGTAAGGATGGATTGTTGGTGGATCCAACTAAAATAACAGTAATATTGGGGTTAGAATAACCTACCAACCAAAGTGAATTGTGTGGTTTCTTGGGGCATACTTATTATTATAAGAAGTTTATGAAAGGATATGCAAATATTTTCATGCCCCTGGAGGAATTTCTCAAAGCCAGAGGAAATTTTTATTGGGGCAATGGGCAACAACAAACATTTGAAATGTTGAAGGAAAGATTGACTATTGCTCATATTTTATGCTTCCCCTCACTAAAAAAACCCTCTCATGTACATGTTAATGATTCGGAATCGATATTTCCATAATCTTGACACTACCAAGAGAGGGTAATGTGGACCATCCCATATATTTTACAAGTAGGAAGTTGACTTGTGAGACTAGAATTATACAACAACAAAGTAAGAGGCATTTTCTATTATCTATGCGCTTCACAAATTTTGACAAGTGTTTATTGGTAACATAATTTATTTTCTATATAAACCATATGGCATTAAATTACTTAGTCAAAAAAAAAAATTTTGCAAGGGTACATCCATAGGTAGATACTCCTTTTTCATAAATTCTATTTTACGGATTGTAGAAAAGCAAGGAAAGAGAAATATAAAACCCGATCGCTTAACAAGGATCAATTCTAGAGAGGATGTGTAGAGTATTGAAGATACGATGTCTAATGCACATTTATTCATATTGAAGCATGTGTCAGCTGATTTGGAGGACATAGAAGTATTCTTGTGCACTAACCTTTCACTAGAATCCATTAAGATCTTTGGAAAAGAAGTAGTTTGTTATATGAGGTATGTCATACTAGTTGATTGGAAGAAATTTAGATAAAATGGGGCACAATGAGGTCTTATCTAGGTGTGTTTTGGAATATTATCATGAATCTGTTATGGAGGAAGCTCATGGAGGCATTGCAAGATGAAAATATGCAAGAGATGCAATCTGTTGTGTGTAAGATCCTTATAGTTGTCTTATGGTTAGAGACATTATATAAGGATACCAAGTATTTTGTTAAGGCATGTGATCATTGCCAATGAATTAGAAAGCATGTAAATAGAGATGAAATTACTTTTAGTCCTATAGAAATCACACAACCTTTTGAGAAATGGGTTGTTGATTTTGTAGGACCTATTGCACCACACATGCATAGGACTTGGGCGCGCTACATCATCACATGTAATGAATACTTGACAAGTTAGGAAAAGGTTGTGCCTACAAAATATTACACAATAGATACAACAGTGAGGTTCCTTTAGGATAATATTATTAGCATGTAGATTTCCATTGAGCTTGAAAAGTGATAGAGGAACTCATTTTTTAAATGAGACAATAAAAAAATTTCTAGCAGAATTTATGGTGGCACACCTTAACACTACTTATTATCACCCTTAGGCTAATGGCACAATTGAAGCTTTCAAAAATATTTTTGGAAAAACACTAACAAAGATATGTGATGTTGGAATAAAGGATTGGGATGACAAGGTATCAATTGTTATTTGGGCATATAAAACAACCTATAAATAGTTGAACAAGGCCACACTATTTCGGTTTGTGTTTGGCAAGAAGGTTATAAATCTTGATGGAATTTTTGTTACCATCCCTACGTATTGCACACGTAGGTGGATTGGCTGATGAAAAGGTTTTGGAGGAGTGCATTGATAAATCAATGCAATTGGATGAGTGACACGTCATTGCGCATTATATTTAGAAGAAAGAAAAAACAATACAAAAGGATTAGCATGACATGCACATCAATTACAAGTCTTTTGTAGTTTGAAAGATGGTCCTTCTTTATGACTCCAAGTTTACACGCCACCTAAGGAAGTTTAAATTCCATTGGTTGGGACCCTTTTAGAGACCAATATATTTTACTTAGGTGCATGGAAATTGTAAGCTTTGGATGACACCATGTTCCCGATTACTCAATGGAAGTAGGATGAATCCCTACTATGAATAATATTTCCATGTGTTTGTAATAAGGAAGTATAGTGGCTTAACTTAGATTTACCTTCTATGTTTTGTTGTTGTTTTATATTTTTATCGTAGTATGTGCTTTCACATGTAGGAGTTGATTACTACTTGAGCTGATGCACGAGGAACCACACATAATTTTGATGTGGGGTGGAAGTGGGTTTGAATATTGAATAGTAAATCTTAGATGTTAGTATTGGCTTGGATTTTTTCAGAGGTGTGTGCGAAAATATAAAGAAAAGGTTTTTGGTGGATGTGGATTGAAAATGCACAAAGGAAAAAGGAAGGTGTTTTAGGTGCTTGAAGGAGAGTTACTCGGAATTGGAAACCATGAGATAAGGGGGCAAGCAGCGGTGCGGTAACGCGAAGGAAGTAGTAGTAGGATGGAATACATGGTATATGGTGCGAGAGAAAGATCTGTTGAGGTGTAGGGAAGTGTGCACAAGGATGGATGTAGTCTAGGAAGTAGTAACGCGCTTGAGAAGGTTACAACTACAACATGCGAAGAAGAAAGAAGAAAAAAGTATGGAAAAAATCAAAAACAATATTTAAATCTATATAAATCTTGTGGTAGGTGAGGAGAAATAAATGTGATGAAAATTTTGAAATCTATAAAATGGGTGTGGGAAATTTCATTCTTACCTTACCTTGTGAATATTTCTAGCATTTAAAGAGTGATAAAGTGCGAATTTGTGTAAAATTGTAGAGAGCCAAGGAAAATCGAAGCAAACCGAATGGGATAGCACACGGTCTAGTTTCGAGAGATCCTTGGGATGGAAGTTAGAGCATGGGGAAGGCATGGATATTTTCATCCATTAAGTGAGGTTTTTCATCTATTAAGCTATGGTATGCAAAATAACAAGAGCAAAAAATTGAAATAGGGAACAAAATTACTTAGGTGTGACAAACATTCGAAGCAAGGAAGGAAGGGTTGAAATTTTGGCATGGAAATTTGAGAGATATTTTTATTCAACACCTAGGGAAAGAATTTGTTGCAAGGTTTGGAAGTGATAAGTTATAAAATAACACAGAATAAAGTAACCATAGTCTCACCTAGAGGAAAGGGAAAAGGCAAAGGAAAGAAGACCGTGACTAAGGAAACACCGAAGAAGTGGTTCTCGAGAGATGCAGATGCACAGGTGAGGTTATAGTAGCACAATTATGGGTCTCCTAAATCACAAATTACAAAATAAGTGATACAACCATCACTCGAGAGAAACATGAAGCTGATATAAATAAAGAGGTGATGAAGAAAATGGACTAGAGGACTAAGGATGGGAAGTTATTCTATGATGACACAATTCATAAGGACTTGGAAAGTACATGCATACTCTAGTTGTATGAGTTCCTTTCTTCAAAAATCATGAGAGATTGTATCAATGATTAATGTCATGTATCCATGAGGAATTCTTCTACTTCACATGGTGAAGGATGCCCATCACCACATAATTACTTAGGTGAGTAACTTTTTATGCACTCAGATTGGAGATTGGGTAGGACCTTAAGGATGATGAGGAAATGGAAGACACTCCCACTGTACTCAACTATCAATGAGGAATTTTTGTCATGCATGTCACAAAACTCGATGATCTAAGAACAAGGGTTGCAGTATAACTTTTCAGATGTAAACTTGGTACATCCGACAAGTGATCAAAAAACAACAAGAAGTGGCTACATGTTGTGTAGAAGATGGTGCAAAATAATATGTATAACATTTGACTATAAATCATTCAAGAGATTATAGATGAAGCCAAGATCCAAGTAAAGAAGGGTGAAAATATATCCTAGGGCACAATCCTTCTACTTATTGTATTTTGTGAGATTGGGGTATGCAATGGACCCAACGATAATATATGGGTCTACCTACCAGAGGACAAGTCACCTGTGCGCAGAGGTTCACAACATTTAAATGTGAAGGTGGAATCACTAACAAGTACAAGTTATGCCTAGACAAGTGGTATGATTAAATACGTGAGGAATTTGAGAATGAATGGCATGTCTACTGAGGGAACTTCCCTCATTACTTGAAGGTAAAGTAGAATTTTTAGTGCATCATCATTTCATCTTGGGAATATTTAAGCTAACCGATGAAGATTACATTCCCTGGTATAAGCTACATTTTCCTTCATGGTAAAGTATTTTCAAATATTGGTTAGTAGGATAAAGGAGGTACACAAGTTAAAATTTGATGTAGATAGTATGGAATCTATTTACCACACCTTGCACAAGACATTTTCTACCCCATCAGGTTTGCATACGTAAAAACTATGAAGTATAACAACATGGATATAAATCCTACAACTATGGTAGTAATAAAGTAGTCGTCAAATTGTTCATCTATCTTAGGCCAAAAATTAAGGATGGGAAATATGTGGCTGAGCATGACCTCCATCTCGCATATACCCCAAGTAAGAATAAAATGGTGGGAACTAAAATAGCACAAAAATAAACCCCTCCTGTCAAGAAGAATAAGAATAACATAATGAAAAGAGGATGTGGAAGAAGAGGAGCCGAACCTCGATCAAAGAGAAAGGAAGAATAGACAACAAGAGCGCAGGGAAGGAGACCACGATGTAAGTACTTCTAAAGTGACCAATAATTCACCAAAGAAACCAAGTCCCAAGAAAAATACCCCGAGAAAGAAGAATCCAAGAGTGGCTTAAGTGAGGAGACAAAAGATGTGGGGAAGTCTAATAAAGAATAGGCGTTGTAGAACTCTCTAATCATTCAAAATGTGGATGACTCGTATGAAGAGGAGCATGATGCATGTGAAGAGGAAGGTTTAAGGAAGGATGTTGAAGTTTAATAATTCCATGGCGATCCTATTATGGAGAACGTAGGAGGAGACCGGGAACTTGAAGAAGAGTGTGGGGTAAAGCACAACAAGGAGGAAGAGAAAGATAAGGATATAGTCGCAGTGAAGATACAAGTAAAGGAGAAGTGAGTGGCCCAAGTACATACTATTATGTAGAAATTTCCTATAAGGAAGAGAGGGAAGGGAAAAAAATGAATGCGAGATCCCCAGGGCCCTCTGTTGTAATATATGGATGATCATGTGAAGATAATTTGAGAACGGTACTAAATCTTAGTGGCCACACAAGACTTATTCTAGTGGTCATTAATTGTTAAAAATGAAGACCTCCCGCACACTATAAGGATTCTCTCTTATGCTTGTATGGAGACACGTATGGAGGATATAGTATTGGAGATAAATGTGCAATCATTATCTAAGACTTGGCTTCAATATGAACCATGAGAGGCCTTTCGAGTGGTCGACACATAGATGTTCACCGATGAATAAACATGCAATTTTCTAAAAACCATTAGCGTCAAAATTTGGAGAGAGGACTGTTGATAAGGATTACGCCATCAAGATATTTTACATGGAATCTCGGGAGAAGGATCAAAATCTTACCGAGGATCTTAAGAAAGAGCCAAGGGATGAACATGCATGGTGTATAAGAAGGCATAATATATTGTTAATACTATCAATATCTCCCTCCCAAAATTGATTGAGCATTCCCAAGATGTATACTCCTCGGCATTGCATTATTTATAGGAATCAAAGTGCAGATGATTACACATGAGAAGAAGGAAATGGGGAAAAATCCAATAGCTAAGAAGATAAAAATGTAGAAGAATATTGATAGGAAGTAAGTAGAGAAACATCTTGTGTAATTTGAGGCATTAACTACAAAGGTCAAGGAGGTTACACAAAGGTAATAATTTGTCTTTGACAACTGCCAATATTTTGAATAGGTTGTGAATGTGCATGACACCAATGACAAGGTAGAGTTGAAATAGATTAAGGATAAAATGAAAAACAACGGGGCCAAGTGAGAGAAGGTATTATCCAAAGTAGAGTAAAAATGGAATTGATAATATCTCTAATGTCTACACTCGAGATATGGGTTGAAAGAGCTCTTTCCATTTTTCATATGCAAAATGTATGTGCTAGAAGATGTGGCCTCACAACTTGAGAAGATGATCACAGCTCAAGGGAAAAATTGATGAGTTGTATCCCACAAAAGTACCCGCCATCGTCGATGCCATGCCAATCAAGGAAAAAAAGGAGTTAGAAGGATAGAGGGAGTTGGAGAATATTTTGGATAAGGAATTTCTAGGGCTCCTTCCACCCAAAAAGACATGAATGTTACTAGATGCAGATCCTATTTATTTTGATTCTTGGGGTACAAGCCCATATTTTTATTCTTTAATTCATTCATTCATTGAAGGAATTATTTGATTCAATATTTCAATAATGGATAATATCCTTAGTGTGGGGTAATGTTGGTCGGGAAAATTGACTACCATTAGAGCACAAGGCTATGCACAAAAGTACGAACATGCGAGAGGATCGAGTAACACACAAGGGTGCACACGGTAGTGGAATAGGTTACCATGCAAAGTTGTGCACATGTGCAAAGTCAAGGAGTTAGCCAATTTTCCAGGAGGTTAAAAATAAAAACACGTAATTATAGTGGCTTCTAAGAAAGGTGGTTGGATGGCTATGGGTACACACAGAGGAGTTATAATTAGAAAAATCACATGCAGGAAAAGAAAAGGGTCATGCATAAATTGAGCTAATAATAGGATTAAAGAAAGTCATATTTAGGTTAGTTTATTATTAGTAGGGATTGTAAAAAGCATGCGGGATATTTTGAATGCACACCTATTATTAGGCAAGTGCATGAAGTAGTGAAGGGATAGTCCCCACTTATATATATATATATATATATATATATATATATATATATATATATATATATATATATATATATATATATATATATATATATATATATATATATGTAGTGCTTCTAGGTAGTGATTAATGCTAGGTTTTGAGAGTACACGTTTATGGAGTGATAGTTTGACATATCATCGAGTTTTTATGGGTGTGTGCATGTTCCAACACATGGGTATATTAAGTATATTGTAAATAACTTCTATGTTATGTAATAATGGTGTTTTGAAATGGATAAATGATTGTAACTTACAAACGTGTATTTAGATCTTTATTGTCAACTTCAATGAGTGATTTCCTTACTACATGTGTTTCTAAAATGTCATGAATAATATGATTATTTGTGTTTGTTATGAATATGATGAACATGCATGCTAACATTCTGATAAGCATAACAAAGGAGGGACCTGGAGGCTCTGCAGGACTCGGGTGGTCTTCGACACTTATCTAGATGAGGTGGCAGCATGCCTAGCTCTAGTTTGGGTAAATAAGAGACTACACCCATGATAAGTATGTTCATTAATTACTACTATGAAATAATGGTTTCCTTCATACGAGTCTTGAAAGAGATGTGTAGAAATATCATTTATTTTCATCATTCCCCTTATAATATTTGGTTTAATAGCTCAATGAGGATATTTTAAAAATATTTTTGATAAGATCTTTTAGGAGCTCAATAGTTTTTAAAATGATTGTTTTTCATCTCGCTCCTTATGAAACCCATGATAGTTCTTTTCACCTATAACTGATATGATGGGTCAAAGTTATTTTTTAGATGAATCTTGAAATAGCTAAATAGGGAGATCATTTAGGTAACTCAGCATGAATTTTTTTCTAATTGCTCTATGGTGATCCTAGATAGTATCTCTACCAATATCTATGAGATAAAAAATGCGTAGATCACTTAAGATATCAATTTGTTGAAAAATGGACTCAATTTTCATAATGCATCTTCTAAGATCTTAACAAATAACTCTACTAATCTCAAAAAGTAGCTCTATAAAGACCTATGAGATATAAGGAAAGGCACTTAGTAAAGTATTGGTTGGTTGATACATGAAGTTAGTTTAAATAATTACCCTTGTAAGATTTGGTATAATTATGAGGTGATGACATTGTTGACTAACTCTATCAGGTTATAAAAGGATCTTAGTGGACTACAAAATGATTTTTTTCATCAATATTTTTCAAACATGTGACTAGACTTTTCACTTATAACTACTATTGGTGGAAGTTGATTATTGGATGAAAATTCTAGAACATATAAATTCCCATTCAAAAACAAATTTGAGTAACAACCAACTGAAATGAGGAGTTCACTTATTTAGAAAATGAACTTGAATGTTTATCCATCCCATTATCAAACCTATTACATGTCTTTGAAAAATGAATTTGAAAGTAGTTCTTAACCATTGAGTATTTATTCAAAGTGAGCTCACTAGGAGCTCTTTAATTTTTCATAATGTTTGATTACTTCTTGGGTTGATCCTATTATTTTTCAAAGAGTGGCGGGTTGATAATTAAGGGCCTATTGATGAGTGAGTTTTGTCCTTATGCCACTATATGGTATTTTTGAAACTACCTTGAAACTAGATTCCACAAATAACATAATTGAAGACACATGATTAGATATTTTACAAATATTCTTTGAGGTGTTCCTTAGAATTGGTGGGTATGTCCCCTTCTTACCACCTCCAATTATTGGGCATAGTCAAGTGTTCTTATGATAGTGTAACTTATTATGGGTTTATTCATATTATTATATGAAGATTGGTGTTTTTAAATTGTATGGTATTTCAAGTTAGTCTAAGACTTTTCCTTGGGATATTGTATGGGCTTTTGAAATCCTATTATAACTCATTTCCACCAAGTAGAAAACTTGAAAAAATGATTGTACATTAGATGATGAACTTGTTTAGTTGAAAAAGGAATGTGGTGAGACTTTTATTTCGTAAAGATTGAAGGGTTGAGATTTTGGGGTGTTTTGAGTTAGTATAATATTTTTATTTGGGATATAATAAATGTTTTGAAACCCCCTTCCAAATTTTTTTCCACCTAATAGAAAAATTGATGATACGTATTTTCCTATTGTTTGACTCTTGTACAAGGTTTTATTTAGAATTGTGGTGTATTATCCTCCTTACCACCTCAATTTTGTTTGAGTGTTTGAGTTTTCTTATTGTGATTTATTGATGGTATTATTGTTTTAATGATGATTAAGGAAGTAATTTTTGGAATTTTATTTTGAAATTGTGTTTCCTATTAATGATATTCTAGCGAGGATATACATAGTGTGAAAATTGATTTTTTTCTTCATCATGCCCCTTATCATAACTATGATATGTATTTTCACCTAACATTACTATATTTGAAACTTGTTCTTTTTCCCATCGATAGTTCATATTTTTTCACCATAGTAGCCTATAAGGAGCTCAATTTTGGAATAGATACAAAGAACATGTAGCTAACCATTCTTAATACTATGATATATTGTGCAAAAAAATCAACAAAGAGATCATTTTAAAATGAACTTGGTTTCATCATAAGACTTATAAAACTTATGATGGGTTTTTTTACTTATAAATACTATGATAAAATCATGTCCTTCAAAAAAATACATGGGGCTTGTTGAGTTGGATCAATGAGTAGCATAGTGTGATAGATTTTCAAGTATTTTAGTGAAGATATCTTTAATAATTGAATCATTCTAATACACAACTTTTATCCATATCAGCCATTATTTTTGCATTCATAAGATTAAAAAACACAAAATAATATGGAGTATTATTTATATAAAAAATTAGGTATCCAAAATAAAATCACATACAATAGATTCTACATTTTGGTCAACATATAAACCTAAAAGGATCTATAATTTCCATGGTAGCCATCAATGAGCTCGGGTTTGTAATGAGATAATACATTTTTAAGTTGTGTTCTCTTTACTTGGTCCTTTAAACCTTGTGATTTGTGTGGAAACAATAATTGGTATCTCAACCAAAGTTTTTATTTCTAGTGTAAATGTTAGCTAGTGAATTTTGTGTATAACTCGTTGTGAAGTCTCTTTGTAGCTTGGTGTGTTTACATATCATAGCCTTCCCTCCAATTTTTTTATTAAACCTTATGTATATATAGAGTTTTATTTTTGGACATGTTATGCATCATATTTTATCTTTCCTCTATTTTTATTGAATTTAAATTTAATTAATATTTGTATCACAATCATGACATTTATGAGATATCATAGCACAAGATTTGCTATTGAATTTTCCCATTGATTATTTTTTTCACTCTGCATGTATTTGTCCAAATATAGTATTTTGTTCATGCGATTACTTGTATTAATAATTTTTTCAATTTTTAATTTTTTTCACAGTTGTGTAGTCTATAATGTTTCCTTCATGTGGTAAGAGAGAAGAATATTTGAATTTTATTTGACTATTTCGACATATCTTTCTCCAAAACTAGTATGGTGTTGACCAATTTGTTATTTCTTCTTTGTTATTGCTTCATTCATGTAAAAGGAAGAGAAGAATATTTGCATCATCCTTTTATTTCAATTTATTTCTCTATAACCATATGTTAGTGACTTTACTATTTTTTTATCTATCACTTCTATGTTTGTCTTTTTTAATTTACATTAGTGTTTTCTTAATTAGATTGTTATTTTTTATTTAAAATTTACCCTAAAAATATTAATTGGGGTATAAACACTATATTTGGATTTAAAATAATCCTTATGGCTACATGTACCCCAATAAAAAATAATATTTCATTTAATTATTTTTCCATCGATTTTATCTACACAGTTAAATTCTATAAGTTACTAAATGAAATAAATAAAAAGAACAATAAAGCACTCACTCTTATACAATTTTACTCTATCTTAATGAAGAAACTCAAGTGAGTATAACCCTATATGAAAATTCACAAATTTTAAATATGCAAACTAAAGTGGTCATAATATGAACAACCTATATGCAAACACATGAGCACTCTTTCATAAATAGTTGGGGAGAATATAATCAAATCCAATGAGTATGAAATGCATTAATAAACTTAAACAAATATGCAACTTACATTAGTCTCAAGATGCACTGTTGGAATAATTTTCAATGATGTCAAAGGAAGTTGAAGGAGATAACCAATTAGTTGGTGTCATTGATGTCAAACAGTGTTGTAGGATTTAAATGACATAGAAAAGTGTTGAAAGAGTGTTGTTTGACACTTCAAAGTCTCATTATTTCTCTTTAGAGTCTCATACTGTCGATTAAGATTCTCATACGAGAATAGTTTAGAGTCTGTCCAAAGTTTGTTTGATTGCTTGAGTTTTTGAAGTTTATTCTATTTTCTTTGGAGTCTGACCTGAATGCTTCAGAGTTTGTTTGAAGTTTGTGGTTTGTTTTGTTCTAGGGCCTGTAGTTTGTGCCGATTGTTCCAATGAATTTTGAGTTCATTTGATCAGTTTTTATGATCATCTTTGGCCAACCTTTCAAGGTTTTAAAATCAGTTTTATGATATTTTTGGTGTCTGATTGTCTTTATTTTGGAATTAAAATGTTCCATATATTCAATTGCTTGGCCAACCTGAGTTTATTGGTTCACTCTTGTGTGTTGAAATTGATATTTTTATTGAAAATATGGATAATATTCATCTTGTTTGGATTCCAATGATAAGAATGTGCACATATATAAAAGGATATGTAGACTCATTTTTGTGTGTGATGGAAAAAGTGAAATAGTGAACAACTAAAAGGATAAGAGAGAAGAAGAGTGGAAAAAATGAATATATCTCTACGAGCCCCAAACAGACTTCTTAGTATGAAATAATAGCAAATCACTGAAGAAGAGGAAGAAAACTCAAGCATATTTGAAATGACAACTTGTTGAAGGAAGAGAAAAGTAGAGCATGAAGATTTGATAATGAAGCAAGTTGTGACTTTGAGAAGTGATTTAATCTAATTTGAGTTAAATATTAATTTAAAACTTAACTTACTGTAACAAATGATATTCAAATGATTAAGTATAGTAACATGAAAGCAATAATCATTCAAAGATGTAAAACCCTAAGCAAATGAGAGAGGGATGATGACTTAGTTGATTTTGTATAAGATGGGAGTGATCGGGATTGTGTATCTATTGGAACAAGCTAGAAACAAGGTCATAATGGATCACTAAGGGTTCAAAATCCAATGAATGTATAGGGAAGAAGTGTCGATAGAAGGGTAGGAGTTACCTAGGCACTAACAATTTATCTTGGTTCTTGTGTCTACTCAAATGATCAGAATCTGGTCTTTTCTGGGTTAGAAGATCTTCATTGTTACTCACTCTTGTCTCTCCAATTTCTTTATTAGATCGTCGATCACACCCACAACTTGAAAAAAATGACTACCTACACATGCCCATAAACTACATTAAATATATTAAAAAGATGCATATTGGGAATCATATTGACCATGGTGGTCACCTAAAGAGTGAACTTATGACTGAGTGTTGCACTACATCTCATAATTTGTGTAGTTTTTCATGTGTGTGTATGTGTGTATATGTCTTATGCCCTAGGTTTCCCTTGTGAAAGTTACATGATGATAATGGGATAGATCTAGATTTTCCTAATTACGTAAAATGTGCGTGATGAAATGGAATAACCCCCTCTTATGTAGTGTATATAGACCAATGAAACCCGTATATGGATGTTCTAGATATGTACTTTTTATTGTTCTTGTGCCTTTGTGCAAGCTTAGGTGGTGATATATAATGCTTATAGTGATTTTCCCTTTAATTAAAAGAAGTAACTAAGTATATGTATGATCCCCTTGTTTGAATTTTGTAATTGACAACTGAAAAGTTGACCCAAAGTACTAAAAGGTGACCAAGAAGCGAAATGGACTCAAAAGAGTAAGAAGAAGAAAAATAGGGACATGAGTGCCAAAATTATTTTGTAACCATGAAACCTTGTATAAATTTAGATGCTGAATTATTTCCAAATTCAATTTATTCACCATTAACTCTATTACCAAATCATTGGTACTTCCACTATCTACTAGCTAGCAGTTTTCATATTTTCCCCCTGGATTACATGTTGTCCTAAAAACTTCTATCCTCTAGAGAAATTTTCTCACTCTATGGTTTTAACAATATTATCTTAAACATCAAAACTTATTCCATTTCTAGTTATTCTTCATGACATCAAAATCCATTTTCCTCTCCTTGCACAACATGTGTACTTGTCTTTCCATGATTTTGGGTGTACAATCACTCATATTCTCTATACCCATTTTCTCCACACTAATTTCATGTGACATTGAATATGAAACCTTTTCCATAACCTCCTTGATGAAGAGGAGGAAAAATAAGTTGTAAAAATAACACCAAAATATTAGTTTCAATATCAAAATCATTAAGAACACACATTAACTCGAGCAATTCACAATGCATACAAGTACCAACTTCATAACATAACTGACTCGTGGCTTTTTCACTTGTTTATTAGCTCAATTTGATTAAATTAAACATGTATCTAAACCTTCAAAAGGATTAAACACTCCATTTCACACATTTACCTATATAATCCTTATAAATATTTACTATCCCTAGTTTAGGGAAAACCTTATTGTATGGAAAATTTCACAAGGACTCATATCATAATAAAATCAATTTAAGACCCCTTTTATCTTGTTTACACTTCCTGAGAAAATTTAGAACCTAACTCACAATGCAACCTCTTCAAATTTTATTCTATTGTTTCTAATTAGGTTTCCTTTTAGCCCTATTTCCCTCTAAATATTATATTTTAGAAATTCAAAGAATGACATTGTCTCATGAGAATTTTTTTATATATTTGAGTACCCTTTATCTTGTTCTTACTTTTCACCAATTTTTAGAATCCAAATCCTCTAGGAATTTATTCAACCACCTATCACTTTTCTCAATTACACCTCAATTAGCCCTTCTAGGTCTTTAAGTTTGCAAAACTAAGTTAGCAAATATATATTATCTTCTCATGTTTCAAGACTCATTCAATTAATTTAAATTTCCTTTATACCTTCACTCTCAATCTTCACCAAGTCTCAAGCTTGTATGTCTCTCAAACTCAATAATTACTTTTCTTTGTCAAATTGTACCATTGTTTCTACTTACCTTTGCATAACTAACATTGTTCACAATTCATTGATCACTGTATCAACTTACCTTAACATAAAAACCTTATACCCAATCATAATTAATTGTCAATAATGTATCCTTTCCTAGGAAACAAGATGAAATTTTACGGTTCTTCTTTGTTCTGATTTTTGGTCAATATGCTAATGAGGTTATAATATGTTTCTTCCTTGTTAGGTAAAATACCTTAAGGTTTTCTCTTAGATCTTGTCCTCACCCTATTTACAAAAATTTTCCACCCAATACATAATTTTTCACTATTGATGTAAACACTCTTTGAATTTTCTTCACCAAGCATTCTTTTAAGCATTACAAAACAAAGTTCTTTCGTTTGTGACATGGTATATGAATGTTGTTCAAGTTTTGTCTAATTAAACACCTTGATGATTTTTTCATGAAAATAATTTTACATATACATTAGTCACTTATTTATCTTACCAATAGTCCTTGATAGGTATAAAAGGAACGTCTTGATTATTTCATCAATTTCTTGTCTAACCCTAAAAATTGAGTTAGTCCATATAGTCTAAGTAATAATTTAGAATTTTATAACTAAGAACTTGTCCATTAACCTTGGAACTTCTTGAAATACTTTTTACAACTTACTTAACCTCCATACCAATTTTTAATCATTTTTATTGGTTAACATATAAGTTATGTGTATTTCATCCTATCAAACCCGAGAATTGTCCAATGGCCCGAGAGCAAGTAGTTTAGAATTATTTTTGTTTTCTTGATCTAAAAGTATTAGTACGGGAACAAGTTACTCCTATAAGACCTCTCACAAATTTTTCCACATTATTTCAATAATTTACACCCTATAACATTGATTATAAATTTTAATCTTTCTTTATCATTCCTCAAATCAATTGTGCAACAATATTCTCTAGTTTTATATTCTTTTTCATAACCATCAATGTAACCATGTATATATACCTAGTAAGCATTTAAAACCCTTAATAATATTTTAAAATTGATCATTTACAGTTCCAAACCATTAGTGTCTTCTCATTCATTCAGTAACATACATTATAAAAGGGAAACAACAGATTTATGCAAGAATAATTATGCTATATTTCTTCATATTAAAAATCGAGTCTCATACAAACATTATATAGGTGTTGTATCTCCTACAAATAAGGAGATTAGTTTACCAACACATTATTAACTCCTAACAAATCTCTATTACAAGTGTGTTGTTACTCATATAACAACTCACTCTCTAAAATATCTAATTAACTTAATTATTTACTAACCAAAATGGAGCACTAATAAATATGAATTCCCAACATTCCCCCTTAGTGCGAACATGGGAAGAAAGAACATATCAAGATCTAAGAACATAATTGTATATCTCTGCATATTGTTGGCCTAGATCTTGTTGTTTGGATCTTGGTGCACATGACCAATCCACTTCACCACAAGGATTACCATACCGGATAATCACAATTCCACCGATTCACCTACATACGCAAACTCAACAATTCCCACTTTCACTTCCAGTGAACTCTCTTTCACCAGCTGATCAATGTTAGAAGTATGAAAGTCGAAGGATATCAATAATCAGAGGATCACTCTAGTTCAGCTTCCCTCCTATACAATTGTTCTCAAATTCCAAAATGTACATCCTCCACATTTCAAACATTAGCATGGAATGAATACCATATTCTACTATACACACGCCACTCACATCAAACAACTGATATAATACAAAAAGGTGTCACCAGTGTTGTATGCGACCCTTTCATTGGTGACTGACAAGAGATGTTGATCTCCCTCCATCCTTCATTGCCTCCAACCTCCAATATCATGAAAAGTGTGGATGATATGTTATTCTGATCACATGTATGTTTTAAATATATACCATTCTCCACGTATGGACACTAATCCAATGAATAGTATCTCTCTCTAATATGTGTAAGGAATTTGTAGTAGGAGCATAATATTTTTGAAATAACACAGCTAAAAATGTGGATGCGTATAAGATCAAATAAGAACCATGTGCCTATAAACACAATTTCCTTTTCTCAATGTTGAACATCTAATCCCAATGCACAAATCTTAATCGATGCCCATGAGATTCAAAAGAAGAACTTGGAAAATTTTGTCAACTCCCTAGGAAAATACATGGTGCATAGGTTCAAACATGGACCAAAGACTATAAGATAGGAATATTTATGAGGTGTTTGAATATTTTTCTACCACAAATGCCAATCCAACTTGAATGTACGTAAAAGTTTAGATGCCCAAGTTAACTACAATTTTTTTTTCTCATCCAATGAGGCACAAGAGTTACCCCTTTACTAATCTAAACACTCCATACAATTTGAGAAATAACATGCTCTGATACCATATAAAAGGGAAATAGTAGGTTTATGCAAAAATAATCATGTTATATTTATTCATATTTAAAATTTGAGTCTCATACAAACATTATATAGATGTTGTATCTCCTACAAATAAGGAGATTATTTTAAAGACACATTATTAGCTCCTAAAAATCTCTATTACAAGTGTGTTTTTACTCACGTAACAAATCACTCTGTAAAATATCTAATTAACTTAATTATTTATTAATAAAAATGGAGCACTAATAAATATGAATTGCCAACATTACATCGACAACCATACAATCTCTTACCTCTTGCAAGACTTTATATTTGCTCCTTACATAAAATCTACCTTAAATGATTCCCTGATACCTTGAAATTCCTCCTCCGCATTCCACTTGAACCTACATAGTCCTTACATACCTACAACAACATTCATTAAGCCATAAATAATAGTGACCATTCATTATTCATCAATCATTCACATTTTCACCACAATTATAAGCTTATTTACAAGAAATACTTCATTAATATGTCTTCCATTATATATTATAGAACTCTTGAAATTTTTACCTCTTCAACAACCTTATCTTAATTCCTCTAAACCCATACCTACCTCTCTCTCATTCTAATACCTCCCTAAATGATCAAAATGGAGGTAGTTAGGTCACTAGTTTACTTAACCTAACTATGGTGAGAGTGACCATAGTTGGTGAAACCAAACTAACATTATTTAAACACATGGCTCAAACCTTTCAATTCTCTTTGACATCCATTTTTATCATTTATTTGAATTAACCTATCACCTAAACCACTAAACACAACACCTAAAATTCAAATATTTGAAATAGTGGTTTTGGAGGGAAAATCCAAATCCCCTTATTACAAGCCTAGAGGGACCTAAATGGACTAGGACCCATCCCAAAACACCTAAGATGACCCCCATAAATCCAACACGCTAATGAAAACAAAAAAATCGATATATACAATGAAATGATGCTCCTACATCACTCCTCAAGATGTAATTTCATTTTTTCAAGCTATTTCTTATTTTTTCATAGTCAAACACGAATCACTTCCACCATGTTGAGTAGAATTATCTCTACCTTTAATTTTTCCATGACCTTGCATGACCTTTCTTTTCCCTAGTTATTTCTTTGTTGTTTGCATTCTAAATTATTCTCCACCTTAAATTTACATTGATAGGATTATTCTATGGAGTGGAATTGTACCATACTAATATCGTTATAAATTACCATACATAACCTAATCATATACTTGGAATTTTTCTCCACGTTATTCTCCATATGTTTCACTTGAATAGTGAGTAGGTAAAATTTCTTAGTGTAACACTAATATCCCTATATCACAAGCCTTACAGCCTTTTGAACGAACTGATCTTTTGATATATGGGTATTCCCCCCATAAGATTCACTCATGGCCCATCTCATGTCTTGATATTTTACTTGACATGTTATATCCAGTTGGTCTGTATATGCTCCCACTAAAGATACACGTGACCTTTAAAGTTTGAGAATGCAAACATAAAATTTATAGGATCCTCCATATCTTCATACTCAAAATATTTCTCCATCTCTATTATCCAATATAAAATGCATTCTAAACTACTAGAATAAAAAGGGGTATGCAACATAGGCTTACTCCCCATCCTAACAACTACGGGAAGAATTTTATCCTCATCAACATCTTATTCTTCCTCTTCTTTTTTGTTTATATTTGCATCAAAATTTTCAATAACAACCTTAATTCCCTATTTCATGGGCAACTTCCTCATCATTGTTTTATTCCATGACACTACCTCATCATTATGTGGCTTTCATGGCCTCTAAGTAAGATTATATAGTTTTCATCATTTCACCCAATTCTTAAACTCTTGCACCCTAATTTTGGAATCCTACATTACACTCATATGTCATTTCAATTTTTTTTTCTTTTTATTTTCTCTAATTTTTTACCACAATATCCTACCAAAAAAATCCTCTTGTCGTAAGATGCATGAAATGACCTTCTACCCATAATTTTTATAATGGAAAGATGCAAAAGATTCTTGTGTCATTTCCTCACAAATTTTATCGAATAGTCACCCATTGGAAGACTCCTACAACAATTTTAAACCCAGACTCACAAATGTGAAAAACTAAGAATATTTTTCATACTTTCCAAAAATATAATAATCAAGATCTGATAACAAATGGCATAGATAGGAATGTTGTTTAACAAGAAGCCACGAGACACCTCTTTTTGCACATAATATGCAATAAATAATAAACATACATCAAAATAAAGATAAAAAGGAACACATTTGGAATAATAACACAACTTATGATAATTTATTATTTAGAGAAATAAAATAATCAGACCAATCACCAACAATTAATCCTTCTACACAACATATAGACATGGAAAATCCTCCATGTACTACTTTTGAATACTTGAATCACTCTTAGGAGGATTATTTTATACCTTTACTATGGTTATTCAATCATCATTGTGATTTGGTTAGAATTAACCTCCCTTCTATACTCTACACTTAACCACTTTGAGTTCTCCCACAATATTTGAAGTTGAACATGAACTACTTTCCTAAAAAAATTAGCTTTACATATATAGCAATTCATTCCAAATTATAACAAGTATAATTCTATGGAATTTAAATTAAAGGATAAAAGTTCCCAATAATAAACCCAAATTAAACCAATCATCCTTATCTAAAATGTTTCCTTAAAAAAATAAATTATTCCAAGTTTGTGACTCAAATAAGATTGCACAAAAAATGGTGCACACTAGATAATTATGTAACCGACTAGCCATTAAAAAAATGTGAACTCCAAACAAATTCATCAAAGGACTTGTGCACTAAAAAATAATTCAACATAGTACTTTATAGATTTTCAACAACACATTTCATCAATGCATGATCCATAGAATACTCCAGAAAAATGTAGGAAAAAATAACTCAAACAATACAATTATTTTTAGTTAATATAGGATGGCATATGATCCTCGATTCTCTTACAGAATAGAACCATAAGAGTATAGGGTATACCAATTATTTTATATTTTGGTCTCATATTTAACCTAATTTGTGATTAGAGACCCAATTTCTAAAGTGACTCATCTTGTCTCCCTTTATCAAATTCCTAATATACATGTGGGGACATAAAATAAAATAGGGAGTAGTTTACATTAAACAAAGTGATTTGTATGTAAATACTTATTTTGTATAAAGGTAAATAATATTTTTATATTTATTACATAAAATATTTGTGATAGTTAGGGAGATTATATGATAATAAGAATAATCAAATGGTGGATATTTATCTTGTGCACAATATATATATATATATATATATATATATATATATCCAATTTACTATTTTTGTTCTTTATAGGAATCATTGGTGTATTATCTTCCTTGTTGGAATAACAATGAACAAAGGGGGTTGAATCATATTTTAAACCCTTAAAACAATTTCATATTAACATACATGCACCATTAACATTTATCCATCCATTAATGTGATATTAACATCATGAAACAATCAACCACATAAGCACAACCAAGAGAGAGTACACATGAACAAAAGATATAAGTGGGAAACCCTTAAGGGGAAGAAAACCCACTGAAACTATGTTTGTATTACACAAAAAAAAATATTTAGTGAATCCCCAACTTCATGAGGAGCACCAAACCTACAAAGAGCACCAACCCCTAATTTAGGTTAGCACCCACTCCACAAGGAGGATAAAACCCCTAAGATGATCAAGAACCAACTAAACCATATGAAAATGAATATATATGATTATTTTTTCTGCCACAACTGATGGAGATCACAATTTTAGCTCACACATACACCTTCAAACCCTCATTCCTTCAACTCGCTCTTTCTTCTTCTTCTTGGATTTGTCTTGGATTAAAAAGATTGAAAAAATGATCTATGTAATTCCTCAACATTTCACACACTTCCTTAGATATCAAATCATGCCTTCATACTTGTTACACACTTCTACTTGGGTCGCACTTTTCCCTCCAAGAGCACTAGTTCAAAAATGAACAAAACAGACACTTAAATATGTTTTTCTCCTTTCAAAATCACCATAATTCAGTCCTCAATAATTATCTCAACCAATATAACACCAAACTCATAAGAATATTCAAAATGTACCCATGTAGGTCATCCATGCCCAAATGCACTAAACAAGCTCAAAATCAACTCAAACCCCATCACCTAGATGGCTAAAAATCACAAACACCATAACCATGATTATTCAAGATCCCAAATTCACCACACATTTCAAATATGACATAAAAACATCATAAATGGTATTTAATTATATTTCACCAATCAAATTTATCATAACTTACTCAAGAAGGCTCATATCCTTCTCAAAATAATTATTTCCAAGACCTTGTCTTCACCTATGGACCTCAAGAACACACAAGAACATATAAAAATATTGCATGTAAAAAATCATTGTAATACCCTAGACCTTTAAATCACATCCATTCACTCTATAGATCATGAATCATCCATATGTGCAAACTACACCAACTTTCCTCTTCACCAAATTGAGCTTCAATAAGAGTGTCTAAATAGAATAATGATTATATAAGATATGCGGGGTTTCTCGAAAAATCTAGCTCCAAGAAGTGTGACCTTCCTTTCGTGGATGTCAACCCATTTTAAAGAAAAGTGAAGTAAAGGATGAATAAGAAGATTGCATAGAAACAGAGATACTACTTGAATTTGAAAGTAATTGAGATCTGATCTAGATACTGATTTAATATAAATAGATGAAAATTAAATAATACCTAGTTTGGGTCAATGATGGTGACCCTAGACTATGTAGAAGTAGTCGACGGTGACACGGGAGTGAAGAATGAATGAACAAGTGAAATATACAAACCCTACAAGATCTAGATGCAATATGGTAACTACAAGTTTTTTTATGTTGGAGTCAACCTATGAGGAATCGAGGGAGAAGAAACTAGAAAATGGTAGAAAGGAAGGATTGGAAAAGGATAGATTGAGAATTAGGACCCTCTTCGATGGTGAAAAGGTGGTGTGATGGTGATGGGATGCAAATGAGGCGAGTTAATGCAATCGAGAGAGAAGAAACAAAAAAAGTAAGCAAGTGGGGAGAGACAAAACACATGTAGAGGTTAGAGATGGAATGAAGTAGAAAAACATACTAGAAGGTTGAGTCGATGGTGAATCAATCAGGTGATGATGAATTAGAGAGTTAGAGTAAGGTTGAAGAAAAAAAAAAAATGAAAAAAAAGTAAGTAAGGAAGTAAAGAAGGTCGATAAGTGAAGTGTTGATAATGGATCTTTGCAAAAGTTGATACGAGAAGGATGATGAATGATGATAATGAGTGACACAAAGCAATAATATTCTAAGGAGGTCTAGGAGGATGTAACATGTTATAAGAATTCTCGAGGCTCAAGAGTTGTAGGAAATTCACAAATTCACAAGAAAGCTCCAATATTCACATGCATCGATGATTATGGAAAGAAACAACTCATTTTTATAGGGTCGATGGAGACTGGGTTGGGTCACTTGCCGACCATTAACCATGGGGAAATTTTCCCCAATGGGGTGGATTTTGTGCTGGTGGGGATTTTGTGTTTTAAGGAGGAAAAAGCACTTTAAAGCTTATGTGTGGGATTAGGTTGTTTAGGGATGAATCATGGGTAGTTAGAAGATAGGAATGGGTAGAAAAAGCATAGGGATTTATATTTAGGATAAAAGCATCCTAAATAGCAAGTTGATTAGGGAAAGTTAGGGATATGGATATTAATTAATTAATGTGAATGAATTAATAAAAATTAATAAGAATTAATGATGATAGGATAATAAGTGGGAATTTTATTAAATATTGAAGGGGATGGATTTAATTAAAGGGGGCCTAGATAGGACCATAGAAAAATATGTGCATGTGGGTAGACAAGGGTAGAGATACCAAATTTAGGTGTCTACATTTGCCCCTTTTTGTTGAGTGGTTTGCGTTAGCAAGCCATGAGACAAAAATAGTGAGAGAAGAGGAGTATGATGAAGATTGATGGAAGGTTGATGATGAGCTCCCCCTCAAATGGGGGATCGATGACACTAGAGAAATTGATGATGTGTTTGAAAAAGGTAGATGATGAAGGGAGGGTGGGTGAAGAAAGATGGGTAAAAGGATAGCGTAAGGCAAGATGCCCCAAGAAAAAAAGGATCACAATAAAAATAAAAACTATGGTGGTGACTCTCGATATCACATGGGTAGAGGGATAATTTTGGTCTCAATGGAGATGAAAATGCTCTACAGGCTAGTGAGTGGGTGAAAATCACTACAAAAAGGAGAGAATCCAATGGGAAAATCTCTCAAATGGATGCAAGTTGGAATGATCACATGGGGTCATAGGAAAGCATCAAAGTATGTGCAACTAAATGTGAAAATTATGTGAAATCCTTCATACACATGAGGAATCAAGTGAAAAAACTATATGCATCCGCAAGGGACGAGGATGAAAATAATGGTGCCCCAACACAAGACAAAAAAAAGGCAAAAAGGTGAGTAGTGAAATATTATGCCCCAAGGGGGAGAGAAGTATGGCCACGAGGTGGAATTTTTGTGCAAATTGGATAGGATTGTAAAATAAAATGCCCAAAGAGGGAATAAGTATGGCCACAAAGGTGGACTTTGAGATCACAAAAGGATAGGATCAAAATATTGAAATAAAATGCCCTAAAGGGAAAATAAAGATGGCCACAAAGGTGGAATTTGAAGAATGCCCAAGAAGAGGTCATAAAAAGGATGGGGAAGCCAAAACAAAGGCTTTTAAGGCAAGTTGATGGTGATGATGAAGGCCAATCAAAAGTGTGACCTAAAGGGGTCGATGGTGACCAGGTGTTGGTGGCTATATAAGCCTGGGGGTCAACCAATAAAGCTCATTTTCACACGTGTAAAATTGATGAGAGAGATCAAAGTGATTAAAGAGAAGATTGAGAAATGGAGGCCACGTAAGAGCTACAAGGAAATGCTAGAGGGTGTGGAGGATGGTGAGTAATAAAACTCAAGCTTGTTTTTAGTTTAATTTTGTATTTTATTTATTTTTTTTGCATTTTTTAAAAAAGTGGATGACGTTCCAGGGGTAGTTGGTGGTGACCAGGCCGAGTCGACATCAAATGGCTCTAAGGCACATCGATCGACCCCTAAACACGTCAACACTGACCTGGTCGTCGTGTCGACTAGGGTTAGATTGGATATGTTTAGGATTAAATTGGATTTTTAATGAATTTAATGGATTTTGATTGGATTTTGGATTTTTGATCTGATGTTTACATGTTTTTTTGATTGTAGGCTAGAGAGACCCTATATTTGAGAGATTGAGTGCCTTCTCTATATGAGAAGATTAGAGATATGTGATAGATGTTGAGTGGGATCATCTATCCCATAGTGGGTTAGGGGATTCAAGACATTATTAGAGGATCCCATGAGATGTGGGGTTGATGATCACTTTGGTGGAGAGATGGGACCAACAAACGGGTACTTTTGGTTCAAGACAGGGAGATGACCATCACCCTAGAGGATGTGTATAGGATTATGAGATTCCTATATAGGGGGAGAAGATAGTTCCCATCACAACTGATAGTAGGCTTGTAGTTTTGACATGGCTATTTGGAGCCGATGTGCCCCATATCAGATTTTCTTTAGGGGTTTTCTTATTATGAGATGAGGTATGAGGAAGGCATACCTCACACCCGATTGATCTTTGGTGATGATGGTAGTGTTTTGTTATGCTTTGCTAGACTCAGGTGGATCTTGGTTTCCATGGGTAGCTAGCTGGTGTGTAGTTGTAGATATAGTGAGCACTAGACAATATTCTCTTTTGGGACTTACCTTGCTAGCTTAGGTGTACCATGAGCTATATTGTATGTACATGGAAGGCATATAGGAGATCAGGGTTAGATGTAGGCTTCTTGCTTCACTATTGGGCCTATGAGCACATTGTTGTTATTCACCACCAGGGCTTCCATGGGTCACAAGAGACCATATAGAGCTGGCAGTAGGATTTTTGAGATGGAGGGTTAATCAGGCTCATAGAGACAAGGGGAGAGAGGAGTGGACTGGTATGTGGATAGGTTTGTAGAGATTGAGATAGAGCATATCAAGATAGATGGCAGCCGTATAGGGACTTTTCGCATGGCTTGGGGTGGATGTAGAGTTGGTTGGGATGAGGAGGACAAGATGGGTGTTTAGGTAGGAGCGGAGATGATAGAGGTCATGTAGTTTGATCGAGTGCAATAACACATTTTGGGGTTGTCTAGATACCTAGGATCCTATTTTATATAGGAGGGAGGAGCTAGACAGGAGTTATCAGGGCCTGACATGAAAGATCCATTGGAGGAGGTGGAAATGCCTTGGGATGATGATGATGATGTGGGAGTTGGAGAAAGATTTGGTGATTGGATGACCACATCTTGGGAAGCTCGGGTTGCTGGGAGAGAGGAGATGAGGAGGAGGAGGAGATAGAGGATGGAGGTTGAGGTAGAGGCAACTCAGGAGGTGGGAGATGGAGATGGAGAGGAGGAGAGCCCGCCGAGGTGGCTCGATTATATAGATTTGGAGAAGATGTGGAGAGAGACACTAAGTGATCCAAGTAGAGGGATGTTTTACATTAGTAAGATAGGGACAGTACCACGGAGATAGAGGGAGGCCTATAGGGTCCATTTTGGAGATCTTGCTACCATATTGGTTATCGAGGCTATGGGTGGAGGACATGAAGCACCACAGGGAGGAGGAGAGATGGCACCTCCTGGTATGATTTCCATAGATAGATATAGAGCCTTAGATGCATAGAGGCTAAGTATTATGAGGGGATCGTGATCAAGAAGCTTCAAGGACACTACGATATTGGGAGCATCTGCGAGAGAGAGCGGTAGGTGGAGTTGGGCCATCTGGGAGTAGTGAGTGTGGCACAACCACATCGAGGAGAGGGCCAGGGGTGAGGAGGTGATGAGGATGATAGAGAGAGAAGAGGGAATTCCTCCTCAGGGGAAAGATTTTAGGCTCTTTGATGTTAACTTTACTGATTTTTATAGTATTTCTGCTTTGAGAGAGCCTCATTAGAGGGTGATGATGTATTGATACACTTTATGATATATATATATATATATATATATATATATATATATATATGATTTTGTCATGGTTTGGTATATGTGTATTGTGTAATGTTGATTATTTGATTTATGATGATGATGATATTTATGGTCTATGTGATGATGATGATGTGAATGGTTATGTATAGCTACTTTGGATTTGTATATGTATGGATGATTGATGATGTGAATTTTTTGTATGGTTAATGAGGATTAGGATTACATGTTAGTTTTGAATTTGAGCATGGTAATGAGATGAATGGATAGAATGTGATGTGGATGGAAAAAGTAATGTGGATGTGATTATTGATTAAAATAAGTAAATGTTGATGTGTTTAGGATAGATAGATAGATTGATAGGTGATTGAGATAATGAAAAATGCGTTTAAACATGGATGAGAGATAGATGTGAAAAGGATTGAGGAAATAATGAAAACAAATGATGGAAACCTATAGGTATGAATGACATTACATCATATCAAGGAATACATGAAGAAAATATGCCTCTAATTACATTGGAGGTAAACAAGAGGGGATCGAATAATGCAAGGCACATGTGACCAAAACATGTGTTAGAATGTAACCAACGATAGTTAGTTATATCAAAGATCATAAAGAGATAATGGATGGGAAGGAACTCATAGACCTAATGTCAACATGAAAAGGGGTTTGAAATGTAACTTGTACATAGAAGAGGGTTCTCCATTAGTGGTGTTCCCTAAATCTATGCCCCAACTTGGGAAAGGGGAAGAGAAATGCTAGAAGAAAGTTTGATCAATGTGGGAAGCTTTCTTAGGATGCTAATAAAATGGAAGGTTGATCAATGGGAAGCCTTCAATGCCATGATAAAAAGTATCCATCCTTGAGGGTATGGTCTACTTTATACATATGTAATATAGATGGAAAAAGATAATATATATAATAGCCATCCTTGAGGGATGGTTATTTGATTTGATTTGATTTGATTTTTTTTTGATTTTTTTACATGAACAAATGTCCTTGAGGAGAAGTATGTTTTTGAGTGCTTTGAATTTTGATTGGAGCATCCTTTGATTTTGATTTTGACATGGGGAAGAGCTGGGAATAGCTAAGTAGACCACTTAGGAGGGGACAATGAATGTACAAGAGACACCCTGGACCCTTTTCATGGTTCCAATAGGTGAATGAGAGGGTGATGGATGTAATGATCATGGAGTTCTCACGAGATGGGAGAACCTATCCATAAGGAATATGCTATGAGAAGATCTGTGGTGCTCATATTTAAGGTCATATCTAGGAAAGTGACGGATGACCACATAATTCCAAATCACTACGATGAAAGATGGAAGAGGCTAATGATGGAGGGATGATCTAAGGATATGACTAAGAGCTCACTGGAAGACACACTAATAGTAGAATGGTCACAAGTGCAATGTGTTAAGAGGTTCCACTTGGTTTACCATCAAGGGAGGCCAATCGATAGGCTCCCGACCCATACTTATGTGTGATAATGTATGGTCCAATCCAGTTAGGGGAAAACTTTCCACGTTGGATCCTTTCTAGAGTAGTGACGTTTATGATTTTATTTGAGAATGAGGTCATTGACATTAAAGTCACATTCTTTGATGTGCTTTTGTAAGCACATTTGATGCACTCTTGATAAACATGATGGTGTTCAAGAGTGAGAAGGTGACACTCATCTAACAACTCGAGTTGTGTTAGATGTTTTGGTGATAGTCTTCATCAGAGATGAAGTTGTGAAGGGACACATGCAAAGACATGGAATTTAAACTTTGAGAGGAAGGATGGCTTCAGAAACCATACACAAAAAAAGGGTGTAGCCCCATGGAAGTATGGATGCTAGTCGATAAGCCCAAGAGAAAAAGGGAGATGGAGATGTCAATCACAACTAGACTAATCAATATTTTTGCAAGAATGTTTGAAGAGTTTTATTAGTGGCTTTGGCTTTACATGTTAGCTTGAGGATAGTATGGAGAAGAGAAGCTGAGTTGGATGTTAAATGAGTCACAAAGCTTCTTAAGATATTTTTTTTTAAAGGAATTTCCATTTTCATGATGAGTTTTGTGAGGAATGCCAAAGCGGAAAATGATGTGTTGGTAGATAAAGTTAATGATTGGACAGATTTGGTTGAAGTGAGGGGAATTGCTTCCACCCACTTAGTGAAATATTAGTTGCAGTGATGATAGAGTGATGTTGTTGTGAAGATCGAGGATTAATAAGGTTAAGACCCCTTGTCTATGACAGGGGATTTTTGGTAAGAAGATAGATGGAAAGGTTTGGTTAGGAGAAAATTTGAGTTTAGGTAGGTTGAGATAAGTCAGATAAGGATCATGAAGCTTTGAGTAAATACATGTTTTCTTGGGAAAACAAGAGTAATAGTTACTAAAGTGATTTTAGGATGAGATTATATGGCCATGAGGGTGGGCCTTAGATAGAGCCATGGTGCTCCCAAGGGAAGCACAGATATGGCCATGAAGGTGGTCTAGGAGGAGAAGATGATGGATAAAACTAGCTGATATGATTGGATGAGATGAGATAGATAGGATAAGATAATGTCATGTATGGAGAGGATCTAATCCACAAAAAAAAATCCTAGAATGAATTCCCCCAACGTCAAAGAAGCTGTGGGGATAGGATGATGAGGAAGAAGATGTGGAAGAATCAACAACAAGAGGGAAGGTGCTCCCCCTAGAGAGAGATGTGGATGAGCTAGTGGATGTCGGAAGAAATGGGATGGGATATGTGGAAGGGATGTCAAATATAGATGGGGTATAGGGTCAAAGATCATAGGGATGGTGTATCAAGGAAAAATTATATCGATGAATAAGGGAGGACCCTCACTAAGAGGAGTGGTATGTGAAGAAGTGGTGGATGAAGGAGAAGGCCTAGTGGATCCTATAGATGGAGAGGTGGAAATGGGAGTGGAATCGATCATGGATGAGATGGTAGATGGAGAAGGAGATTCCTCGAGAAGGTCTCTCTCTGATAAGATCATGGATGATGGTTTGTAGGGCCTTACATTTTTTGTGTCATGACTGGGTATGATGGTAGGCATAAATGTGGTGGGGGTCAAACCATGATGGCTTCGAGATGGTCTGGATCAAAGGCCTTGATAGGTGGAAGTGTGATGGTAGAAATTTGGAGTAGATGTCGTAGGACTTCCACATAGGATTCAATATATGTGTGGGATATGGTTTGGAATATGTTTTGGATGTCGAGGATGAGGGTGGATTGTTTTGAGATCTTGGTGTTTTTTTTTCAGTTTTGATGGTGATTGGTGTCCTGGAAGAAGAAGGGTTGGATGATTTTGGTTTGGATTGGTCGGTGGATGGGAGTGTTCTTGATGAAGGAGTTGGTCTTAGAGGGATTCAGAACTATTTGGATTTGGATTGGTTGATTGATCGTGATGAAGGAGGTGGTCTAGATAGATGGATGTGGCCCCAAGATGGATGATGTAGGTTTGGTCTTGGTTGGAGGAATGTATATCTTTTTGTGGGGCACAAGGGACCATTATGGAAGGGTACCAAGGTTTTTGGATTTGGTTTGTGAAGGAGTACCCTTGGAGGGGATGACAATGATTTTGACTGGTGGATCTGAAGGTGATGTTGTGGCTGATGGGGGAAGCAATTTTTGCATGATTTGGTCTAAGGAAGGTGAAGAAATGTCTGGTTGTGTAGATGAGACAAGAGGGTCACCTATGGTTTTGCAAGTTGTAGTGCTCTCCAATATTCTTCAAAGGATGTGGGAGGAGAAGATGATGATGTAGGAGATGTGGTTATGATGGTCGATGTGGTAGGTGTAGGTAGAAGTGTAGAAAGAGGAACTGGGATTGATTCTATGGATGGTATGATGGGTAATGGTGGAATAGATGTGGATGGGGGAGTCACATCCAATGAAGTGGATGAGGTAGATGTTGGTGTAGAATTGATGACAAGATGTAGGTGTGGATAGAAGAAGGGTGTTTGGATCATGTGGTTAATGAAGTCTATGTGAGAGGAAGATGATGCAGGTTTTGGATTGTTTGATGTGGAAATGAGGGGTTTTGTGGAAGAGGTATGAATGCCTTTAGTGTTTGTCTTAGGTGTTTTAAGAGGCATTGTGGATATGTTTGTGGATTGAGGAGGTGTGATTGGTGTGATAGTAGATGTAGATGTGGGAATGGTGGATGTGGGAAGATTAGGTGTGGAAGAGTGGGGTAAAATTGGTGATGTGGGCATGGGTAAAGAAATGTGTGATAATGATGTCAAGACATACATGGGTGGATTTTTGGTGTAGTAGATATAAGTGTAGTGATGGGTGTGTTTGGGATAGATGTGGATAATGGGGTAGTCATAGTAAGTTGGGGTAGGATAGGTGTGGATGAAGAGGTGGGTGTAGTAAATTGAAGCCAATGTGGATGTGGTAAGAGTAGGACTGGATGTAGATATGAGAGAAGTGGTGGAAGTTAAGGTGGTAGGTAAGGAAATGGTGGATATGGTTGATGGGGATAGCTCTCAAAGGATCCATAGGAAAATATCAAGGATGGGAGTAGGTGATGATGAGATAAGTGGGGTAGATACAGAAGGAGGTGTTGATGTATGGTGTTGATTGAAAATGGGTTATATTTGTTTGGTGTGGTTGGTGAAAATGGGTTTGTTGGTGGTGGGTTAGGAAAGGGTTGTCTGAAAATGTTGGGGAGTGGTGAAGATCATATTGGTTGAGGGGTGTATGATATTGGGAAGGAGGAACATGATAAGATGGTTGGGATTGGATGGGAAGATATGATACATGAGGGATGGGAATGTCAATAGGTGGGATAGGCATGGTGATGTTAGATGGAGTAGGGATGGTATAAGGAAATGGGGATGGAATAGATCTACTGGTTGGCATGATCTATGGAGTAAGAAAGTCATGGATGGGGCTAGAAGGAGAAAAGGATGAGATATCGATCATGGTAGATGTTTGTGTAGAACTCTTTGGGGAAAGTTTGGTTCCATCTTTAAATCAAGAAAATCAAGAAGATATTCTACTTTTTTTTATTAAGAAAGTGTGAAAAATAGAAAAGGGAATGGATAATAGGGTACCTAGGAGAAGGAAGTCTAGATCTAGTTTTAGGATTTTTTGGCTTGGGAGAGTCTCGGGCGGTTTCTTGTTGGGTGATGAAATCCCAATCAGTCTACTAGGTAGGAGGATGTTTAGATGTGTTGATTTGAATGTGTGATTTTTAGGTGTGTGTGAGGAATGTGAGATGCAACAAGTTAACCCCTACTTAAACTATGTGAGCAAAGAGCAGGATGCAAAAAGAAAGGTTCTTTTTAAAACCAAATCGAAGTGTGATATTTTGATGAGGACACACACAAGAAAGGAAATATGATGTAGAAAAAGGAGAAAATAAGGAAAAAAGAGGAATACTGGATAAATATTTTCCTTTTTATTTGAACTTTAGTAGAAGAGAAATCTAGCAGCTAAACCAACATGAGCAAGCAAGAAGTAGGGCCTCGTGCTGCAATGTTAGTAGAAGACAGAAGAAGTAGAAAAATAGAAAGAAATGAAAAGGGATCACCTAAAGGGTGGTCCCACTGGGCGTGCCAAGAATGTTGTATAAATTTTTCTTCATTCGTACTCAAATTAATAAGCTAGCTACTAAAAGAAACTAGAAACTCAGAATATGGAGGGTTTATAGTACCTCAGAAGTGTGATATACGTGGATGGATGGGTGCCAAGTAATTGATCCTTGTTGTAGTTGATAAACCTACAAATAAGAGTGTCTAAAAAAATGATTAGATAGGATATATGTGGGGTTTTCGAAAAAATTTGGCTCAAGAAGTGTGACCTTCCTTTCGTGGATGTCAACCCCCATTTTAAAGAAAAAGTGAAGTAAAAGATGAATAAGCATATTACATGTAGAAATAGAAATACTATTGAATCTAAAAATAATTGAGATCTTGATCTAGATAGGCTGATTTAATTTAAATAGATGAAAATTAAATGATACAGTGCAGGTCACCGATGACCCATACTAATAAGAAGTAAGTCGATGATGACACAGGAGTGTGGATTGGGCTATAAAGTGAATATAAACAAACCCTAAAGATATGGATGTAATCTAGTAACTGCAGAAGTTTGTTTATGTTGGAGTCAACCTACATGTAAGAGTAATTAGGGAGAAGAAACTATAAAATGGAAGAAAGAAAGGATTGGAAAAGGATAGATTAAGAATCGGGACCTGGTTGATGGCAATCAAGGTGGGCGATGGTTGTCGGATGGATGCGAGATAGACTAGGATTTTAATTAAAGCAAAGAGATTGGATGGTGGTTTGAGAAATTTGGAATAGAGAGAGAACATGAAGGTAGAGGCTAGAAAAGGGATCTAGAAGTAGAAAACATAGTTGCAGAAGGTTGATTTGATGATGAATTTTAGGTGATGATGAAAGTGTAGTAGAGTTAGAGTAAGAAAAAAAAAAAAGACTGAAAAGATAACCTAGAAGAGAAGTTGATAATGGAGCTGTTGCTGGAAGGATGATCTGGTCTATAAAATGTTAGATAAAGAAAAAAATGAAGATAATACGATGAAAATCACACAAAAATGACCATGATGATAAATGCAAGAAGGATGATTGAAGGATGCAAGCACAAGGAGGTAGGAGGTCATAACTATTGTAGGAATGCTCAGGCACGAGAGTCATTCACAAGTCATAAGAAAGCTCCAATATTTACATGCATCTGATGATTATGGAAAGAAAACAAATTATTTTATAGTCGGTCGATGATGATCATGGGTTGGGTCAATGGGGTGGATTTTGACCATGGGGAAAGTTTCCCCAATGGGGTGGATTTTGTGCTTTAGGTTGGGATTTTGTCATGTTTTTAAGGAGGAAAAAGAGCTTTAAAGCTTATGTGTGGGATTAGGTTGTTTAGGGATGAATCATGGGTAGTTAGAAGATAGGAATGGGTAGAAAAATCATAGGGATTTATATTTAGGATAAAAGTGTCCTAAATAACAAGTCCATTAGGGAAAGTTAGGGATATGGATATTAATTAATTAATTAATGTGAATTAATAAAATTAAATGATGATAGGATAATAAGTGGGCAAATAAATGAATATCCTAGTCCTTGGGAGTGCACCCTTGCTCCTCCCGAATCAGATCTTAGCAACTACAATTCTCTCAAATCAGAATGGCTATTTTATTGATGAAAACATTCAGTATTACAAAATGTACTAGATCTAGATACTTAATCTATTTCTTTCTTATGTTCTATATCTCTAATAATTAATTTCTATCTAATGCAGGTATGATTTTATATACATTTTACAATCCTAGTTGTCTCAATGATTATGATGAAATCGAATCATGCCTAGAATAGATGCTGATTCAGATGGCGGTTGATCAGATAGCTATAGGATAACTCTTCCTAGATCTGTGTTTAGAAATATTCTCATCCTTCATGATTGTAGATGTAAAATTTTGGATGTGGTTTAAAAAGATAACTCCCATTGGTTCCAGAACTTTGGAGAAGTTCCAGAACCATAGAATATTATTAAGAACCAAAACTTGTGAGAGTTCTAAAGCTATCACGGGAGTTTGAACTAATTCCAAAAAATGCGGAACTAAATTTTGGAGTTCCGGAACTAAGTCGAAAGTTAGAACTAAATGATCTTGTGTGATGGAGTTTCGGAACTAGCTTGGAAGTTCTGGAACTAAGCTATGTAGGATCAGATGCTATAAAAAACATATTGAATGCCACCTGCTTCATTTCCTCAACTGATTAGACCTACTTTATTACAAAATTGAATTTAAACACACACTATGTTAGGAATTTTAGATTTTTTAACATTAGGATCACAATCAATCAAAAGACAGACAGTTACATCCTAACTCACATCAAATCAAATAAAAGTCACACAATGCAATCAAACTTAATCAAAAGTAGAGTATGATGAGAGCATATATTATACATTAATCAGACATATATTGGCCTCATCATTTCCCCCAAACTTACTTGTTTGTAAGTCCCTTTACAAACTCATTCTTCAAAAGTAGGATCATATGTTCTGCATTCCATTTGATTGCTCAAATCAAAGTGGTGAAACTGAATTTTCCAATGCTTAAGCTCAGATGTACTGTACCCAGCTCCTTTTTTTATTTTCCTCTCCCACTTTTCAAATTCAACAAGGTCTTGAGGTTCTCTATTCTGCCAAGGAGACATGGGGGTGAGAAGTAGAGGTGGCCTTGTTCGCATTCCCATCCATATTTGGATATAGGTTTCATTGACTTGGGGAATTATTGTACATAATGCTTTTTCCCTCTCTAAAATTCATATCATATTTGTAGGGGAATTACTTCCCTTCTTTTCAAAGCAAAAATAAGGATTTCCCACCTTTTTGAGCATCCTTCATAAATATCTTCAAAATTTTCCTCCTCATAGGAGGTGAAGGCATGAATACTCTTTTGTAGAATAACAGGGTAATGTGTCTTGAATATCTTATCAAAGGCATGAGTTCTGAAATGTGTGAGAAAGGTAGAAGGTTTACCATAATGAGTTCTCATGCGAGAGGCATTGAGTGGCTTTCAATAAAAATTCAAATTCTCTTTCCTTCCATGAAATCTAGTTTTGAAAAGAGAGACAAATGCATTGAGTTGGCTCTCCCCTACATATAAGTTAATCATAAATCATGTGTTTTCTCTAGCATATAATTACAAAGATAAAATTCACAGGGAGATTTTTTGTTCAAGGCATGGATGAGAGAGTAAGATTCCATGAATTCAGATTCATCTTGTAACTCATGTCGAATCCCACATGGGATTCTTGACAAATGCAAACAAATGAACCGCTCTCTTCCAAAATCCATATCAGATTTGTAGGGAAATTACTTCCCTTCTTTTCAAAGCAACAGTAAGGAGTTCCCACCTTTTTGAGCATCCTTCATAAATATCTTCAAAATTTTCCTCCTCATAGGAGGTGAAGGCATCAATACTCTTTTGCAGAATAACAGGTAATGTGTCTTGAATATCTTATCAAAGGCATGAGTTCTAAAATGTGTGAGAAAGGTAGAAGGTTTACCATAATGAGTTCTCATGCAGAGGCACTGTTGAGTGGCTTTCAATAAAAATTCAAATTCTCTTTCCTTCCATGAAATCTAGTTTTGCAAAAGAGAGACAAATGCATTGGTGGCTCTCCCCTACATATAAGTTAATCATAAATCATGTGTTTTTACGTAGCATATAATTACAAAGATAAAATTCACACGAGGATATTTTTTGTTCAAGGTTTGGATAGAGAGTAAGATTCCATGAATTGATTCATCTTGTAACTCATGTCGAATCCCACATGCAATTCTTGACAAGCGCCAAGACAAATGAAGCTGCTCTTCCAAAATCCATATCAGATTTGTAGGGAAATTACTTCCCTTCTTTTCAAAGCAACAAGAAGGAGTTCCCACCTTTTGAGCATCCTTCATAAATATCTTCAAAATTTTCCTCCTCATAGGAGGTGAAGGCATGAATACTCTTTTGTAGAATAACAGGTAATGTGTCTTGAATATCTTATCAAAGGCATGAGTTCGAAATGTGTGAGAAAGGTAGAAGGTTTACCATAATGAGTTCTCATGCAGAGGCACTGTGAGTGGCTTTCAATAAAAATTCAAATTCTCTTTCCTTCCATGAAATCTAGTTTTGCAAAAGAGAGACAAATGCATTGGTGGCTCTCCCCTACATATAAGTTAATCATAAATCATGTGTTTTCTGTAGCATATAATTACAAAGATAAAATTCACACGGGGAGATTTTTTTGTTCAAGGCTGGATAGAGAGTAAGATTCCATGAATTCAGATTCATCTTGTAACTCATGTCGAATCCCACATGCAATTCTTGACAACTGCCAGCAAATGAACTGCTCTTCCAAAATCCATATCAGATTTGTAGGGGAAATTACTTCCCTTCTTTTCAAAGCAACAGTAAGGAGTTCCCACCTTTTTGAGCATCCTTCATAAATATCTTCAAAATTTTCCTCCTCATAGGAGGTGAAGGCATGAATACTCTTTTGTAGAATAACAGGGTAATGTGTCTTGAATCTCTTATCAAAGGCATGAGTTCTGAAATGTGTGAGAAAGGTAGAAGGTTTACCATAATGAGTTCTCATGCAGAGGCCTGTTGAGCTGGCTTTCAATAAAAATTCAAATTCTCTTTCCTTCCATGAAATCTAGTTTTGCAAAAGAGAGACAAATGCATTGAGATGGCTCTCCCCTACATATAAGTTAATCATAAATCATGTGTTTTTCTGTAGCATATAATTACAAAGATAAAATTCACACAGGAGATTTTTCTATTCAGGGTTGGATAGAGAGTAAGCTACCATGAATTTAGATTCATCTTGTAATTCATGTGGAAGCCCACATGCAATTCTTGACAACTACCAGCAAATGAACTACTCTTCCAAAAACACACTATATGCAGGAGAAGGTCTCCTACAGGAAAGCAATTTCTCACTCATAATACAGACCATATGAATTTTGGTAAGACATTTATATTTATTTCCTTCCTCCTTATAAATTTTTTCTTCCCATTCCTTTCTTGCCTTCATCTCTTCCTCCATCTTGGTCTCTAATTCCTTATTTGATGTTTTGGCTTCTCTGAGCTCTTTGCAAATATCATCCCATTTACTGTTTCGAGTGGAAAATAGGTCAAATCGGTCTATGTAAAGGCTATGGACATAGCACTTTTTTTTCTAGAATTCTAGAACTCTTTCTCTTTTTCTATCAAATTTGCTTCATCAGTTATGTTTGATAATTCCTCGAAATGCTTTGCAAGATGAGTTGTGAGCTCATCAATAAGTGTTTCCCTTTGTTCCAATTTAAGTTTGAGGAAGTCTAATTCTTCATCTTTTTCTCTTATAATAAGATCTGCTCTAGACAAGAATAGATTCTATTTAACTTGTTGTCTTTCCTCTTCTTCTAAAATTATTTGAGGAGTTTGGCATTCTTCCTCTATTTAAGGAAATTTTCCTTTTCTTATCCTAGATGCCAACTCTTCTTCTTCATGTGGCATTGCTGAAGGTTTAGCCAACTCCTAAAAATCTTGATCATCAAATCTCTCTTCTCCTCTATCCATTTCAGCATGACTTGGCTCAGGTGGAGTCATGGCCATGCTGCCCAAAATGTCAGCAACTTCCTCTTCCATCTTTTCCTACTCACTCCTTACTTCGGAGTTCCCCTTGACCTCTTATGAATTTTTCTTATCTGGGGAAGTTCAACATGCCCAGTAGTGAATTTCCCTCTAGAACTTCTTCTTATTGTTCTTTTTGGTTCTTGTGTGGGTGAGCTATCACCATCAGAGATAGATATTGGCTCTTTTGAAGTTGTTGTGGAAGATGGAATTTCCTTCACATGTATAAAAGGATCTACTATTTTTATCTTCCTCATCGACCTTATTTTCCTTGTTATGTTTTCTCTTTCAATTTCCCTTTATCCTTTTACAGGGGCATCAATTTCTAGATTATTTGAAGGAGAGAATGGGGTTGGAATTGTCCTTATGATAATATTAGGGTTTTTCTTGAACTTGCCAAGAAACTTGTCCCAAATTTCTTCTCCATTATTTTTGACAAGAAATGGTGCTAGCATATTAAGTGAATTAGACCATGATGTCTAATTGTTCCAACACCCCAGGAATATCTCTGAGCCATGGTTTGAATGGAATCAAAAAGAAACCCTAGGAGGTTTATTATGTATTCAAGATTGGTGGCTCCATACTTCAGATATATGAGCATTTTTAAGACTTCTTTTCCCATAGACCCAAACTGACCATCACAAGTCAAATATTTTACTATCTAGAATGCTACCCTGTCAAAGGGTTTGGGAAAACTGGCCCTTCTAACCCCTTTTATGATTTTCTTTGTATTATAGATATATTGGGGTTCAGCTTCTTCTTCTTGCAGCAAGACTTCTACCAGTTCTTTCAAAGTCCCCTTTACAGGTTGTGGGACATGAACAATGGGTACTCCAGACACATTACTTACAGTATTTACTAGAAAAAGGAATAAAGACATTTCTTACTTTTGTTCTAGACTGTTCTAGATTTATGACGAATTATCTTACTAATTCATCATTATGCCTTGAAAATTTCTTTAGGAATTCAAGCCATCCTACATGCTCAAAGATGGATGCTACTTCTTCATCTGCATGAGCAGCTAGGAATCATCCTCTGGTTCTGATTTCTTCTTAATCCCCATATCGGCTTGAGTTCTGTCTCCCTTGATTTCATGTGAATTGGTTGTAGGCCTTCTCCTTAGCTGCGGAACTGAAGAATTAGCTATAGAAGCTTAGTTCTTAGCTACGAAACATCTGAATTTCTCATATTTGCTGCGGAATACGAACTCAATTCGCTTCTCCTTCCTCAAGATACTTCTGCAATCTTTATCTCACTTGATGTTTACAATAATGATTACTAATGATAATCATGCCGCCACTTATTCCATCCAAATCAATATCATGATTACACACTTGTAATCATAATGTATAAATAGATTACTCATCATACCTACTTTTAAATTAAATCACATCACACATGCAAACATTTAATCAACCCTAAATAAGTTAAAAGACATAATTACCATCCTTGATGATGTAATCCTTTTGTTATGATGACTCGTCATTCCTACAAGTGGAACAAAACATGATTAGATAAGAAAGATGGAATTCAAAAGAATTCCTTTATTTGAACTAGCCAAAAAGAGGTCAACCGCCATTTGCTGGTTTTCAATTGACCTTGAGAGAATTTTTTTATTTTATATATTTTTGTTTTTTAATTTTTTTTATATATATTGTTTTTAGGGAAGAAGATGCCATTTCTTGGTTTTTATATTCTTCCCTTTATTCTGGACCTATCGTCTGATTATTTTATCATTTTGGAAGAACTGAGTTCTTCCATATGATCAAATTCTTTGTCTACTTCAATCTTCCTCAAAAATTCATTCTTAGTGGGAGGATTCCTATAGAGTTTCAGCCTATGTCCATTGACCAAGAGTGTTGTTGCTGCCATCAATGGGAAGTAATTGAATATAACCATTGTCAAAAATCTGATCAATCTGATAAGGTCCCAACCATCTGGTTCTCAATTTTCCCTTGAACTATTGGTACTTAGAGTCAAACAATAATGCCCAATCTCCTACTTTGAATTGCCTTTTTCTTGATATGTATGTCATGCCATTGCTTCCTTTTCTCTTGAATCATCTCTGTCTGCTGAAGTGATTCCAATCTTAATTCATCCAACTCATTGAGTTGAAGGATTCTTTCTTTTTGAGCTTCATTTAATTCAACTCCCACCTTCACTGTTGTCCTCAATGTCTGAAGTTCAAATTCTATAGGTAACAAGGGATTTTTCCCATAGAATAATTCATATGGTGAAAACCCTATTGTAGTTTTCCAAGTTGTATTATACGCCCAGACAACTTCAAGTAGTCTCTTTACCCAATCTTTTCTCCCAGCTTCAACTGTTTTAGTAAGGATGTTCTCCAATTCTCTGTTTGTTACTTCAGCTTGTCCATTTGACTATGGATGGTAAGGAGATGACTTCTTATGATTGATTTGGTAATACCTTGTGAAATATTGGATCATATTAGACATGAATTGTGGTCCCTGATATGAAACTATGCTCCTTGGTGCTCCAAAATTGATCATAATTATGTTCCAAAGGAAATCAACAACTGCTTCCTCAGTGGCATTTGTCAATGCCTGCACTTCTACCCATTTTGTCACATAGTCAGTACATACAATAATATATTCCTTCCCTTGTGAAGGAGGATTAAAGGGACCAACAAAATCCAATCCCCATCTCTCAAATGGTTCAACCAAAACTTGAGGTTGAAGAGGCATTTCATTGGTGAAATTTGGTTGTCCCATCCTTTGACAAGGATCACACCTCTTGATATATCTTTTCACATCCTTGTATAGAGATGGCCAATAATAACTAGTGCCAAGTATCTTATGAGTTGTTATTTTTTGAATAGTGTCCTCCACTTGGTTCATCATGACATGCTTTGAGGATGTCAAAGATTTCATCCTCTCTTACACACCTGCGCAAGACAAAATCAGGACCACACTTAAATAAAATTCCATTTAACCATTTAAATTGTGCACTAGTTTTAATTAACTTCTTTATTTGTTTCTTAGTGAAAGAAGGAGGAAACTTCCTGTTGCAAGATAATTTTCCATATCAGCAAACCATGGTGTACTTGCTAATACTGCAAAAAAATTTCATCTAGAAAGTTACCCTTGACTGGATCTTGTTCCCATATGGTGGTTAGTCTTGACAGAAAATCAGCTACCACATTAGATTTACCTAGATTTTCCACAATGGTAATATCAAATTCTTACAAAATTAATAACCATCTAATGACTCTTCCTCTAACCACTGGTTTGTTCATTAAATACTTAATTGTTGAATGATATGTGTGTACAAATATCTTGTACCCTATAATATAATGTCTAAATTTATTGATTGCATAAATTACAGCAAGAAATTCCTTTTCAGTGGTGGTGTAATTCTTTTCAGTGGGAGTAATATTCTTGCTAAGATAGTAAATGGCATACATCTTTCCTTCTTCATCTTTTGTCCCAATACTGCACCAATGGAATAATTTGAGGTATCTGTTTGGATATGAAATGGATTTTCCCAATTAGGACCTCTCAATATTGGGGCACTAATTAATTTGTTTTTAATTTCTTCAAAAGCATGTTGGCACTTTTCATCCCAAAGAAATTCACAATCCTTGGTTAGCAAATTAAACATGGGGGCAGTTATTTTACTAAAATATTTTATAAAGCGTCTATAGTACCCAACATGTCCTAGAAATGATTTGATATCTATGGGAGTCTGAGGGATAGGTAAATATGAAATGATCCTAATTTTGTTTTGATCCACCTAAATTCCTTTTTGTGAAATATGGTGTCCTAATACAATTCCCTCATCCACCATCATCAAACATTTTTCATCACTAAGAGACAGGTTGTGTTGTTCACATCTTGTTAACACTCTATCCATATTTCTCAAAGCATCTTCAAATGTATCTCCATGTACAGTGAAGTCATCCATATATACTTCAACACAATCATTTGTTAGATCAACAAAGATTGCAAGTACAACTCTCTAGAAAGTTACAGGAGCATTGCATAAACCAAATGGTAACACTCTATAGGCAAAGGTTCCCCATGGACATGTAAATGTAGTTTTATCCGATCCTCAAGCAGCAACTACGATCCGATTGTACCCACTAAAGCCATCCAAGAAATAAAAGTACTGTTTACCTGAAAGGTTATCTAGGACTTGATCTATGAATGGTAAGGGAAAATAATCTCTCATTGTGGCTTTGTTTAGTTCCCTATAGTCAACACATATTCTCCATTTTTGTTCTTTTTGGGAAAAATTACAAGAGGAGATACCCACTGGCTATCTGAGATAGGGTAGATGAAACCTACTTGTAATAGTTTTTCAATTTCTTGTTTGACTATATCCCTTAAAGTTGGGTTAATCCTTCTTTGAGGCTGCCTAACTGGTTTAGTGTTTTCACTATAGATGTGATGAGTGTAGATACTTAGATGAATCCACTTCATATCTTTGTAATCCCAAGTAAAATTTTTAGTCGGATTTTTATAACATCAAACAATTTATCTTCTTCATCCTCTTTCAACCAACTATTGATGTTTAAAGTTTTACCTGGTTGAATTTCAACATGCTTGGTTCCAATATGTGATGAAATAATTTGTGGAAAGGGTTTCATTAAAGTATTTAATGGACATGCATGTGGTAATAGCATATGGTATGTAGTAACATCTCTAAAAGTTCCTTGAGATAGAATACTAGAAAAAGGACAGTAATGAGAATTATGATACTTATCTCTTTGCAGGCCAAATTCCTTGTCACTGCTACTTTCCAAAAATTATTCACCACTTCCTAATGTACTTGAAACTGAAGCTATTGATTCATCCTCTCCCCACAATAAATATCATTCCTCTAGAGTAAAATCATTTTCAATCAAAGAGAACTACTATTGTCGTGGTTCTAGAACTAGTTGTAGTGGTTCCGGAACTATAGTCGTAGGTTCCGGAACTAAGTTCATGGGTTTTAGAACTAAGTTTGTGGGTTCCGAGAAATAAAATCATGGTTTCTTGAACTATTTCTAAATACACTTGAAGACAACAGGTTCTCATCCAATGGTGGATTAATCATCTCTTCTACTTCTCTTACATGATCCTACAATGTGATCATAGCCAAAGAAGACAAATTTTTCTTATTAGTTTCAAGAGAATCAACCCACAATTGTTCATGTCATCGGTGAAAGGTTGTGCAAGTAGGATATAAGGCAATTTTTTTAGAGTTATTACCATTCGATATTTTCATATCACCGACTGTAATCTATCAAAGCAAAGAATCGTAGCTAACCATGGTCTTCCCAAAAAAATGGGATAACCCAATGTTTTACCTTTTGACTGCAATATAAGAAAGTCAACTAGATATTCCCATGACTCTACCATAACCACCATGTCTTCAATAATTCCTTCTGGTTTTTCTACAGACTGATCTTCCATCTAAAATTTGGTATTAGTAGGTTGTATACCCATTAATGGTAATGTTTTCGAAGTATCCACTGTCATTACATTGATAGAAGCTCCCAAATCTATCAAAACATTATGTACATCCTTATTTCCTTTAGAGATAGAAATAACAGGACTTCCAGGATCCCCGCATTTGGGAAGTAATAGTTTTCCTGCTAATGAATCATCAAGTTTCCCATCTACTTTGATAGTCTTGGGATACTGTCTCTTTCTTCTAGGTTTTTCATGCATAATATTTTGATCAATTTGTTCAATTCTGGAATATCTTTAATTACTTGTAACAATGGTATTTCAATATTCAATTTCCTTAATTCCTAAACTAATTTAGACTCCTTTATTTCTATATCTTCTTTGAATCTCTCAAGAAATGGAGTCTCAATAGTGTTGATATCTAGCTCCTTTTATTTTATTTCTATATCCTCTTTTGGAACAACAACACTAAGGTTCTCATTTTCTTCTGTCATTTCAGTGATTATAAGGGGTGGATTGTTAATGATTTTCCCATATCTATTTTGAATATCTTTATAATCCATAGCATGTAAATCAACTGATTTTTCAGGTTCTGTCCCATAAACATGAGTTGTTTGTTTGTTTCTGGGGTTTTCTACTATTTGTCTTTGGCATTTGTGTTTAGGCTACATTCTCAGTTTATGGATTCTGTCCAGGGGATCCCATGATGTCCTGTTGATTCTGATTTGGATATGTTCTTCCTTGGGAATAATTTTGGTTCCATCTAGGTTGTGACCAAGCATAAGGATTTCCTTGAACAGCCCATGCTTTTTGATGTCCCTGAGCATACCAGGCTTGATTTTCCCAATCTTGAGGGTTCCAAGTTAATTGAGGTACCCAAGGTGGTTTTCCCCAATTTTGCAAAAGGTACTGCTTGAGCAGCCCATGGCATTGTCCATGGATTAGGAGCTGATCTTGGCATAAACTACCCTTGGTTAGGTTATCTCTAAACAAAATTTAATTCTTTAGTTGTAGATGAGGCACTAGTTTGTTTAAGATGATTTTTAATGACAAGAAGTAAAGAACAAACATCAGTATCATGTTCTTTAGATTCATAGATAAGACACATTTATGTTTTATCCAAAGGAAAATCTCTTAATGCATGCTTCTTCCTACATCTAGGACAATACATAGCCAATGGTTTAGTTTTGGAATTTGCTTTAGCTTGTAATCCATCCATAGTAGAGGTTAATTGCACTAAAATGTCTATTTTAAAGTTTGCTAACTCATCCATTAGTTTGTTCATATCTAGATTTAGACTTTTCACTGATTTTCCT
This sequence comes from Taxus wallichiana var. yunnanensis, assembly GCA_018340775.1. Taxonomy (NCBI): domain Eukaryota; kingdom Viridiplantae; phylum Streptophyta; class Pinopsida; order Cupressales; family Taxaceae; genus Taxus; species Taxus wallichiana. Next base: position 434,032,262 of record CM031236.1, on the reverse strand, counting down.
TTTCTAGGTCCACCTCTTATTCTGGAATAGCTTCTACAAATCTCTTTAATTCCATTCATTCTTATCTGATCAATGTCTCCCCCTCCTATCAAGTTAAGGGATTCTCTAGATTCGTCATCCAAACCTTTGAGAAAAATGGTTTTACTTAATTCCTCTATAAGCACAAATCCACATCTTTTTGCTAACAAAGAGGAATCTATCTAAATAGTCTTCTATGTTTTCATCCTCTTCCTGCTTGATTTTGAAGAATTCTTCCTTCCTATTTCTTCCTCTGTAATAATCCTTGGTATTTATCTAGGAAGGAAGTCTCCATTTGTGCCCAAGTGCTAATAGAGTTGGATGTTAATCCCATGAACCACCTCATTGCTGCATCCTTCAAAGTGGATGGAAACAACTTGAGTTTTTGATTATCTGTTTTATAATCATAGGTCTGACATAGCACCTTGAATTCAAACAGATTAGTCGGGATCTTTGAGATGACATCCTCTCGAAGGTGGGTAAATGTGTAGGTGAGATATTTTTCATTGATGTGTCATCATCTCCCAATTGGATTGGATAGGTAAAGGTCCTATCAGGTACTCCCTCAGCTTCTCGTGCCATTTCAAAAATATTTTTGAAGTTTCCTCCCAATCAATGTGGTAGGCTGTATGCTTTGGGGAAGGTGAAAAATCCGGAGTAGGAGCTTGACTACTCAATTGAGAATAAAAAATTACCCTCAATGGATCTTGGGTAATAATCCTCCTAAAAGTTCCACTCCCTTCAGGTGACTGATCTAAGAATTCCAAAAATGGCAATTATGTTTCTTGTCTGACAGGGGATGGTGGTGCCTCCAATTCTTGATCAATTTCCTTACTTTGACTATAGGATGTTATGAATTCTTGTGAAGATTTTTTTGGAAGGAATCTACCCTGTGAGTCGGGAATATTCTTCAACTACTAGATGTATGTTTTTTCTCTTGCTAAAACTTAATTAGAAAATTCCAAGTGGTGTCCCCCCAGCAAAGGCAAAAATGATGGGTGTCGTTATTCCCTTCATTTAATCAACTTCTTGTTGATTTCATATCAAACCAGGGGTGTGTCCAAAGCTATATGCAACAAGATTACTTTAACTGATCTAGTAGTTGACTGTAACTATTTTTATATTTTCTGGGGGATCTCTTTAATGTCTTAAGGACTTCTTGGTAAAACCTTATTTAAATCAAACTATGAAAACTTGCTGAAAGTGAAACACACTGAAAGCTTGCTAAAAGGAAACACACCATGCAGAAAGGAAACACACTTGTTGTTGGAAAATAAACACACTTGCTTTTGAAAGTAAACACTTGAGATTAAAATTCTTGAAAACAATTGCAAGAAATATAAAGATTTATCTAAATACCTACAGAACAAATATATAGCAAAATTTAATTGAAAGAACTAAAGTAATAAAAAATTAAAAGATCTAAGCTATTTCTAAAGAAATATAAATACCAAATAAATGAATATCCTGGTCCTTGGGGGAGTGGGCCCTTGCTCCTCCTTGAATCAGGATTTTAACAACTTAGAATTCTCTCAAATCAGAATGGCTATTTTATTGATGAAAACATTCAGTATTACAAAACGTATTGGATCTGGATACTTAATCTATTTCTTTCTTCTGTTCTATATCTCTAATAATTAATTTCTATCTAATGCAGGTCTACTTTTATATACATTTTTCTCAATGATTCTGATGAAATCGAATCATGCCCAGAATAGATGTTGAGTCAAATGGCGGTTGATCAGATAGCTGTAGGATAACTCTTCCTAGATCTGTGTTTAGAAATCTTCTCATCCTTCATGATTGTAGATGCAAAATTTCTAGATGTGGTTTAAAATAGATAACTCCCATTGGTTCCAGAACTTTGGAGAAGTTCCAGAACCATAGGAGATTGTTAAGAACCAAAACCTGTGAGAGTTCTCGGAGCTATCACCAGGAGTTCCGGAACTAAGTCCAAATATTCCGAACTAAATTCTGGAGTTCCAAAACTAAGTCCGAAAGTTCCGAACCTAAATGATGACTGTGTGATGGAGTTTTAGAACTAGCTTGGAAGTTCTGGAACTAAGCGTGTAGGATCAAAAGCTATCAAAAACATACCGAACGCCACCTACTTCACTTCCTCGACTTATTAGACTCGCTTTATTACAAAATCGAATTAAAACACACACTATGTTAGGATTTTCATATTTTTAACATTAGGATCACAATCAATCAAAATACAGAGACGCATAGTTACATCCTAACTCATATCAAATCAAATAAAAGTCACACAATGCAATCAAACTTAATCAAAAGGATATTATGATGAGATAATATATTATACATTAATCGAGACATATACTAGCCTCATGAATGGCCTTCAACTAGGTCCATCTCTAAAACTGCTCATTTAGCCTTTTAGGACTTAAGAACTAAGCTTGAGCTCAACTTTCTCCATCACCTCAAAACACACTTCCACACTTAACCAAATCATGGAACACACTTATACATATTTTCTAAGCACTTATTAACCTTTAACAAGCATGAACAGTTCATAATAATCATCTTACCTTATGAATCTACTTGAGACCCTTCTCGACTAGGCATCCTCCATATTTTACCCTCAAATAATAGGTCATAACTTTCTCATACCTTATTAAAAACATAATTTTTATATGTAATTAGAAATATCTCGAACCATGATCACAACACAACTTGAATCAAGCCCTAACTCCACCTATAGCTCCTACAATTCCAATTTTACAACAAGTTGCTCCAAACTACCCAAAAACTAGTCATCATAAATAGGAACACTTCCATTTAGAAGATTAAAAATGATCTTAAAATATCATGGACATATATAACAACTCTAGGTCTAAAAAAATGTAAATTCATTTCTCACCTTCTTTGGAAAGTTTTTCCTTAAACTGTGCTTCTTCATAAACAAACATTTTTAGGTGGGGCAAACATACTTTCACAAGCAATATATTACCTTTCTAGAAAGACAGAGGATTTCTCTAGACCTCCAATCATCAATTTATCAAAATAAATAAGATAGATTCGAGTGTACTCCATTTTCTCCAAATCACTTTGAGCTAGGGTTTCAAAGCAAATTATCTTCTTAACGATTGTTCATAAAAATGTGATGATCAAACCACCTAATTATTTTTCTAAAGCTTATTGGTTTCATGTAAAAATATCTCTTAAATTCCTTGTGTCCCATGGAAAATATACAATCCACAATGAGCTTCGGAAGGTCAACTTTTACCTAAAAACATACTCTAAAACACCCAATGTTTCCAAAACTAACATATCTTGCAATTCCTAGTTTAGAATGACCTGAAACTTTTCATGAAATATTATGAAAAAATCATCTCACTATCCATTCTCACCATATAGCCCAAATATTCCCATAACTCTCTATCCATTAATACTTACCTATGTAATCATGCATGTTCTTCACCGCTTACTTTTCAAGGACCACGAAACATTATCAAAACTTTGAGAATCAACCTAAAATTCACCATACATTTAATATACCTCATCACCATTCTGTTAACATACTTCATCATGGCTTATTAGCTCAAAAACTCATACCTTCATACCATTCTGCATGTTTTAGGGCTAGGAATAGGCCTAGAATAACCTAACTCAACCATGACATCACATGAACTAACCTTGTTGACCTCATGCAGACTCTTAAACACCTCTAACACACCTCATGGACCATGAATAACCTCATGAAAACATAAAAACCACTCAAGAGAGCTCATACGTGACTATGCAAGCTAGAGCCATACTAGGACACCATGACAACTCACTAAATCTTGTCATCACCAATCAACCTTCATGTTTGACACTGAAAGACACATCATGGAGACTCACATGACCTCATGACACCCTTTTCCATCAATGTATTTGAAATCAATGACAAAACTAGCACACAATGGCCAACATTCCTTAGACAAATGTCATCAAATATACTATCATGAGTGGGGAGTAACTAGAAATGGTTATGTGCATCCTTCATGTTGCATTTGGTTGATTCATAGTTGTACTTATGAGATATATTTGATGTGTATTCTGATTATATCACCTATTTAACTTTTTTCACACCATTATAGTCAACTTTCTCATCCCTTGTAGTTGTTTTTATAGACTCCTTGTAATATTACCTTGTCATTTTATTACAATAATCCCACACCTAATTTCAATGCACTAGCACCTTCATCATTCTCTCCCTGAATACCTTTTCTTTCCCTCCATAAATTTTAACCCTATTCTTTAACATGCCCATGCCAAAATTTCTCTCGAAATGGCATCGATAGTAGTCAATGATGTATATGGAACATATTTCCCTAGATGATGACATTGACCATGGTTGATGGTGTTAGGTAAGTATTTTTTCAAAATCAATGACATCAACCTCAATTGATGACATTAACTACCATAAATTTTAAATTCTATTCCTAGGATATTTATACATGGTAATTGAGTTCTCATTCCACATATCATCGATCTCTTATTCAATCTCTTAACACTCACTAATTTTCCTTTAAAATTATAAGGTCATGACCTTAATTTTTTTTTTGTGGTCATACTTGGATTATTGGGTACTTAGGATCTACAAGTATAATATTTTCACTTTCCAAGGTGTACCAAATGTTTGGGTTCATTAGATTCTTCAAGTAGATGTGTTATTATTGTTTCTTCTATTATTTTATGGTACCTCACATAAAGTATCTCTTATAAGGCGTTGCTTAACCCTGTGGAAATTTAATGCACCAATGGTGTCTTTATATAGGTAATTATATCTAACCTCTCTTTTCCTTTATTTACTATTAGAAATACCCTTAGTAAAAGAGACAACCTCTCTTTTCATTTATTTCATTATGTATGATAAAGCTTTTATATGTGTGCATATATTAGGATAGGGTAGCATATCTCTTATCTATTTCATTAGTTATATATTAGTTCTTACATTATCATATTGCATAATCATTGGTCCTTATAACTCTTACCTTGAAATTTCTTAGACCTCTCTTATAATCATCGCAAATATTTCCTATAAACCTATTACAAATCTAAATATTTTACTACCTTGACTACACTATGATTTAAAAACCTTATTATCATCACATTACCATCAGAAGCTAGTTAGATGCCACTACCCTATTATAGGTATAAGATTTTTAACCTTATAACTCTTATAGAGTGTGGAGAAATGTGTTCCTCTTTCATCATCCCCATGAAATTAAAATTTAAGGTTTTCATATTCAACATGGAACCATTTATTATCCTAGTCTAAATTACCCCTTATAGAGAGATAAAGAGGATTTTTATTGTTCCATTCTTTATTTGCATACCTTCTAGTGAACCCGACATGAATCTTACTCTCTCTTATCATTAAGTCATGTTTGAGTTTAATTTATATTTTATCTTCAATTCACCTTCAACATCATTATAATATGATGAGAATGATGTGAATATTACTCCATATTTTAATTGAATCACAATCATGTTTCTATTTTCTATCTTGTATCAATCATCTCATCAACGCTATACTTCAGTGAGCCAAATAGGAATCTTTATCACTCTTCTAATTGAATCCTATCCACATATTTTATCTTTATAAAATATCTCTAAATATTCCTAGATTACTCTTAAGTAAAATTATGACCATTTCATCACCTATTAGGGTTTTTCTAAAGAACACCAACCCATTTATATTTTATATGATATTCTCATTTATTCCTTCCATTTCCACCATTGTTTCCAATCATTCAAGGTGTAATCATAAGTCTCAACTATAACCAACCATCCAATCTAACATATAATAAAATTAACAAAATGATCTTCCCATTTTTAACACATATCAAGATGAAGATCCACAAGATTATATTCTTTTCTCTTGTCATCCTACCATGGATGAATATCCACAAGATGATCTTCCAATTTATAATCCATTGTAATATACCAAATTTAAACTTGACATTAGAAAAAATCTCTCATATTATGAGCCTCCCAGACACCTATTATTCTAAAACACAAATTGGTTGTTTCAACCATTTTTAATCTCTTATCTGATCTAGAAAATTAACACACTTATAATAATATTGGTCATTTAGTAGAAAACCATGATGCCATTATAAAAAAATAGTTTCATTTGATGACATCAACCACTTATTAGAGAAGATGGTGCCATTTGGAAAAATTCCAACCTACATAAATGCATCGACCACCTTGATTACATAATGTATGATGTTGTCCTAAATCACGTGTCTCATCTAACTGAGTTGTTAATCTTTATTCCATCATGGAAAATATCATCTCAATTATAACCCATCAAAATACTATCTAAAATAATTCCATTAACGATCTTGAACAAACAATGTTGATGTTGTCTACTTCTATTTCTATCATCTCTAATGTCATCATACATCCTAAAATTACAATGATATGTCCATGTTATTTTATTCCTATCATCTTTGAAACCATCATGAATCAATATATTTGATGCCATATAATTTTTTTCCTATCATCTTTGACACCATTAGTCATCTTGATCCAATAGTGTTGATGTAATATGCATTTTTCATATCATCTCCTATGCCTTATTCCACCATAATACCATTATGGATGATGTTGTATTTAATCATGCCCCATATCAAGTAATTGCATCAAATACCCTAATATTTTAATAATTTCCAATGTCATTCAAAACAATTATTTTGTTGACTTTATGTCATCTTACATCATCTTGAATTCTTTGACATCTTATTTGATCAAGATTCTCACATTGAATCATCGTTATGGTACAAAATGGGTGGATGTAAAACATAAAACCAAATGTAGTGATCCATTACCTCACATTTCATCATCTTTTGAGAATCTTGTAATAACCATCCTCATCTTTCATCACACGTAGGGGAAACTATCGAATCCCATTTTCTCATATATTTTGTCCTAGGGCATCTATCAACATCTCTCCTTTAAATGTTTAATGCTTTGGGGATCCCTTGATTATTATATTTTCTTTATATTATTATTTTCCAACTTTCTTCTTTACTTTTAGCGATTTTTTTTTTTTATTATTGGTAAATAGTTTTTTGAAAGGGACTATACCCTTGTACAGAAAGGCTCAAAAGCCAGGATAGAATCATGGAAGCCCAACAACAGAAAATAGTCTGCTTAGAAAAGTACCAACACCCAACATCAATCCAAAAAAAAATAGCTGAAGAACAACAACCAGTCTGCAACAGCACCGCAGCACCATGGCAGATCCAAAAAACCACATTGTCGCAAAGACAAGGAACAATGTAGAACAACCGAACAACAAAAAGAAACAAATCATCGAGGCAGAGAAGTGGCATTCTTTAAAATAAACTTTTTCTTTTTATGGACCGTTACCCAACCTGATGATGCCTCCATGAATGGAGGGTTAGAAAAAGGAGTATTTTCCTTAGTTGCAATAATTCCAACTGAATCAACATCATTGTTTTCTTGAGATAAATTTATTTTTTTTTCCTTGCTGTCAACAACTAAATGAGATAAATTTGTTGCATTTTCCTTCTTTGTCGGCAATAGGATTTTCCGATAAAGGGGTTTCAAGGACTAAATCAGAATCAACCTTTGCATTTGAATTTGATTCTAGGTCCTCTTTGCGTCGAAAACCAAGTGTTCCAGAGGGCATCTTTCCACCAATTGTGTTTCTCATGTTGGTGCTTTTCCATCCCACAATTAGTAGAGGTGTGACCTTTAGGGAATCTTATGATGCCTTCTCTCATTAATTTTCTAGCTCGAGGCATATAAAAATTCCTTACGTATTTTAATGTCCGATATTATGATCAAAAACCTTATAATCATTGAATAAAAAAATCCAAATCCAAGATATCTTTACAAATAGATGCCTATATCTTTCATAGCATACCTCACTAAAGGTACGTTCTCCTTATGCACTAAGATATGCATACCACATCACATATCATAATTTCCTACACTCTTCTTTCATTAAATGTTTATATTATATTAGTCCATAATCATACATATTTTCTTATACATAGTTGTCTTTTCCTCTATTTTTGTTCCTTAGATACACTTGTCATGGTTTTTCAAATAACATGTTTTCTTAATTATGGTTTATATACTAACGTGAAACTAACATTTGATGTTTCTTCTTATAAAATTCTATTATTTTTAAAAAATTATCAAAACATTCTTTACCATCCCTTTGTTTATATGGGCTGATTAGTGTTAGTGCAAAATCACAGCACCCCTGGGTATTGATCAGGTTTCTAGGTTGATTACTAATATCCAGTGTGATTGCATCAACATTGAATCCTTTCTCCAAGTGTGGGACTTGAAGAGTGAGAAAGGAATCTCCAGAGAAAGGCTGGTTCCTATTCCTCTGTTCAGGTGCATACGAAATATGCAGAGGGTTTTCCTCAAAATCTAATCTAATTTGCCAAGGAGACAAGGAAAGAAGATGCATAAAATAAATCTAAGCTAATAGAGGTGATGCACCAAGGAATGAAGAACATATGCTTTGCCGAATTTAACACAGATCATGTAGATGTAACACAACATCATGCACAGATAGCAAAAATGCAATGAAAGATCAAGAATGACAGTAATAAATATGTAAGAGGGTTTAGAAGTAACCACAGACACATATATATATATTACTCAAGGATAGATTCAATACATTGCAATGGCCAAAAGGCAAAAAACGGTGTTACAGTCTATATGGGAGGTTTGAAAACTCCACAAATCTTCTTATGAACAGGAGAGAAGGGAGGGTGCAAAGCGGAAATGTCCCGTATAGAAAGAAACCCCTCCTTACAATTTATAGGAAGAATGGGAGAGCAAAGAGAGAGGAATTCGAAATCTGCCCCAACCACCTCTAGGTTGCATTTAATTCGTCCATCATGGCAGAAGCGACGGGTTCTGGCAAAGCGGCGGTTTGTCTAACAGAAGTGGCGGGTTGTTTGCTGCATTAAAGTGGTTGTTGAAGCATTACCTCTGCTTGTTATTTCGTGCCAGAGGCGTTTCTCAATTTTCATCCTCCAAACTGAACCAAAATGTAAGATTGACCTTGGAAACGTGTAGAGAATCTCATAAGCTTTCCGTTGATATCAAGAACGCAAATCCGAGCTCGGATCGAAAGATATGTCGATCTCGAAGATTTAGGCGCAAGTAGCGAAAACGGATTTTGAAATATTTTCCCGCGCACTGCCACTTGGATGCCACTTGGCATGCTCTGATTCGCTGAATAATTCTCTCTCTTCTACTTTTCGGTGGGCTGTCTTTTGAATTTTCCTTGTGGGCCCTAGCTGGGACACGTGGCACTATCCCATTGGTTCGGATCGGTGCTCGAAAACTCGCCCATTGACTTTTTGACTTTTCTCTTGTGAGGACACGTGGCAGCTTCTGATTGGTCCTCGGCTGATTCGGCTCCTACGCGTACTTCGCCTCCATTTGTCCCGGATGTCCCATTTGATTTTGGGCCCTTTGTGCTCATTTCGGCCGGTTCGGGCGGTTCGGGCATTTTTGGCCCGCTTGTCCCACTTGCTTTTGGAGTGACTTGACTCTTTTAATTTGGTTCGACCGGTTCGGGCATTTCTGGCCCGCGCGTCCCAATTGCTTTTGGGCTCCTTGTACTATTTTCATGCGATCCGGCCGGTTCGGGCATTTCGCGTCCATTTGTTCCACTCGTCCCGAATGCTACCCTCTTCAGCAGTTAGCCAATTTTTCTCCTCGGCTGGATCGGCTTTTCACGCCCGCCGCGTACTTCTGTCCCACTTGTCCCATTTGCTTTGTGGGCTGCCTGGACTCATTTCGGCCGGTTCGGGCGGTTCGCGTACCTTTGTCCCACTCGTCCCACCTTGTGCTGGACCAGGACTTAGCCGATTTTCACAATTTTTACTGGCCCAAACTACTTGCTTTCTGCAACCTTCTCCGCACTTTCTCAAAGCTTGCTCCCTCCTTCTTCGGCCTGGGGAGTTTAGAAAGATTCCTGAAGGGACCCTAGAAACCTGATTTTGCTCTGAATCAGTCATTTTTCTTGGAATTTGGACATCCTGATGCATGTTATCAAATTTACCCTGGGGGGGTGAATTTTGGATAACAATTTGGCGACTCAGCGGGATCATTCTGCCTGCTAGATGAAAAGGCCAGTTGCCTGAAGCCATCCATTGGGCATGGAGTCATCAAATATTCTGTTAGAATCCAAACTGACTTAGAATGTGCAAAGGGAAAGATGGAATGTGACCTGATTTAGCAAAGACATGCATCATCTCCATAGACAGTAAGCTGTGCCAAGGCACTTAGGGAAAACAAAACTAATTACAGCAAAACAATGTGCACAAGCACTTGGAGGGAAGAAAATCTAATCTAGTATTTACAGATGTAGTGAAACTCCCTCTAGAAGCAATGCTTGAGATAGATTCCATTTCTGGAATCTGCAGTTCTTCACCATCCAATGAGGCCAATTGGAAAGCATTGTTGTTCTTGCACTTTGTGACCATGTATGGGCCACTCCAAATGGCATCAAATTTTGAATGCCTTCTGGTTTTGCTTTCTGTCCACATCCCATTTCAATACTAGATCTCCTACTTGAAAAGATCTATCTTTGGCCTTCCTATCAAAGGTCTTCTTGATCAAAGCCTGATCCTTTTCCATTGCTTGGAATGCCTGATCTCTGATTTCTTGCAGCTCCATCAATTCTGCATATCTCACCTTCATGGGTCCAAACTCTAGCAATTCCAGTTGTTTCATGAGTTCCAACGTTGGCAACTCAAGTGACAGGGGCAAGATTGCCTCTCTTCCGTAGACAAGCCTAAATGGAGAGTTACCTGTGGACCTTTTGGGAGTTATCCTATCAGCCCATAAGGCTGACTTCAGTTTGGTATGCCAAGCCTTCTGATTCTCATCAAGAGTCCTCCTAATGATCCTCAGCAAGTTTTTGTTTGTAGACTCGGCCTGGCCATTACCTTGAGGGTAATAGTTTGATGAAGTGCTGAGGTAGATCCCGTTCTTGACAGCCCACTCAGTAATTTTAGATCCAATGAATGCCAATGCATTATCAGAGACTATTGTAGCAGGCACACCAAATCTGGTAGTTATCCCCTCGTAAAAGTCCAAGATGCTAGACTCATTCGCCTCTTTGAGTGCCACTGCTTCTGTCCATCTGGTGAAGTAGTCTCAGGTTTGTCAAAATCCATTTGTGCCCTTGGCTCGAATTGGGATTGATGATTCCAATGAAGTCCAAACCCCATTGCATGAATGGCTGGTCAACTGAGATTGGATGCAATGGGAGGGCTGCAAGTCTCTCTTTTCCTGTGAAGAATGCACAATTCTTACATTTCTTGATCCATGCATAGCAATCACTAAAGATTTTAGGCCAATAATAACCAGCCTTCATGATTTTCAGAGCTGTCACTCTTGGTGCAAAATGGCCACCAGCTGGTCCATCATGAAACTCCTTTAATACCCTTTGAATCTGACCTGTGTTAATGCATCTCAGCAGCACTCCATTGACATCCTTCTTGAACAAAACTCCATCAATGATGGTATATGGAATAGCCTGCAACCTGAAGTGTCTTCTTCTTGCTTTGCTCATTTCTAGAGGGCACATGCCCGTCTGTAGGAAATGTATCATATTTTGAGTCCAACAGGGAATGGACTCATCATCATTTTCCTGTTTTTGATCATTTTGTAAAAGCAGGACAGCGTCTTCTTTATCTTCTGGGTTGTTTAGTTGTTTGGAAGCGAGCTGCTCACACAAACCCTTGCCTCTTACCAGCTTGGTGATCTTGATCTCAATGTCATACTCCATGACACGGGTGATCCATCCTGCCCTTTTTTCATTCAAATCCTTGTTGAGGAGGAAGTCCTTAACTTGACATGTGAGACCAGCAACTGGACCTTGTTGTTTGAGATTAAATGCTTGAACTTCTTCAAGCTCCTGACTACTGCAAGCACATGTTTTTCAATAAAAGAGTACCTCAATTCACAGTCATTTAGGCTTTGGCTAAAGAAGGCAATTGGCTGTTCATCATTATCTTTATTCTGTTGCACCAAAATGGCAGAAATAGTGTCATCACCCCCAAATGCATAGAGGATGAAATCCTTGGAAAAGTCCGGGTTGATGAGAGTGGGTGCCTGGGAGATGGCTTCTTTGATTGCTTCAAAACTCTCCTTGCCTTCTGCCGTCCATTTGAAAGCCATGTTTTTTCTTAACATTTTGGTGATGGGCTTGACAAGGGCTGCAAAATTTGGGACAAACCTCCGAACAAAGTTTATCCTTCCCAGGAAACTTTGAAGAGCCTTTTTGTGACTTGGCAATGGCAGAGCTCTTATGGCTTCAACCCTTTCTGGATCAATTGCTAATCCTTCCTTGGAGACAATATGGCCAAGAAGTTTCCCTTCATGTGCAAGAAAGATGCACTTCTTAGGATTTAAAGACACTCCAAACTTTCTACACCTCTGAAATACTTGCCTGAGGTGAAAGAGATGGTCTGCAGCATTCTTTGAGAAGACAGTGATATCATCTAGGTATACCAGCACTATCTTGTTAATCAAGCCTTTGAATGCCATATCCATAGCTCGCTGGAATGTTGCTCCGGCGTTCGACAGTCCAAATGGCATCTTCTTGTAAGCATATGTGCCCCATTTGGTTGTGAAGGCTGTCTTGAACTGGTCTTCCTCCTTCACCATAATTTGATTGAAGCCTGAGTATCCATCAAGCAGCGAAAACCTTTCTGACCCAGCTACAACCTGCAATATTTGCTCCATGGAAGGGAGTGGATAATGGTCCTTGAGAGAGGCTCTATTCAAATCTCTGAAGTCAACACATAGCCTGATCTCTCCACTTTTCTTTCTGACTGGAACTAAGTTGGCAACCCAACTAGAATGCTTGATTGGGAATATAATTGCTGACTCAATCAGCTTGTCCAATTCTTTCCTCATGAGAGGCTCCATGTGTGGATTGACTGGTCTCTGTTTCGCCGTGCGAGCTTAGTATTTGGATCCAACTCGATGGTATCTTTGAGCTAAGTTGGGATTGAAGCCCTTCAAGTCTTCATAGCTCCAAGCAAACACGTCAGGGAATTCTTGACAAAGCTGTATGAACTCATATCTCTCTTGCTCAGTTGTCATTTTTCCAATTTGCAATGGCTTGTTCTCTTTTACCAAGATGGATACCGAATCTTCCCTCTTGACCTGAATATTTGCTTTCTCCTTTCTAAACTGATCATTGGGGTTAAAAATGGACTCCAAGGTGACAAGTCCCTTGGGCAGCTTGTCAGTTCTCAGCTGTATCACCTGGTCACCATATTGCTGTTTCAACTTCTCTTGATTTTTAGCTGAGAACTCAGCTTCTTCTTGCAAGAAGTGGATGATTTGCTGGTCATTCTCAAATACTTGCCAATTGACATCGTTATCCGGCACTGAAGGCCTCACAATCACGTGGATGTTTGGCTGTACCTTGTCTTGTTGAATGTTTTCTACAATGTCAAAGGCTGCCCCCCGCCGCAAGCCTCGTCGTGACTTGATTCTCTTTTCTGGGAATGGCCTTGATGCCGAAAGCCTCAAAATCTTCCATGAGGTCCCACACCCTGTTTTTGTAGCATCTGAGTAGATCATTTTTGGCAGCATGTTGTCCCTTGACCTGATTTACAATCAGCTCACTGTCCCCAAACACTTGCAAGTTATTTATTTTTCTCTTTATTGCCCAATGCATCCCTTGCACCAAGGCTTCATATTCAGCAGTGTTATTGGAGCATGCAAATTGAAATCTAAAAGCTGAATAATACTTTACTCCTTGAGGTGAAATAAGCATGGCTCCACCTCCTGCGCCTTGTCTACTCCTTGATCCATCAAAAAACAGTTGCCATACCTCATTGTCATCCTTGTGGCTTGGCTTGGTGATGTTAGGAATAGGTTGACTTTCTTCGTGTATACAATAGACCCCTAGCTCAGATTCTTCTACTTCTTGATAAGGATCAAAAGCATGCACCTTGCTTGCCCATTCATCAAGAGTCAAATCTGGGATACTTCCAACCTTAGTGTCAGCTTCATCAGTGCCAAGGTGATCTTCTTGATCAAATCTTTGAGCAATTGGTATTAATATGACTTGGAGTATAGGGCTCAATGTGGAAATCTGCAATAGGTTCCGACCTAATTGTAGCTTTAGTTCCATACCTCGTTCTGAACAGCATGTGTGACCAATCAGCGGACAAATATCCCCCAATCTTGGTAGTAAATTCCTGACAAACAGAGGGCAAAGAGTGGTGGAAGGTCTATGGTGATATATCTTGTAAGACAACAACATTTGGACATGCATGCAAGGTAAGACTCAAATTTTTAATCACTCCAATCTGTTGCTATTATCTGTCCCATCCATTGCACTACTCCCTTAGATGTTATTTCATACTGGAGCCCTAGCTGATCAGCTATCTGTTTAGGCATTCGAGCTACTTGCCCTGCAGTCTATCATGCGCGTTATGCACTAGCTGATTTCCAATAATTAACGAAACATAGAAAGGGGGCTTCAAAGATTCTACCTTGTTGTGTTCCATGATTTCCTTCAGTCAAAGGGCAGCATTTGTAAGCACTTTGTCTTGCCTTTGAACTCGCTGATTTGAAGTTGGCCAATCCTTTATGGCAGCTTGCAGCATATTTCTTTGGCTCGGGATGGATAGGGATTCCCACATAGATATATTGACGTTTGTCTTCTTCATCGATCAATGATCTTGAATGGTGATGAAGGATCTCTCATTGTCCCTTGGTTTGCACATTTGCCCCTTGAATATGGGCAGCAACAATGGCATTTGATTTGGCCTAGGGGCTATTTTTGTCTGCCCTTGTGCATTTGAAACCGGGTTTTGCTTGCCAATCATTTGTGGAGCTGTGGGAGGTTGAGGATTGGTGGGACTAATGGCTGTTCTTCACCCAAATTTCTCCTTTTGACCTTGTGTTGGCAGCAACACCCCGAGAAACTATCTCGATTCATGCCACGAAATCCTCTCGCTTTCCAATTTACCAACGTGGTATCATTTGGGGCTGATCTGTTGGAATGTTTCTTGTTGTTGGTTTTTTCTTGACTACTCTCACCCTCCACACCAAAGACTTGTTACCATTAAAGCTTGGGTTAGAGCACCATTATAGCACATGGATTGATTATGGGGTTCATTACATGGAAAACACCAATCATACTCCTGGGCAATGTTGTTTTGTGCTGGTACTAATGCCTTAGAGGCAGATATGGCATTTGGATTATAGGGCTGGAATGGTCTATTGGCAGGAGGCCTTGTTTGATTCATATTTGTGGCTGGATTAGGTGGTCTTTGAGGCTGATATGGCTGCCTATTCGGTTGAGCTTGAGGCTGATACGAAGGTCTAAAACCTTGAGCTTGCTGCCTCTTGAGTGTGACCAGCTCATTACCTAAATTTTGCAGTTGCTTCATGACTTCTTGAAGCTCATTTGGGGCACTTGGAGATGAAGTGGAAGCTTCATTTGAACTCTGATTTCTAGGAATGGGAGAAGGAGCTAAGACAGGTGCCTGACTAGTACTTGGGCTCTCTAAGCTTGGATATAATGGCATTGGAGGCCTAGGAGATAGCTTGCCAGCTTGAATCAGACAATTTTCAGCTCTAATGGCAATATTATAAGCAGCAGGGATAGTTGTGCCTCCCATGGATTGAATCAATATAGAAATATCAGAATTTAAAGCTTTAAGGTAGTATAGAAAAGCACCTTCTGCTGTTGGTCTGACTGCTACTGGAATTCTATCCCAAGATCTTTGAAATCTGAAGTTGAAATCAGTTAGCTGCTCATTGGAAGCTCTCTTGATGGTTGTCAGCTGCTCCAAAAGAGACAAGTTGTCTCCCTTCTCTCCGAATTGATTATGAAGTGCAATACACAGCTGATTCCAGTTTGTGATAGAGCCAGCTCCAAGGCTCCTAAACCATTGCAATGCTTTCCCCTTGAATGAAGACGCCAGCAATTTGACAGCTACTTGCATCTCATCGATCTCATGGATTGCACAAATGTTAGCAATGTCCTTGACATGATCGCCAGGAGTGGTCTGATTTTCTCCAGTAAAGTATGGAATGTTCTTCAGTGCTGCTACTGGGATTGGATTTTGTGCATTGAGAGCAAGTGGGCTGCTGCCTGTGAAGTTGACATAGGGGTTCACTGGTTGCGCCATTCTGATTGGTCTTAAAATCCTTGTATATTGAACGAAAGACCGCTCAGGTGGAGGAGTTGAGAGAGTTCTATTTGGTGGAGATGGAGACCTTTGAATCCTTCTTCCTCTTTGCCTTCTTCTTGGAGATAGTTGCAGGTATTCAAACAGCACTTCCTCTTCTCCAGCTCTTGATCTTGTGATTCTTCTCATAAGCTTTTAGGGCTGACTGCTGGAACCAGTTGATTCCTCCCCTTGGAGTCGCCAGATATGCAAATAATAGCTCTTTTCAAGCAAG
This sequence comes from Taxus wallichiana var. yunnanensis, assembly GCA_018340775.1. Taxonomy (NCBI): domain Eukaryota; kingdom Viridiplantae; phylum Streptophyta; class Pinopsida; order Cupressales; family Taxaceae; genus Taxus; species Taxus wallichiana. The sequence goes on along the minus strand of CM031236.1, from coordinate 434,015,780 downwards.
AAAATTGCAGCAGATGCATATCAACCTTGCTGCAAATAGAAATGAGACCTCTGTCCCACCGGGCGTGCCAAAACTGTTAGTGCAAAATCACAGCACCCCTGGGTATTGATCAGGTTTCTAGGTTGATTACTAATATCCAGTGTGATTGCATCAACATTGAATCCTTTCTCCAAGTGTGGGACTTGAAGAGTGAGAAAGGAATCTCCAGAGAAAGGCTGGTTCCTATTCCTCTGTTCAGGTGCATACGAAATATGCAGAGGGTTTTCCTCAAAATCTAATCTAATTTGCCAAGGAGACAAGGAAAGAAGATGCATAAAATAAATCTAAGCTAATAGAGGTGATGCACCAAGGAATGAAGAACATATGCTTTGCCGAATTTAACAGATCATGTAGATGTAACACAACATCATGCACGAGATAGCAAAAATGCAATGAAAGATCAAGAATGACAAGAATAAATATGTAAGAGGGTTTAGAAGTAACCACATGACACATATATATATTGCTCAAGGATAGATTCAATACATTGCAATGGCCAAAAGGCAAAAACGGTGTTACGTCTATATGGGAGGTTTGAAAACTCCACAAATCTTCTTATGAACAGGGAGAGAAGGGAGGGTGCAAAGTGGAAATGTCCCGTATAGAAAGAAACCCTCCTTACAATTTATAGGAAGAATGGGAGAGCAAAGAGAGAGGAATTAAATATGCCCCAACCACCTCTAGGTTGCATTTAATTCGTCCATCATGGCAGAAGCGACGGGTTCTGGCAAAGCGGCGGTTTGTCTAACAGAAGCGGCGGGTTGTTTGCTGCATTAAAGTGGTTGTTGAAGCATTACCTCTGCTTGTTATTTCGTGCCAGAGGCGTTTCTCAATTTTCATCCTCCAAACTGAACCAAAATGCAAGATTGACCTTGGAAACGTGTAGAGAATCTCATAAGCTTTCCGTTGATATCAAGAACGTGCAAATCCGAGCTCTGGATCGAAAGATATGTCGATCTGAAGATTTAGGGCACGGAACAGGCGAAAACGGATTTTGAAATATTTTCCCGCGCACTGCCACTTGGATGCCACGTGGCATGCTCTGATTCACTGAATAATTCTCTCTCTTCTACTTTTCGGTGGGCTGTCTTTTGAATTTTCCTTGTGGGCCCTAGCTGGGACACGTGGCACTATCCCATTGGTTCGGATCGGTGCTCGAAAACTCGCCCATTGACTTTTTGACTTTTCTCTTGTGAGGACACGTGGCAGCTTCTGATTGGTCCTCGGCTGATTCAGCTCCTACGCGTACTTCGCCTCCATTTGTCCCGGATGTCCCATTTGATTTTGGGCCCTTTGTGCTCATTTCACCCGATTCGGCGGTTCGGGCATTTCGGCCCGCGTCCCAATTGCTTTTGGGCTCCTTGTACTGATTTTGCGCGATCCGGCCGGTTCGGGCATTTCGCGTCCATTTGTTCCACTCGTCCCGAATGCTACCCTCTTCAGCAGTTAGCCAATTTTTCTCCTCGGCTGGATCGGCTTTTCGCGCGCCGCCGTGTGTACTGTCCCACTTGTCCCATTTGCTTTGTGGGCCAGCTGGACTCATTTCGGCCGGTTCGGGCGGTTCGCGTACCTTTGTCCCACTCGTCCCACCTTGCTTTGGACTAGGACTTAGCCGATTTTCACAATTTTTACCGGCCCAAACTACTTTCTTTCGCAACCTTCTCCGCACTTTCTCAAAGCTTGCTCCCTCCTTCTTCGGCCCTGGGAGTTTAGAAAGATTCTGAAGGGACCCTAGAAACCTGATTTTGCTCAATCGGTCATTTTCTTGGAATTTGGACATCGATGCATGTTATCAAATTTACCTCTGGCGGGGTGAATTTTGGATAACAATTATTTCAATTATCCCTAATCTACTAAATGGTCCTTTACATCCCATCTTACTTTTTATATGAATGTTAGTTAGGTTAGAAACTATTATCAGTAGCTAGCTTCTTAATCATTTATGATCCTACATTTTTATAGGTTAGTTAGTCTCATGATCTCAAAGCAACCCATTACCATCCGATGGGCCTATTATCTTAGTTGATACATTTTCTTTGCTAGTACACTTCATCTTTATTCTACCCATGTGTGTATTAGTTTTGTGTGTATGTTTCTTAGTTAGAACTATCTAGTTTTGTTGCATAGATTTATATTACATCCTTATTTTTCCCATTATAATTGTTAGTTTGGTTGATATTTTTCCCAACAAGTACCATCTACCTAATTTTAGATATTTCCAACCTCATTTTACCTACATTTTGGTTTTTGACATGATCATACATTTTCACCTTTAGGATATTACTACCTACTTATGATATCTATTCTAAATTTCTTAATTTGTACTTTTGAGTTGACATGGTAAATATAGGAGAGGCCAATGCATCTCATCCAATTAGGATCACTCTAGCAGCATGTGCATCATCACATCTTAAAAACATTGTATAACACGAAACTCATTACACATGACATAGGATCAAATAATATAAGTCTTCACATTATTAGGCCTATAAAATATACACATACTTAGATTATGTTTACAAGGAGGAATTTCCCCGATATAGGCTAACAAGTTATCCTTAACTAAAAAATAGGGTGGAGAGATAATATTAGGAAGTACTAAAATACCTAAAATCATGCTCAGGGCCTCCTACATAAGAATAAAAATAGAAAGTTAATAATAAAATAGCTATACTTCCAAAATAATATTATCTCAAGTGAGTGGTGTGGACACAACTCAAACTAAGTAGGTTTGTAAAATAACACGAACCACTTAGTGGTGTGAATATGAACATTCTAACACCCTCCCATAAGTGCAAAGTTAGGAGTAAAAATAAGAAAAGATAGGAAACAAATCAAAATATGGGTCTCGAAAATAAGGCCTAATAAGGTAACCTTTTATAATAACTAGGAAAAAGAGTTACCATGGATGAAAAAGAGTCACCGCAAGGTACAAATAAACCAATCAAAAAAAAAAACTAGAGAGATAAAATCCTACAAAGCAAGGCATATCATAAAGCATGGCTCAAAAAACTTGTACTCTTTTGAAGAAGAATTTTTCTTGAACTATGGTATGGATCCAATAAACAATCACAAAACTTAAAATCGACTAAGACTTGTTGTATATATCTTCCCCCCCGGGTAGATATAGACAAACGGAAGAGTATGGAAATCAGAGAAACTCAAAGCCTGATATTTATTATGTCACCAACAAACCATGGCGTAGGTAAAGGGCGCACGAAAAAGGATGTCGACATGAAAAGGATGCGCCTAAGGCGCACAATAGTAAGGTGTTGACACAAAAATGGATGCACCCATGGCACAGGTAAAAGGCGCACACGGAAGGTGTCAACACAAAAATGGATATGCCCATGGAGTAGGTAAAAGGTGCACGATAGAAGGTGTCGACATGAAAATGGATGCACCCATGGCACAGGTAAAAGGCGCACGATAGAAGGTGTCGACACAAAAATGGATGCGCCCATGGCGCAGGTAAAAGGCACACGGCTGTAAGGTGTCAACACAAAAATGAATGCATCCATGGCATAGGTAAAAGGTGCACGATGAAGGTGTCGAAACAAAAATGGATGTGCCCATGGTGCAGGTAAAAGGCACACGGCATGAAGGTGTCAACACAAAATGGATGCACCATGGCGCGGGTAAAAGGCGCATTTGGCTGACGAAGGTGTCGACACGAAATGGATGCGCCATGGCGCAGGTAAAGGGCGCACGATAGAAGGTGTCGACATGAAAATGGATGCACCCATGGCGCATCTAAGAGTATGTCGACATAAAGATGGATGTGCCAAGGCGCACCTTCAGGAGGCGTAACATTTTGAGCACTGAAAGGAAGTAGACCCGGCATGAGATATTTAGATGGCCATAACTTTTGACAGGAGCTCGATTCATGCAAGGTTGGACTTTTCATAAAGCTTACGAGGTCCTCTATCCAACTAAGATTGGATATCTTTAATTTATCTTTCACTACAAATCTGGTTATCTGTGCATGATCTTGCATTGCATTTTTATGGTTTGTGTTTATTGGGCAAGACAGTGTTCTTCATTCCTCGGTACATCACCTTTGTTAGTTTAGGTTTATTTTTATGCATCTTCTTACCCTATCTCCTTGGCAAGTTAGTTTATATTTTGAGTGAACCCTCTGCATTTTTTACGTGTGCATCTGAATAGAGGAATAGGAACCAGCCTTCAACCGGAGAGCTTTTCCGATTTTGCAAGGTCCACACTTGGGAAAAGCTCCATGTTTTGCAATCACACTGAGAGTCTCAACCCATCGAGTTGTAGACATTCGGGGTGCTTTGATCTACATACATCAACAGTTTTGGCACGTCCGGTGGGACCAAGAGGTCATTCCACAAGATTTGAAGGAATTTTCAAGAAATTTGGACTAAAAAAATAGCAGGTTTTACAATTTCAGATTTTTCACCTTTTAGGCTGAACTTTGAAATCGATTTTCAAGGGCTTAACTTGCTCAAAACAAGTCAAAATTTCACCAGTTGATAGATCGGGGGATAATCTTCAAAAGGGTATTCTTATATTTTTGGGATTTTGACTTTCAAAATTTCATGGTTTTTTGTGTTTCGGGTTTTCCCAGTTGCCTTGCATGACCTGAGTTTCGTCTGTACCTTTCGGGGATTAGTAACTGCACAACAGGACCCAATAATCAAATTGAGGAACTATACCTTCAAGGTTTGAAAATTCTATTTTTAATATTTTCGTGTTTGGTATGTAACTTGGCATATGCTAGCCTTCTAAGGCTCATTATCTAACACATCTAGCGACTCGAAGGGGTAGAATTCAATGGTATAATAGAAAAAGTTGCCTGGCATATGAGAATAATTTGAACCAAGTCGATACTCGAGAAGAGGGACTATTCGTCCACTTCGCAACTATCACCAGGAAGAGGAAGGAGAGGAAGAAGACAACAAAGATCACCATCTCCACCTAACAGGGCTTTATCAACCCCTCCACCTGGTAGACCTTTTCTCACATCAACAAGGGTTCTCAGGCCAATCAGAATGGCACAACCACTGAATCCCTTTGTCAATTTCACTGGCAGCAGCCCACTTGCCCTCAATGCACATAATCTAGTTCCAATTTCATTATTGAAGAACATTCCATTTTTCACTGGAGAAAATCATACCACTCCTGGTGATCATGTCAAAGACATTGCTAACGTTTGTGCAATCCATGAGATAAATGAAATGGATGTTGCTGTCAAATTGTTGGCATCTTCGTTCAAAGGGAAGGCATTGCAATGGTTTAGGAGCCTTGGAGCTGGTACTATCCAAAATTGGAATCAGTTATGCATAGTTCTCCATGAGCAGTTTGAGAAAAGGGAGATAATTTGTCTCTACTAGAACAATTGACAACTATCAAGAGAGCTCCCAATGAGCGGTGGCCGACTTCAACTTCAAATTTCAAAGGTCTTGGGATAGAATTCCAGTGGCCGTTAGGCCAACAGCTTGAAGGTGCTTTTCTATACTATCTTAAGGCTTTGAATTCGATATTTCTATGTTAATTCAATCTATGGGAGGCACAACCTTACCTATTGCTTATAGCATTGCCATTAGGGCTGAAAACTGTCTTATTCAAGCTGGTAAGCTGGCTCCTAGGCCTCCCATGCCCTTGTATCCAAACTTAGAAAATCTAAGCACTAGTCAGGCACCCACTTTGGCTCCTATTCCCACTCCTAGAAATCAAAGTTCAAGTGAAACTTCTACTTCATCCTCTAGTGCTTCAAATGAACTCTAAGAGGTTATGAAACGGTTATAGAACCTTGGAAATGAGCTGGTGACTATCAAAAGACAACAAGCTCAAAGTGCTAGACCGTATCAGCCTCAAGCGTAGTACCAGGCTAGGCCCCCATACCAACAAAATAGGTCACCAACTCAGGCTGCAAATCAAAATCAAAGCCAAGTAAGGCCTCCCGCTAATAGACCATTTCAGCCCTATAACCCCAATGTCGTATCTGCTTCTAAAGCATTAGTGCCAGTCCAAAACAATATAGCTCAAGAGTATGATTGGTGTTTCCCATGTAATGAACCTCACAACCAATCTATGTGCTTCAATGGTGCTTTGAACCAAGCCTTGATGGTGACAACTATTGGCATAGAGGGTGAAGTGAGTCAAGAAACAAATCAGAAACAAGGGACGTCTCAACAAAACACAGCTCCAAATGATACCGTACTTGTGAATTGACAAGCCTGAGTATTTTGTGGCATGAATCAAACAATTTCTCGAGTGTAAGCAGCTAACAAAAGATCAAAGAAGAGGAATATCAATGAAGGGCATTCATTGGCTCCAAGTGATCTACAACCTTCCATCACTCCACAAGTTGTCGGTAAGCAAAATGCAGCTCCAAACATGCAAGGACAGCCCAAACCACCTTCTAAACCAACTCAAATGCCACCTGCTACTGCCCATGCATAGGAGAGGAATGTGCTACCTAAAGGACAACAAAGAGATGTTTCATCCCCATTTAGCATCATTGATCAAATGAAGAAGACAAATGTGAATATATCAATGTGGGAATCTTTATCCATCCCAGGCCAAAGAGATCTTCTACAAGCTGCCATGAAGAATTGGTCAACTTCAAACCAGCAGGTCCCTATGCAAGAGAAGGTCCTCACAAATGTTGCTTAGCCTGAAGGGAGTCATGGAGGACAACAACGTAAATTTTGAAACCCTATCCATTCTATGTTTCATTAATCATTGGCAATAAACTAGTACACAATTGCATGATTGATTCGGGGCGAAAGTAGTTCTGTCATGCCCAAGCAAATAGTTGATTAGTCGGGTCTCCAATATGAAGTCATATCAAAGGGGGGTAGTGCAATTGGATGGGACAGAGTAGAAGAACGGTAGGAGTGATTAAAAACTTGAGTCTTACTTTGCATGCTTGTCCCAACATGGTTATTTTGCAAGATGTCTCAAAGTAATAGACCTTCCACCACTCTTTGCCCTATGTTTGTCAAGGGATTTCACAACTAATATTAGAGGTTACTTATCTACTAATTGGTCACACATGTTGTTTAGAACAAGATATGGAACCAAAGCCACAATCAGTCGAACCTATTGCAAACTTTCACATTGATCCTTACACTCCAAGTCGATTAATGCCAATTGTTCAAGCGTTTGATCAAGAAGATCATCTAAGCACCGATGAAACTAACAATAAAGTTGGAAGCATCCCAGATTTAACTCTTGATGAATGGGCAAGTAAGGTACACACTTTTGATCCCTACCAAGAAGTAGAAGAATCGAGCTAGGAGTCTATTGCATACATAAAGAAAACCAGCTTATTCCTAGCATCACCAAAATAGACCATAAGGATGACAATGAGGTATGGAAATTATTTTTCGATGGATCAAGGAGTAGGCAAGGCACGGGAGGAGCTATGGTTGTTTCACCTCAAGGCATCAAATATTATTCAAAGCTTTCTGTTTCCAGTTTCCTGTTCAAACAACACGGTGAATACAAAGCATTGATTCATGGACTTCATTGGGCCAGGAAAAAGGGCATAAAGAGCTTGCAGGTGTTCGGGGATAGCGAGTTGATCGTCAACTAAGTCAAGGGACAACATGCTACAAAGAATGACCTACTGAAGAACTACAAGAATAGGGTATGGGACCTCGTTGAGGATTTTGAAGCTTTCAACATCGTGTCCATACCTAGGAAGAAAAATGAATCCGCGGATAGGCTCGCAGCAGTTGGAGCAACGTTTGATGTGGTTGACAACATCAGAAGGGAAAAAATACAGCCACATATCCATCTGATTGTGAGGCCAGTAGTTCCAGATAATAACACAAGCTGGCAGGTGTTTGAGAACAATCAACAAATCATCAATTTCTTACAAGAAGAGGCTGAATTCTCGCCTAGGAATCAAGAAAGATTAGAGCAACAAGACGGTGATCAAGTAGTACACCATGCGGAAAACAAGCTTCCCAAGGGTTTAGTTACATTAGAGTCTATCTTCAACCCTAACGACGGTTCCGTAAGCAAAAGGCTGACATAGAGGTCAAGAGAGAAGATTGAGCCAATTCTCTGGTTGGGGAAGGCAAAACACTTCAAATTGGCAAAGTGGCCACTTTGAACGGGAGAAATCATATTTCATACAACTTTGCCAAGAATTTCCAAATGTCTTCACTTGGAGCTATGAATACTTGAGAGGTTTCAATCCGAAGTTGGCACAACATACCATAGAATTGGATCCAGATGCTAAGCCCATCAGGTAGAAGCAGAGACCAGTCAACCCCCACATTGAGCCTCTAATGAAGAAAGAGCTAAACAAGCTAATAGAGGCAAGCATTATGGCACAACATACCATATAATTATATCCCGATGCTAAGCCCATCAGTAAAAACAGAAACCAGTCAACCCCCACATTGAGCCTCTAATGAAGAAAGAGCTAAACAAGCTAATAGAGGCAAGCATTATATTCCCGATCAAGCACTCAAGCTGGGTTGCAAACTTGGTTCCAGATCGGGAAAAGAGTGGAGAAATCAGGTTGTGTGTGGACTTCCGAGACCTCAACAGGAATCTCTCAAATACCATTACCCACTTCCTTCAATGGAACAAATATTGCAAGTGGTATCGGTTGGAGAGATTCTCTCTCTTAGATGGCTTCTCGTGGTATAATCAGGTAATGGTGAAAGAAGATGACCAGTTCAAGATGGATTTCACCACCAAATGGGGCACATATGCCTACAACAAGATGCCATTTGGCCTATAAAATGCCTGAGCCACTTTCCAAAGGGCAATGGATATGGCATTCAAGGGTTGATCAATAAAATAGTTTGGATATATCTTGATGACATCACTGTATTCTCCAAAAACAGTGGATCACCTCTTTCATCTGAGGTAGGTATTTCAGAGGTGTAGAAAATTTGGGGTATCATTGAATCCCAAAAAATGCATATTCCTAGCTCACGAAGGAAAACTTCTAGGCCATATTGTTTCAAAGGAGGGATTGACGATTGACCCAGAAAGAGTTGAAGCAATTCGAGCGTTGCCATTGCCAAGTCATAAAAAGGCTATTCAAAGCTTCTTAGGAAGGATCAATTTTGTCCACATGTTTGTTCCAAACTTTGCAGCTCTCGTAAAGCCAATAACACTGATGTTGAAGAAGAGCATGGCATTTAAGTGGAAAGCCGAAGGAAAGGAAAGTTTTGAGGTAATAAAAGAGGCTATATCTCAAACTTCGACTCGTCAATCCAGACTTCTCCAAGGATTTCATGTTATATGCCTTTAGTGGTGGAGACACAATTTATGCAATCCTGTTTCAACAAAACAAAGAGGGATTAGAACAACCAGTTGCTTTCTTCAGTCAAGGTCTGGAGGAATATGAAACGAGGTACTCTTTCATTGAAAAGCATGTCCTTGCAATGATCAGGAGCTTAAAGAAATTCAAGCACCTAGTCTCAAACAACAAGATCCAATTGTTGGTCTCTCATGTGGGAGTCAAGGACTTCCTTCTAAACAAGGATCTGAATGAGAAACGTGCAGGATGGATCACTCGTGTCATGGAATATGACATCAAAATTAAGGTCACTAAGCTGGTCTATGGAAAGGGATTATGTGAATAGCTAGCTTTGAGTCAACAAGTTGAAGCAGGTGATGAAAGAGAGACTGTCTTGGTAATGCAAGATGGTTAAGAACAAGAAAATGATGATGTGGCTGCTCCTTGTTGGACTAAGAATATGATACACTTCCTACAAGCAGGCCTATGCCCTCCAGAAATGAGTAAAGCAAAAATGAGATACTTTATATTACAAGCCATTCCATATGTGCTTGTTGATGGTGTTTTGTTTAAAAAGACATCAATGGAGTTCTATTGAGGTGCATTGGGATAGGTCAAATTGAGAGGGTGTTACGATATTTTCACGATGGAGATTCTGGAGGACATTTCACCCCACGAGTAACAACTCTCAAGATAATGAAGGCAGGGTATTATTGGCCCATAGTGTTCAGTGACTGTTATACATGGATAAGAAAGTGCAAGAAATGTGCACTCTTCACAGGCAAAGAAAGACTAGCAGCGCTTCCATTGCACCCAATTTTGGTTGACCAACCATTTATGCAATGGGGATTGGACTTCATTGGGGTCATAAATCCTAACTCAAGCCAAGGCCACAAGTGGATTCTCATGGCAACGGACTATTTCACCAAGTGGACTGAAGCAATAGCGCTCAAAGAAGCAAATGAGTCTAACATACTAGACTTTTATGAAGGAATAGTGACCAGGTTTGGTGTGTCGGCCACTATCATATCAGACAATGCATTGGCATTCATAGGTTCCAAGATTACAGAATGGGCTATCAAGAATGGAATCTATTTGAGCACCTCTTCAAATTATTACCCGCAAGGTAATGGACAGGCAGAGTCCACGAACAAGAATTTGCTAAGAATCATTAGAAGGACTCTGGATGAAAACAAAAGGACATGGCATACCAAGCTAAAATCAGCATTATGGGCTGACAGGATAACGCCAAAGAGATCTACAGGTAATTCTCCCTACAAGTTGGTATATGGGAAAGAGGTAGTATTGCCTATATCATTAGAATTGCCAACATTGGAACTCATGAAGCAGTTGGAGTTGTCTGAGTTCGAACCAATGGAGACCAGGTATGTAGAGTTGATGGAATTGGAAGAAATAAGAGAACATGTAGTTCTGATGATTGAAAAGGATTAGGCCTTAGTAAAAATATGGTTTGATAAGAAGGCAAGAGCAAGGACCTTCCAGGAAGGGGACCTAGTTCTGAAATGGGATGCAGATCGGGAAAACTAGGAAGGCATTCCAAGTTTGATGCCATTTGGAGTGGCCCCTACATGGTCACGGAATGTAATAATAGCAATGCCTTCTAATCGTATACATTGGACGGAGAAGAACTCCGATTTCGGTTAACGAAATCTATCTTAAACATTGCTACTGAAAATAAAAGGTTTACCCTTGTAAATATTAGCCTAGATTTCAATTCCTCTAAGTGCGTATGCACATTGTCTTGTTGTAGTTAGGTTTCGTTTCCCTAAGTGCTTCGGCATAGGTTTTTTGCTCTCGGGTTGAATTTTTTACAGAGTTAGTCTTTGTCGGAGAAGGAGTTGCAGTATCGAAGCTGGGATCGGAGATCAAGTTGGTTCAAGGTTATTGCTTATGACTCCATGCCCAATGGATTGCTAAAAGGCCACTGATCTTCTACCTAGCAGGCAGGTGATCCCGTTGAGTCACCAAATTGTTGTATATATCTTCCCCCGGGTAGATATAGACAAATGAAGAGTATGGAAATCAGAGAAACTCAAAGCCTGATATTTATTACATCACCAACAAACCATGGCGCAGTAAAGGGTGCACGAAAAAGGATGTCGACATGAAAAAGGATGCACCTAAGGGCACATGACAGAAGGTGTCGACACAAAAATGGATGCACCCATGGCACAGGTAAAAGGCACACGATAGAAGGTGTCGACACAAAAATGGATGCGCCCATGGTGCAGGTAAAAGGCGCACGACAAAAGGTGTCGACACAAAAATGGATGCGCCCATGGCGTAGGTAAAAGGTGCATGACAGAAGGTGTCGACATGAAAATGGATGTGCCCATGGCGCAGGTAAAAGGCGCATGACAGAAGGTGTCGACACAAAAATGGATGCGCCCATGGCGCAGGTAAAAGGCGCACGACAGAAGGTGTCGACATGAAAATGGATGCATCCATGGCACATGTAAAAGGTGCATGACAGAAGGTGTCCACACAAAAATGGATGTGCCCATGGCGCAGGTAAAAGGCGCACGACAGAAGGTGTCAACACAAAAATGGATGTGCCCATGGCACAGGTAAAAGGTGCACGACAGAAGGTGTCGACACGAAAATGGATGTGCCCATGGCGCAGGTAAAGGGCACACAATAGAAGGTGTTGACACAAAAATGGATGCACCCATGGCACATGTAAGAGTATGTTGACATAAAGATGAATGCACCAAGGCGCACCTTTAGGAGGCACAACATTTTGAGCACTGACAGAAGCAGACCCTGGCGCAGATATTCAGATGGCCATAACTTTTGACAGGGAGCTTGGATTCATGCAAGGTTGGACTTTTCGGAAATCTTACAAGGTCCTCTATCCAACTACGACTAGATATCTTTAATTGGGTGGGAAAAAGTTCTTTAAAATATAAAATACAGTTCGCCACTTTTTGGGTTTGCTAGGGTTCTCACCTACCACCATAATGAGATGAATTAAATGCAACCTAGAGGTGGTTGGGGTAGATTTGGAATTCCTCTCTCTTTCCTCTCTCATTCTTCCTATAAATTGTAAGGAGGGGCTTCTTTCTAAAGGTTGGACATTCTTGTTTTGCCCCTCCCTTCTTCTCTTTTGCAGGTGAATTTGTGGAGTTCAAACCTCCCATCTAAAACTGTAATGCAACTTTGCCTCTTGGCATTTTGCAGTGTGTTGTATCAATCTTTGGAGAAAATAATACATGTCTGTGGATGATTCTCAACCCTCTCTATGTTCATTTGCATCCTCTTGATCTTTCACTGCAAATCTGGTTATCTGTGCATGATCTTGCATTGCATTTTTATGGTTTGTGTTTATTGGCAAGACAGGTGTTCTTCATTCCTCGGTGCATCACCTTTGTTAGTTTAGGTTTATTTTTATGCATCTTCTTACCCTGTCTCCTTGGCAAGTTAGTTTAGATTTTGAGTGAACCTCTCGCATTTTTACATGTGCATCTCGAACAGAGGAATAGGAACCGGCCTTCAACCGGAGAGCTTTTCCAATTTGCAAGGTCCCACACTTGGGAAAAGCTCCATGTTATCCAATTGCACCGAGAGTCTCAACCCACCGAGTTGCAGACATTCGAAGTGCTATGATCTCGCATCAACAAGACTATGATACAATATAGAATAGATCCATTATAGGAGACTATCAATGGAGTATTTGATATTTTAACTCAATAGAATAGTTACGCTTTAGAAGGATAATAATCTCAAAACCTAAGTGAAGGATATTGTCATTTAGGTGATGAAGATAGTGTGAAATTTCACCAAAAATAATTTGATCTATTGCCAAAAATGGTGTACTCTACACACCTAATTTTACACGTGCTACATTATCAAAAATGGTTCAAAGTCCCTTATGATGATTATTATCTTTTCCAATAGTGTTTGAGTCTTATTTCCCACTTGCAGTATATATTTGTAGCTTAGAATGCTTCCCTTAACCATTTCTATGTTTTTATTTCTTTCTTTTATCTCTTTCACATTTTTCCCTAATTTTTTTACCTTAAGTTACGAAATACCACGGTGGTTGCGTAACCGCTTGATCTTCCCGAGAGGTGATTGCACAACCACCCCTCTATGCGAGCCGGTGGTTACATGTTTTTTTCTATAACCTCTTATGGTGTGTTACGAACGTGTTTCATTTCTTCAAACATTACTTTAGCACACATTTCTTGGTCAAATTAGCTATTATTAGACTTGTTAGATATGTACCAACTTCCTCTTATTTCCGATGAATAATTTAAGTTAAGTCCTTATTTTTGTGGTAACGTAGCATCCTTTCCTGCCAAATGGCTTAAACCATTTCCCGCCATTTTCCTATAAGAACCAAGATTCTATCAAGCAATGGCTAGAGCTTTTGTTGCATTACATCGTTATGTTGTCATGATCTTGCTAGAAATTACATAACCAAGCATTATTCGCTTGTGTTGTTTTTATTATACTTGCATTACTACCAAATTACCAGTAAGCCACCATTGCTCTAGTACCTTCTTCCTTACTTCTTCTATATTACTAGAACAGCCCCCTAGACTCGCATGAACATTGAAGTTGGAAAAGATACTAAGGGGACACAAGAGTAAACCACAACTGGATTTGCCACAATACTACAAATTCCAGGTTGAGGATGTACTTGGATTTCTTGAAGGTTTATTGAATTATTTATTTAATTTGTATGCACATTATTGACTAGAGTAGCCTACCATTTCAATTTAAACTGTTGTAATAATTAGATCATTATTGTAGCTTCTATTTATTTTGTAAAGTTTATGGTGATAGAAATCTTCCCTACCTATCCCTGTGGGTTTGTAAGGGAATATTTTCAAGAGGAAATATTCTTCATTTTTTTAGGTAATTACAATCCATTTCAAGCAAAAGTAGTCTCCATTAAATCCTTCTTTACTTCTACTAGGGAAGTTACAGAGGAAGAAAATCTTCTGAGAAGTTTTGATTTCTTCACATGCCTCTGAGGCGGAACAGAAGGATTCACATCCACAATTACATTTTGGAAAATATTTTCTTGATTAGAATAGATTAGATTTATTTCTACAGAGATAGATAATCATATCCGGTTATTTATTTGTTTAGCTTCACATTAATTAAATTGTAGAAACAATTTCTTCATTTCTTCTATTGTTTTCCAAAGAAAGTATAAAATCCAAAAATATTAGTTGAATTTAATTAGATTATTATTTATTTATGTATTTCTCTTATTTGAAAAAGAATAAAAAACATAGATTAAATTTCCTTTATTTAAATAAATTTTCTTTCTTGTATTAGATTAATTAAATATGCTCTTTGCATGACCATTTTGGGCCCTAGAGAACCTAGAGATCACATTTTGAGCCCATAGTGCCACAACTAGACCAATAGGAAAAATTATCAGATATTGACCAAGGCCTTCAAATTCACATCTTTCGAACCACATCAAAGTTACCTATTATCACAAAGACAACTAGAGGCTTTAAACATCAAAGACAATAGAGCTTATAAATTTTGGGAAAATCACCCTGGTTATAAGTTTCGTTGATCACTTGTTGGTCATTTCCACCCATTTTTCATAGGTATCTATCCCACATGACCATCCAGGGTCCCCAACATCCAAGAGAATAAGTATATGATCCTTGGGTCCCTCAGCCAAATGCAACTTACCTAGAGACATACATTGATATGGGTCTTCAAATTATGGTATTCCAATATTCTCCACTTCCACCTGTCACCATCGCATAATTTCATGTCCTTAACGAAGAATATGATAAATTCTATGACTTCTAGAGGAACCAACCTGGGTGAAACTAGTGCCCATTCACTTTCCCTATTCACATGTTTTCTCTAGCACTTCCATGACCTTGTCTGGGAATTTCTACAAGGAGAGTGAAGGGAAGTTCCCACAAATTCCACAACCAGTTGAGAGAGTTTCACACACCGATATAGATAGACTCGTTCATGTGTGTATCATCCTCAACTATTCCATCACGCCCGTTTAGGTTAGAGAGTATTTTATTTCCTGGACAAGATTCCTTTAGCACCCATAGAGGACCTTAGATTTCCCGATAACTTGTTGACCACTTTCAAACATTTTTAGTATTCCATATAGTCTCTTTATTATGCTACATATATCCATTTATTCATTCTATAGTGGTTGTCATAGACAACCTTGAGAGGTCGCATACGCCGAAAATCAAGTGTTGATTTTCGGTGTAAAAAATGGTGAACCCAATGTGAAAGACTAGTTCCTTTTCATTTCCATTATCTTACCTTATTTCATCCATCCTTCTCCTCTCCCATTATTCTACGGGTATTCATATACCCCCGAATATGTCGCGTCAGACTATAGTATACCCATTTTGGGTCCGGAGGCTTATTACTACCAGTTAGTATATAACAATCGACCTCATTATCGTGGTGGGCTGACAATTATGCTTCTAACTTACCTTCACCTTACACTCCTCCTCAAGGTGCCAATAATGGTTCAACTATTAGGATTGAATAGATCGATCAGCTAGAGTTATCTAACTCGAACAATATGAAATTCACTATACAACAAGGCTTCTATCCTCGGGTCTTTTCAAGGCCCCAAGTCAGCATGCAATCGATCCTTTCTCTTCCTACTGTCATCTAATGATGAACTCATGGCATGCTTTGTTTGAATTTAGAAGCATTTTAACACCATGGACAAATCCCTAGAAATATGTAAGATTATATTGATTCTTTAATTCAAAACAAAATTGCTACCCTCACTCTACACTGGAAAATATACCAAAAGAGGGGTGGCCTCCCGAGAGAACAATTTATAGCGGGACATCAAATGCCTCTACCTCCTAGTCAAGCTCAAAACACGTCCAAATAAAATACAACACCATCTACGTGTGATGTGATAAATACACTATAGATAACGTTAGGAAATTGGAGCTTTCCCGGTCATATCATGTTTCAATTTTTTTTTTTTTTAGAAAGGCAAGGTCCCTTACCATGCTCAAAATATTTGTTATGTGCCTATTGCGCCATCACCTCCTCTTGTTTACATGGTCATTCTAATCCATGGGGATATCCTCACTAAATTGGGCACATTAGGTATGCCCCCTCACACCTCGTACGGATACCCTCAATAGGCACAAACCGGTAGTGCATTAT
The DNA here is from genome assembly GCA_018340775.1 of Taxus wallichiana var. yunnanensis. Lineage (NCBI taxonomy): Eukaryota > Viridiplantae > Streptophyta > Pinopsida > Cupressales > Taxaceae > Taxus > Taxus wallichiana. Next base: position 433,999,336 of record CM031236.1, on the reverse strand, counting down.
TGAATGTCGTCCCAACTGGCAATGCAATGTTCCCTAGTTTTGTGTCTACCACTCCATACCATAAAAATGTTCCCCTGTATTTGCATATGTATTCCAAATCACCACAGGGGGACATGTTTTCTTTTCTGGATCGTATGCTCAGCCTTATGGGATTCCTTATGCCCCTACAAATGTTTATGTTACGCCATATCAGTCTCTTATACCTCCTCCACCTCCCCATTAAGGTTCGTCCATGGTAGAGTCCTATGCATTAGGAACATGTGTCTAATATCTTAAGGATCCCCTTGAATTTACTATACAATTCGTAATACTTCCATTACCACTTCTCAACTTGCCAAAGTTCAAAGGGGAGGGGGACCCAAATGTGCATATTAAATTGTATGTAACTACCATCAGAGAGATAATCCCATGGGATGTGGTTGTAGCTAAGATATTCCCCAAGACCCTTGAGGGGATCACTCTTGATTGGTATTATAGGATACCATAAGCCTTGATCCATTCATTCAAACAACTCATTTCTGAGTTTGTAAAGGATTTTGATATGAACAAACTCTTGTGAACAGGAATAAGGTAATTCCTCCATATCAAGAAAGAGCACAATGATTCTGCCACCCATTTCATTCAAAGATGGTGGAAATTCCTCTACTCCTCTACTAGTGATCCAAACATGGACCAAATGGAGCTTTATGACTTGTTCCTTCATTCTCTTAACCGTGAAACCAAGGAAGAAGTCCAAAAGTTTCCTCTCACGAGCTATGAGGAAGTCTTAGAAGGAACTCTCCCTATTGACCAAGCAACTATTAAAAGTGGTCAAAAGACCTATGGCTTGAATGGGATATTGTTCACTCTCTCACAAGGTAATTATAATTTCCGAGAAATTCCAATAATAATAATTAGAAATTGGACCAAAAATATTCAATAAAAGCGTAGTGCTATGACGATGATGTTGTAATAAATCAATCCAAGAAGCCAAAATGTTTTAACACCAACAATGTGACTGACATGGTAAAAAACGTGAATAACAACAATAAAAAGAGTAATAACTTTATTCCTTCTATTAACATGGTGGACTTCAGTCTTCCTTCTCCCCCACCTCAACAAGTCTAGTCCCAAGCATCAATTTAATACCCAAGTGGTTATCCGAACCAATACCCAAATCAATACTGAACCAAGGCCGAGACCCCAGGACCTTAACTTCAACAATAAAAACAGAACTAAAATAGAAATTATGGGCCATAGCATAACCAAAATTAAAGGCCTCATGATTACAACCCTTATTTATATTGTGGTTTCCATATGGTTAGAGGACATGGAGCTCGTACGTGTCAGGATTGCAACAAGTTTTTACAATGGCTTCCTAAGGACTAAAGGCACCTCTTTGTTGAGATGTTTTTGGCTAACCCTATGGTGCCAACATAAAACATACAAACATGGCCCATGTCCCCTCAAAATTATACTCTCGAGGTTTTCACAAACCCACTTCCAACAAGTCGCGAGAATGGAAAAATCAATCCTCACAGAACTAACAAGGGAGATCCCACTAGAAACAATGATCACAAAGCATCCACTTCATCAAACCCATTGGTAGCCCCTCCTTTAGATGGTTGGAATCAGACCAAAATGATAGGTTTGGTTGATTTGGAGACTGAACCTGAGGTTAACACAAAGCAACTCATACCTAAGATTATTCCTCACAACCTCTTCCAATTTACCCCTCAATGTTGGACGATACACTAGTACCTCCCAAACTAATGGGGGCCTATGATCTAATTATGAATTTTACCAAGACCTTTTCTCACATTTCATTTTTAGATTTTTGAAGAACTCACTTGTACATCAAGCAACTCTATTAGAAGTGTTAGGAATTTTCCATTTAATTCATGTTACTCCCCATCCAGAGGCCCAAGTTAATCACATAGACTTCGATGTCTATCCTCCAGGGCATCCCAAGAGAGATGTTGGTTTTGTATTCAATATTAGCAAGATTCCAATTGACATAGAGTTGACACGAAGAGGTGATCCTACATTGTACCTCCAAGTTTGGATCTACAACAAATATGTTAAATGCCTAATGATAGGTGACGGAGGATCCGTTAACATAGTTCCTTTCTCATTTCTTCAGAATATAGGATATGAAGAAAAAAAAATTGTGAAACATGTTGAGAGGCTATGATAGCCTAAAAAAAAATTCCATTGGGACAATAGTTCTTCCGGTTACCCTTGGACCAAAGACTATTTTGACTTATTTTTACATTATAGGATGCAAAACCAACTATAATGTGATCCTTGGTCAACCCTGGATACATAGAATGAAGTAAATCCCTTCTACACTTTTCCAAGAGGTCAGATTCCTACACCTGGGATAGTTTTTCATAGCTTAGGGTGACCCAAAGCCATTTGACATTCATTTGGCCAATCTAAAGAAGAAACTTGGGATTCATATTGAGTTTGAGCTCTGAAAACTAGTTGAATAAGCTCAAAGACTCAAAACCCGAGTCTCACTTGTTCCAACAATCGATTTGGAAACCCCTTAGGTAATTGAAGGGGTATATTCTAGTGAAATTAAGGTTTTTGTAGTATAAATTATCTCGACAAAAATACAATAGGCAGATATCGTTAAACTTTTAGAGAATGACTTTCCTATCGTTCTCCCATTTGATTCCATGGGCATGGGACATGTCATTGGGATTGTTTCCTCCCATCTAGTGTTTTTGATGAGATCTGTATGGTTGAGGTCTCATAAGTCAAAGAGGAAGATTCTACAAATGATCAAACATCTATCTTCCCTAACGGTTGTTGAACCCTCAACTATGACAATGTGAAATGTTGTTTCGACACTTTGGGCATGTGCGATCCTCACTTCTTCGAGAGGAAGGGCCATGCCCTTTTCCTTTAGATTAATTTTTGAATGTACGAATAACCCCACCAAATATGAGCTTCTCCCCCTTGGTCTCATTATAGCCAAGAGGATGGGAATTTACAATATTAGAGTGTTAGGTGATTCCTAACTTGTTGCTAATTAAGTCTTGGAGGTTTAGAAGACTAGAGTGGAACACCTACACTCTACAAAACTGTGGTCCTTGAGCTTAGCAAGGGTTTTGAATTTATTTCTATCAAATCCATACCTAGAGAGAAAAACCTCTTAGCTGATTCGATGGCTACTTCTTACTCTCGCTTTTTCCCAAGAAAATACTTAAAGGAAACTAAGTTTATGGTCTCAATTGGATCTAAACACTTAGTTTGAAAAGTTCCAAGCAACGCAATCCTGGAATATGTTGAATCCAAGAATGAGCCTTCCACTATGGACTTTGCGGAAAAGGATGAGGTGATCCTAGGATTTCTCAATGTATATTTTGATCTTCATCCCACACACTATAAGAGAGGTTTTTATCTTAAACCTCACCCTTCCTCCTAATTTGGAGATCACACATTATGTTTTTCCTCATCGAAGGCCTTGAGATCTATGAAGGATAAGAAGAGGAGTTATAAATACCTCCAACCCCACCTAAGTTTGAAGAGGGTAATTCCTCTTTGATTAAAGGGACTGTATATATTAATATCGATTTGGAGAAAGAACCTAATATCTTGAAGCTTTTTTTTTTTATCTTACTCTGGAAAAGATAGAAGCACATACAAAGGTCCTCAAAGAACACTCAAAATATTTCACTTTCAGCTATAAGGAGATGACAGGAATTGATCCCTAATATGTAGTACATAACTTGGTAACCAAGCCGGATGCTAAGCCCATAAAGCAAAAATCAAGATCTATGAATCCAAAAGTAGCTTTGATGGTCAAAGAGGGGTTATAAAGCTCCTACAGTGAATTTCATTAAACTGGTAGACTAATCAATGTGGGTTTCAAACATAGTCCTTGTTCTTAAAAATAATGGGAAAATTTACATATGCGTCGATTTTAGGGACATAAACAAGGCATGTCCTAAAAATTATTTTTCGGTGCCTTCCATTGATATTATCATAGATACAATAGCCGAGATATGAGTTTTTTTTTCTTATGGATAGATTTTGAGTTATAACCAAATCAAGATCTCTAAGAAGGATCAGCAAAAGATGACTTTTACTACTCCTTGGGAACCTTTTTCTATGCGGTCATGTCATTTCACTTGAAAAACACTAGAGCTACCTATCAACAAGCAATGACATACATATTCCATGATCTTATTCCCAAAATCGTGGAATCTTACGTTGATGATCTTCTAGATAAGTTCAAGAAGTGTTGCAATCACCCCGAGGTGCTTCATGTGATCCTCTCTCATCTCATCGAATACAAGGTAACATTAAATTTGGAAAAGTGTGTATTTGGAGTGATGGGAGGGAACTTTCTAGGATACATTATCTCTTCATGAGGGATTGATGTAGATCCAGAAAATATTCAGGAGGTCCTAGAAATTACCCCACCTTGGATGAGTTAGGAATCAAGTTATTTCTTGGTAATCTTGGAGCAATTCTTAGGTTCATTCCCAATTTAACATGTGTTATTTATCCAATTAAAAATCTGTTAAAGAAAGAGTGTAGTAAAGAGTGTACTTCTGAATTCCACAAAGTGTTTGAGTTAGTCAAATGTTTTCTCATGTCACCACCTAAACTTATGCCACCAAAAGTGGACTATCCTCTAATTCTATACTCCCGAGCCACCTTTGATGTCTCACTAGCTTGCATGTTCACACAAGAAGATGATAATAATCATGGAGTATGTTATTTATTTCATTAGTCTAACTCTCCTTGATTATGAAACATGATATACATAGGTGGAGAAATAATTCCTAAAAATTATCTTTGTGATGAAAATATTAAGACATTACATGTTTAACCAAGAAACACGAGTGATTGTCAATTCGACCAACTCCGAACTTTCTTAACTCAAGCTACCTTGTCCAAAAATTTCGGATGTTTTCTCACATTAATGGGTGAATTTGAACTTGCCTTCATTAATAAGAAGTCTATCAAAGGAAAAATTATTTTTGATTAGTTGGAAGACAACCCGATAGAATGCAAAGATCTAATGGATCTAGACTTCCACTGACAGTGTGTGTTTTACATGGAAGCAAAGCCTCCCATTGTGTTGTTTCCATGGCATTCAGATATCATTAACCACATTGTGGACCGAGCATATCCTTAGGGAGAAACCTCACAAAGCAAAGGTGGTGGTTACGTGTTATAGTTTTCAATTATGTAATTATAGAAGAAGTGTGTAGATGAAGAATAATTCAAAAATATTCTCTTCAAAGCTCGAAGCCAAGTTTTGGGGGTCACTTTAGAGGGCACACCACTTCCCGGAAGATTCATCAGATGGGTTATTTTTGGACCACCTTAGAGCATGATGTTACAAAATATGTATGCGGGTGTCATAAATGTCAAGAATGTACACATGAGATTCACATCCCTACTCGGGCTCTATAGCCGATTATTACTCCTTGTCCCTTATCTACATGGGGTCTGGATTTGATATGGAATTTTTCTCCTCATCAACCAATGGACACAACTTTATCATTACGAACACGGATTATTTCACAAATTGGGTCGAGGACATGCCTCTCACTACTATACCTGGGTCTGTGATCGCCAAATTCATTTTGAATCAGATCATTTTTAGGTATGGAGTCCCACACGTAATTATCTCGAGATAATCGCACGTCCTTTAAAATTGAAGGGGTGCAAGAATTATTTTCACGGTTCAAGATCTTCCATCACATAGCCTCTTTATATTACCCTCGTGCCAATGGACGGGATGAGGTGATGAAAAAAACATTGAATTACATACTCCTTAAAACATTTAAGGAGAATAAACGTGTTTGGCACTCAAAGCTATTTCCATCCTTATGGGCCTATAGAAATTCATTACGAATTCCTATGAGGGCAACCCCTTATTATTTATTCTTTGGATGTGAAGCAGTCTTATAGCTAAATATCGAGCTACCTAGCCTCTGCATATCTTTGTAAGGCATTTTAGATGAAGATGCATATCGAGAGGCAAAACTTGTTCAATTAGAAACCCTCAATGAAACTTGGCTTAATGTTGAGCAGCAACACAACATGTATGCTTATAGGATGTATCATCGAGTATAATAAGAAGGTTTACGAGTGAGAAATATGAATAGGTGATATAGTGCTAATACTAGATAGTCAAATCGACAAAAATACTAGAAAAGGAAGGAAGTTTAGACCAAACTGGTTGGGCCCATATCAACTCATGGAGGACTATAAGAATGACACGTATCATTTGTGTACCTTAGAAGGTGAAGAATTTGGTGAATCATTTAATTCACTTCACCTTAAATTTTTCTATGCATAGTTCATTTACATCTCTCGCATGTACATTACTACATCCATTGCATGTCATTTTCATAATCATATTGTATCGTTGTGAAACAAGAGACTTACTTTTCAAGTAAATTTAATTTTTTTCTAAAAATTGGTAAAAAATTCAATCATACTTCTTCAAATATCTACTATATCATCTCTATACTATTCAAATGTTTATCATCTTGCTAGATGGAGTCTTGACATTGATCCTATCCACGGTTGCTTCTAGCTTAGTTGTTTTTTTCCCACATTTTGTACTAATAGATTCTTGGTGTCACATCTTTCCTTAAAAATCTCTCTTCTGAAAAATCAATCTAAAACATTTCACCCAGATTACTTGTTCGCCTACTTAGACCTTTGGTGGTGATCCCTCGCATCCTACTAGTTACGTGGGGTTAAGGCTAGCAGAAAATTTTCCTCCCAAAAGCACACGTCGAAATTTAAAATTCAATCAAATCAATTCAAAAAAAAAAAAAAAGATAAAGAAACAATAAATACAACAACAATTTCATTTTACAAATAAAACTACACTTATTTGCCTCACCAATCTTCAGTGATGAGCATGTGCTTCTTATTGGTTGCATGGGGAAAGACATAGGGGGTCCTTTCAAATAAATTAATAGGTTGTAAACAAATAAATAAGTGAAAATTTCTTTGAATCCTTTGTAATCATCATAAAATGAGTTAGATTCATAAGTTATAAGAGAGTTAATCCATAAAACTAGATTTTGTCAATCAGGAGGCCATCTACGGGTCTAAGTCTAGTTAAAATTGCAAGCAAACTAAATTCTAAATTAGATAGTTAGCCTTGCCTAGAATTTTTTTGTAGCATCCTAATTGGGTTTTTGTCAAAACCTTATCTTCATATCATCAATTTCATTTATAAAAGTCATATAAATCGTGCCCTTCTTGGATCTCGGTGTTGAGCCCTTACATCTTACTGGTTGCGTGGAGTTAAGAATGGAGTGGGTTCATTTTATCATCATATCATTTTCATCAAGTTTGCAAGTAAAATAGAAATTTCAAATATTTCTTGAAAACCAAATTTTTAAAGTTTACGATTTTTCATCATATGCATCATACATGTCAATGTCAACAACAAAAAGAAAAAAAGAAAAAGATCATTATGTTACGCATTTGCATCATCATCATCCATACATGCATTCATAAAGTCATATTAAAAATCATTGAAATCTACACATCTAAGAGTACACAGATGAAATGAATCATAAACAAGTCAACTCTAAAATGAATCTTCTAGTAGTTCCCTCGCTATGGGAATGCTCTTATTGTTGCCTCCTCTCAGCCATCCAATAACTAGCAAGATCAATCCTCATCTTGGTTGCCTCTCCTGCTACGATCCACACTAGAGAAAATACATCAGTGTTTCGCCCCGCCATGATCAGCTACCCTGATTCCACAAGTAACTCATCTCATGGCATGCCCATGGGGTGCACAAAAGTGTCAAGAAGGATGCTCCGAATAAGATCTCACAATGTTAGTAGTAGTGGCTACAAAACAAAATAAAACAATGAAAAGTTAGAAAAATCTAGAAAATAATATATATATATATATATATAATGTGTGTGTGTATGAGAAATGCATATTTTGCTAAAATTTCTATTCTAGGTAGTAAATTTAAGAGAAGAGTCTTAACATACTCGGATATCCTAGTCACCAAGATGGGTCTACCTGGTGTCGGTGGTGGTGGTGGTTGCTTGCTGCAGGAACCTACTCAACTGTGATCTCATCTAACATCATCTATCATTTAAAGATTGAATCTTTTACCCCTCCTTACGGAAAAGGGAGAGTTTCCTCTATGAATAAATTTTTGGCCTTGGCCTCGGCTTGACCCTCATTTTTGTGGTATCCTCTCTAGTGGTTGTTCACTGTGTCACTTTCCTCCTCGTTCACCTCCTCCTTAGCTACCTCCTCATCACCACCATCCTCCTCAACCTCCTCCTCCTCTCTGCTATCCTTGAGAGTAGCCTCAATTTGAAGCATCACCAGGTATTGATGGATCTGGTATGACTTGTGGTGTACCAATCAGCACCCCAAGAGTAATAATCGTCCATGGGAGCTTATCCTACTAGGCAGCTCTAACCTCTTTAATGCTTCTATACACAACTAGAACTGCTAGGAGGGCCTCAATATAGGGTAACCCAAACTACTGGGGAACCCTATGAAGCTGGATGGTTCTCCACTTGGTTTGTCTTATCCTTTAGCTATGTATTAATACGATATGCTGCCATAATAAGGACATCCTCACACCATAGGCTGGCCATATCTAGGTATAGTTGTGAAACTATATAATCTATGGTGAGTATAGTAGCACACTTGGTGATGCCCCTTCGGGGGGCATAACTGTCCATCTAACTTCTCTAATAGCCCTGGGATCTACTATCCCGACACCCCTCTAGTAGGGGATCATCCAGCTGGTCACCAATGTAGGATGACTAAGGGCCTTTCCCTTCATTTGAACAACTATGTATAGATCATGGTAGATAGAGCCAAGTATGTTTACTCCAATGCATGGGTGCAACCATGCTCCTCTATGTTACGAATAATTAGATCGCAGCAATAAAGCAACTTATCCTCACCCCGGTCTCTAACCAAATGCAAAGCCAAAATACTAATGATGGCCTTACGCAAGGCGGGAATAAGGGCGAAGTGACTGACAATAGTCTCATTCCATGCTTGGCACCAATTTTGAGTGCCAATACATCTCTCATATAGGATGACCAACTATGGGACTGTACCATTGATGTAGCACTCTCCAAAATCAACCTCCTAACTATCATAGGAACACCCCGAGAATCATGTATATGTCTTAAGAGTTATATTCCACTCTCCTCTAACCCTAGGGAACTAGAAAGTGTTGGTCTATATCCCCGTATATCAGAATATCAGCTAAAAAATAACTAGCAAGTACAACCAGTGGTGTCTGGGATATCCTCCATATCCCGGCTCTATGTAAAATATCCCTCTTTACCTGAAAAAGACTAGCTAAAATCTCAGGAATCCAATCACACTCCCTAGCCCTGCTCCATTTGATATACGGGGCCTGCATTCACCAAAACATGAAAAAGATAAAGTTAGAAACATTTCACACATAATAATCTCATCAAAAACATCATAAAACAACACAAAACCAAAAAAAATCTTTGTACTTAGTCAAAATAATCCTCTTCCCCAATCATTACGTAACCACCCCTTTATGCAAACGCATGCGTTACCTTCGAAAGGGACGGGTCATACCCTAATATCTAAAAATCTCAAAAAGGACAAAAATTGACCATTTTTACCAAACAAAAGGTGAATCTACCTAGGTTCTCCCCTTCCAAACATTTTGACTACAAAATTATCAAAAATAACCCCCTAGATAATATTTTTTCAGTTTTTTCACATTATAGGTTTAAAATGAATAAATACGAGATAGTTTACCCATCTTTGAGCCACTACTCTTCCCGCTAGTGGGGATGCCATCATGTCAATGTGCTCTTCAATTCGATTGTACTCTCCTGCAAAACCATCACAGGTAATCCAGAGCTCAAAGTTTACTAACTAGGTGAGTAAAAATGATTTCTAAAAATAGCAATTCTAGTTATATATAGTATGTTTTAATTATGTTTTAAGTGTATATGTTTTATAGGGCTAGAGTGTTAGCACAGGTATATTTCTATCCCCACAGACATTGTAATTTCTCTTATCATTTTGGTTTTAGTATGTTTTGTCAATTTCATATCTATATGCACTTGATTCTTGTTTGTTCTTACAGGTAATGGGAAGCTTGGATGGCGTCACTTCGACACACGGGTGTGTCAAGTATAACCTCTAACTCCCCATTTTGGGAATGCCATACTCAGACTCTACATTCTACGCCTCTTCATAGCTAGAACACTTCTCTAAGGGGGCAATATGTACACACCCAATTTTGCACATGCTACATTGTCAGAAAATGTTCAAAAGTACCCTATGATGATTATTATCTTTTCCAATAGTGTTTGAGTTCTATTTCCCACTTGTAGTATATATTTGTAGCTTAGAATGTTTCCCTTAACCATTTCTACACTTTTCTTGATGTCTTTTATCTCATTCACATATTTTCGCTAAGTTTTTGGCCTTAAGTTATGGAAATTCCGCAGCGGTTGTGCAACTACTCCATTGGTTATGCAACCGTCGTTCTGTCCTCAGTGGCAGTTATGCAACTACCCCTTTACGTAGATCGGTAGTTACATGCAGGTTTTCCAGAACCTCTTTTGGCATGTTCTAAATACATGTCATTTCCTCACACATAACTTTAGTGCACATTTCTTGGTCAAATTATCTATTCTTGGACTTGTTCGATATGTACCAACTTCCTCATCTTTCCCTGATGACTAATTTAAGTTAAATCCTTGTGGTCATGTGGCATCCTTTGGATATCAAATGTCTTAGACCATTTCCCCATCATTTTTCTATAAGATCCAAGCTTCTACCCGAATCAATGGCTAGAGATTTTTGTTGTATTATGTCGTTATGTTGTCGTGATCTTGCTAGAAATTACTATTGCCCCATTTTGGTTATGAGATTCAACATTTTAGGTTATACACTCTCTTACCTCTTCCTTGGCATAATTTTCCCGATTGCATTTCCTCGTGCATCCTCTCACATTATCCATTGGCTTCATACTTTCCACCCTCCTCTATCATTTTCCTTTCATCTTCCCTGTTCCTCTCATGCACAATTTAAGTGCACTCACCTTCTACCACTAGTCTTTGGCACCTTTGTACGTGACTTTAAATTTTTCCCCAGTTAACATGACTTTCTACCATCCTTGTGCGCGTTCCTTCTTGCTATTGTGTATTACCTTGTAATGATTGCGACCTCTTGTATACTTGCATCCTGTAAGTATTTTTTCCATTTCTCGCCACATGTGTTACTTTTACACACACATGTCCTTCACTTTCCTCTTCCGCACCCCCTGCTCTCATGCATGTCTTTGTGCCTTCTCCTTTTCTAGTTCATTTACCATGTGGTATCCTATCAAAACGTGCCAACATGGTGTTGAATCCTTGCAACTAACTATAGTATGACATGTGGCAAAAACTAATAAAATATTTGATGATGTGGGTTACACTCGGATCATTGAAGTTCAAATTTCAATGGGATTAGGTAGGTGGAAAGCTATAAAATGTCTCTCATGCCATTAATGAAGGATATGATTGCTCCAACCACTTGATTTGATTCAGATCTCACACCCTTCCTTCTCATGAACACTAAATAGACATGGAGAAGTGCATTTGATAGAATTACAAGTGGATTTATAAGCATTCATTGCTTTTTGTTGGTACTTGAGTTTTCAAATTAGATTTTCCCTCCTTCTCCTCTTCTTCTCTCATCCATTCATCTATAAATGTAAGAGAATTTCTCATTGATAAGGGTTGGATATTTTTATTTTGTATAGGCATTGCCTTACATTTTGAGTTGTAAACCTTTAGATTTAGATTTTGCATGTGGATATCTGCCTCAGATGCCATTATAATCATTGTGCATTTCTGGAAGTAATAAAGTAATGTTTTGTGGTTATCTTCTGCCTTGACTTGTTTTATTCTTCTTTCTTTCCTTTCCCTTATGTTGTGTGCCTTTTTTCTTCTTTCGCATCCCTCGCACCTCCTTTCTTGAGTGTGTTTAGTTGAAATGATGTTGTTTTTGTATTACGGTTCATGTTACGCATGTCTAGCCTTACTCTACGCATCTTCCTTCATTTATTCTCAAATATGATCACATTCATCTCCCTTCTTTTTAGTACTATCACCTCCCTTAGTTTTAGTTTTCCTTTTTACATATCCTTCTATACTTGGTCCTTTGGCATGTTTAGCTTAGAATTTCCATTTCAGCTGTAGGAGTAGTAGTAGCAGTAGAAATAGGTAGAGGAACCAACCTTCTTTGGAGGTCTGTCTCAAACATGTTAAGTCCCATAACCTAGAGAAATTCAACTCCATTGTTGCCTCAATGACTCAGTTCAACCTAATCTCGGACAGGTGCAAGTTTGAGCTCCAGCACAGTTTGCACGCCCGGTGGGACCATCATTGAAATCTTAAATTTCAATATTGCTAATTTATAGTGTGTGGCTTAGTGATTTCTAGCATTTGGAGGCTTATTTCAACACATCTGGTGACTCCCAATACTCGATTCACTATTTTAGCAGCCGAGTGGATTTTAGAGAAAAGTGCATACCAAACAAAGCGTAACAACTAAAGATTCCTTTGAATACCTCTAGTTATCTCCAATAAGGGCATGTATCGAGCTACTATGCACACATCTTCATCTCTAGCATGTTGTGAGCATTCCACTCCTCCTCACAAGAGACCTATTCACCTTTCCATGGCACTACTGACCCACCTCCTCCTTCGAGGAACTTTTCCAAATTCATTGGAAAAAACCATGTTGTTCTTAATGCATAACATGATATGCCAGTAGTCACACTCAAAAGTATTCCATACTTTACTAGTGAGAATCAATTCACCCTTGTTGATCATATCCAGGATGTAGAAAATGTGTTCTCTATCTATCTGATCACACACGATGATGTAGCAGTCAGGCTACTTATAGCCTCACTCAAAGGAAAAGTGCTCTAGTGGTACAAAATTTTGAGACCTGCATCAATTGCCAACCTGGGATAAACTTGAACAGCTCTATATAACTATTTTGAATACAATTCAGATCACCTATCACTGATGGAGCAATTGATTACAACAAAAAGAGCACCCAATGAGAAATTGACTGATTTTAACATCAAATTCCAGAAGATTTGGTACATAATCCTCAAGTGGTAAGGCCTATAGCCCAACATGTTATCTTGTATTATCTAAGGGATTTGAATAGTGAAATTTCAGTCATGATCCAATCCATAGGAGGTAGAACCTTACCTGTTGCATACAATATTGCAATAAGGGAAGAAAATAGTCTCATCTAGGCATAAAAGTTAGCTCCTAAACCGCCCACACCCTTATTCCCATAGATGTCTCTAGCACCTAGCATTTTTTTCTCTTGTTCCCATATAGAGCATTTAAACCATTGCATCCACATCTTATTCTCCCATGCATCGAAGGAAGATGAAGAAATGAAGGCCCTGATTAGGAATTTGTTTAATAAAGTTATATCTTTAGAGAAGTAGCGAGCACAAGACTTTAGAAACAGTCCTAGTTAGGGGCATAACCAAAGCCATCATCCCTTTAGGAATTAATATGGAAACTAGAAATATGGGTAGAACCAACAAAATGATAGATGGCATGCTAATGTGTACCTCCCATTGCAAGTGATTCCTCCTCCACAACCTCTTCTAGCACCCATTATAATCCAAGAACTGGATCCAGTTCAAAACAATCTGTTGTAAGAATCAAAATGTTTCTTTCCTTGCAATATGTCTCACATTCAAAATTGTTGTGCCAATGTTGTGTGTGCGTAGGCCTACATGATTCATGTTGCTTCTAATTATGAACCTTCCACAAGTGCAAGCGAGCTTGAGAGTTAAGAAAATCGAAGCTCCTCCTGAGGCCAACCTTATGTTCTTTGTCACTAAATACTTTTGTGCAATTAATCAAGCTGCAGATGATACAAATAGACCATTTTCCCAAGTTGCTAACAATACAAGGTACAAGAAAATAATGCTTGAGTCAAGCGTGCAACCTTCAACTCCCATCACATAGGCCAATCTTCAAAATCAAAAAGATGCACCTAAATCATCCAACATTCATGGCATACAAGTTCCTATGTGTGAGGTTCCATGTAATGATTCAACACAAGAAATGTGCACCCCTCCTTTGGTAGGTCAAGCCTCTACGCAAGATAAGGCCCGTGCCTTTACGCCTGAACAATCAAGAAAAGATGTTATTGTGCCTCAAATGCACAAGTCAATGGGCCTTCTATTCAACATTTTGAACCAAATGAAGAAGAAAAATCTTAATGTCACAATGTGGGACACCCTAGATATTCCATCATAGTGTGACATGTTGTATGAATCTCTGGTGCAACTCCCACATGTTGATCAAGCTGTCCAAAAATTACGTGTTGCTGTTAATATTTTTCATAGGAGAAGCAAGTAAGTAAGGTTGTCAAAACCCCACCCTTTTACATGTTTGTGATCATAGGAAAACAACTTGTCCCTAATTATATAATTAACTCATGTGCTAGTACTTCAATCATGCCTAAGAAAATGACCAATTTCCTAGGCCTTAAGTACAACCCCTTATCCAAAGGAGTCTTGCCACTTGATGGTTCAATTATTACCACTCTAGGATTCATAAAGGATCTTTTGTTAACCCTCCATGCATGTCCAAGCCTTAGAATAACTCAAGATGAGTTAATCATTGACCTACCTCCTTTGTTTTCCTTTATTTATCAAGAGATTTCACTGCTAAGGTGGGTGGTTACTTGTCTTGTTTGGTCCCATATGTTACTAAAGACAAGGTATGGTACCCGGTTTACCATACAAGCTGAGCCAATATTTTCCTATCATGTTGAGTCATATGACCTATCCCCTCTCCAAGCCAATTTCCTAATCCAAGAAGAACAAGCATCAGTGTCTGAAGAGCAACATGTTCCTCCTCCTATACCTAATTTAGTACTAGATGAGTAGGTGGAAAGGCATCACAAATTTGATCCATATGCTGAAGAACTTGAAGCTTTAACTGGGCTTGGTACATACCGCATCCTTGAACAAAAATTTGTGGTTATGCATGTGCTAAAGAAGAATGAAGAATATTATGGTCTATGGAAGTTGTACTTTTATGGATCTAGAAGTAGAAATGACGTGGGCATAGGTGTTGTTCTCATTTCTTCTAAGAATGAGAAATTATTCTTCGCGTGCACGGGTTACAGGTTGCCTACTCTAACAACATCACAGAGTATGAGGCATTAGTGCATGGCCTTCTCACTCTTGAGAAGAGGCAGATTAAGGTGTTGTAGATATTTGGAGACACAAAATTGGTTATCCATCATGTCACAAATATGTACACTACAAATAATAAGCTACTTAAGGCTTATAAACATAGGGTTTGGAAAAATTTTGAGAGTTTTGATGCTCTAAATTTGTAGGTGGTGCCAATAAAATTGAAGAAATAAGCAGATCGGATGACCGTGTTTGGTTCATATTTTTCCCCTACTGAGGAATTTGTCAAAGGAAACATGCATCACGTCAAAATGGTAACTAGGTCATCTACCCTAGATAACAACACTAGTTGGTAAGTGTTTAATAGTGACACACAAATTATCTAGTTCATTTAGAATGAAGTTGATTTCTCTTCAAATATCCAAGTGACTTACATGACAGTTATGGTGACCAAGTGATTCAACTCAAGACAAATAAGTTTCCTAAAGGGTTGGTCACCTTAGAGAATATTTTTAGCCCACGATGATGAGTTCAAGGGTGAATAAAAGTATATGTGTGTGATGCAAGAAAACTTCTCCCAGTCATTATTGCATGCAACAAAGAGTTGTTTTTAGTAAATCTTGCATGCATGATGAAAAGCATGCCTTAATCACTCTCTATTTGAAATATAGTGACATTTTCTCATGAGAGTATGAAGACCTCAAAGGATTTGATCCAAGTGTTTCTCAACACTCTATTTACCTTGATCTTAGTATCAAGCCCATCAAACAAAAATAGAGGCCATCTAATCTAAGGATAGATCCCCTCGTGAGGAAAGAGTTGTCTAAACTCATTGAGGAAAAGATAATATTTCCAATCAAATACTCAACCTAGGTCACCAATCTTGTTCCAGTGCACAAGAATAATGGTGAAATCAAATTTGTGTTGATTTCAGAGATCTGAAATAGGCATCTTTTAAGGATCATTATTCTTTTCCTTCTATGGAGAATATTTTGTAGACGGTGGCTAACACATAAATATTTTCTATGTTAGATGGGTATTTTGACTTTAATCAGATCTTGGTCAAGGAAGAGGAACAATTCAAAAAAACATTTACAATAAAGTGGGGGACATATGCGTATCATAAGATGCCCTTTGGTTTTTCTAACGCAGTAACAACTTTCCAAAGACACCATGGATATTTCCTTCAAAGGATATATCAATGAATTCATACCGGTCTACCTCGATGACATAATTGTCTTCTCAAAGCACATAGTGGAACACATTTGATCCAATTTTTTTCTCAACACGCTATTGACCTTGATCCTAGTATCAATCCCATCAAACAAAAGTAGATTCCAATCAATCTAAGGATAGATCCCCTCATGAGGAAATATTTATCTAAACTCATTGAGGAAAAGATAATATTTCCAATCAAATACTCTACCTAGGTCACCAATCTTGTTCTGTATGCAAGAAGAACTGTGAAATAAGACTCGGTGTTGATTTTAGAGATTTGAACAATGAATATTTGAAGGATCATTATCATTTGCCTTCTATGGAGCATATTTTGCGAGATGGTGGCTAATGCACAAATATTTTCTATGTTGGATGGGTATTCGACTTCAATCAGATCCTAATCAAAGAAGAGGATCACTTCAAAACAGTGTTTAAAATAAAGTGGGGGACATATGCATATCGAAGATGCCCTTTGGTTTGTTTAACGTAGGCATAACTTTCCAAAGCATGCTATGGATATTTCCTTCAAAGGATATATCAATGAGTTCATCTTGGTTTACCTCAATGACATAACTATCTTCTCAAAGTAGAGTGCAGATCACATGGCGTACCTAGAAAAAAATTATTTGAGAGATGCAAAAAAATTGGGGTATCACTTAACCCAAAGAAGTGAAATTTTATTGTGGCGTAGGGAAATATTTTGTGTAACATGATCTCAAAGGATGGTATCACTATTTATCCTAAGTGCATTTCTACCATCCTCGTTCTTTCCCTCTAGGCACACAAGATATCCTTGCAGTCCTTCCTTGGAAAAATCAACTTTGTTAGGATATTCATTCCTAACTTTGTAGGACTAGTTTGTCCTATCACCCTCATGCTCAAGAAATACACATCCTTCAAGTGGATAAGCGAGGAGGAAAATAACTTCAAAAAATCAAGCAATAAATTTCTTACGTGCCAATACTCATCAATCTGGATTACTCAAAGGATTTCATCCTTTATGTTGATGGAGCTAATGCGAGTGTTTATGTTGTCCTAACACAAGAAAATGAACAAGAATTGGAGCACCCAATGTCTTTCTTCATAAAATGATGAATTATTATGAACTAAAACACAAGTCACATAGAGAAATAGGTCTATGTCATCATGTGTGCACTTAATAAATTAAAATTTATGCTCACCACAAATCATATCAAGGTGTTAGTTTCACACTCAAGTGTGAGAGACTTCATCATGGGGTAGAAATAAATGAGAAAAGAACAAGATGGGTGACCAAAATTATGGAGTATGATGTGACTATCAAAGCCAAACAGTTGGTTAAAGGTAGTGCACTCTGCAAATAGCTTGTTGAGGACGTGTAGAATGAATCGAGACTTCATTATTCTGGATGATGATCTCCAATGCACGAGAATCTAAGAAGAATGAAGACCCTAGTGCACGCAGATGATCGGAAGTAATGATGACATTCCTTTCTTCCTGGTGTGTACCCTACTAGTTTGAAAAAATTAAAGAGAATACCTATGAGGATGCAATCTATTCCATATGTTTTGATTGATGTCCTTATCTTAAAAATAAATCTTGATGGTGTGCTACTATGGTGTATTGACGGAACGTAAATTAAAAATGTGTTAGCATAATTTCACGATGGATTCTATGGTGGAAACTTCTATGCCAAATCCATAGTGATGAAGATCATCAAGGAGGGATAAATTTGGCCTACCCTATTCAGAGATGTTCACAAGTGGGTCATTAAATGTAAAGAATGCACCTTTTTTTTGGAAAGATGAAATTTCCAATGATTTCCCTCACGACCAATCCAAGCGGACCAGCATTTTGCGCAATGAGGTCCTGACTTCATATGCATGATCAATCCTCCTTTGAGTGTCAGGAATAAATGGGTTTTGACAGCTATAGATTACTTCACTAAATGGACAAAAGTTATTGCACTCAAGGAATCAACCGAGTCAGTCATCCTTGAATTTCTCGAAGGTATTGTAATAAGGTTTGGAATTCTCAAACCATTATCTATGATAATGTAAAATCATTTCTTGGTGTTAAAATTTATGATTGGGCTCTTATTCTTGGTATCTATTTGAAGACTTCTTCCAACTATTACCCTCAAGGTAATTGCTTGGTAGAGTCAACAAACAAGAACCCAAGTCGAATAATAAAGCGGATAATGAATATTAGCACACAAATGTCTCATTTGTGCTCGGGAATATATAATCATGATGGAGAAGAAAATAGGTACTTCTCCTTATAAGATTTTCTATGAAAATGAGGCTACATTTCCTTTATCACTTGATTTGAATTCATTAGCTTTTTCCCAATAGCTGAAATTTGAGGGCTGAGACACGAGAGAAATCGAGAATGGAAGAGATATTGAAATTAAAGAAATCGGAAACTTTTTATGATCAAGATGGAATAACAAATGAAATCAACAAATAAATGGTTTGACAAAAAGGCTAGGCCTCAAGCTTTTGAATTTGGGGAATCAGTCTTAAAATGGGATGTTGACAGAGCTAAATCGGGGTGTCATTCAAAGTTTGATGCACTTTGGAGTGGCCCATTCATCATCAGTTATTGCAAGGAGGATAAATCCTTCCAGTTTTCTCATCTTGATGGAAGAATGATACCAATCCTAGTCAATGGTATTTATCTCAAACACTTCCATTGATTCTTCTGCATCATTATACATATTAGAGTAGTTTCAATTCCTCTAAATGCATTGCACATACATTGTTTTTTTGTATATAGTTCTTTCTTCTCGCGTGCTCTTATTTTGCTTCTAGGATGCCACTAATCTTCTAGCAGTCTCAACATTTTTGCAGAATTCATAAAAAATTTCAGAAATTTTCATCAAGTGACTTCAAGAATAGTTATTCAAAGTTGTAGATCAAAAGTGCATATACATGCAAACTCCATGCCTAATGGATGCTTCACGCTACTAATCTCCTTCATATAGCAGGTAGATGGCCTCGCAAGTCACCAAAATTGCTTTCCAAAATAACTCCCCTAGTTATTTCTATAGCCTACATCTGCATTCTGGTTATGATATTCAACATTGTAGGTTGTGCACTCTCTTACCGCTTCCTTGGCACAGTTTTCTTGGTTACAGTTCCTCACATGCCCTCTAACGTTCTCCATTTTATTTTCATTTTCCACCCTCCTATATCATTTTCCTTCCATTTTCCCTTGTTAATATCATGTGTGCTTTCTGTGCACTTTCCTTCTACCACTATTCTCTTGCACCTTTACACATGCCTTGAACTTTCTTCCTAGTTAGCATGACTTCCTGGCATACTTGCGCGTGTTACTTCTTACTACCACACATTACCTTGTAATGATTTTTACCTCTTTTATACTTTCCTTCTATAAGTAATCTTTGCATTTTTTCCACACGCATTACTTTTATGCACACTCGTCCTTCATTTTCCTCTTCCACGCCCCTTGCTCTCACACACATACTTGTGCCTTCTCCTATGTCAGTTCCTGTGCCACGTGGCAGCATGTCAAAATGAGTGTATCACACATAACCTATCAAAACGCACCAACATGGTGCCAAATCCTTACAACTAACTAAATTATGACACGGGGAAAAAAAAAGACAAAATAGTTGATGACGTGGATTACATTCCAAATCACTCAAGTTCAAATTTCGGCAAGATTGGGTAGGTGAGAAGTTAGAAAAAGTATCTCATGCCATTAATGAAGGATTTGATTGCTCCAACCACCCAATTTGATTCAAATCTTGCACCCTTCCTTCTTCTACATGCTAAAAATACACAAGGAAACACATTTGACATATTTACAAGTGGATTTGTAGGCGTTCATTATTTTTGTTGGTGGTTCAATTTTAAAATTGGATTTTCCCTCCTTCTCTTATTCTTCTCTCATCCATTCATTTATAAATTTAAGAGCATTGATCATTAATAAGGGTTGGATATTTTCAATTCCTATGGAAAAAATGAAAAAATAGCTGATGATGTGGGTTACACTCCAAATCACTCAAGTTCAAATTTTGGTGGGATTGGGTAGGTGAGAAGCTAGAAAATTTTCTCATGCCATTAATGAAGGATATGATTTCTCCAACCACCTGATTTCATTCAAATATCGTACCCTTCCTTCTCATATATGATAAAAAAACATGGAGAATCTCATTTGACAGATTTGTAGGTATTCATTACTTGTTCTTGGTGGTTGAGTTTTAAAATTGGATTTTCCCTCCTCATCTTCTTCTCTCATCGATTCATCTATAAATTTTAAATCATTGCTCATTGATAAGCTTTGGATATTTTAAATTTGTATAGGCATTGCCTTGCATTTTGAGTTACATACCTTTAGATCTGGTTCTTGCATGTGGATATCGGCCTCAGACACCATTGTAATTGATTGTGCATTTCTAGAAGTAATAGAAGCAATGTTTTGTGGCTATCTTTTGACTTGACTTGTTTTATTCTTATTTCTTGCCTTTTCCTTACGTTGTGTTCTTGTTTTGCTTCTTCACATCCATTGCACCTCCTTTTTTGAGTTTGATTCATGGAAATGTTGTTGTTTTTAGTTCTGGTTCATGTTATGTGTGTCTAGCCTTCCTCTCTGTTCATCTACCTTCATTTCTACTCAAAGCTGATCATATTCATCCCGCTTATTTTTGTGTTATCACCTCCTTAGTTTTAGTTTTCCCTTTTCACATATCCTTCTATCCCTAGTCCCTTGGCATGTTTAGGTTACAATTTCCATTTCAACTTTAGGAGTAGTAATAGCGGAGAAATAGGTAGAGGAATTGGTCTTCTCCGGAGGTCTTTCTCAAGCACGCAGAGTCCCACAACTTGGAGACAGTGCCATTGTTTCCTCATTTACTGGGTTCAACCTCGATGCGGGATGGGTGCAAGCTTGAGCTCCAAAATTACACAACCAAGAATTGTTCTCTTGCATTGTTTTTCTTCTACTTACATTGCTACCATATTACTAGTAAGCCACCATTGCTCTAGCACCTTCTTCCTGGCTTTTTCTATATTACCAACATAGCCCCTGGACTCACATGAACATTGAAGTTGGAAAATAAATTGAGGGGACACAAGAGTAAACCACAACCAAATTTTCCACAGTACTGCAAATTCTAGGTTGGGGATGTACTTGGATTTCCTGAAGCTTTCTTGAATTCTTTATTTAATTTATATGCACATTATTGACTAGAGTAGAAAACCATTTCAATTTAAATCATTGCAATAGTTAGATCATTATTGTACATTCTATTTCTAGTGATAGATAAATTTTTTACCTATCCCTATGGGTTTGAAAGGGAATATTGTCTAGAGGAAACCTTCGCATTTGTTTTAGGCAATTACAATCCATTTCAATTTGTAGTCTCCATTAAATCCTTCTTTACTTCTACCGGGGAAGTTGTAGGGGAAGAAACGCTTCGAGAATATTTGATTTCCTCCCATACCTCGAGATAGAGCAGAGGATTCACATCCACAATTACATTTAGGAAAATATTTTCTTAATTAGAATAGCTTAGATTTATTTCTACACAAATAGATAATCACATCCGATTATTTATTTATTTAGGTTTTGTTAATTAAATTGTAGAAACATTTTTTTCATTTCTTCTATTGTTTTCTAGAAAAGTATAAAATCCAAAAATATTAGTTTTTAGATAAGATAAAAAAATTGTTTTAAAACGGGGACCAAAAATTCCCACACAAAAGAGAAGAAAGTTTTTATTAAAAAAACACCAATGAAACCAAGGAGGAAGATTCAAAGAAACATGAGAACAAGGCCCCCACATAACAAATCCAAACTAAATAGTTTGTATATTAACAAAAAAATTTAAGTATCTAAACCAAGACCAGAAATAAGAAAAAGAAACAAAAAGATAAGGGTTGCGAAAATCCCACAATTAGTTCTTAGTAGCCTTGATTTGGGTCTTGGAACTTAGACCACCTTATTTCAAACCAACCACTTTGATAATGACTATCTTCAGGCGTTTGACCTCTTGTTCCTCAATCTGAGTGCTAACATTATCCTCCTCCCGAACCTTACCCTTATTAGCAGCCGCGACCATACCCGAGTTGTCACCAGTATCAGACTCATCACTATAAGAAGAATTCAAACTCAGTTTCATGTTTTTTTTGCATCCTTAGAAGTAACATGTTCTTGAAGTAGAGAAATCTGATGCTCTTGCATAACATAATCTACTTGAATCCCCCTAATGGTCTGTTTTGGGTTTCAATCCTTTGATGACAATGTTTCATCTTTCGAATGAGGTTTTTGTTGATAGTGAGAATGGTATTAGTTGTAGACTCATCTCTCATCATTCTAGCCTCCCAAAGACGTAAACTCTTGGTCCCTCTTGTTGGAACTTTCCCCCAAATTCCTAATCCCCTTCTTGAGATTACACAAGGCATCCGCAATACCCTCATCGAGGTCAATAATTTTTTTTTCTTCCGACTTTATTGAGGTAGGAAGCAAGGGTTTCTGGTCAAAATCGTGATCATTGAATTGATTAGGGATGTCAGGTTTGCTTTTTTTGACCATAAGAAGAATGAGGCCTTGGTGAAGGGGGATATCCACCTTCTTTTTCTTGAAATCCTCAATATTCGAGAGGAGTGACCTATGGAGGAAAAATTCTAAGCTCATAGTCTAGTCACGACAAAGAAAATTGAGGATGGATAGGTGGTGAGTAAATATTTTTTAGAATTTTCCTTTCAGATTTAGATATTTGAAAGTAACTAGGTAGACATCATCCCATCTATCCGATAAGTAGTGCAAGCAATACCATCGTAATAGGAAAAAATGTTTTCCCCGACTTCAAAGAAAGTAGCAATTTCATGTTTCTTTCTAGATTTATCTTTAAAAATTTAAGACCCTCGCTTTTAACCCAGTGATCTTAGCAATGGCATTCTAAGAGACTTCAATATGAACCCTTCTAAAAACAATACCACCATCCTTCTAGGAAAGCACAAAATCAAAAAAGGGAAGGATCATTACCTTTGAGCCGACGAATGTATCTAGTGAGACCACCTTTGTGCAACAATTTCCACAGAGCCACATCATTCTTGAGGTGAAGAAAGGTATATGGTTTAGTATGCACCATGTCACCTCCCATGAAGCTAGCAAAAAAATTGGCATTTTTTGCATAGACTCCATAACTCGAGTGATAGAAAATGAAGAAAAAACAAGTGAAATAAGAAAGGGTAGTTTTCCAAAAAGGAAAATTCCTTTCACAACCCCAAGCATGCGAGCTATGGGTGTCATCATAATGCAGCCTCCCACTTTGAGTCTTCATTTATGATTTTATTAACATGTCCCCAAGGGATACATGTACCAATCCACGTCACCAAATCCACCATGGTAGTACCTTTCTCGCCAACGCATCATCGTCGGCTTGTTCCCATCATGGTAAGTGTGTTGAATGGCCACCTGTTCAAATGATGTGAACATGGCACGTACCTCCATTATCAAATGATTTAGTTTCCATCCACATTTACTGCTATCTTTGAGGGCATTTATAATGCACATCGAATCACCTTCAATGATTATATTTTTAATCCCTAAGTCTTTACCCATCTTAACACCCCATAACATAGCTCTAGCTTCAACCACGTTGTTAGAATGATTTCCAATGGGTCCCATGTAGGATCCTAAGCATCTCCCACTATGTTCTCAAATAAGACCACCGCCACTAGCCACTTTATCCTTAACACAGGCCGAGCCATCAAAGTTGATCTTGAAACTTCCTTTGGGTGGTTTATTCCATTTAACATCTTATTTCAACCTTCTCTTACTGGTGTTAGAGACTTCAATGTCCGACCTTTAAATAATGTCCTCCTCCCACTTAGGACTATCTCTAACCTAGCTTCATCCATGTTGTTAGAATGATTTACAATGGGTCCTATGTAGGATCCTAAGCATCTCCCACTATGGTCTCGAATAAGACCACCACCACTAGCCACTTTATCCTTAACACAGCCGAGCCATCAAAGTTGATCTTGAAACTTCCTTCAGGTGGTTTATTCCATTTAACATCTTATTTCAACCTGCTCTTACTGGTGCTAGAGACTTCAATGTCTAGCCTTTTAAGAATGTCCTCCTCCCACTTAGGACCAGCTCTAACATATTTGGATTTAATAAGTTGTGCATTGTCCTTAAAATCTTGTGTTACTTTATCAACAACCTTGCACAACCTCACCGATTTTTTCCTAAAGATCCTATTGTTGTGTTCAATCCATATACCCCACAAGACATGTGGCAGAGCCAATTTCCAAATTTTATTGACCATATCATTCTTAAAGTTGAAGCTCCACTGCTCGAGTAGGAGGGCCACATCTCCTAGAAGGACCAATTGAATTTTGAAAATGCAGAGGATCTCGGAAAAAACTTGAAACGAGAAAGGGAATTCTAGGAACAGGTGACTGATGGATTCTTCCTTGTCCTTGCATAAACCACATCTATTTATGATGATCATTCCCCTACATCTGAGTCTATCCATAGTAAGGATATTACCTTTTATAACTTCCTAGAAAAATATATTGATCTTAGGGATGAGAAACTTATTCCAGACCTTCCTCCAAAAATTACTTGGTTCAAAGTTTTCAAAATTTGACAAGTAACCCGATTTGACTTCGTAATCCCATGTATCTGTGCTTCTCCATATGAGCTCATCCTGGAAACTGTCTAGTGGAATGTAGATTTCTTTAAGTTTCTTGTTTAAATCATGAAAAGGTTAGATATCACCTTGATAGAAAGAGGGAGGGAGAATAGGAATCCATCTTTGGTCATTGTCCTAGTAATTGCAAACCAGATCTCCCCGCTCAATAGAAAGGACATGTCAGAGCTCACTCCATGGGCCTAACAATTTGAGAGCAACATCCTCTATCCAAGGGTCCTCCCAGAATTTGATCTGAAACCCGTCTCCAAGGTTCCATTTACACCCTTTGATTAGCAATTTCCTGGTTTGACACAGGTTGTTCTAGAAAATAGATCCTCTAGGAAGCTCCAAATCACTGAAGAAATCCAAAGTTCCACCAAAGGGCGAAAATATTTCACCTTCTGAGTTTTCACCTATATGCCTTCTTCTTTGTGAACTCTCCATCCCACCTTAGCAATGATAGCATGGTTCATAAATTGAATGTGCTTTATCCCAGTGCCACCCATGTCTTTGGGTTAAGTAACCTTTTCCTAGGCAACCAAAGGGATTCTATTTTCATCCTCTAATCTATTCCAAAGGAAACGTTTATGGATACCTTCTATGGCTTTCTTGACTCTTTTTAGGAGAAAGAAAATAGACATGATGTAGATTGGTATGCCTTGCAAGCTACTCTGAAGAAGATGAGCTTTACCTGCTTGAGAGAGTAAGCATCCTTTCCATGAAGCCAAATTCTTATGGAATCTCTTAATAAGTTTATTCCATCCATATTCCTCAAGTTTTCTCCCACATAAAGGCATTCCCAAATAAAATTATGGGAGATTTTTGATGTTGCATTCCAGGATAGTAGTCAGTATATACTATTGATCTTCATCAACATTTATGAAGTAGCAAGAACTTTTCCTGAAGTTTATTTTCTTCCGGTAGCTCTTTCATATTTTTGGTGATGCCTTTAATTGTCTTGGCTTATTGAACAAAATCTTGTCCCAAAAGAACCATATCATCAACAAACTATTGCAGACATTAGTTCTCCACTCCATGAGAAACTTTGACCCCTTCCATGCTTCCCTCTCTCTCGGGATTTGATGCATAACCTACTCAAGGTTTCAGCCATAATTATATACAAAAAAGGGGAAAAAGGATCCCTTGTCTCACGCCCTTTCATATTTGAAGAAACCATTAGGTTTCCCATTGATGATAATTGAGAAACTCGGTTGTTTTGTACAATATTAAATCATTTTAATAAAATTTGGATGATATCCCAATCTAGATAAAAGGGAATATAAGAAGTCGTAAAAGACCTTGTCGTAAGCCATTTGCATATCCATCTTCAAAATCACAGTTTCCCTTCCTGAAAGCTCCAGAGAATGAATGGTTTCATGAATTGTGATTATGCTATCCAAAATTTGTCTTCCTAGCACAAATTCCCCTTGGTTGGGATATATGAAATTACTAAGGGTATCTCTTAGTCTGAAAGCTAATAACTTGGAAAGCATCTTATAAATGGTGTTACACAGGCATATGGGTCTAAAATCATTGAGATCCTTAGCTCCGGGATTTTTAGGTATGAGAGCAAGAAAAGTATGGTTGATTTGTTTGAGTAAGCAGCTTGAATGGAAAAAATCTTGGAAAACATCGATGACATCGGTCTTGACAATATCCCAATAGATTTGGAAGAAAAAAACTGAAACCTCTCTAGACCTAGACTTTTTCACCTTCCATAGCATCTAGTATACCTTTGATCTCCTCTTCCAAATGGATACCAATAAGCTCAATATTTTCAATTTAACTCATAAGCAGGCTCGAAAAGATTCATAATAACTTCTCTGGTGACCTCGTCATTGAGAATATTCTCCATAAATAGGTTTTTGAAAAAAGAAATAATGGTGGAAGCTATTTCTTTGTCCTTAGTCACCAAATCCCCATTCTCTTTCTTGATTTCTTAAATGTGAAGTTTATTGGCTTTAATAGTCACAAAAGTATGGAAGAATTTGTAATCTAATCCCCCTCCTTTAGCCAAAGTTATTCTCAATTGTTGTTTCAAGACACCTCTTCCCTATGCAAAATATTGCTATAATCGAAAGAAGGCTCTTCTCTTTCGCTTTATCCTCAGAACTCCATCCCCCTTGTTCCATATTTTCTTCAAGAACTCTGAGATCCTATGTTATTCTAATGTTTGGAGGAAGATGTTTCCAAAAATCTCTCGTGTTCCATATCTTCATATTGTTTTTAATATTTTTGAGCTTGAAGGTCACCTTGAACATGTTTTTTCCTTTCACCTCTATACTCCACCGGTCCTTAATTCTCTGTTCCAAGTCCGGAAGAGCAGTCCACATATTTTCAAACTGAAAGGTGCACAATGGGATTCTCCCTAACACTGATTTTGAGGATCAAAGGGTTGTGATCCGACCTAATCTACGGAAGGGAAGATAAGGAATATTGCTTCTCCTGAATCCATTGAGTGTTAACCAAGAAACAATCCATTATTTTTGGATTAATTCTTCCCCTTCTCTCATTTTGGACCATGTAAATTTGGAGCCACTAAGGTTTAAATCAATCAAATCATTCCACCCCATGAAGTTACCTAGATCCTCCATACTCTCAATGAAAACATTAATACCACCTTTTTCATACTTGAATAAGGGGAGTGTTGAAGTCACCACCGATGATCCAATTTAAGTCACTAAACATTCTTGAAGGTGGCTAGATGTTCCCAAAGTTCCTTCTACCCATTTTCGTACTAGGGGCATAGATATTAGACAAAATAAATTTTTTCTAGTGTTGAATTTTGTAGAGGAAATAGCTATATGGTGTTGACTATTGATAAGGTGGAAACCTTCCAATATATCTCTTTTCCACAAGCACAATAACCCTCAGAGGTGCCATCCGACAGTTGATAATGAAATCCAAATTATTTCAAAGAATAGACTGAAAATATCTCATCTTATTTTCATTCATCTTTATTTCTTGTAGCATTATCACATCAGGTTTCTCTTTAACTTTCAAATCCCTCAAAATCGTATGCTTAATGGGATGATTTAAGCCCCTAATATTCCAAGAAATGCAAATCATTTATGGTGGGAGGATTTCTTACCTATTATTAATGGTTTTTGATGACCCTCCATGATGTCTTTCTTTTTGCCTTGTCCCTTTTTTCCCTTTCGATGGTCTTCCTAGTGAGGCCTTATTAGCCCCAACATCTTCCTTGGACCTGGTTTTGGGTGTTTGTATCCAATTTGGAGATGGCCTAGACTTGGAGATGTGAAGATATGAGCACACCTTAGTTAGATTGTCTTTTACTCCTTGCTTACCTTCCATACTTCCATCTTGTGTTGCTTCCTTAACTGAACTATCTTTTGCTCCTTCCTTACCCTCCAAGCTACTAACTTGGATATATTTCGTCATCATCTTCAAGGCCTCATGTTCCTGTTGGACATCCTCCTCCACTATGGAGATGTCATACAAATTAACATCCATCATTTTTATATATTTCTTACCAATAATGTCTCCTCTGGTCTTTGGGTGAAGAAACTTTCCTCCAACGAATCCGGGACTATTGATCCGACTATACTATATTCTTGGCATTCTTCGAAGACTACCGTATCATCGCCAATGACAGGTTCTTAGACCACTTCCCAATTGTTGTCCTTATTCTGACCTTCTTCTTCCAAAGTCTTTTATGGGTGTTTCTCTTTGGTGACTTGATCCTTATGCACGACACGATTGGGTATCTACCACCATGAATGGTTGATCTTCAATGGTCCACTAACATTTGGTGACATAAGTCCCTTACCTTTCAAATCCTCCTTACTAACATTCTTATTCTTCTTAATCAAGGATTTCTGGGCTACCTCCTCTTTCGCATTAGGACATGTCATGATATTGTGACCCACTTTAAAGTAGGAAAAGCACATGAAAGGGATGAACTCATAGTATATATTCTGGGTGTGGACTCCCAAGGGATCCTTGATCTCAATTTTTCTTGGTAATAGTGTTTTTGTGGCCACATTAACATAGAAGTGAGTGAATAAAAGCCTTATTCTAGCATGGGTGACTAGATCGATTATAACTAGGGAACCTATAGCCTTAGTGATCCCTTGCAAGATATCTAGGTCCCAATATTCGAACGGAGCCTGGGAAACTAGACCCAAATAGGATATTATTTGATAAGCTGTCTCTAGAGGATTGAAGCCCGACTACCATTTTTGAACCAGGACCATGACACACCCCATGAACCAAGGGCCTCCAGCTAATATCCTTAAGAAATCCTCCTCCATGGAAAGATGGATAACAAATTTAGCATTAGCATAGGCCGCTATTTCCATCGATTCTTTGGGCATCCATTTCCTATTAGCCCATTTCCTAAACTCTTCGATATTGGGTCTCATATCGGGAATCTTGGCGAATGATATTACACATTGAGGACTGAACACGATTGGCCAAGGATTCTGGAATTTCTAAAAAACACCATTTTCATTGTAGACAGGGTCAAGAACAAAGGAAGGTACTTGTTTGACTAGGAATCCAAAGCCACCCATTGTGCCCACATGACTGGGGCCCCTATCCAGATCCACTTTGTCTCTTTCCATGGAAATTATGGATACTTTACGCCTACCTATGGATTCACCTTGTGATCCCTCGCATCAAGCTCCTTACCATCTTCTTGCTCGAACCCGAATTAAAAATAGGCACTCCAATGTTCGCTCCCGCTCCAACCACTACTTATTTAGTTTAATTTAATTATATTTTTATTTATTGTTGTATTTCCTTTTATTTAGTTTAATTTAATTATATTTTTATTTATTGTTGTATTTCCCTTATTTTAAAAAGAACAAAAACATAGATTAGATTTCCTTTATTTAAATTATTTTTCTTTCTTTCATTAGATTAATTAAATGTGCACTTGGATGACCATTTTGGGCCCTAGAGAACCTAGAGATTACATTTTGAGCCCATATTGCCACAACTAAACCAATAGAAAACATTATCGGATATTGGCCAAGGCCTTGATTCACATATTCCGAACCACATTAGAGATACCTACTATCACAACACAACTAGAGGCTTTAAACACCGAATATGATATAGCTTATGAAATTTGGGCAAATCAGCCTAGCTATAGGTTTCCTTGATCGCTTGTTGGTCGAGTTCTACCCATTTTCCATAGTTATCTATCCCACATGACCATCCGGTCCCCAACTACCAAGGAAGAAGTATATGATCCTCGGGTCCCTCATCCAAATGCAACTTATCTAGAGACAGAAATTGATATGGGTATTTGGATTATGGCCATCCATTCTTCACCACTTCCACCTATCACCATTGCATAATTACATGTCCTTATCAAGAAGCTGAAAAATTCTATGAATTTTAACGGAACCATCCTCGGTGAGACTAGTGCTCATTCACTTTTCCTATTCACATGATTCTCTAGCACTTCAATGACCTTGTCTGCGGGAATTTCTACAAGGTGATTGAAGGGTAGTTCCAACGAATTCCACAACCGGTTGAGAGAGTTTACACCGATATCGATATACTCTTGCATGTTTGTATCATCCTCGACTGTTCCATCACGCTGTTCAAAGTTAAAGAGAATTTTATTTCCATAGATGATAAAATTCCTTTAGTTCCTATCGAGGACATTAGATTACCTTGATAACCTATGACCACTTTCACCCATTTTCAAGTATTCCATACATTCACCTTTGTAACACTCATAATTATAAGTGGAAGATGAGGTTTGTTTTTTATATAAAAACAAATTACACAATTGAAATCACATAGATTTAATTAATCAAATTTATTAAATCATATTTGTTCATTTGATCTATCCGACAACATCCATTTAATCCATGTGTGATTGAGAAGGGCGTATCAGATCTCCATTATCTCCCTTCATCACTAATTTGAGTGACAATGCTTACTAAAATTTTGGCTTAACCTTTTTCAGGTTATGGGAACCATGTGAAAGTCCTTGGGTCTACCTCAAAGCTGGTTTCTTAACTTCACATTCTAGTATCTGATCATTTCCTATGTCATGTTCAATGTTTAACTTCTCATGATCGGGTTATTGACAATTTTATTTGAAGGACTAGGTGATCAAAAAATGCACAAAAATCAATCCATTACTTTGGCCAAAGTTATCCGCCGTGAAGGTTACGGCTAAACTCAAGACAACACACTAGTCTTATGAGTTTTAAGTCTTCCGCCACCTCACAACTATCCCTTTCACAATTATCTAGATCTTATAGTTTGTATTTACTTTATTTCCAATTAAACTTATCTTGCAAGAGTTCATATCGAGATAGATGCTAAAGGCCAACTAGGATCATTACGAGATAAGTACATTCATTATGTTGAAATGTAACTATTTCAGCATCCCGCATGTACTCATCCCTTAATATGCCTAATGGATCTTTTCATCTATTTACCTTCTTATGAGATTACCAAAGAGATCTAAGTACATTTCCACACCATGGTTGTTTTTTTAAAATACATGTTCTCATCCTTTGTAATAATGCAAGTCGGAATATTTATCATAATGTTTTCATTTTTGTCCCATAAATAAAATAAGTTCATTTTCGTAAATCTTCTCATATGATCCCACAACAACCCTCAATAGCAACCCATTATTGTCGCATCTATGTTTCATAGTAGATAATAGGTTGGCCCTATTTTTTACTAGATACTTATGTCCTTATAGATTCTCTTCATGTTTCATTCATCTTAGTTATTAATGGCCTCACAACTATAGGTCCCTATTATATTTCTTATTTACCTTCCCATGTTTCTTTGATCTCTCTTCCGACTCTTATCATTTTCAAGAATTTAGGTATTGTAAGCCCCTTTTCTATTTCTAGTAAACATATCTAAAACATTCTAAGTATATAATGTTTTGAAGTGTTATTCACTAGCTTAGGGATTATAATTATTCTCCTCCCATTAGTCATTTAACAAAATTCATTATATAGAACTAGGGATTATATAAAATAATTAACTTTTGGTTACTTCTCTCGTTCCCAAGTAAATACACAATAACAAGTCATAAATAATTGACTTAATTAAATAACGGAAGGATCTCTAAACAATTATTTAATTAACTCAAATTAATTATCTTGAATATTGTTACTTCCATTCTAGTTTCTCTTTGCCTGATATTCAATTTTAACTTTAAATTACCTTTTCATAACGATACTCTTTCATCCTCTAGGTAATAGAATTTACAGTCTTAACATATTAGTATCAAGTTTACCGGATAGTCAAATTAAATATATATTAATATATATTTAATTATTCCTCCATTTAATTATGCCACTAAATAGTTATTTAATTCAGAAATTAAAAGACACTTGAATGTTATGATAATTGCCACATTTATCGGCTTCGTACATTGAGAAATATTAAATAAATATAGCCTTTGGTTAGTGTTTATCAATTTATGATAAGTAAGATTTCACAATTCCAGTATTTATCATTTACTCATATTGAGATATTAATACATACAAAGTAATCATCTCTTTATTAAAATCATAGAATACATATGCCATTAAGGTGAAATATATAATTGATACGGTAACTCTCACATAGTGAGGTTTGAATATTAACAATGGATCCAAGATCCCAACAATAACAGTCAAAATCCCAGGATAACATCCTTCTACAAATTGAAATCCAAACAACTCATTTAGTTCCATGATACAATAAGGCTTCACGAGACATGAGTTTCCACATATCCGAATGTGACGGCTAATTGTCCTACAGAACTGGAGTAGTGGTATGATCTTAGTTCAAAATGAACTGGCATGAATATCACCTCCGTTATTTGTTGCAACTATTTAATTAATAGGAATAAAGTATGCATGCTTCTTATAAATAACCAAACATAGGTAATAAAACTGGGAAAGATAATGCTTTATGATTAACATTAAGACACAACTAGAAATCATTATTATTAGCACATCAAAAATTTCTATTTCAAAGATTACATCCCCAACTAATAACAAGATTCATACATCTTTAATTTTAGTTGTAATCACTAATCATTCAACAACTAAATCTAAACAAAACCCCAATTAAAAAAAAAAGTATTACCAAAAAGAGCACATTAATTCCTTTTCATTATTTTTTTAATAAGTTACCATCACAAAATAGTAATCAAGCCATAATCATTGACATCCGAACTCATATTATAACCACAAGAAAATCATGCTTTACATAGTACAAATTTAAATATTATTTTTCTTTTATTCATATCAATGATCGACTTAACAAAGCTGTCCAAAATCGTCATTAAAAACCAATCAAACATATTCTTGCTAGTTAATGAGCAGATCATCAATATCATCCAAGAATATTATTAACAAGGAAAATAAAACATATTATTTACTGATCAATTAGTAGCTCTACAAAAACGTCCAATAACATCATTAACAAGGAAAATAAAACATATTATTTTCATTCAATGAGAAGCTCTACAAAATGTCCAAGAACATCATTACTAAAGCTATCAAAACATATTCGTCTTGGTAAATGAACAACGCAACAAAATAGTACAAAAACACCATAATTATAACATTTTAACATGTTCTTTCTAGTAAATGAACAACCCAACAAAACAACACAAAAATCACCATAATTACATCATCTTAACATGTTATTTTCTAATTATTATTATTTTTGTTAAAATGCAATTCTCATATTCTAAAATTTCAAAGTACACTAAACCACTCAAACTACGGATTTGCATCGATTAAAAACTAATCTTAAAAAAACATTAATGAAAAGAAACTTTCAGACAAATCAACTTGCATACACATTTGACCAAATCATTTTGTTTAAACATTAGATCTTTTCCGTTTAGCTTGAGTTATTAAAATATGGAAGCAAATAAATCAGACAAAATGTAGAAATACCAGGCAAAACATTTTGCACACAACCTAAAAATCGCTTTGCTCAAGAAAATAAATTTTTGTTTGACTATAATAAAAACGCAGAGACAGAAATTGATTAGGAATACAGGGATTGAATTATTTCAACAAAAATCAACTTGGGTATCCATGCATTCCACACAAAAAAATAGAAAATTTAGATTTGGGTTTATACAAATAGATTTTCTTCATCATAAATCGATTTGGGTATACTCATATCAATTTTGAGGGAAGAAAACTCTTTTTACAACTAAATCATTTAGCCGAATCAATAGATCAAATACCCATTTGGGTTTTTGGAATTTTAACAAAATGTACCCAATGCTTACCAAAACAACAACATGCATGCAAGATTCCAATATATTAAACAAGCAAAAAGAATGGAAGAAATATTCATGCCTAAAGGAAACCCAGAATCAGCAACCTCCTACTCTTCCAGCTCCAACAAGTTGAATCCTTCCTTCCTCCAAAACTCACGCATATCTCCCAGAAGGGAAGAGTGAAAATAGGCAAAGGAGAAAAAAAAAAATAATATGAAAGAAACTTTAGTTGGGCAACTTATTGAGGAAGTTTTGGGCTTCCCAATGTTGGCACATGCATCAAATGCATGCCACATACTTGGTGCCATGTGAGGGTGTTTCACTTTATGAAACCTACAAATATTAAATATTAATAATAATATGTTTTTTTAACTTTTGACTTACATGCCAAATCCTTCTAGGATATATATATATATTACAAATTAATATTGCATTTTTTTAGTTGTTACCCAACTTAATGGTTAAGTTAAATTTAATCATCATAATACAAGTCCACATATTACCAACAATATATTACCATAATACTTACTTGAATTTCTAGGTTCCATATAAAACATTCCAATAAACGAAAAACACCAAGTCCGTAAATGATAATTCAAATATTCTCATAAAGTTGGCTTGACATAGCATTGTCAATTAAAACCAAGTTAGTTATTATCAAGGGTCATAGCAAAAGTCGAATAGAACAAAAAGACGACCACACCAATTAAAAGAAAGTAATCGAAATACAAATAACCAAAAGATTCATTATCATTTATGAACCATTTTACCTACAATCAAGATTATATATATATAAATTTGCAATATATTATATATATTGCAAATTAATATTGCATTTTTTTAGTTGTTACCCAACTTAATGGTTAAGTTAAATTTAATCATCATAATACAAGTCCACATATTACCAACAATATATTACCATAATACTTAGTTGAATTTCTAGGTTCCATATAAAACATTCCAATAAATGAAAAGCACCAAGTCCGTAAATAATAATTCAAATATTCTCATAAAGTTGGCTTGACATAGCATTGTCAATTAAAACCGAGTCAATTATTATCAAGGGTCATAGCAAAAGTTGAACAGAACAAAAGACGACCACACCGATTAAAAGAAAGTAACCGAAATACAAATAACCAAAAGATTCATTATCATTTATGAACCATTTTACCTACAATCAAGGCCTAATCATGTTTAGGAAGGATCATCAAGGTGGGTGTGGGGTTACCCGTTCATTCAAAGTGTCATGCCCCACAACCAAAGTTGTGGGTCATGACACGATGGACCAAATGAACTCATACACACAATGATGATCCCATATAATCTTGATTAGACTTAACCGTAGTTAATTTAACTTTTCTAAAAATTTGGGATGTTACATACTCCACCCCTTAGAATAATCATCATCTCGATGATTTCAGGATAACAAACAAACCAAAACCATCATTCACTTGTTGCATATATAAATCAAAACTGATGTTAAAAAAATAGTAACAACATCATTTCAGCTGAATCATAAAGGTCACAACAACCCTTATATAATTAGGAAAAGGTCATATAATCTGTAGACATAAAACATTACTACTCAGATGACTGATTTCTCGGGTTCATTATCAAAATCTTCAGTAGTAATTACTAATCAAAAAGTACCTTAGTCTCAATATTCAGTTGCAGGCTTATCTACAGGATCTTCTTATCTACAACTTTACAGAAAAACTGAATTTAACACTATAACAAAAATAGATTCTTAAAAATCAGTCGTACATATGCGAAAAAGTAGTCTAGATATCTTTCAGATTCTCCTAAGTGGCACTTTCTTTGGAATATCCGTCCCAATGGACCTTACATTGTGAAAATTCATGGTTTCTTAAGTGCAACTTGTGGGTTTCTAGTATTCTTATAGGCTCAACCGTGATTACCCCTAGATCCAGAACATGTAATGAATCTCAATTAAGAACATGTGTTAAATCAGGTACATATTTCTTAAGCAAGGATACATGAAATACATTGTGTAACTTAGATAAGCGGGAGCAAGATTAGCTTGAGCTACTAGCCCAATGACCTCTAGGACTTCAAATGGTCCTACAAACCTAGGAGATAGTTTGGGTGACTTTCCAAGAGAAATGGAACTCTTTTTAGGTTTGACCCTAAGAAAAACTTTATCTCCCACGTTAAACTTCCTATCAGTTCTTTTTAAATTTGCATAACTTTTATGTCTATTTGTTGCCTCTTTCAATCTTTCTTGGATTAATTTAACCTATTTTTCCATTTCTAAAAGCATTTATGGTCCAATCAGTACTCTATCTTCAAGATTGTCCCAACTAATAGGTGTTCTACACCTATGACCATATAAGGCCTCAAAAGGAGCCATCTGAATGGAAGAATGATAAGTGTTATTATAGGTGAATTCAACCAAGGGAAGGTACTCTTCCCATTTTTATTGTTGATCCATGTAATACATTCTTAGTAAATATTCTAACACTTGATTTACTCTTTTAGTTTGACCATCAATTTCAGGATGGTAGGCAAAACTTATGTTCAGATTTTGTCCCTAAGGTAACATATAAAGTCTACCAAAATCTGGAAGTCATCCTTGAGTCCTTGTCTAAAATTATTACTTCTGGAACTCCATGTAATCGGAAAACTTATTACACAAACCTTTTTGCCAGTATGGGTGAATTATCCTTTAAATTACCAAATATAAAAATGTGCCACTTTGGTTAATTTATCTGTAACTACAAGTATAACATCATGTTTATTTTGGGACATAGGTAGACCTTGGAAAAAATCCATACTTATAACTTGCCATTTATATTTTGGCACGTTGTGAGGATATAATAGTCCTACTAGATGTGAATGTTTAGATTTTACCTGATGACATTCCATGCATTGTGAAATGTAAAGAATCACATCATTTTTCATCTTTTTCCAGAAGTATTACTTTTTGATGTCTGCCATCATATTTGTTACTCCTAGGTGTCCCGAGTAGGGAGCATCATGAAATTCTCTCATAACTTTATTTTTGAGTTCCTTACCCTCTGGTACATATATTTCTGTTGTTATAATGTAGAATCCCATCTATTTCCATCTTAAAACCATCATACCTTTTGTCTCTCGGATCTTTTTCTAGATCTGTTTTAACATGATTGTAGTAGGGTCATGGGTTAACTCATTTTTGACTTCATCCCTGAACTAGGTTCTTAAAGTAATTATAGTAGCAATATGCTTTATGTGACTTAAGGCATCAGCCACCCTATTCTCTTTACCCTTAATGTAATTTATATCAAAATCGTAATTTTCTAGGAACTCCAGCCACCTTTGTGCCTTGCATTTAGATTTGGTTGCGTAAACATGTACTTGAGCCCAAGATGATATGTTTTGAGTTCAAATGGTTTCCCAATCAAATAGTGCCTCCATACCGCATCGAATGGACAATATTAGCAAGCTCAAGATCATGTAGTGCATAATTTGCTTCATACACCCTCACTTACTACTTTCAAAAGTTACCACATGCCCATCTTGTAGTAGTACTTCGCCCAAACCTTCCCCTGAAGCATCGGTTACCACCGAGAAGTTCCCGTTTGGATCCGGAATCTTAAACACCGGAGGACTTGTGAGTCTACCTTTTAAGTCGTGAAGGCTTCTCCACACCTACTATCCCAAACAAATTTCTTACCCTTCTTTTGTAAAGAAGTGATAGGTCTTGCTAACCTAGAGAAGTCCTTTACGAACTTTCTGTAGTAACTGTTAGACCCATAAAACTTCTCACTTCGTGCACATCCTTCGTTGTTGGCCATTCCATGATTACACTGATCTTCAAAGGGTCCACCGATATTCCTTCTTTATTTATTATGTGACCTAAGTATTGTACTTCGTATTGATAGAAAGCACACTTAGATAACTTGCCATATAATTTATGTTTTCTGAGAATTTCTAGCACAATCCTTAAATGTTCATCATGTTCTTCCTCATTCTTGGATTATATTAATATATCATCGAGAAATACTAGCAAAAATTGGTCTAAGTATTCCCTAAACACGTTGTTCATCAAGTTCATGAAAGTGGCAGGTGCATTTGTTAGACCAAAGGGAAAAACTATAAACTCGTAATGCCCATACCTTGTTCTAAAAGTGGTTTTATGGATATCTTCATCCTTGATTCACAATTGATGATAACCAGATCTGAGATCTATCTTGGAAAACACTTTTTTTCCCCCCATTTGATCAAAAATATCGTCTATTCGGGGCAGCACATACCGATTCTTCACTATTGCCTTGTTGAGCATTTGGTAGTCAATACAAATTCTGAGGGACCCATACTTATTTTTCACGAAGATTACCGGTGCACCCCAGGGTGATATACTTGGTCTAATCAACCCCAAGGACAACAAATCATGTAGTTGAGATTTCAAATCAAATAACTCATTTGTTGTCATTATGTATGGTGCCTTGGAGATCGGTTCCGTTCCCAATTTGACCTCTATTGTGAAGTCAAATTCACGCTTAGGTGGAAATCTGGGAAACTCATTTGGAAAGACATCTCTAAATTCCCTTAGGATGGGAAATGCTTCAATTTAGGGATATTTTTCCGTCTCGAATCTGTTATTTTTACAGCATATAGCTGACATCCCTTTTGCTTTGCCTTTTTTAGCTACATGGCAAAAATCTACCTAGTGACAAACTCTCTTTTAACACCCTGAACACTTGTTGTTTTATGTTGATCATTGTAGCAGGTTACACATTTTCCTAAGCAATCCAAGGTTGCATTATGTTGAATTAACTAGTTTATACCTATGACAACATCATAAGATCCAAGAGGTGCCACATATAGGTTTAATCTTGTCGTGAACTCAGGTAATTCTAGTGGTGCCTCAAACAAGCACTGATTCACTCTATGTACAACATTATTTCCATATTGTATGGTCCAAGTGTGTTCTATGTACCCTGCTCTTCTTTTGATTTTATCAGCTACTTTAGATGAAATAAAACATTCTGTTGAACCGGAATCAAACAAAACAGAAACATGTACTCCAAAAAGCTTACCTGAGGTTTCTATTGGAGTCACTTGCTTTTATGTTTGCTTATTATGGACTGCAACATAAATCTTATGATGATGTCCCTTTATTTACTTGTATTATATCCCTTCTATTGGTTATCCCATTGACCTCTTTGTGGATATTTGTTATCGAAGTGATCACCACCACACTTGAAACATCCGCCTAGTGGTCCTTTTCTCTCAACCTTATTCTAGCTAAAACATGTTCCTTCTTTGCCCATTTTTTTATTATTCATGCATGATTTCTACCTATTTTTCCTCTTTTATTGGCAGGCATGAACTTTTTGTTTTCTTTTTTCCATGTTGGTTTACTTGCAGTTGATTTTTGAAAATTGTTATTTTTCCTTCTATTTTCCTCTTTAGAGGCATAAATACTTCGCAACTTTTGTTCTTGCTTGATATCTTTTCAAACATTGTTTCCATCGAGGTAGGTCTATGGACATCTACCTCATCACCAATGCTAGGATTCAATCCCACTATAAATTTTATCATTCTAAACTTCTCATCCTTTTGATACATAGGAACATATTTCAGCAATCGAGTGAAATGTTCCCAGTATTTTGTAACTGAGAACTTTCCTTGAATCATATTTTGGAATTCTACCATCTTTTGGTCAAAGTATAGCTGAGGTAGCCATCTTTGATAGAAGTAGGCCTTGAACTGCTCCCACATGATCATACCAGAATCAATTCCTAATTCCATCTTCTAGTTATCCCACAGGAATATGCTTCATGGGACAATTGGTAGGCTCCCCATACTACTTTTGTCTCCTCTAAAAAGTCCCTAATCTCAAAATACTTTTCCATTTTAGAGAGCCAATTTTCAGCACCATCCCCAAGAGTTGTACCATCAAATTTAGGTGGGGATATTCTTTTAATGTCCCTTGCTAACTCAGTAGCCAACCTTAATTTCTTATTTTCCCTTTCATTTAGGTGCTCAGGTTGATCATCATGTTGCTCATCACCTTGATTCTCATCCCTACAATCCTCATCTTCTTCACCACCTTGACCTTATTGTTCTATGGCAGCAACTTGGTTTCGATTTTCATTCAAAAGGTTGAGGATTTCTTCTAACTTAGCAGCAGTATTATCCGGCACATCATCATTATTTACCCCACTACCACTCGTCATATTAGCTCTTGTTGTTTTCCTAGCCATAGTTTCTTGTTTAAAGAGAGGATGCTTTTATTAGAACGTGTGTCCCATTAATGTCCAATGTCTCGAGCCTCTCGGCTCGATACAAAATTGTAATGCTCATAATTATAAGTGGAAGATTATGATTTTTTTTTATAGAAATAAATTACACAACTAAAATTACATAGATTTATTTAATCAAATTTATTAAATCATATTTGTTCATTTGATCTATCTGAAAACATCTGTGTAATCCATGTGTGGCTGAGAAGGGTGTATCTATATCTCCACAATCTCCCTTCATCACTACTTCGAGTGACAATGCTTACTAGAATTTTGGCTCAACCTTTTTCAGGTTATGGGAACCATGTGAAATTCCTTGGGTCTACCTTGAAGCTGGTTTCGACTTCACATTCTGGTATCCGATCATTGTCTACCTCATGTCCAAAGTGTTCAACTTCCCATGATTAGGTTACTGACAATTTTAATTGAAGGACTAGGTGATCAGAAAATGCACAACCATCAATGCATTACTTTGGCTAAAGTTATTTTCCATGAAGGTTATGGCTAAACTCAAGACAACACACTAGTCTTTTGAGTTTTAAGTCTTCTGCCACCTCACAACTATCCCTTTCATAGTTATCTAGATCTTATAGTTTGTATTTACTTTATTTCCAATTAAACTTATCTTACAAGATTTCGTATCGAGATAGATGTCAAAGGCCAAATTGGATCATTACGAGA
Organism: Taxus wallichiana var. yunnanensis; assembly: GCA_018340775.1. NCBI lineage: Eukaryota > Viridiplantae > Streptophyta > Pinopsida > Cupressales > Taxaceae > Taxus > Taxus wallichiana. The sequence continues at coordinate 433,958,096 of CM031236.1, read as the reverse complement.
TAAGTACATTCATTATGTTGAAATGTAACTATTTCAGCATCCTGCATGTACTCATCCCTTAATATGCCTAATGGATATTTTCATCTATTTACCTTCTTATGAGCTTACCAAAGAGATCTAAGTACATTTCCGCACCATGCTTGTTTTTTTAAATACCTGTTCTCATCCTTTGTAATAATGTAGGTCAACATATTTATCATAATGTTTTCATTTTTATCCCATAAATAAAATAAGTTCATTTTCGAAAATCTGCTAATATGATCCCACAAAGAACCCTCAATAGCAACCCATTATTGCAACATCTATGTTTGATAGTAGATAATAGGTTGGCCCTAGTTCGTACTAGATACTTAGGTCCTTATAGGTTTACTTCATGCTTCGTTCATCTTAGTTATTAATGGCCTCACAACTATAGGTCCCTATTATATTTCTTATTTACCATTCCCATGTTTCTTTGATCTCTCTTCTGACTCTTATCATTTTCAAGCATTTAGGTATTGTAAGATCCTTTTTATTTCTAGTAAACTTATCTAAAACATTATGGTATATAATGTCTTGAAGTGTTATTCACTACCTTAGGGATTATAATTATTCTCCTCCCATTAGTCATTTAACAAAATTCATTATATACAGCTAGGGCTTATTTAAAATAATTAACTTCTAGTTACTTGCTCCCATTCCCAAGTAAATACACCATAACAAGTCATAAATAATTGACTTAATTAAATAACGGAAGGATCTCTAAACAATTATTTAATTAACTCAAATTAATTATCTTGAATATTGTTACTTCCATTATATTTTCTCTTTGCCTAATATTCAATTTTAACTTTAAATTACCCTTTCATGATGATACTCTTTCATCCTCTAGTAATAGAATTTACAGTCTTAACATACTAGTATCAAGTTTATCGGATAGTCAAATTAAATATATATTTAGTTATTCCTCCATTTGATTACACCACTAGATAGTTTTTTAATTCAAAAATTAAAAGACACTTGAATGTTATTATAAGCTGCCGCATTTATCGGCTTTGTACATTCAGAAATATTAAATAAATATAGCATTTGGTTAGTGTTTATCAATTTATGATAAGTAATATTTCACAATTCCAATATTTATCATTTACTCATATTGAGATATTAATACATACAAAGTAATCATCTCTTTATTAAAATCATAGGATACATATGTCATTAAGGCAAAATATATAACTAATACGGTAACTCTCACATAGTGAGGTTTGAATATTAACAATGGATCCAAGATCCCAACAATAATAGTCAAAATCCCAGGATAACATCCTTCTATAAATTGAAATCCAAGCAACTCATTTAGTTCCAGGATACGATAAAACTTCACAAGACATGAGTTTCCACATATCCGAATGTGACGGCTAATTGTCCTGCAAGACTGGAGTAGTGGTATGATGTCAATTCAAAATGAAATGGCATGAATATTGCCTTGGTTATATGGTGCACCTATTTAATAAATAGGAATGAAGTATGCATGATTCTTTAAATAACCAACACAGGGTAACAAAAATGGGAAATATAATGCTTCATGATTAACATTAAGACACAACTAGAAATCATTGTTATTAGCAGGGGACAAAAGCACGTGAATTATATTAAACTCAATCAACCAAGTACAATAGTGCAAGGCTACAATATTTATACATATTGGATATCCTAGATACAAACAAATGAGAAGTTGCAACAATGCAACAAAAATATAGTAGCTTCCAATATTACATCTAGGAAGCATATAATTGTTATAACAATCATAACAATTATACCCATGAAGAAATAAAACAAATATGGTTAATAAAACAAAATAACAACAATATTTAATTAATAACATTAATTATATAATGCATAATTAATTAACCTAACATTCCCCCCCTTAATTGTGCATTGTCTCAAGGGATGAGGAGAGGAACTCTCTGAACAACTTGAACTTGTCACGTGCAAGTGACTTTGTGAAGATATATGCTCATTGTTTAGTTGTTGGAAAAAATTAAAGCTGGATGTTGTGCTTCAACACATGCTCATGTATGAAATGAACTGTACCTCAATGTGCTTTGTTCTTTCATGAAACAATGGATTGTGAACAAGTTTGAGAACACCTTCATTGTCAACATACATGGTGGTTGGTTTGTCCTGTGGTATTCCAAGTCCTTCTAGTATGCGACGTAGCCAAATCACTTCATGACAACTTCTCTTGTAGAATGATACTCGACTTCTGTGGAAGAACGAGAAACAAAGTGTTGTTTCTTGCTTCCCCATGATATTGGTCTAGATCCCATAAAAATACAAATCCTGAAGTGGATTTTCTGTCATCAATATTTCTTGCATGATCTGAATCTGAATATCCAGTCAAGAAGAAGTTGTCATTCTTCTTGTATTCTAGACCAAGATCCACTAATCCTTTGAGATATCTTAAGATGCACCTTCTTTGCTTTCTAATGACAAACTTTGGGTTCTTACATGAACTTGGATAGATAGCTTACTACAAAGCTGATATCTGGTCTAGTGTAGGTCAGGTAAATGAGACTCCCAATCAACTACCGATAGAGAGTGGCACTTACCTCAGGAGATGGATCTGAATGAGATAATTGCAATCTATTCTCCATAGGTGTAGAAATTGGTGTGCAATCCATCATCCTGAATTTATCGAGCGTTGTCTTGGTATATTTCATTTGAGAAACAAAGATGTGATTCTCTTTTTGCCATACTTCAATCCAAGACAATAGTGCATCATCCCGAGATCTGTCATGTCAAACGATCAATTAAGATCTTTTTTTGTTGCATCGATCATCCTCACTAAACTTCCAGTGATGACTAGATCATCGACATAGAAAATGACAATCACAATCTCACCCCCTTACTTTTGAGGTAAATATTGGGATCATATGGATTTCTAACAAATCCATGTTATACGAGATGCTCATCAATCTTGATGTACCATGCCCGTGGTGCCTATTTAAGGCCATACAGAGCTTTCCTGAGTTTGTATACCTTTGTTTCTTGACCAAGTACAACATATCCCTCAGGTTGAGTCATATAGACTTCTTATTGTAAATCTCTATTTAGAAAGGAACTTTTTACGTCCATTTGATGGAATTTCCATCCAAACTGTGTAGCTAGAGAAAAGATCATCTTGATCATTTTGATCTTAGCTATGGGAGAAAATGTCTCCTCGTAGTCAATGCCTTATTTTTGGCATACCCATTTTCTACAAGTCTTTATTTGTACTTGTCCACTATCCCATCTGCTTTGTACTTTGTTTTGAATATCCATCTACATCCAATGGGTTTCTTCCCTAGTGGAAGATCAACAAGTTGCCAAGTGTTATTTTTCATTACTGATTGATATTTAGATTCCATGGCATCTTTCCAAGCTTTTGACTGTAGGGATTCTTAGACTATAGAGGGCTCATCAGACTCAATAACTCTACTCATCAAAGCAAAGTTAACTTCTTCTCTTGCTTTACTGTGAGTCTCGTGGTCCAGGGGTGGATGTATTCGGTGGAGCATCCATTCTTGCATCTTGTAATATGCTAGTACACCACTTGGGCATATCGTTGAACTATTCTCGTGGGTCGTGGTTCTATCATATCAACACCATCATCCCCATCATCACTTTCCTCATCTTTGGGAACATCATATTCAATTTTAATTTGTGAAGAATCTACATTAGGTGAGTCTAGAGGAGGAGACTCTGCTTCCTTCTTCTCAAAAAACTCAACATCTCTGCTGGTGTATACTTTTCTGGTCTTTGGATCCATCAATTTGTACCCAAGAGTCTCTTCACTATACCCAATGAAGATGAGTTTATGTGAATTCATGTCCAATTTCTTTCTGTTTTGCTTGGGTATGTGCATATTTTCTTTGCACCCGAATACTCTAAGGTGTGCAATAGATGGTTTTGCTTTGACCATGCTTCTTGTGGTGTTACTCGTCAAGAGAAATTATGGGCACTCTGTTCAAAAAATACACTTTGTTGTTTTTGCTTGCTTCTACCCATAATGTCTTTATAATTCTAGATTCATCAATCATGCATCGCACCATTTCCATGATAGTACGATTTCTTCTCTCAACAACACCATTCTATTGCGGTGTGTGTGGAGGAGGCATTTGTCGACGAATCCCGTGAGTTTGTAGGTAGTCTTTGAACTCATTACTGGTGAATTCCCCCTTGATTTGAGTGGAGAGTTTTGATACGATGATGACAGTTTCATTCTTAATTGCTACTTTGAAATTTTTGAAAGTTTCAAAAGCTTCACTTTTCTTGCAAAAAAAAAATCCACATTTTTCTTGAATAATCGTCAACACATAGCATGAAGTACTGAAATCCAAAATGACTTAGTTGCATTAGACCACAAAGATCGGTATGAACTAGATCAATATTACCATGAGCTTGATATGTTCTCTTTTGAAATGAAGGTCTGTGTTGTTTTCATGCTAGGCAGTGAGGACACTTGTCTATATCCTTCTGAAGAGATGGTATCCCATGTACCATATTACGTCGGCGTAGTGTATCGAGATACTTGAAACTAACATGACCAAGTCTCGATGCCACAACTGTGCTGAGGTAGAGTTCTTAGCCACAAGTTCCTGATCATCTCTATGGAAAAAATCAAGCTAGAACATGCATCCCACATTGGAGGATTTTGCAACTATTTTCGAGCCTCGTGATTTATCTCGAATCAAACACATTTTCTTGCCGGAATGAGTATCAAAGTCAATTTTTAGGTTGTGATCTAGGAGTTGACTAATTGAAAGAAAATTCTTTGTCAACCCAAGGACATATAAGACATCTGATAGTCTATAGTTTCTGAACCAAGGGGTAGAGAAATGTTCCTAATCCCCTGAATTGTATATGAAGAATCATCACCCAACAAAACATGGTTTTTCAAAGGCGTGTCCCTCATTAAAGTAAACCAGTCTCTGTGGTCGGTCATGTGTCAAGTGGCTCCCGAATCAACATACCAAACATCACTAGATGACGTGGATGGTTCACTTGATCGAGCAATGTACAATAAGTCTTCATTATCTGAATGTTCTTCTTGCTCAAGCAATATTTCCTTTCTAATGGGGTCTTCTTTTCTAGTTCCCCTTTTTCTGCCCTTGATTGTAGTTTGAATGCCCCTTGTGAGATTGTTATTGTGGAGGTCAAGAGTTCTTGATGAACCTTTCTTATAAGTATTGTACCAATAATCTTTTAAGTCATGTCCTCTTTTACGATTGGACATTGCTTCTTTCTTTTTTGTCCCTGTGATATTGATTCGATGTTGGGACTTTTGATAGGACTTAGGTTTTCCTTTGCCTTTTCCTTTCCATTTTCAATCTAAAGAAAGTTCTGATCCTCTTCATCATCCTTATGTGCATGGCTTCCTCTTGTTGTAGTAGGTTTACCATTTTGTCAAAACTAAGCGTCATTCGACATGTTTAGTGTTATGAAAAAAATGTGGTAAGAAGAGGGGAGTGCTCTCAAAATAATGGGAATAAGATAATCATCTATGACTGCTTCTCCTAAGGATAGAAGTGAAGCCCTCAACTCTGCCACTCTTCTTAAGAAAACTTCAATTTTCTCATTTTGCTTGAACTTCAGTGTATGTAATTGACTCTATAAATTTAGTATGCCATTCTTATTTTTGGCCTCATATACTGTGCGTAATTTATCCCATGCTTCTTTGGTTGTTTTGGCATCTCAAATGTGGGGTTGCACATCATCAGACACTCCAAATAAGATGATGAGTTTGGCCTTTTGATTTGCTTTATCAAACTACCACTGTTGTGTTGTATCAGTAGTTGATCTGGTCAAAGTACCATTCACAATAGTCCAAATCTCTTCAAACTCAAGTTGTGTCTTAATTTTAGTCTTCCATGCAACATAGTTGTTTCCTCTAAGTAGTTGTGAATCTGGAAGAAAAATTTTGGGGCATTGGTGCCCATTTTGTAGAAAACACTGACAAGGTTTGGCTCTTATCACTCCAGGTATAAGGTCTCCCAATCTATATACCATCAGTCCGATATACCAAACCTTTCTATATACACACCCTTCCGATATACCCAAAGTGGTACGTGGAAGAATCTCTCCCTTTCTATATACTCGATGGTATGTGAAAGAGGCATTAACGTACGTGAAATAATTTGATACGTGGTACCAAGATAGTAATGAAAGGGGTCTGTGCGATTATTGACACCGGCTCAAAGAAATATCCTCATACATGTGCGCGCGTAACTTCACTATATACTTGGATAATTTCTCATTCTGGATTTATGTCATGTAATCATTCACAGACGGATGGGATGGCTCATAGTGTGTGCATTGTGACCTTATTACTCCCCATCAATTTAAAGGGTTGATGCCCAGACGATGTTGTTGTAGCTATATTAGGTGTTAACTACAGTAATAGTCATGATAACTTTAAGAGTAAATGCTTCCTAGAGGCACTGTTTATACCGAACGCTGCGAATAAAATCTAGGATCTTTTGAGTGTTTCAGAACCAATTTTTTTACTATTTTTTATTACAACTTTCTACCAGTTTCTGAGCAGTTACAATATTTACGGTTGACTATGGCAACCTGCAAATTAGTACAATATATTGAAGCATGCAATTACATTCAAAAATTTAGAAAAAATTGAATGGCAAGCAAAAAAATTATTTTGTGGGCCCTGGTGGCCTTTGGAGCCCAATACGACCCTCAATGCCAAAAACCATTAAAAAGTAGCTCAAAATGAGGTTTTTAGATAGTCTTCCTTTTGCAAATGTTGCCCGAAATAAAAAAAACAGGCCTAATAGGAGAAAAAAATGTTTTTACCCTAAATTAGGGTTTTTCTCACTAAAAAATTAGAGACCTGTTTGGCTGTAACTAGTTGTTTAGAGGTGGTTTTCCACCAAATTCACCTCCAACTGTGGCGGTTTTTCTAAATTTGCCTCCAAATTTCAAAATTGTTTGAAAAATGAATTGGGGGTGGGGGTCGAACCATGTACCTCACACACCCAAGTCTTTTCCTCTATCCACATAGGCACCTTGTGTGCTTAGCATATGAAATTGAGAAAAATTTATTTAAAGAAAAATTGAATTTGAATCACCTCTTAAAATGGTGACTTGGCAAAGGCTCCACATGGCGGTCAACTAGGCTGGATGAGAGACCTGCATGGCAACGTGTTTATAGGTGATTTTAGGTTTTTCCTTACATGAGAAGAGGATCTGAAATGCCTTTTGCATGTTATTGTTTTCCACATATTTGATTGATATTACTCCGTTTTTATTTCAACTTGTTAACTCCACCGTGATCGACTTTCTCACTTTTTTCATTATTTTTGTGCAGGTCATTGATCTTTATTGTAGGCCGCAGGCTGAGGACGTAGCTCGGCCATGGTACATTGGAGTTTGCACGCAGGTTGTGATTTGTCTCCATATTTTGTCTGCAGGTCTACGTGAAGGTTTAAATCCTTAGTCGTTGTTTTATAAATTTTTCCACCATTTGTTTCTTTGTGCATCCTGTTGGGGTCAATCGATGGCTCGTGGGAGTGGAGGAAGACATAGGTTGTAGGTTCATGGTTGAGGCTTTGGCTACATAGGAGGGACGTTGTTTTTTGTTTGCTAACCACTTTGTTGTTGGTGTATGTAGGACGTGGTGGAGCTTGACTTGCCAATGCATGGGTCGTGAAGAGGTACAGCATTCGGATCTGACCGTGGAGTGATCCTTGTGTAAATTCAACTTTAAAAAAAAGCAAACCGAACTCAGATTCAATACCTTGCTAATGATATGAGAGCTCGGTACAATGCAGGGGCAATTGGGAGCAGAGGTTCTGTGGGATCAACTTGCCAAGAGCTATACCTGAAAAACAATGTAACACGACCTCCAAAGCAGGATAACTCTGTTTTCTCGATCCTTCTCCAAGATGCTTAAACAACTCGGTCAATTAATGGCACGAACAGCTTGGCCTTCAGCTCAAATGCAGAGCTAGAGAGGGGTGGGTCTGTGGGAAGACCTCCAAATACAGCAATGACCAAGGATACCTCTAAATGTAGAGGTGAAACCCCTGGAAGGGAAAAATATAATATTTTTTGTAAATCCTACAGCAAACTTTTCTCAGTGCGGGGTGCACTAGTGCAAAAACATTTCGTTCCAAACACCTGGAATGGAAGAGGGGGTTGTGGAGATGTAGGGATGTCTGGGAAGTTGCTTTGGAGGCAACACATGCTCTCTTGGAAATCAAATTCTTCTCCAAGACTCTTCTCTTCCTACTGCAATCTCTCTTCAACCCTTTGTTGCTTCACAGGCTAGATTCTTGCTCTGATACCAAATGTAGAACAGACGGAATCCGTGAATTATATTAAACTCAATCAACCAAGTACAATAGTGCAGGCTACAATATTTATACATATTAGATAGCCTGGATACAAACAAATGAGAAGTTACAACAATGCAACAAAAATACAGTAGCTTCCAATATTACATCAGGAAACATATAATTGTTATAATAATCATAACAATTATACCCATGAAGAAATAAAATAAATATGGTTAATAAAACCAAATAACAACAATATTTAATTAATAACATTAATTAAATAATTAATTATATAATGCATAATTAATTAACCTAACAATCTGAATGTGACGGCTAATTGTCCTTCAAGACTGGAGTAGTGGTATAATGTCAGTTCAAAATGAAATGGCATGAATATTGCCTCTATTATCTAGTGCAACTATTTAATAAATAGGAATAAAGTATGCATGCTTCTTTAAATAACTAGCACAAGGTAACAAAACTAGGAAAGATAATGCTTCATGATTAACATTAAGACACAACTAGAAATCATTGCTATTAGCACGTCAAAAATTTCTATTTCAAAGATTACATCCCCAACTAATAACAAGATTCATACATCATTAATTTCAGTTGTAATCACTAATCATTCAACAACTAAATCTAAACAAAAACCCAATAAAAAAAGTATTAACAAAAAGAGTACCATTAATTCCTTTTCATTATTTTTTTAATAAGTTACCATCACAAGAGAGTAATCAAGCCATAATCATTCAACATCCAGAATTCAGATTATAACCACAAGCAAATCATGCTTTACTTAGTATGGATTTTAATGTTATTTTTCTTTCCTTCCAATCAACGATCAACTTAACAAAACTGTCCAAAATCGTCATTACCAAAAACCAATCAAACATATTCTTTCTAGTTAATGAGCAGCTCATCATATCATCCAAGAACATCATTAACAAGGAAAATAAAACATATTATTTCTAGTCAATGAGCAGCTCTACAAAATATCCAAGAACATCATTACTAAAGCTAGCGAAAAATATTATTTCTTGGTAAATGAACAGCCCAATGAAACAGTAAAAAAACACCATAATTATATCATTTTAACATGTTCTTTCCGGTAAATGAACAACCCAACAAAACAACACAAAAATCACCATAATTACATCATTTTAACATGTTCTTTCTAGTAAATGAACATCCTAAAAAAACAACACAAAAATCACCATAATTACATCATTTTAACATGTTCTTTCCTAATTATTATTATTTTGTTAAAATGCAAATCTCAAACTCTAAAATGTCATTACACTAAACCACTCAAACTACGGATTTGCATCGATTAAAAACTAATCTTTAAAAAAAAATGAAAAGAAACTTTCAGAAAAATTGACTTGCACATAGCCAAATCATTTTGTTTCAGCATTAATTCTTTTCTGTTTTGCACACTACCCAAAAATCACTTTACTCAAGAAAATAAATTTTTGTTTGACTGTAATAAAAACCAAGAGACATAAATCAATTAGGAATACAGGAATCGACTTATCTCAATAAAAATTGACTTGAGTATCCATGCATTCCATAAAAAAATACCAAAGTTCGGTTTGGGTATATACAAATTGATTTACTTCAACACAAATCAATTTGGGTATACTCAAATCAATTTTGAGGGAAGCAAACTCTTTTTGCAACTAAATCATTTAGCAGAACCAATAGATCAAATACCCATTTGGGTTTTTGGAATTTTAACAAAATCTACCCAGTGCTTACCAACACAACAACATGCATGCAAGATTCCAATATATTAAACAAGCAACAAAGAATGGAAGAAATATTCATGCTTGAAGGAAACCCAGAATCAGCAACCTCCTACTCTTCCAGCTCCAACAAGTTGAATCCTTCCTTCCTCCAAAATCATGCAGATCTCCCAGAAGGGAAGAGTGAAAATAGGCAAAGGAGAAAAAAAGAAAATAATATGAAAGAAACTTTAGCTGGGCAAAGCATATTGAGGAAGTTTCGGGCTTCCCAATGCTGGCACATGCATCAAATGCATGCCACATACTTGGTGCCATGTGAGGGTGTTTCACTTTACGAAACCTACAAATATTAAATATTAATTTTTTTTTTTAACTTTTGACTTACGTGCCAAATCCTTCTAGGGTATATATATATATATATATATATATATATATATATATATATATATATATATATATATTGCATTTTTTTAGTTGTTACCCAACTTAATGGTTAAGTTAAATTTAATCATCATAATACCAGTCCACATATTACCACAATACTTAGTTGAATTGCTAGGTTCCATATAAAACATTTCAATAAACGTAAAGAACCAAGTCCATAAATGATAATTCAAATATTCTCATAAATCTGGTTTGACATAGCATTGTCAATTAAAACCGAGTTAGTTATTATCAAGGGTCATAAAAAAATTCGAACATAACAAAATACGACCACACCGATTAAAATAAAGTAACTGAAATAAAAATAACCGAAAGATTCATTATCATTTATCAACCATTTTACCTACGATCAAGGCCTAATCATGTTTAGGAAGGATCATCAAGGTGGGTGCGGGGTTACCCATTTAGCAGTGTCATGCCCCATAACCAAAGCTGTGGGTCATGACACGACGGACCAAATGAACTCATACAAACAATGATGATATCATGTAATCCTAATTAGACTTATCCATAGTTAATTTAACTTTTATAGAAATTTGGGATGTTACAACCTTATTTTGCTACATACATCCATCTATCCATTCCACATTGGTTGTCCTGGCATGACCTCAGGAGGTCACTTACACCCAAAATTCACTTGTTGATTTTTAGGTGTAAATGTACCACGAACCAAAATCAACAACTAAGTAAAGGACACAAGACCCGGCAATAGGATCTCGCACCATACCCTTACATGATGCTACAAATCTATATGAGTTGTTAAACCAACTACTTGAACACTTATAAGCTTATACTGGCTTCACCAAAATATCTCTACCACAAGAGAGACTATCAACAGCCTAAAATGTGTATAAAATATACATACAAAATATCTCAAAAAGGAGATATAATCTACACCTGCTAAAGAAAATAGCTCAAACACAAGGAGCATTACAATGCGGGATGAGAAGTGGAACAATAATTAAAATGGTGGAGGATCCATGCCTATATATTCCTCTTAATTAATTCTTACATCACCACTTCAAATGATTAGAGATCTATTCCAAATGAACATAGATAGCTAAGGAAGATGTCGGCATAAGATTTGGTGTAAAGTTCACAATTGGAGCATGCAAGGATACTTTAGAAAGTATGTCAGGTTGATTATGTATGAAAACTAAATTCTTAGGTTTCTCATGCCCGAGTGAATGAAGGAAAATAGGGCCTCTACTAGGTACTCCATAAGCACTCCATTTTTAGAGTTAACATATTATATTAAAACTAATTCATGTTTCATTCATTTGTGTTAAATACCTCACTAAATTCCCTCAATGAAGTTTTATAATTGTTAAATCCTCATTGGGATAACTATATTAAACTACTCTCATTTAGCTTTAAGGTCGATCTTAGAATCCTCTCTCAGTCCCTCACCTTGGAAAATATCAGTGGCACTTCTACTCAACATCTAAACACTTCTTCAACTTGAGGCCGTAAACAACAAATCCCAACTTGAGAATCTTCTCTTCTATTTATAGCCACATGAACCTAACTTTTCTCACTTCTCTTTCCTCTATGCTAGATCCTCTCGATTCTCCCGATCAAACTTTAAATTTGAATTTGGATTTGTAATTCCTTTATCAAAAAGATCTACTCTCAAACAATATTTTTTGTGTCACATCACCTGGTGGTAAGATTCCCCTTATCAGTTGTGTCATCATCTAGTCACTATTAACCACGTGAATATGAAAATCCATTTCTATTTGTCCTTTTCTACTAGTTGTCACTTCATCTTATAATCTCAGGATTCAAATTCCACGTCTTTTATATTCCTTTACCCTTTTCTTCAAATCCTCTAAGATCTTCATGTGCTTTCCTCATTTGCTTGCCCATGCTTTTGCTTGCATTTCTCCATGCCCTTGGTTTTTACTTGGGTAACTATTTCTCTGGACACATTTACTTTATACATTGTAACCTTTTCCCATACATGCTTATTCTTCATCTTGGATGTCACGCCATATTCTCCTTTTCCCTAGCATACCCTTATCTTCATGCACTTCTACCATTGCCTTCACTTTAGGTACACTCCATCTTGTTTTCACACCTCTCTTTATCCTTTGACATCTCCACTCACTCAGAATTTCCTTTGTACCTTAGTATTTTTGTGCCTCTATTACAAACTTCTACCATTTAGGTTTCGATCATCTACTTATTTACACGCCTTTTATCCCCACGTCTTGATTTCTATCGCACACCCTTATATTCTTGCGTGAATCTCCCTTTCCCATTTATGCATAAAATTTTCTTCTCCTTACATCATTCACATTCGACCTCTTCCTCATGACTGCTCTTTCTTCTCCTTAAAATACCAAGCCTTGTGCACTTTCTCTCCTCTTTGTGCACACTTCTTCCACACCCGCTTCATCTTTTGTGGCTTCAAGACATTCTTGTTCCTATTTTCTTTTCTTTTCTTGTCGCCTTATTTCACAACCCTCTTCTTCTTTTTCTTTGACACATTCTCATTCTTTCATGTACCTTGTTTGTGCCTTTTTCCTATTTTCTCCATTTTCCTCTCGGTGCATTCACTTTTTCTATCCTATCTTGTGCTCATTTCTTTGGAAAATCTTATCCTCCCGCACTCATTTGTTTACATTACTTATATTTTCCCATACACCTTCTAATTCTTGTGTGCACCTTCCTTCAATGTAGGTCTTCCTTCATTCCCCTGGATGCACTTACATTATTGAAGGTGTGGTAGAACTCATGTGTAGCTCATGATCCTCAGAAAGAGTGCAACACACAAAAATAGGATCTCTATTAATAAGTGATCCATATGAATTACCTACTTTGTAACCAATACCATGGCAAGAATGCCACTTAAGGAAATGAATAATGGAATAAATACATCTGTGAATGTCTTCCAATACCTTTGCCATAAAATTCCATAGAGTAGAACATGTGAGAACCGAATGTAATAGTATGCTTCTCAAAGGATCCTAGCAGGTGAGAAGAAGGAATTGAAGTGGGATACACATAGTCTGTTACTGTAATAGGCATAGGTGTGGAAGTAGAACATGTATAAAAAATTGCAACAAGATTAGAATCATCGGGAGCAAGAGTATGCTTAGAAAATAAAAAATTAAGGTCAATGGGTACATGAGAAATATCTACAAGTGGACTAGGAGTGGGGTCCCCAATATGAGATTGATGTTACAAGAAAGAAAGTTTTTCCTACAAGGAGTGTATGAGATCATCTTTTCCATGAATGAGGGAAGGAAGAAGCAGATTTTCTAATTGAGGGATATATTATATTCCAAAAATTTGACTTTTCTCATGACTCGGCACAGACTTTAGAGAACAACAACTCATTATGAGAGTGCAAATAAAAGATGTCGAGTAAGAATCCATGATAAATGTAAGCATACATTCAAAAATCATGCAACACCTAACAAATATAGGCCTTCGGGCCCTGCCAAAAATGTTTCTAATGCACTATGGAGTGAAAAAGGAGCAAGCATGATTTAGATTATTTTCTTGTGAGGGGATTTGACCACCTGTCGAACCAAGACTCACCCTCCATTCTTCGACACTTGATAACAATATGCCACCAAGTGAAAAGGGTACCCTGAAGTATTGAACAACGGACTATGGGGCAGGGCTTGGGGGAGGTATCCCCAATTAGGTCAAGGTGCGGTGCCCTGCGTGCTCCACCAAACACAAATCACCCTTTGTTTTTTCCTTTGGAATGGCCAAATAGCTTGAAAAACACTTTTTAGGTGGAAAAATCCCCCCTTTTAGAATAAAACGTTTACCTCCATTTTATAGTTAAATTATAATTTTACCAAAAAAGAAGTAAAATTAGCTCAAGTAAAAATTATTTCCTCCCAAAAATAAAGTAATAATCTTTGAACCTTCAAAATTTTGAAAAGACTATTTACTTTGAAATATACCTCCAAAATTTTATAATAGCTCGATGAGTTTGAGAAAGTTGAGTGAGAGAGCAAAAGGATCTCAAGAAAGAAGACACGTAATGGAGAGTGGAGAAAGGAAACTAAGTTGGTGAGCTAGAAAAATGGGCTCGGGAGAGCTGAGAGGAAGCTTGACAAGTTGGAAAAATAACCCTTTCCCTAACTCGAAACCCGCTGGGAAAAATATTTCTATTCAATTCAATCATGTGGCTTAGCCAATACATCACCTTTTCAAATTATGATTTGGAGGATGTTTTATCTAAAGGTATGGAAAGGTTTTGAAAAATTATCTAACCGAGCTAGGAGAGCTCAACGAGCCTTTAAATAGACGAGTTGTGGTTGTACCACAAATATCCAAGTTGAGCAGGCCAAGGTAGAAGATTGTAGATCCATTCAAATTAGAATATGCTCAAGTGGGGCATCGAGTTGAACAAAGATTTGAGAAGATAAAAAATTACACCAAGATGGCTGGTTAAAATAGGAGCTCCATGGTAGAGCGGACGTTGTGGGGTCCGTGGATCAAAAGGAACTAAGGATCCGAACAAGGTATTTGAGAGGAAACGACTAAAACGATCTCAATCCAAAAATTTGCTAAGACGGAGTGCAAGTAGAGGTATTATCCAAGTCAAATTTGGAGTATGGTATATCTACAAGTTCAAGCTCTCCAATACTGTAAGGCTGATCTGGATCTTAAAAATATAGATGGCTAGGGCCGAGCCAATATAGAGAGCTCGGAAACACAATCTCGAGATGATTCAAGGGCGAGATAAACTTAACCTAATCTCATGAAGAAGCATGAACCAACTAAAAATAAGAAATGAGCTCGAGATAGAAAAGTGTATGAGATCACGGATGATAAATAATGCACATATAACAAGTTGAATCAATGAATTTGAGCACTCACATTCCATAATACCAAGTACAGTAACATGGTCAATTCCGAGTAGTATGATATCATGCAAAGAAATGAAGAGCTCGAGCTTGTACAAGATGAGGTTACAATGTTCCCAAATGATTCACAAGTCATTGTAATGTAGATAGGAAGAAATGAATCGCCAAGACACCCAAATAATGCCAAATGCCTAGGTAACAAAGCCTCTATCCACACCAATATGAATCAATGTCATATCTAATGCACGTCAATTTGATCCAATAAAATATTTAGTATTCGTATAACTATATGGATCAACATACACCTAAGCCTATGTAAAATATGATCAATCACTCCAAATGAATGAACCAAAGTTGAGTAATTGCTTGGGTAATTTCATTAAGAAATGGCTACCGAAGCCATCTCTAATGCCATATAGGAGAGGCCAATAATTCTCGTCTAACTAGGATCACTCTGATAACATGATCATAACTATAGCCTAATGTAGTGCCCCGAACCTCTTGCAATCCTTTCTCAGTCCCTCACCTTGGAAAATATCAGTGGCACTTCTACTCAACATCTAAACACTCCTTCAACTTAAGGCTAGAAACAACAAATCCCAACTTGGGCATCTTCTCTTCTATTTATATCCACATGAACCTAACTTTTCCCACTTCTCTCTCCTATATGCTAGATCATCTGATTCTCCGATCAAACTTTAAATTTGAATTTGGATTTTTAATTCCTTTATCGAAAAGATCTACTCTCAAACAATATTTTTTGTGTCACATCACCTGGTGGTTGGATTCCCCTTATCAATTGTGTCATCATCTAGTTTCTATTAACCACGTGAATATGAAAATTCATTTCTATTTGTCCTTTTCGCTAGTTGTCACTTCATCTTATAATATTAGGATTCAAATTCCACATCTTTTATATTCCTTTACCCTTTTCTTCAAATCCTCTAAGATCTTCATGTGCTTTCCTCATTTCCTTACCCATGATTTTGCTTGCATTTCTCCATGTCCTTGGTTTTTACTTGGGTAACTATTTCTCTGGACGCATTTACTTTATGCATTGTAACCTTTTCCCATACATGTTTATTCTTCATCTTGGATGTCACACCATATTCTCCTTTTCCCTAGTGTACCCTTATCTTCATGCACTTCTACCATTGCCTTCACTTAAGGTACACTCCATCTTGTTTTCACACCTCTCTTTATCCTTTGGCATCTCCACTCACTCATAATTTCCTTTGTGCCTTAGTATTTTTGTGCCCCTATTACAAACTTCTACCATTTTAGTTTCGATCATCTACTTATTTACACACCTTTTCTCCCCACGTCTTGATTTCTATCACACACCCTTATATTCTTGCGTGAATCCCTTTTCCCATTTATGCATAATATTTTCTTCTCCTTACATCATTCAATTTCTAACCTCTTCCTCACGACTGCTCTTTCTTCTCCTTAAAATACCAAACCTTGTGCACTTTCTCTCCTCTTTGTGCACACTTCTTCCACACTGCTTCATCTTTTGTGGCTTCAAGCCATTCTTGTTCGTCTTTTCTTTTCTTTTCTTGTCGCCTTATTTCACACCCTCTTCTTCTTTTTTTTTGACACATTCTCATTCTTTCATGTACCTTGTTTGTGCCTTTTTCCTATTTTCTCTCCATTTTCCTCTCGGTGCATTCACTTTTTCTATCCTATCTTGTTCTCATTTCTTTGGGAAATCTTATCCTCCCGTGCTCATTTTTTTACATTACTTATATTTTCCCATACACCTTCTAATTATTGTGTGCACCTTCCTTCAATGTAGGTCTTCCTTCATTCCTGGATGCACCTACATTATTGAAGGTGTGGTAGAACTCATGTGTAGCTCATGATCCTAAGAAAGAGTACAACACACAAAAATAGGATCTCTATTAATAAGTGATCCATATGAATTACCTACTTTGTAACCAATACCATGGCAAGAATGCCACTTAAGGAAATGAATAATGAAATAAATACACTGTGAATGTCTTCCAATACCTCTCGCAATAAAAATCCATAGAGTAGAACATGTGAGAACCAAATGTAATAGTATGCTTCTCAAAGGATCCTAGCAGGAGAAGAAGGAATTGAAGTGGGATACACATAGTGTGTTATTGTAATAGGAATAGGTGTGGAAGTAGAACATGTAGAAACAAGTGCAACAAGATTAGAATCATCAAGAGCAAGAGTATGCTTAGAAAATAAAAATTTAAGGTCAATGGGTACATGAGAAATATCTACAAGTGGACTAGGAGTGGGGTCCCCAATATGAGATTGATGTTGCAAGAAAGAAAGTTTTTCCTACAAGGAGTGTATGAGATCATCTTTTCCATGAATGAGGGTAGGCAGAAGAGAGATTTTCTAATTGACGGATATATTATATTCCACAAATTTGACTTTTCTCATGAATGGCGCAAAATTTAGAGAACAACAACTCATTATGAGAGTGCAAAGAAAAGATGTCGAGTAAGAATCCATGATAAATGTAAGCATACATTCGAAAAATCATGCAACACCTAACAAATATAGGCCTTGGGCCCACCAAATATGTTTCTAATGCACTATGGAGTGAAAAAGGAGCAAGCATGATTTAGATTATTTTCTTGTGAGGGGTTTGACCACTGTCGAACCAAGACTCACCCTCCATTCTTCGACACTTGATAAAAATATGCAACCAAATGAAAAGGGTACCTGGAAGTATTGAACAACGGACTATGGAGCGGGGGCACGGGAAGGTATCCCCAATTAGATAAAGGTACAATGCCCCTTGCATGCTCCATCAAACACAAATCACCCTTTGTTTTTCCTTCGGAATGGCCAAATAGCTTGAAAAACACTTTTTAGGTGGAAAAATCCCCCCTTTTAGAATAAAACGTTTACCTCCATTTTACAATTAAATTATAATTTTACCAAAAAAGAAGTAAAATTAGCTCAGTAAAAATTATTTCCTCCCAAAAATAAAGTAATAATATTTGAACCTTCAAAATTTTGAAGAGACTATTTACTTTGAAAAATACCTCCAAAATTTTATAATAGCTCGATGAGTTTGAGAAAGTTGAGTGAGAGAGCAAAAGGATCTCAAGAAACAAGACACATAATGGAGAGTGGAGAAAGGAAACTAAGTTGGTGAGCAGGAAAAATGGGCTTAGTGAGCTGAGAGGAAGCTTGACAAGTTGGAAAAATAACCCTTACCCTAACCTGAAACCTGATGGGAAAAATCTTTCTATTCAATTCAATCATGTGGCTTAGCCAATACATCACCTTTTCAAATTATGATGTGGAGGATGTTTTATCTGAAGGTATGGAAAGGTTTTTAAAAATTAGCTAACTGAGCTGGGAGAGCTCAACGAGCCTTTAAATAGATAGTGGTGGTCGATACCCCAAATATCCAAGTTGAACAGGCCAAGGTAGAATATTGTAGATCCATTCAAATTAGAAAATTCTCAAGTGCGGCGTCGAGTTGAACAAAGATTTGAGAAGATAAAAATTACACAAAGATCGCTAGTTAAAATAGGAGCTCCATGGTAGAGTGGATGTTGTGGATCAAAAGGAAATGAGGATCCGAACAAGGTATTTGAGAGGAAACGACTAAAACGATCTCAATCCAAAAATTGGCTAAGATGGAGTGCCAAGCAGAGGTATTATCTAAGTCAAATTTGGAGTAGGGTATATCTACAGGTTCAAGCTCTCCAATACGGAAGGCTGATCTAGATCTTAAAAATACAGATGGCTAGGGCTGAGCCGATATAGAGAGCTCGAAAACACAAGCTTAGATGATTCAAGGGCGAGATAAACTTAACCTAATCTCATGAAGAAGCATGAACCAACTAAAAATAAGAAATGAGCTTGAGATACAAAAGTGTATGAGATCAAGGATGATAAATAATGCACATATAACAAGTTGAATCAATGAATTTGAACACTCACATTCCATAATACCAACTAGGGGTAACGTGGTCAATTCTGAGCAAAGTATGATATCATGCAAAGAAATGAAGAGCTTGAGCTTGTACAAGATGAGGTTACAATGCTCCCAAATAATTCACAAGTCATTGTAGTGTAGATAAGAAGAAATGACTCGCCAAGACACCTGAATAATGCCAAATACCTAGGTAACACAGCCTCTATCCACACCAATGTGAATGAATGTCATATCCAATGCACGTCAATTTGATACAATAAAAGATTTAGTATTTGTATAGCTATATGGATCAACATACACCTAGGCCTATGTAAAATATGATCAATCACTCCAAATGAATGAACCAGGTTGAGTAATGGCCTCGGGTAATTTAATTGAGAAATGGCTATCGAAGTAATCTCTAATGCCATAGAGGAGAGGCCAATACTTCTTATCTAACTAGGATCACTTCGATAACATGATCATAACTATAGCCTAATGTAGTGCCCCAAACCTCTCGCAATCTAGTTGACAGATGTAAAGCCTGACTCCACCGCCTTTGTCAGTGCCTTTTCTTGTCAGATCGGTGCAAATATCAGAGAGTGGAACATCTTACACAGCCTTTCAGGCCTATCACATCACTTTCAAAATAATGCAAACACTTTAATTAGGATCCAATGCGTTAACCACCGTGAAACCCAAGTTTAAGTTGTAAACTTAGCAGTAATTGGATGGTGCTAGCGAGTGAATCCTGCATGCATAATTAAAAAAAAAAGATAGAACCTATGGGGAACTGTGCTAAGTGGAGGTCTACCAATTAACAACCTAAAATCAGTCCCATTCTTGGTTCTTTAAAACCGCGTAGGGAGAGATGTGCAACTCTAATATCTCATCATGTTCTAAACATGAATCGGATGTTCTGTATTTGTATCTATTTTGTAATGGGTTCATTTGGCTATGAGAGGATCTACTGATGGTCACTGGTCTGATTATTGCAGGCAGAAGAGGTTTTAGGATTAGATGGTGCACAAAATGTCCTTGAAAATATGCTTGAGTTAAATGATTTTCCCTAGAATGTAATGATCGCAGGATATGTGGAAGGAAGATGTTTTGACGAGGCATTGCGGTGCTTTAGAGAAATGAAATTTCCAGGTGTAGCCCAAACTCCACGACCTTTGCTGCACCCTCTCTTCTTCTACAGTCTCTCAGCTTGTGCTAAATGGGAGTTTTTGAGTGGGACATGGACATTTCCACAAAGCATTTCCACCGTTTCAACAAATTCAGCCAACAGGTGTCTAACCCAACCTTTTATCTTTGCAGGATTGCCATGTGTGTGCCAAAATAGGAGCTTTGGGACATAACATATTAGATTCTTTAAATAATTAGTGGCATCGAGCTTCATTAAATGTGGTGGTTACAATATATTGTTTTACATAAACTGTAAAATGTGGAGCCATACAAAGGGAAGCTGATATGTTTGACAAGATATCAAAAGATAATGTGGTTTTTTTTGATATCAATGAATTCTGGTTGTAAAATATGGGTGTGTTGATACGCCTTAGAAACCTAGAAATAGAGTGTGGGCATCCACCAAACAAATTTTGATGCTTTGTTTTCTGGTGCGCTAGAAGACATGTATGCAAAATGTAGAAACATAAGCAAGCAAGTGCACTGTTTGACATAATGCGTAGAAGACAAAATGGTTCCACGGAATGCCATGATTGCAAGATATGCACATAATGGATTCATAGTACACATGGCATTTGTTTTCTATCCCAAACACACTAATAAGCCTCTTTACCATGGGCTTGTTACTCAGCTAGAGGCACTTGTTGTTCCTTTCTTGCCACCAGAGGATTTTCCAATAGAACTGGCCACTGATTTTGACATTATTGTGGATGTTATTTTTGGGCTTTCCTTTGTGGCTACAAACAAGTGAAATCAATCGGTGTGATGTCAACTCCTCGACTTCTACCTCGCCAGTTCATTTCAGGCATGGTCCATCTTCCCTTACCTCTCATAATTCTCATGTTTTAGTTCTCTTTTACAACTTAATAGAATTTCAAAATATTAGGATTTTAATACAGTTAAATGTTTATATCAACTCATTGCAAATACAATGAAATGTCGTGTCGTAACTCATGAAATCAAAATAACTCTTCTGCATTAAAACATGAACTTCCAACCTCATTCTGTGGTGATTTAGAAAACTTCCTACCCACCTGGATCGCTTCAATATTGTTTTATCGACAAGACAAAATTGACTTCCCATTAATAAAGTTGATCTTCTCCCTGTTTAAATAGTTAATTTTTGCATTTTTCGGAGACTCATTAAGTACCCTTCGTAACTCTGAAAACGAGATGTGAAGCTTCATTCGTGTACCTTGGTATGCATGGAGTCACCTTGACCTTTGGATTGACCCGAACGAACATATGAGATATTTTTTACGCTCTTATAGGAGCCCTGTTACACTGTTTTACAGTAGTAGAAAGTTGTTAAATCTAGAAAGTTGGCTTTCGTTTTGAACCGCCATTTGAAACCTGGATAGAGAAATTATTTCCCGTCTTCACAAACCTCTAGTGTTTATACTATACAATTGCATGGAACATTCAGTTTAGGGAAAAACACTTTTCTGGATAGTTTGGCAAAGCCATTTTGTAGGCCTCCGGTTGCAGTTTGATGAGGTCAAACTGGACCAATTTCGACTTGTCGCTCTAGAAAACTTGTCGCCATTTGAAAATGGTTTTCTAGTTCTCAATCCCATCGACTCTGATGAATTTTCCTTATATAGGGGAACTTGTAGGAAGTGTCTCGTTGCGTGCTCATCCATCGAACGTCAGTTATGGACATGGTTTTCTGGGCCCTCGAGCTAACTTTTGTTCATTTGCAACTGGGTCAGCTACGACCAGTAGCCCCGGAAAACTAGCCGCTAAACGTAAATTGTTCACTTTTTCCCAATTCCATCAATTGCTATGAACTCTTGGTATATCTGGGAATATGTAGAAAGTTGATCATGGTGTGTGTTCTCATCGGAAGATAACTTTTGGAAGTGGTTTCTTAGCCTCCGAGCCCATTTTGAACGTTTTGTAGCTAGTGAGAAAATGTTAAAATAGAAAGCTACGGGACCCTTGTAGGGTTGCCAAACCACCCTGGAAACTTTTAACACATGTAAATAATTGTTTAAAACTCTACATAGTGTAACTATTGTGTGAAATAGAACTTTTGACAAAATGAAGTGAAATGAAATGCATTCAATACATGTATCTAAAAAATTTTCTCTTGCTTGCAAATTGTAATTATTATTATATGTAAATGGGAAATTGAAAAATGATAATTATGTTAGATTAGGGTGGATGCCATGCCAGCGAATTATCGCTGATATCTTGCTCACGTGGTTTTTACAGGATGAAAGAATGATGGCGTAACGACGTTGTGTAATGCATTAATTATCATTGTAATTTATATAGTTCATTGTTAAATGGATAAACGTATAATGTAGTCTCATGTTACATAAGGTTATAATTGATAATTTGTTGATATGTATGAAATGCTAGTTTCAAGGACATCTAGGAAATGTGCATTTAATCATAGTTCAATTTTGATTTATAGTACACCTGGTAAAAAGGTTTGATATTTACATACGGCAAATGAATTTTAAGTAATATATCAGAGAGCATATTTAGTGTTCAATAAATGATTAATGAGTCATCTTGTGCATTCATACTTTGTAAATGTAATAAAGAGAATTAAATCAAAACACTCTACCCTTGTTCAATATCGGAGCATAACTTGTTTTTCATGTGTGATACTCCTTACCGTAGAAGACATTGAAAACCGTAGGATGAACTTAATCTTTACTCTCGATGGAAATCCCTAGCTTGAGTAAGCAAGAACACGAGAATGGGCTTATCGTCTTAGTTAGTATGTTTAGTGACATTGTCTTAAATCTGTCTATTAGGGGTGACAAAGTCAAACTTTTCTTGGAGTGTGTAGAGCTAACTCCTCCTTCGTAGCCTAGTGGACTACCTTGTCATCCGAAGATAGATTTAAAATCAAATTTCTTCATCGAGTGAAAACCCTGTTGGATCCAGACGACATGGATGGAGGTTGTGACTTAGTTGTTCTAGGCCTTAAACTCTTGTTAATGAACTCCTTAGTTCCACGCAGCTAAATGTGTTACCTTGGTTTCTCTCAACATAACACCTTGGTCCTTTCATGAAGGTGGTTTAGCATAAACATGTCCTCTCGCTTAAATCTCTTATATAGTTGAGGGGTAGACCCTTAGGTGAAGTTGGAACTAATCTAAACCACAGTTGACTCGGATGTTAACTTAGGGTTTGTGTGTAGCTTCAAGTCTCTTAATCATATATGTCTTCAAGAGGTTGGACAAACACTTTGTATCTCCTTTTACAAGACAATGCTAATAATAAGGCCATAACGTGACGTAGAAAATAAAGCATATAAGAGTAAAAACGGGATTTGAGGTTCGAATAATGCCTCTCTTGGAGACCTTATATCTCGATTTAAAAATACTCTTTTGTTTCAGAGAATATGAATTGCCTTGGTGTGTTCAACCTTCGAGAAAACAAAATACATGTATAAAAAAAAATGGAATTTCACAAGTCATTGAATTAGAATAACTATGGTAGAGAAATAACTAACCCGTGATCGAGGTATGTTTTCGGTAAAAAGCTATCTCATGTTTTAAATCTCCGTTAAATCCTAATATCGCTATATGGACACCAAGTCACATTCACATGGGTTGTAAGAGTAAAAAGGTAGACATTGAATATATGTTCGAGAAGAATATTCTTCACATAAGAACAAGATAATTAAGTATTTTATACGCATTTGAACTAAGCCAAATAAGTATGCAAGTTATGGAAACTTTTGTAAAGAATAAGAAACCAACTATAAAGGGGTGAACGATAATTTAACCATGGTATTAACTTAAGAATCTGCGGGTGGAAAAATGATAAATTTATCCTTGCACAATAATGTTCTTGGAGTGTTAATCGTAACTAAAATACAATTAAAGAAATGATGTGTGTGGGTTTTCCTATCCTTGGGTCTTCTTTATGTGGTTGGGGCATTGCTAGTATTCGTTCATTGGGAAAAGTGTGGCATTGACATGCCTATGTTGTTCTCTCGTGTCTATGTGAGTCGATGACCTATGTGATTGTCGTGTGAGTCGAGTTTTCAGGACTTGGATCCCTTGTTGTGTTGTGTGTAGTGAGTAATGTAAGTCAAAAAAATTATCCTGGTATTTTATGGTTGTAATTGTGTGTGTAAAATGTGGGCACTACACTTAAAAACATTACATAACACAAAAACTCATTACACACAACAAAGTAGGATCAAATAATATAAGTATTCACATTATTAGGTCTCAACAATATACAAATACCCAAATTATGTTTATAAGGAATGAGTCCTCATAATATAGGCTAACAAAAAGTTTTCCTCAACTAGAAAATAAGGTGGAGAGCTAATATTATGGAGTACTAAAATCCCTAAAAGTATTCTCAAGCCACATATACGAGAATAAAAATAAAAATAAAGATTTTTAATAAAACAACTATACTCCCAAAATAAGGTTATCTTAAGTGATTGGTGTGAACACAACTAAAAATACGTAGGTTTGAAAATAACCCAAACCACTTAGTGGTGTGAATACAATCACTCCAACAAGTAAGATCTTTAGGACCTCTTAAAAAATGTTGATCCACTATGATGACATGTTACATTTAGCTCCCAACCTTAGATATTCATCCTCCTAGATATTAAAAGAAACGTGATTGAGACTATTATTTTTTCTACTCGATTTAGGCGTGCTTTCTTTAGCTCAATGCTTGTAGTCATCTTATCTACTTGTCTTCCATTCAAATTTTACCTACTCTTGTGGTGCAATTATTAACGGTGAATTTCATTTTATCATCACTATTTTTGCATCATGTTTGGGGAATCCCAAGTAATATATAATTATCTACCATGTTACTACACACCTCTTATCGATCCCACCAAGGTAGTTGTTGAGATAACATTATTTTATTTAGTGCATTTTTTAGATTATCTAAGCATCATGGTTTGTAGCTTCTCCTTTATAGTAGCTAGGTGTTGGATATATTTTGATACTCATATTTTATGCCAATTTAATCAACCTTTTAAATTTTTATAGAGGAGGAACAGTAAAATCCAAAAGAAAATAAAAACAGAAAATTTAAAAACCATATTATCAAAGACAAAAACCAATAAAAGGAAATAGAAAAGGGTAATTATTACAAGAAAAATTTGATAACAAATATAGAATACATGATATTATCATATTTTGCATGTCTCTTATTTTGGTTAAAAGGTCGAACTCAAAAATTGGCACCATTTTGGATATTTAAGTCCTTTGGGTTGTGGTAGGTTTTTGACTAGGGTAGGAGGTCTCATATTTTATAATTTAGTACCTCCTAATTTATTATGCCAGTTCCAAATCATCGTAGTAGCCTATAGTTCCTTATGTGAGGCCCTAAGGAATATGGAAAATGTCAAGGTGAGGTAGGAATTGTATTCTTAATCATACATATGATATGGGGCATCCTTGTACTTTATTAGCTTGTCTCTACCGATGCCTACACATTTACATTCCTTCACTCCTTGATGTCAAAAGTAACTAGTCTTTCCTCTAATTAACATGTCTTGATTTTTGTAAAGAACTTGTTTTCACATTTGTTCAATCCATATTCCCTCCTTTTCACGGTGTTACATCCCCTTAGTAGGAAGGATATATTTTGAGTCTTTCACATTTCCTCCATATCCTTCATCTCCTTTTAGGAATCTTAGAATTGAGATATGAATTAGGGTTTAAGAATAATTTCTTATTCCATCCATATTGTTGGTCGTCAAAATTGCACCCGCGTCATGGATCAGGAAGAGTCGAGTTGTTTGAGACCACAATGGAACCGTCCCCAAGTTGTGAGACCTTGCATGCTTAGGATGGATCTCCGAAGAAGGTCGGTTCCTCTACCTACCTTTAATGCCACTTTGTTAATCCTAATGTTGAAAGAAAATCCTACACTAAATATGTCAAGGGACCAAGAATATAAGGATGTGCAGAAAGGGGAAATCCTAAGCTAAGGAAGGCAATAGCACCAGGGAAGGGATCGATCACTCTCCATGAGTGACAAAGGAAATAGAGAGGGCATAGGAGAAAAGGGTGGACGACGCACGCCATAGATCAACACATGGGCTAGGCATTCCAACATGCGCAACACATGAACATGGGGACTACAAGTGGGAATATGCACAACATGCTAGAAAATGCAAACAAAGAGGCGAGATGCAATGAAAATGAGAAAGGGAAGACAAGAGTTCCACAAAACATGATTTTATTGCTTAAGGGACACACAATCATTTACACTCATGGTAGGAGGCGAGAATACATTACAAATACCATGCCAAGGTCTAAGACCCATGGGAAGTCACCACCATTTTAGCATGGTGTCGTTACAACAAAGAGGGATCCTTTTTACAAAGCAAAACTCTACTATTTATAAGAGAATAAGGAGAGAAGAGAAGGAGAAAAGGAGGGAAACTCAGATTCAAATTTACAACCACCAACAATAAGTGATAAATGCCTACAAATCCACCTGCAAGGTTGTTAGATGCGCTTCCCCATGTCTGTTTGGTGTGTGGAAGAAGGAAGAAGGTGAGATCTGAAGAAATCTGGTGGTTGGGCTCGATTAGATGTGTGCATTGATGATCAGAAAGACATTTTCCTATTTTCTACCTACCAAATCCCACCTAGATTTGAATTTGAATAGTCCGAGTGTGCGGTGATGTGAGCAGATTTCAAATGAGATCGGGCATGCACCGACTGTGGCTCAGAGCAAAAGATACGATCACAAAAGATGTCAAAGTCGTTTCTAGGCATGTAAGACACACATGGTGCGCATAGATAGATGAAGAAATAGACCAATTGTTGATCTAATTTGTCGTTTATGCCAAGTGTCACGAGGTTGGTTGGTTGTCGGGATTTTGTGCCTTACTGTTGGTGTGCTTTGATAGGTTGTGTGCATCACACTCAAGTCTAACATATGACGTGACATAGTGATTGGCGCGAGAATAATGTGCAAGGCATGGAAGTGAGAGGTTCAAATGTGCACACGCGAAGGACAGGTGCGTGAATGCAATGTGTGCATCAGAAAGAAGGCATACTTATAGAAGGAAAGTATGGAATTAGGGCACGAGCATTCAAATGAGGAAGGGCACGCAGCGATAGATAGAGAATGGATACATGACATATTTTATTGTATGTAAGCTCACAGGAGGAATGTCAGGGACTTAGCCATTTGGGAATGAAATTATGTAGAGGTGCACGCAAGTAATGCGCGACAAGGTAGGAAAGAGAGCGGGTGTGCAAAGGGAAGGTGCGAAGTGGAAATGGAAGGAGATAGCATAATGCAAAGAGAGAATCACGAAGGTGCATGGGGCGTGTGGAAGAATTGTAGCCACACAAATTATTCCAAGTGAGCAAGCTTGAGTGCGCGTATCTTGAAATGTGAAACATTATAGTCAGAATGAAAATATAATTTATCCAAGTAACTAGGAGAGTTATTTGGATAACAAATACATAAGTATCTTCCATATATATTAGCTTTCACAATGTACTCTTTTGATCATTTCTTTCTCCTCTCTTGACTTTCTCCTAGATACCTTAAGGATTATGAGTGTTATATCTTAAGTGACTTATTATTTACATGATTATTAGTATGGATGACAACCTTTCTCAATGATTACCTTATATATTTTATACTTATATGCTAGTTAGCTTTTGTTATCCCTAAGATATGCCTTTGCACTCTACTTATGACTTAATCACTACTCACTACTCAATATTCATTCATCATCCCATGAGTTACCCCTTCACTTAGGGTTTAAAATTTATTTCTTATTTATCTACTTTATATTCTAATGTTTATTTCTAATCATGTATTACTTGGGTTCACATAGAAACTATTCTAATGTTTATCTACTTTATATGATTAATTTGATTTCATGGTTTCTTTTCTTTTTATTCTACACATATTTTTAAGTATTTTGATTTCAAGTGTTACATATTATTTTCCCAAATACCATCTCATGTAAAACAATTATGATTCGCAGTGATATTTTGTTGGGGCATGGTTACACACCTAATTTTTCACTTTAATGACTTTTGTTCTTTATAGGAATCATTTGTGCATTATATTCCCTAGAGAAATGTAGAGAGGGATACTGTCATGGGGAGTAACTAGAAATGATGCATCCTTTAGGTTGCATTAGGTTTTATAGTAGTGGTGTGTATGTATATATATACATATTAAATGTAATGTGATTATATCAGATATGTCACATTGTGTCATGCCCTTAAAGTTCATCTTTTGAATTAGTTATATTAGTCATATTTTATTGTCTCATTGTGATATCACCTTGTCATCCTTTTATTATACTTTCATAAATAGTTTCATAAGAATTACACCTCCTTCATTCTATCCCTTAGAACCTCTAAGTTCCTTCCATATATTTTGACCTACACCTTCCGACGTTGCTCTCTCGGATGGATCCAATTAGTTGTAGTCATATTTTATTGTCTCATTGTGATATCACCTTGTCTTCCTTTTATTATTACTTTCATAAATAGTTTCATAAGAATTACACCTCCTGCATTCTATCCCTCATAACCTTTAAGTTCCTTCCATATATTTTGACCTAAACCTTCCTACATTTATCTCTCGGATGGAACCAATAATGGTTGATACCATATGTCAAAAATATTTACCTAGCCAATGAAATTAACCATAGTCAATGCTATCAAGTTAGAAGATTGTCATAGCCGATGGAAGAAACAACGATCAATTATGTTAACTAGAATAAACTATAAATTATATCCCTAGAATAAATATATAATCAATAGTGAGCACATATTCCACATTTCATCCATCACTTTCTAACATCCCACTAAAATATGAACTAATACTTTCTTTTGCAAGTTTCTTGTTAAAAAAGAGTATATTCATAAATAAATAAAACCTACTCTCTTATTACAACACTATGAAAAGTATCACATTTTAGTGAAAGTAACATTCACAACTAGTTTTTCCCATTTCTTCCTAGCATAGCTTATAGAAAAATGTAATGAATTATTATTACCATAACTGAACAAATATTTCCTTAGAAAATTCCTAAAATCTAAGTTATTTTCATAAAGCTTAACCTTAATCACCAAGATCCTAAAAATAGGACATAATAGACATGTCCAATAATACCCCATATATTAATTTGGTTCACAATTGTCATACTTAAATCCAACTAATTTCCATCTAAATGCATAAAAATATTCCTTCAAAGAGCATCGAATGGGGGGAACAAGTCAAAACAAGTCAAATTCTTACGTATTTTTGGATGGAACCAATAATGATTGATACCATATGTCAAAAATATTTACCTATCCAATGGAATCAACCATAGTTAATGCTATCAAGTTAGAAGTTTTTCATAGCTGATGGAAGAAACAACAGTCAATTATGTTAGCTAGAATAAACTATAAATTATATCCCTAGAATAAATATATAATCAATAGTTGAGCACATATTCCACATTTCATCCATCACTTTCTAACATCCCACTAAAATATGAACTAATACTTTCTTTTGCAAGTTTCTTGTTAAAAAAGAGTATATTCATAAATAAATAAAACCTACTCTCTTATTACAACACTATGAAAAGTATCACATTTTAGTGAAAGTAACATTCACAACTAGTTTTTCCCATTTCAACCCACAATTTCTTCCCAACATAACATATAGAAAAATGTAACAAATTAATATTACCATAATCGAAGATATTTCCTTAGTAAATTCCTAAAATCTAAGTTATTTTCATAAAGCTTAACCTTAATAACCAAGATCCTAAAATAGGACATAATAGACATTTCCAATACCCCATATATTATCTTGGTTCACAATTGTCATACTTAAATCCAACTAATTTCCATCTAAATGCATAAAAATTTCCTTCAAAGAGCATCAAATGGGGGGGAACAAGTCAAATTATTATGTATTTTGTTTTCCTTTGATAACACAGTCTATCTCTCTCTCATTATAAGTTAAATACTTATTGGAGTCTCAATTCCTCCCCTTGCGTGTGGTTGGATTGCCTCAATTGACTCTAGAATTATAAACTTGAGCCTTAAATTGTGAATTTTCTATGGTGTTTTTTTATCAAGGTCTCCCTCTAAGCGAATGGATTAAGCACATTGTTATTTCTAGTCCCAAATGTCTTGCATGTTCCAAACCCAACATTTTCAAATATATTTTATGGTCATTTCCTCTTGCTAGAGATGCCTAGACATAGATTCATCCCCTTTAAAAACTTTCCACCCTGAGCCTTTCACGTGTAAAATAACTTATTCAAGAGAACACTCCCACTAGCGGATCTATATAGCTTTTCTTTGGCATTTTTAAATATTTTTAATAATATTTCAATTATGTAAAGCTAAAAATGATACAATTTTTAATAATGAATCCATTTCTCACCATTTTCTGTAAAGGACAAAATAATTATTATTTGTGGTGTTTTTCATACAAATACAAGAAAGGTAAATTTCAAGGGTACCTAAAAAACCATAGAAACTATTTGGAAATTTTTAAAAACCACTTTCAAAAGTATGGCGAATCACCGAATTTTTTTTTTTTGTGGGGATGGATATTTTTTCGCAAAATTTAGTGAAAGATTTCGGTGACCGCAACACTAGAATTATGCATGATACCATCCAGTGGCATGCATGATGCTAGTATCATTGGTCAACAACATGCAAAATGCTCTTGGTTAATAGCATATAGAATGTTCTTGGTCGATAGCATACATAATGCCATCGGCTAGTATTTTTTTGCATACTATTAGTTGATATCATATAGAATGTTAC
The DNA here is from genome assembly GCA_018340775.1 of Taxus wallichiana var. yunnanensis. NCBI lineage: Eukaryota > Viridiplantae > Streptophyta > Pinopsida > Cupressales > Taxaceae > Taxus > Taxus wallichiana. Next base: position 433,926,884 of record CM031236.1, on the reverse strand, counting down.
CACCAATAACATGCACAATGTGCCAACCAAGAGCATTTTGCATGCTACCGACCGGTAGTAGGGAGAACACTACCATTCAAGATAGCATTATCCTTGTTGCCAACCAACAAGATAGAAAATGCTATCGATTGGTAACATGTAGAATGCTACTAACTAGTAGCATAAAAAATGTTACCTAGGAAAGTAGCATACAAAATGTTATCGATCAGTAGCATACAAAATTCTACCTACCTATAGCATGTAAAATGCTACCAGACGATAGCATACAAAGTATTATATCCAATAGCATTTTACATGTTATTGGTCGGTAGTATTTGGCATGTTACTAGTCGGTAGCATGTAAAATGCTACCGGTTGGTAGCAATTTGTATGCTAGTGGTGGGAAACATGAAAAATTCTACCGATTGGTAGCACTCTCCCAAATTTCTTGTATATAGACATAGAATCTTTTCACTTTACACAACCGCTTAGCGATGCAAGAGCCTACAAAATGATAAAACAACCTTATTCGCCCACCAACAACCACTTTCATGAGCCAAAAAAGGAAAATGATATAAAAAAAAGGAATATAGGTCATCTCCAAACAAGAAGGAAGGTCTATTCCATTTATTATAAAAATGCCAAAAATAAAGGTCATCTATAAACTAGTTATGAGCCCACAACCTATAATCCATAAGGTTTCATTTAAGAAACTTGTATTCCATCAACTCTACACCCTCTTATAAGATCCCAATTCATTTTCAAAATGGATTGACACCTCTAGTTTCATAAGGCTAGTTTATATGCCCCAATTTCCAACAGACACAAAAGCACTCCACAACCTTCTAACCAACTATAATAGTTCCTCTTATACTTTTCATATTCAACTCCCATCACACACACTATCCTTTGGAATGTCCCCTGAAGAAATTGATTGTTTGACAAGACTACCACACAAAGATGTGGATCCTATCACAATGAAGGATATTTTGACAGATGAAGATGTCAAGTATTTGGAGTCTCATTACAAATTATCTATTGATGTAGCTACTGGTAAGTTTTTAATAATCATATTACTATTTATATCATTTTTTTATTTTACGAATTTTTATTTTGTGTTTTATTTAATATTTATAAATTGTGTCCCCTTACATTTATAGTTTCCCAAATCCTTCAAAAAGGCCATGAGGATTTTAGTAACCCATTTTTGCTAGCTATAGTGCAAATTTTTCGAGCGTAATTATATTACAGGGTCCTACGAATATTCCATGTTGGGTCTTGCCTTATATCGTGCTCACTCTTAGTGGACAAAATATGATTGGTGCAATTTCTTATCCTTTAGGATAAGAATTGACCTAAGTAACATTAATGTGAATGAAATTGTTACTATTAATTCCACAAATTTTATTCTTACATTATATTATGAGTTGTATACAATTTACACAACGTACCTTCTCCTACAACATTCCACATAAATCTTACAAGTATGTCTTTAACAATTGAACAAGAGGAGATCAGTCCCAAATTTATGATTATTATTTTTTAATCATTATCATTAATTTTCTTAATATTTTATATATTATATTTGGGATTAATAGTCTGTTCACTATTGAATTATAGCGAGGGATAAGCGATGTAATGTAACCCAAAGAGAGATTGCCATAAGAGGAGATTTCCCACTAGATCCCGAGAGAGATTCTGGCCATGTTTCAAACGATCAAAGCAAATTGAGGACACCACTATACAAATAAACACTTATCAAGTGAAAAAGATGAGGAGTTCCTTATTCCTCGTCAATTGACACATCCACTAATCACATGTATTTATTATTTATATATTTAAATATGTTTTAAAGTATATATAATTTCATATAAATATACATTAAAAAATTATAACTTGTTTACATTCCTTTATGCAAAGCAACCTCCAAAAAGAGCTCAGTTTATATCATCGGGCTCGTGCTAGTCCAACAAATAATTTTATATGAATTTGATGAAACACATGATCAAGATATATCTTCATTACCTCAGGGTATATCTCATTTAAGTTGTTATTTTAATTTTTTATTTTTTTATAAATTTTAATTTTTAAACAAAGAAATTGATAAATTTAAATTGTTAATGGTCAATTGCGTTTAGATCACAACTACCAATACCACTCCCAATATTTTCACTCTACTCCTCAAAAATAACCATGCCAACTACAAAGCATGCCCCATCTAAATCTCAATTGCAATCTATGCAAAAATAATTAACTTTTAAAATCATAAATGATATATAATTTTATATTATTCCATTCTTATTATGTTTGTCATTTTAATTTTCTCATGTTTTTACAATTGATTTTTGCAGTGCCTCCTCCGCCTCCAATTCCAAATACATCTGCTACTTTGAGGAGAAATATGTCACCGCCACCGCCACAACAAAATATCGGGACCGGGCAGTGGGAAATAAATTTCATTTAATGTTCCAGCCTTCAAGCGAGGGGAACCCTTAATTTTATAGTTGAGTTTCTGAATTTTTTGTTGGGAAACATTCCTAGTGCGTAAGCTATTTTTATTTTGAATGAAATTTATTTGGATGAGTTATATCTTGGGATTGAAAGTGGTTTTCAAGCCCATGGAACTTTCAATCTGTAAGATATGAGTCATGGGATGAGCCAGCCTTCTCCCGCAAGAAAACAAAGATCAAACACACCTTCTCCAGAGACACTTCCTTAAATGATGATGAAAAACAAGTTTTTCACTTAACAGTATTTTGGCTAACAATTGTCTAGCCACTATTAATGATATTTTAGCGAAGAATATAAAAAAATTAAGATTGTGGGAGTTTAGGGCTGAATTTTTATTAAAGAAATAAATTATTGATTTAACAACCACTCCCAAAAACATTTATTGTATGCTTCGGTTCAAAACAAACCAGCAAAGCTTGATATTTTTTTGAATCAAGTTGTATCTAGTACTTGTGTCTTTTACAAATGCTTACAATGATAATGTGTTAGATAAAATGTTGAAAATAATTGAGAATTTAAATGTAGAAGCACAAGCCTACTATAATATGTGGTCAAGAGACAAGAGCCATGTAGTTATTGTAAATGTGGAAAGGGATAAAACATTGGTAAATTTTAAATAATTTTCAAATATGATTTACAATTTTTTAAATTTTATTAATTATTTTTTTGTTTTTAAAATGCAATAAGTACCAAAATTTGAAGAATGAGGCAAAAATGTTTGATGTGCATTTAAAAAGTGTAAGGAAAAGTTTAATTGTGTGATTGATTTGAAGAAAAAGTTTGTTACTTTAAACAAGAAGAATAATACCTTAAGAAGGATCATAAAGGAGCATGGAATGGATCTTGAAATATTGTTGAAGAATAAAACAAAAGAGGATCCAATGTTATTTTCTTTCGGTGATGTAGCAAATCCAAAACATGAAATACTTTCGAATATCAATGCAATCACGAAGGATCTTGCTTAGTCAGGTGTTTTAAAAGAGGGTTTTTATGCAGATGATTCAGTAACGCAAATGAAAAACTCTTCTTCTTTGCAATTGCAGTTGCACTATGAAATTTTCAAATTTTTCATTTGAAAATCTAGTTGTAAAATAATTTAATATTCGGACTAAAAATATATATATACTTTTCTAGTACTTTTAATCTTCTTCATTATATGAAAATATTGAGAGTTTCGATCTATTAAGTTCTTCAAATAAAATCATAATGTGATTAGAATATGTAATTTTTTTATTAGATTAGGTAAGAAGTAGGGATTAAGGCACCCAGAAACCTTACAATAGAATGCATTGTGAGCATAACCAAGAAGGAACAAAAAAGAAACAAGACAAAGAGGGCTAAAACAACTTAGCCCAAACCACATTCAAACAAACTAATACACAAAAATATCCCCAAAAAGAAACAGACCAAAGCCGAGAAAAACAGGAGGTATAACCACCCCAAACGAAACAATCGCAAAAAGTCGGAAAAAATCTCCAAGAGAAAAGAGACTAACTAATCTTCAAATGTTTGTATACCTTTGGTTGGATATATTCATGTCTTTCATATGATCTTCCTACTCATTCATAATAGGAATGTCGTCTTCACCTTCTCTTCATCATTTGAACTACCGAGGTGGAGATTAAACCTGTGAGCTTTGTAACCTTGCTCTAGTTTGGCCACACGCTCCTGCAACTCCAAGACCTTGTTTTTGATCTTAGCCATATCCACCCTGATAAAGTTTTAAGAGATGTAAATTTTCTTAGAGGTATCTATACAATTCATGACATTGTTTCTCATATCCATTCCAACTTCACCTAAAGCTTCCATGTCACTTTCGACCGCCTAACCCCGAGAGCAATTTCGTCAAAATCCTCATTCTAGTCTAGATTCATTCTCTACTTCCCTTTAGATTACTATCCTTTCATATCAACCAAGGAAACAACAGCCCCAAGATGCAAGATTATTCTTCCCTAGGAAGTTGTACCCTTCTTTTTCCTTAGTTTTCTCAAATAGTCAAAGAAGAGAACAATTGACATCAGAATCCCCTACATTGGGCTCTAATTCCTTATCCACCACCAGTTTACCATTCTTAAAAAGAAAGATAATTAAGCCATGGTGAAGCGTGGTTTAGTATTCCCCTATTGAAAATCATTCACCAACATAGAGAGCAAGATAAACAAGAAAAGGGAAGTCTCATAATAATCTTATGCCTAAACATATTAAGCATAGTAAGATGGCGAGTATGAATCTTTCTATGTTTCCCTTCGAGAGTAATGTACCTCATCGGTGGAGGAAAACCATATTCCAAATATTTGGTATGCATAATCTAGCAATACCATCCACAAGAAAATAAACCTTTTCCTTACCTCGAAAGAAAGTTTGAATTTCATGCCTTCATCTGGTTTGGTCCTTGAAAATATTCAAGCCCTCTATCTCCATACCAGTCGCTGGGAAATAGAAGCTTCCAAAACCTGAATTTCCATACCACGGATCACCATGCTATCATTTTCCATGCCCTACCAAAATCTAACGCAAGATAAGGATCGAGCTCTGTGATCTTTAAGATGAAATTCCTAAACTCGCCAATTTTCGAATGGGCTATAAGGAGGATTGTCCTTGAGCACCATAACTCATGGGCTCGGTTCTCAAGCAACCACATCCCATGGTTTTAGCCAAATGAGCTTGAAAATTGAAGAAAAATGACCAAAGAGAACCTTAAGATGAAAAATAATAGAAATCCGTCCATAAATCATGCACGTGTCAAGGGTCCCGCTAACCATAAGAAACATGATAGCATCCAAATGAGGGAAAGGAACCACTCACACATCAATACTTTTCATTATTAATGAGATTAGTAATAACATAGCGGATATCATCACCCCTTTTCCACACTCTAAAATTATTACCTTTGGCCCCCATATTGGTGAGATGTTCCACACATTTATTACCCTTTCTAGGGGTATGAATAAGATCAAAACTATCAAAATATTTAAGCATTTATTTAGTATCTTTAAGGATATTTCTTAAGGTCCAATTATGAATTCTATCCTTTCTCAAAGAGTTAATAACAAGAAGAGAATCACCTTCAATATGTATTTTCTTAAAACCCTTTTTTCTGGCAAGATCAATACCCCAAAAAACCACCATACTCTCAAAGCAACATTATTAGTCTGAACCCCAAGAGAACATGCATAAGCAAAGAAACAATTTCTATAATGATCCGAAGGATCCCTCCCCACCAAAAAGGCCAAGATTTCCCTTTGAAGCTCCATAAAAATTCAACATGACCCAATTTAAAATTAGAGCCTTCCAATTTATATCAACTTGAGGAAGTTTAGGGATAGAGGCACTAAAAGTGAATTGTTTGACAACCGCAATCTCGAAGTAAAACCAAGTGGGAAGCCACTCGCTTTGAGAAGGAGATTGGTCCCCTGAAATCCTACCATTCCTTACCTTCCAAAGGCTCCAAATAAGTTGGAGAAGAGACATATTCCAAACAGCCACAACCAAAAATAACTTAAAAGGAAAACCCACGGATATAGAGCTCATCAATAGAATGAGGAAAGATCCAATTAAGGTTAAAAAGCATGAACACGTGGGAGAAAACCACCAAAGAGAAAGGGAAATGGAGAAATAAATGATTGGAAAACTCCTCATGATGGCCACATAGGATACATCTGCTTGGAATAATCATACCACGTTTTCTCAAATTCTCAAGAGTTAGAACCTTGTTACGAACAACAAAGCGAAAAAAATATTGACCTTGGGAAGTAAATCCTTAACCCAAATTTTCCCCATAAATCCTTCTATTCAAAGGTTATAAAATTTAATAGATAGGTCGATTTAATAGAAAACTCACATGATTCCTCTTCTCTCCAAACCACATAGTCTTCCCGAGGTGGTATCTGGGAATGTGGAAGTTCAAGTAAAAAATTGATATCAATAAAAGGATGAATGCTACCCTCAATTTTGGAGGATTAATAGGAATCCATTTAAGACCTTATTCATCCCTAGCCAAAAAGTCACAAACAAATATTCATCCATCCAGATCAAAGTGATGAAATAGGGATTTCCATGGCTTAACATAAACCAAAGGTTTATCCTCAAACTGGGTATCCTCCCAAAACCTATTTTTGTTCATTTCCCTATATTCCATTTGATGTCATTACACAAAATATACCTTGTAGAAACAAAGGAATTTCAAAAAATCGAGCCCAAAGGAAGATCATCATTCAAAAAGAAAGTATCCATCTATCAATATTCCACAAATATTTCTTCTTCAATATATCAACCCAAAGACCCTCCTCCTTAGATAACCTCCACCCCACTTTAGTCAAAAGAGCCTCATTCATCAATTTAATATCTTTTAATCCCAACCCACCATAGGATTTTGGTTTATTAACCTTGTCCCAAGCCACCAAAGGATATCTGAAATGTTCCTCGGTCTGACAAGTCCATTGAAAACGTTTCGGATATTTTCCAAAGAGGAGACAATTTTAACTGGGAGTTTAAAAAGGGACATGATATCAATAGGAATACCTTGAAGGTAACTTTGAAGGAGAAGGAATATACCTTCCTGGGTTAGGAGAGAACCTTTCCAAGAGGAGATTTTTCTAGTTACCTTATCAATGAGAGGATTCTAGATTGGAATATCCAATTTTCTATGAATAAGAGGCATCCCCAAGTAAATATTCAGTAGATATTTATTCTTACATCCCAAGATACGATCCAGACCTCTTTCGATCCTTCTCTTAAACATTGATAAAGAAAACAACACTCTTAAGGAAATTGACCATTTGTCCCGAACCTATTTCATATTCATGCAACACCCTTTTATAGTTTGTTGCCTCCTTTATAGAATCCTTTCCAAGTAAGAAATTTTCATCCAAAAATTTATTAAGACACACTAGGGGCAAGCCATTAGTAACTTTGAGACCCTTTATATGGTTCGAATAAGAGCTTTATTTCATAATCTGCTAAGGGTTTCATCCATAATATAAAGGAAATGAGAAAGAGGGTCTCCTTGCCTAAGGCCTCTACCATTCTAGGAAAAACCTTGGTTTTACCATTAAACATAATCGAAAAACTAGCAAAATTAACACAAGTTGTCACCATGTTATTAAAATGATCATTAAAACCAAGTTTGATTATAATATCCCTTAAAAAAGACCAAGAAACCCTATCATAGGCTTTATGCATATCCATTTTAATTAGCATAGCATATCTACTTGAGTTCTCCACCGAATGTATGGCCTCCGAAAGAAAATAATACCATCAAGGATTTGTATACTAGGAACAATGGCTGCTTGATTAGGAGAAATGAATTTAGATAACACATTCCTGATGCACCAAGACAAGACGTTGGTAATCAATTTGTAGATAGTAGTGCACAAACTGATAGGTATAAAATATTTAAGGTCCTTAGCACCAATCATCTTCAGAATGAGAACTAATAAGGTATTGTTAATTTGTTTTAGGAGATGTCCCGATCTTAAAAAATTGAACAACTGCCACCACATATTAATTAATAATCTTCCAAAAGTTACGGAAAAATAAAGAAAGGAAACCAACCATACCAGGGGAATTATCAGGTTCCATATCAAACAAAGATAACCAAATTTCCTCCTCCCTCAAGATAAGAGACAAATCTTTGTTATCTTGGTCCGATAAAACTCTTTTAAAGGGAGCCAAGTCTTGATCACAAATATTAGCTTCAGGATCAGGTCCCTTCATAAATAATTCCTCAAAGTAGTTGATCATTGTATCTTTTATTTCCTCCTCCTCGATAATATCACCATTTTTCTTTATAATTTCCTAGATCCTAAGATGATTAGTGTTGATTTGTGGAGCTTAATTGCTTCACATTAGCATTCTTTATTAACTTGTTGGAATACACAGTAAGGCGTCGGTTTGCTAGTTGGGGACCATGATTTATCAAGGAAAGGAGGAACCAACAACGGTTAGAGTAACCGACATCGGTTCTGTGCGTGATTGTTTTATTTAACTCACGGGAATTAGATCTAACCTTTGATATAGAGTTTATCTCGATGGTTGTAATAAGAAATCTAAGTTTCCCTAAGTTTTTATATGATTATATAAGCTAGAAAACTAGGGTTAGATATAAGAAGAGAGAATTGTAAGAAAGAATTCTTGGAGAGAGAAAAAGATAAACTTGTGAGGAAGAAAGTATTGTACATCCAGGAGGTGTGGAAGATTGAAGATCTTCATTGTATATTCTCTACAAATCTTCAAATAATAATATTGGTTGTTTCTTGGTGGACATAGCCCACACTAGGTGAACCACGTTATATCTTGCATATTTTCCTTTTGGTTTATTTCTGTATTTATTGTTTGTATGCTTAGATCTAAATAATATATATACAACTAGTGTGATTAACCCCAACAATTAGCCTTAAGAGTAGCCTTGAAGTGAAAAAAAATTGTATTTATGTCTCCCTCCTTAAGACACTTAACACGAGACTTTTTTCTCCAATAAATTTCTTCCTTGGCCAAGAGATAATGATACTCAACCAACAAATATTGTTCTTTTTTCCTGAGAGGAATATTTAAACCCCACAACTCCATCATTTCTTCAACAATTCTTAACTCCTCCGAAATCTAACTTTTACGAAGGAAGATGTCCCCGCAAGTTCCCATGCTCCAGATTTTAACCATAGCTTTGGCATGCTTCAATTTTTAGATTAGCATAAACAATGGAACCCCATGTGTATCTACACCCCTCCATTCACTCACTTTGTTGAAGATATCATCATGTTTTGGCCACATCTTTTCAAATATAAAAGGTCGAGATTTATTTGTTAACCCCATCCCTAGCTTTAACAAAATGGGATAATGATATGAGCAGGACCTAGGGAGAGAAGAAAGAGAGTAAAACTTGTTAAACATGCCTTGATGACTAATCACAAACTGATTAAGTTTGATTCAAATGATATCCCTTCTTGTTATCCTATTAGTCCAGGATATTTAAATCCACCCAATTCCAAATCATACAAGCCATTAGTCAACAAAAAATAGCTAAATCTTCTATACTTTCATAATAAGACATACAACCTCCTTTTTATTATCCAAAGTGTTAAATGCGTATTGAAATATCCTCCAATAATCCAATATTCACCTTTTTAACTTCATGAGATCCTCCCACAACCCTCTTCTTCACCCCCACCCCCAAATTCGGAGCATAGATGTTAGAAATGATCCAACTTTTCTTGGAAGAAAACTCGAGAAATGTAAAACAACATGACTAGAAAAAGAAAACAAAAGTTCCCCTTTAACCACCTCAGGATTCCATAATCATACAATCCCACCATAAGCACAAATAAAATTAGAACCAACCCATTGATCATCCTTCCAAACTAACCTACTAGTATCCTTGAATATGTCTAAACTCATTTTTGTTTCTTGAATCAAGAGAATATATGTTTTATTCCTTTCTCTTAAGTCCCTAATAATTATTTACTTACTAGGGTTTTTAACCCTCTAATATTCCAAGAGATATGTTGGTGATGGAATTTGATCTTTTGAAAACAAGCAACAGTCAGGGGATAGCAGTCCCTCCTCTTATGGGAGAGGTTCCCTTATTGAACACAAAAGAGAAAAGCTAAACTACTTATTTACAATGTAAACATTTGTTCAATTTTTGGTAAGTATTCCGATATTTCAGACGTCTTCATCTAAAGGTTTTCAATACATGAGAAAAGAGAATAGAAGAACTGGTATTCCGAAGCTGAGGAGAAGAGCACTTTCAGACATATAGATAGCAGAATGATATCTTAATGATGCTTGATAAAATAACAAGATTTAAACTATGCATATAAAAACACATGACATGTATGTATTAGACACAAAGTTCAAAATACACTTATCAACCAAAAGACACAAAGTTCTTCCTTAAATATGCATAGCTTTATATGAATCGAACAAGGAGAAGAAAGAGATAGAGCATGAGAGAGGGTGAGACTTCTTGTATTGATTAATAGTTCAATGTTCCTTTACATCCAAGATATAAAAATCCGATCCTTACAATGATAATAAGAAATGGTTACTATAAATAACCCAAGAAATGGTTACAAAGAGTTTTTCAGTTTCCTTTCTTTTAATTTCAAAATTTAGTATCTAATTAAATATTACAAACTCAATTTATCTCTTGCTTACATAACATATGACTTAAAGAGATAAAGCCATCTTAATTAGATATTTTAAATAAGAAAGGAAAATATGAACTAGGATGTCGAGATGTTGGAGGAAGTGTTTATGTCCCTTTGTCTTGAGCACTTGATTTCTAAATATTTTCAATGCTTCAGCTATGTCCATGCCTCGGGGAATTGTTGTATTGGCAGTTGCATGAGTCCAACTGCCCAAACACTTCTCCATTTATTTTCCAAACTCTGCATTTTCCAAGAACTATTATTTGGCATGTGATAAGAACTTGCATAGTGTGAAAAATTTCTTTCATCTTCTCCTTGGATATGGTGTCCTTGAACAAATATTCTTTAACAAATGTCTTGAATTGATATTTGATCTCTTGAATAATGAATTTATCATTTGAACTCTCTTTGAAGATTTGGAATGAATATCTAGGAAGGAAGACATGACACAAGATTTAAAAGCTTCTCCTTTTTGCAACATATTTCTAAGTTATCCAATGGCCTCTTCAGAACCTTTATTTTCCAGTCAATGCTGAAAACCCACTGTTTAGATAGATTCATCTTTGCATCATCAAAAACCTTATTTTCAAAAGGATTTGTACATCTATTTCACTCATCAATCTAAGATCCTGAATACATTCACTCCACAATTTCAACTCCCTATCCAAACCACTGAGTGTTGTAGTGAATTTTAATTGAATCTTAGAAATTTTTTAATATGCCTTGAATGCTTCCTCAATGAAATTCAAACTTGTGATTATCAAGTCATCAACCATGGCTTCCATTGCCTTCCCATAAGTGGCATGTTTATGAATATCTTTGATGGCTTGAACTTCATCATTAGACATAATGGCAGGAGGTGGGATGGAAGCTAGGGGAGTTAGTCAAGTACCTTATCCTCTTCCAATAAGGATTTGATGAAACTTGACAAAATTTGATTCTATTCCTCCAACTGCTCTTGTGTCTGCTTCCCTTTTTCAACTCTTTCAATTACTTTAGACATTGTCTCCCTTAGATTATGCACCTCACTTTCAGGTGTTGATTCACCAAGAGAAATTCTTGTTAATTCCAGATCACCCATTGATAGGTATTTTTCATCTTTGTCAAGCTTGGGTTTTGCAATTTCCATGAATTGTTGACCTTGGGAGTCTGAAACCAATCTTGATGTGACTTTGGCCTTTTTTTCGGGAGGGGGAGGAGTAGTACCTAGAAGAGCTACCACTACATCAAACTTAGGGAGCAATAACACTTGAAGTGGCCTTCCTTTTCTTGCTTTCTAACAATGGTTGTACCCAGGAAAATGAAGAACTTGAAGTGGAAGGAGAAATGGGCCCAAGTGTAGATGCACTCATCACACTTAGAGTTTGTACCACAACCACTTCTAACATAGAGGTATCATCTTGAGTGATGGGAGCTCCTTAGTAGATATTTCCATAGATTTTGAAACTATTTTCTTTGATTGATCTTCCTTCACACTACTTTCTTCAGGGATATTCTCCTCTGGCTTTTCCTATCTTTTCCTTCATTGTCATCATCACCAAGGTCCACAATTTCTCCCTCATCAAGTATTGTTTCAGTTTGCTTAGGAGAGGGTCTACCTCTCACTCTCTTGAATAACCTCAATTACCTTATCATCCTTCTTAGCTTTTCCTTCTTTGTGTACACCAAAGTTGAAGATTATGGAGGAGAAGGAACTGATTGTTCATGTGTCTCAGGAGATGATAAATGTATTTATTTTTTAGGGTAGAAGTATCTTGAGAAGTAGACCTGGATTTCCTTACCCTAATCATCTTCATCTTTCTATCAAACCAAAGTCTAGTTCTTACTAAGACATGATTGATGAGCTCTTTAAATCATCTCTCTCCTTAACAAACCAATCAATGGTTTCAATAGGATTGTGTTGATTGACCTCTCGTATTCAAGGACTGAAAATCCTCATCATCATCCTCCAATCCTTTAGGAACATCATATATACCAAAATCCATGATTTTTTGTAGAGATAATCTTCCATAATACCTTCTTGGGCTTCATAATCATCAGAAAAATCGGCCCAGTAGTCTTCAATATCGACAAGATGTTGATAACCCATTTTGAAATTGGTGGAAATGAACTCCTTAATATCAAAGAAAGTTCTAGGCTTATAATAGTGAAGGGTAAGAGGAGAAATGGTTCTATCAATGTTTTGAGCATCAAGGCATTCTTACAAGTGTAGTTACCCAATGTGATTGGGAACTAAATACATGTAATCTTCTTATCCTACTCTGGTTCTATGAAATTTATCCAACTGTCTTGCATATCTCCACCAAATCCATCTTGTCACTACAATACATAGGGAGTTTTAGGGGTTTGTCCTTCAAATCCAGCAAATCGTATATATGAAAATTTCCTGAATTGAGTGAAAAAGTTGCCATAAATGTTGATCAGTTGTTTTGCCTCATATGAGAATCTTCTAGCAGTATCTCCTTCCAACAATCTGACAATGTACATAGTGAATGCATCATTCACTCTCTAAAATGATGATTTTTGACCTTCAAAGTCAATTGTGGACGATACATATAAATAGGAGCATCTTTCTTGTCTTCCACAAGGGAGAAACCCAACCATTCTTTGTAAGTCAATGGTGTACATCAGATAAGAGGTCATGTAGAAGGTTTGAGTCCTTTGAACATCTGCCAATTTCTCAATTAGGCTATCACAAATTATTCAACCTAGTTTCAAGCTTTTCTTACCCTCACATATAATATTGATATAGGGGCACATCCAATAATGAAACTCATTGGTGGAGGGCATTCCCATTATCCTGGAAAGGAGAGTAATGACATCTGACAATTCTTCATGGAAATCAACCCGAACATTATTTTGGGTAGCCTTGAGGCTCCTTTCTTTGGGTTCTTAAACCAAGACTTGGCCACTCTACTCTTGTACCATTCACTATCTTGATAAAAATAAGTTGTGCTTGATCCTTAGTAATAATATTTGAGCCTTCAATTGTGGGGATTATGAAAGCATTGTGAATACAATCTTCATCGAGTCGAGCCACCACCTAACCTTGAGGATCAACAATTTCCTTTGTTTCTGGGTTAAAATTAGAACTACAAGCTAGAATTGTGTTGGCACATTGGACTAAAATGGGGAAACCTCATGCCTCTGCGATTCCACTATCCTTGATTAGCTAAGAAATGGGAGAAGGGTTTTGACAATTAATACGTGCCCAAAAATCATCCAAATCAAGGTGTTGAGCCTCACTATCCCCAATATTTGGTATAGTTGTCTCCAAGGTAGAGAGGTGTTGTGTCCTTTGAAATTGATCTTCATTTTATGACAGGAGCAGAAGATCTCTGTGAGAGAAATTTCCTTAGTTCCTCGATCAATACCTCAATGATTCACAACTTCTCTTACACCTACAAATTTGAAAATAATGGAACAAGACTCGACCACGACTATAAATAGTGGAGAGGAGAAACTGAATGGTCTTTGGCAAAATACAAGTGAGATGGTAAAAATGACCAATTACCTGACTATTTATGCACATTTAAACTCAAGTAGGTGGTGAGATGGAAATAAATGAAGCAATAAATACCCTATGCTGACCTAAAACAATGAGAATTGGAAAATGTGGAACTAATGTGCACAACTATCCCATGGACATTGGGACATTTGGGATGCGTGGAGCCAAAATAGCCAATTTGCGGTAAAGGAGGAAAAAACTTGCACAACTGTCCCAAGGGACATCGGGACATCTAGGATGCATATGGAGCCGAAAAAGCCACAAGGAGTGAAAATTGGCAAAAGCAGACTTGTGGGGAAATGCGGTCGGGAGCACTGGGAACACTGGGACAAGAAAAGTTGAAAACACCGCAACACACTAAAATCGGATAAGTCAAAATATTTGACACAAACCGCCCTTGGGACATTGGGACACCATTTCTCGAAAATTTGAAAAGACTAAAAACAAAGGAAAAAAAGACCAATCAACAAAAGTGGAAAATCGGGGGAACAAAAATGGCCCAGAGGAACTTGGGACATGAGGGATAAAAAAACCTAAAATGCCCACAAAACAAAAAAAAAGCCTCAAAACTTTTTTTGAAAAAATGACTAACTATTTGAAACTAGATCTTTCTTAGGAGACCTTTACAAGGGCATTTAATAGTCACCTAACTTGAAAAATTTTAAAATTGGAGAAGAAAATTCACAACTCTTGGGGAGGTGACAACAACTGGCTCTTTCTAGGGACATGGCTTGGATTGAGCACCATGACAACAAGACATAATATGAACTCTAGAATCTCAAGGTTTATAGGATAGACTAGTGCCTTATCCATTGGGAAAAATAGAGTCAAGGATGAACAACATAGAAGAGACACCCACACAACACCAAACAAAGACCAAAAATGAAAACTATACAAGACTATACAAAGGACCACCTAACAACCTAGGATTGAAACAACTTCAAGTACTACCCACTATATGGAAATGGAAGAGATGTTCCATCCATATAGTCCAAGTAGAAATAATTTTCTCCAACAAAGTGTTTGATCTTGAAAGGACCCAACTAGAGAGAATCAAATTTTCCATGACTTCCCCGAGCTCTTTCACCTCTTGTCCTAGAGTAGAACAATGTCTCCAACTGGAAGTCTCTAGGTATGGCCTTTTTATCAAATAGTTTCTTTACTCTTTGTTGATGTGTAGAAATCCTATCCACCACTTGCAATATTGTCCTCATCCAACTTCGTAGGTACATGATTCTCTTCTCCAAAGCACTAGTAAAGTTTGAATCTTCAATGGCCTTCATCAACTGCAATGCTGGAAGTTCTATAGTCACTTGACAACTTGAGCTTTAGTTCCATACACCACCTGAAAAGGAGACATCCCAATTTCCCTTTTGGGAGTAATTCTATCTACCCAAAGAGCATCATACAACTTCTTATGCCAATTCCTCTATGACTCATTGACAAGCTTTCGAATGATGGTTACCAAATTCTTGTTTGTTGATTCTTCTTGTCCATTTCCTTGAGGGGTAGTAGTTAGAAGAATGTGCAAGAGAAATTCCATACCCATAGCAGAAATCCATCATTTCATAAGAAGAGAAGTTGGAGGCATTATCAGTGACAATTTTACTTGGTACCCCAAATCTAATAAGAATGTTTTCCTTGATAAAGTTACATATCACTTCAGAGGTTGTGATTTTTACTAGAATGGCCTCCACCCATTTGGTGAAATAATCAGTGGCAGTTAATACATGGTGTGTCCAACACTGGAATGAGGATTGAGAGTACCCATGAAATCTAGTCCCCATTGTTGAAAAGGTTCTTCTATCACCACTTGGCTTGAGTGGAAGTGTGGCTAGCTTAGGCCGTCCCACAAAAGTTTGGCAAGCTTCACACTTATTCACCCATTTAGTTGCATCTCAAAACAGGGTTGGCAGTAGTAACCTGCACGAAGGATTTTATGAGCAGTCACAACAGATGAGAAATTCCTCCACAAGCCTTGATCATGAAATGCTCTGAGCAACCTATTTTTTTGTTCTCTATCCACACACATCGAGAAACCTCCCATCAATCCCTCTTTTGAATAAGGAATTGTCCAAAGCACATATGTAGATCTCAACTTAATGGATCTTTTCTCTTTAGCATTTAGATGAGATGGGAATTCTCCATAAGTAAGAAAATGGGAAATATCAGCATACCATTCATCAGTTGAACTAATAAAGAGAACAATTGGAATATGTGTGTCTTCTTTGGGAAGAGTTATCTTCAACACCTACAACAATCAATTCACAGAGCCCTTTTCCTCGGACTAGCTTAGTTGGCCGATGTCCAAATCATACTCTTGCACCTTTTCCACCCAATTTCCTCTTTTGGTCCAAACTCTTGTTGTGTGAGAATAGACTTAGCATTGTTGTATAAAGACAAAGACAATAGAGTGAGAATTGAGGATATAGAAATGAAATTGTTTGACTGCCTTAACCACAACAAAAGCATGTTTCTCAATCTGAGTATATTTCAATTCATGAGCTTTAAGGACATAACTCATGAAAGAAATGGGTAGCTCACATCCCTCAGATTCTTCGTGTTAGAATACAACCAAAGTATTCTCAGTAGCATAAGCAATAGATCAAGAAATCCTTCTCAAAATCAGGGCAAACAAGAATGGGAGTTCGGGAAATTGCCTTTTGATATTTTCAAAAGCTTCTTTCCCTTCTGGTGTCCAAAAAATATTTTTTCCTTTCATCATCCAAGCTACACTCATGGTTAGCTCTGCAAAATCAAGGAATAAATCTCCTTAAAAATTTATCTTTCCAAAGAAAGAATGCACACCTTTTTTACTTGTGGGGAGAGGAATTTGCTGATAGCTTGAACCCTCTCTGGATCTATCTTGGTTCCCTCTTTAGAAACAATGTGTCCAAGAAGCTTTCCTTCAGTGACTCCAAAAATAGAATTTTTGGATTGAGAGATACCCATGTTCCTGCACTTTTGAAGGACAGTTTCAAGATGTTGGAAATGATCTTCCCTTCTTCTTGGAAAAGACAAGTTAAATCATCCAGATACAAAACAATACATTTTCCTTTCAAAGACCCAAAATCCAAATCCATTTCCCATTGGAAAGTGGCACCAACATTAATCAGACCAAATGGCATCCTCTTATAAGAAAAATTTCCCCATGGAGTTGTGAAAGTTGTCTTGTGTTGATCAGGAACATCAACCTCAATCTGATTATACCCTAAAAATCCATCCAACATAGATAACATTTTAGAGCCAAGTAACAACTTGCAGAATTTGATCCATCATGGGAAGTGGATAATTTTCCTTGAGGGAGGCTTGGTTTAGATTTTCAAAAATCTACACAAATCGGATCTCACCATTCTTTTTCCTTACTGGTACAATATTGGCCACCCAAGCTGAGTGATGAATTGGAAAAATTATTTTTCTTTAAGAGCTTTTGAATCTCTTGATAAATGGTGTCTAAAATCTTGGGGTTGTATTGCCTTTTTTCTACCTAAAAAGGCTTGATTCCTGGTTTTAGAGGAATATAATGTTGCATTTCTCTTGGTTTGAAAGATTTCAAATCATCATATGAATAGGAAAGCACATCAACATATCTTTTTAATAAATTTATCATTCTATTTCTTTCTTCTTTTTGTGCAACATTTCCAATGTTGACAAGTTTGGGTTCTTCTTTACTTCCAATATTAACATTTTCATACTCTGCAGACTGATGAACCTCATGTGATATCTTTGACTTGATATACCTATCATGCTTGTCAAACAAATCTTCCAGGCTTACTAATCCTTTGGGTATCTTGTTACCTTTTAAATTAATACAACCATCCTTATCAGATTCTTCCTCAATTCCTTCTTCAGTCATGGTGGATGTTATGGACTCATGAGGAGCAACTTCACTTCCTTCAAAATACAAGTTGACTAAAATTATCCTGGAGTTCAAGAAAAGAAATAAAATGTTGATCATCATTGAATACTTTCCAATTATTGGCATTATTCGACACACTTGGCCTATGTATCATTTTAATTGTGAAATTTTCTTGGGAAAATTCGGGATGAGGGATCAACAAGGATCCTGAGATGGCTAAAGCATCTACTCTAGTATTCTTTCCTGGGAACAACTTCTATGGAAAAGGCATCTAATAATTCAATAGAATCCCATACCATATTTCTATAGTGTTTTAGCCTCTTGTTCTTAACCTGAAAATATCTCTGACTTGCTTAATGATGAGTTTACATCTCCTCGTGCACAAATATTCTTAACCCCCATCTCCTTGGCCATTGATAGTCCCAAAAGAAGAGCTTCATATTCTGTTGTATTATTGGTGTTTTCAAATTGAAGCTTGTAGGAGAAAGGATAAGACTTCTTTTCAGGAGAAAACAAGACCACTCCTGCTCCAAAACCAGCTGAAGAACAACTACCATCAAATTCAAGGATCCAAACACCATTAGGGTCATCCATCACACCTTTGGAAATTCTCATTTCTTGTTCTGACATGATCATGTAGTTCCCATGACCAATGTCCTCATAGAGGATTTGTGCTTTAGGATCATCGATTTTTTGCACAATGTACTCAGTTTGTCTCTCAGGTAACAATTTCTTCATCTTCCCATTAACTGGAATGAGAGCATGTGACTAGTCCATTTGAATTTCTCCACCCACTTCTTTATAGAAGTTCCTTCTTAGCAACATGCCATAGGATGGGGGAATATCTGCTACTAAGATAGTAGCTTTGACCCTTTTCTCTGGGAAAGCAGCAAAAGCTACTTGTGCATCCTTAATCCTTCCTACCAACGAAACCTCCTTACTTTCCATGGAATAACAAGAACCAAATGTGCATGTTAAAGTTAGACCTAAAGCACATGAAACCTTAGCAGGCATCACATTGTCTGATGCCCCAAAATCAATGACACAATTATTGAGCCTATGACCAACTATAAGTAGAGTGATATAGAAAGGCTCAATTTTCTCAGTTACAGAAGGTGTCATAGCCATTAGGTTTTGTTGAGGTGTAGAGGTGGGAGTAGGTAAAAGGCCTTTAGAGGTGGTGGGTGTAGGATTGGATTTGGATTTGACAAATTTGACAACTTGAGCAAAGGCATCGGGATGGTCGATAGAACTCAGCCTCTGAAATTTGGATTTTAGTTTTCTTGATATGGTCAATTATGTCAAAGGATCTGAGGTAGATGGGGTGTCTAGACTAAAGGGAAGAACACTTAGGCCTATCAATTTGACATTTGAGGTTGTCTTATTTACAGATGAAGATAAAGAAGTAGAGGGAGTATTAACACTACTTACCTTTTGAGTAGAAGTGGTAGGGATAGGAGCTCCTCTTTTCGCAACAACTAGGATGGTAACTGGAACCTCCTTGGATCTTCCTTGTGGGTTGAACCACTTATTTTTTCTTACTCATCTATTCTTGGGTCATGACAACATATGACTCATTTTCATATCAGCCACTACTTCATCATAATCATCATGTATCATCATCAACTCCCTCAGTGATGAGGAAATTAACCTGAGAATCACTAGCTTCTTCTGGTGTTTCATCTGCTTCCTCTCAAGTTCTTCATATCCTTCAACTTCATCTTCATCTTCGGTTCTGAAATTTCACATGTTGCATTGACAGAACTTTGAGAGGTGGCCCTTCAATTGTGAGTTTTGGTTGGACAGGAGGTAGATGATTTTGAGGCTGAAAATTCCTTCTTGGAATATCTTTGTAAGGAGTATTCTGGGCCAATTGTTTTTATAGCTATGAGATCATTTCCAATTTTTGTACTAACTGGTTTGAATTATTTCCTGAAGAAGAAGAAGCCTTAGATTTAGTAGGTTCCTTTTTTAATTTCCCAGACATTATCAAATCATCTTCAACACTTATGGCTAAGCGTTGATCAACATCCAGAGTAACAAGGTTGGATCTTCTCAATGCATAGCTCACTTCTGGTAATTGTGCATTTAGGAAAAAGCATTTCGAATTTGATCCACATGCCTAGTGGCTACTAGAATCTTATTGACCAATTTGTTAAACTTGGCAACAAACTCTCTCATAGGCTCATATGGTTCTTTCTTTATTTGAGAAATATGAGCGAGGAGAGCGTGTACATCTTCAACAAGTTTGAATTGATCCTCAAACTAAGTTCTCATGGTGGTCCAGTCAGTGATAGCTCTAGTAGGGAGATGATAGAACCAAGTTGAGCAACATTATCTTGTAATGTCTCCAAAAATCCTAATGGAAACATCTTCATGCTCCACTCCAAGTATCCACATGCCACAATGAATGCAAAGCAATGTGTTCATCTGGGTGCACTTTTCCATCACCTCTGAATTTAGGAAAACTTTTCCTATTCCCTTTTGGGAGATCATGCAATGGTTGAGCAAGGGCTAGAGGTCCAACCCATTGTCCCCAAGGTAGAGGTGTTTCCATTCTTGGAAAAATAGTTTGTAAAGGAATTGTGACTCAACCAATACCAAAGCTTGAATACTAGGGCTTGATTGTGTTTGTGATTCTTGTTTTCTTAGTTCTATTTTTAACAGGGGAGTACTTGTGGATCTTGTTTCCTCCTCCTTTCTGGAGTCATCCAAAAGCCTTGTTGTTCTAGTAATTGAAAATTTGGATCTTCAATACCACGTGCCCTTTGACCTCGTGTATATCTTTTTCTTCCAGGGATGCTAATGCTTTTTGGTTCGATTGAAGTTGTTTCGGTGGGATGCATAAACACGTGCCCCATGGTGGGTGCAAAAAACTGTTGGTTGTAGAATTTGATCTTTTGAAAACAAGAAACAATTAGGGGACAACAGTCCCTCCTCTTTATGGGAGAGGTTCCCTTATTGAACAAAAAAGAGAAAAGTAAAAACCTTATTTACAATATAAACATTTGTTCAATATTTTGGTGAAGATTTTGATATTTTAGATGTCTTCCTCAAAATATTTTCAATACAGAAGAAAGGAAAATAGAAGAACTAGTATTTAAAAAAGAGAGAAGAGCACTTTAGACATATAGATAGCAGAATAATATCTTACTGATGCTTGATAAAATAACAAGATTTAAACTATGCATATAAAAACACAGGACATGCATGTATTAGACACAAAGTTCCAAATACACTTATCAACTGAAAGACACAAAGTTCTTGCTTAAATACACATAGCTTTATATGAATCAGACAAGGAACAAAAAGAGATAAAGCATGAGAGAGGGTGAAACTTCTTTTGTATTGATTGAATAGTTCAATGTTCTTTTTACATCCAAGATATCAAAATCTCGATCCCTTACAATGATAAGAAAAGTTCTTTAAATAACCCAAGAAATGGTTACAAAGAGCCTTTTTAGTTTCCTTTCTTTTAATTTCAAAAGTTAGTATCTAATTAAATATTACAAACTCAATTTATCTCTTATTTCCATAACATATGACTAAAGAGATAAAGCCACCTTAATTAGATATTTTAAATAAGAAAGGAAAATATGAACTAGGATGTCCGAGATGCTAGTAGAAGCACTTGAAGTCCCCTTTGTCTTAAGAAATTGATTTCTGAATATTTTCAATGCTTCACTATGTCCATTCCTGGGAATTGTTGTATTGGTATGGTTGCATGAGTCCAACTTACCCAAACACTTCTCCATTTCTTTTCCAAACTCTGCATTTTCCAAGAACTCTTTATTGGCATCTGTGATAACAACCTGCAGTGTGCAAATTTCTTTCATCTTCTCCTTGGATATGGTGTCTTGCTTGAACAAATATTCTTTAACAAAAGTCTTGAACTAAGATTTGATCTCTTGAATAGTGAATTTATCATTTGAACTCTCTTGAAGATTTGGCAATGAATATCCAGAAGGTAGACATGACACAAGCTTTAAAAGCTTCTCCTTTTTGCAACATATTTCTGAGTTCTCCAATGGCCTCTTCAAGAACCTTTATTTTCCAGTCAATGTTGAAAACCCATTGTTTAGACAGATTCATCTTTGCATCATCAAAAACCTTATTTTCCAAAAGGATTTGTACATCTATCTCACTCATCAATCTGAGATCCTAAATACACTCACTCCACAATTTCAACTCCCTATCCAACCCACTGAGTGTTGTAGTGAATTTTAATTGAATCTTAGCAATTTTCTCATATGCCTTGAATGCTTCCTCAATGAAATTCAGACATGTGATTATCAAGTCATCAACCATAGCTTCCATTGCCTTCCCATAAGTGGCATGCTTATGAATGTATTTGATGGCTTGAACCTCATCATTGGATAGGATGGCAGGAGGTGGGATGGAAGCTAGGGGAGTTGGATCAAGTACCTTATCTTCTACCAATAAGGATTTGATGAAACTTGACAAAATTTGATTTTTCTCCTCCAACTACTCTTGTGTTTGCTTCCTTTTTCAACTCTTTCAATTACTTTAGACATTGTCTCCCTCAGATTATGCACCTCACTTTTGGTGTCGATTCACCAAGAGAAATTCTTGTCAATTCTAGATCACCCATTGATAGGTTTTTCATCTTTTCAAGCTTGGGTTTTGCAATTTCCATGAATTGTTGGCCTTGGGAGTCTAAAACCAATCTTGATGTGACTTTGGCATTTTTTGCTGGAGGGGGAGGAGTAGTACCTAGAAGAGCTGCCACTACATCAAACTTGGGGACAACACACACTTGAAGTGGCCTTTCTTTTCTTTCTTTCTAATAATGGTTGTACCCAAGGAAAATGAAGAACTTGAAGTGGAAGGAGAAATGGGCCCAAGTGTAGATGCACTCATGCACTTAGAGTTTGTACCACAACCACTTCTAACATAGAGGTATACTTGAGTGATGGGATCTCCCTTAGTAGATATTTCCATAGATTTTGAAACTTTTTCTTGATTGATCTTCCTTCACATTGCTTTCTTCAAGGATATTCTCCTCGATTTTCCTACTCTTTTCCTTCACTATCATCATCACCAAGGTCCAAAATTTCTCCCTCATCAGGTATTGTTTCAGTTTTCTTAGGAGAGGGTTGCTTCTCACTCTCTTGAATAACCTCAACTGCCTTATCATCCTTCTTAGCTTTCCCTTCTTTGTGTACACTAGAGTTGAAGATTCTCTGGAGGAGAAGGAATAAATTTTCATGTGTCTCAGGAGATGATAAAGGTATTTCTTTTTGAGGGTAGAAGTATCTTGAGAAGTAGACCTGGATTTTTCCTTTCCTGATCATCTTCATCTTTCTATCAAACCAAAGTCTAGTTCTTACTAAGACAAGATTGATGAGCTCCTTTAAATCATCTCTCTCCTTAACAAACCAATCAATGGTTTCAATAGGAGTGTGTTTGATTGACCTCTCATATTCAAGGGACTACATATCCTCATCATCATCCTCCAATCCTTCAGAACATCATATATACAAAAATCCATGATTTTTTGCAAGAGATAATCTTCCATAGTACCTTCTTTAGGCTTCATAATCATCAGAACAATCAGCCCAATAGTCTTCAATATCGGCAAGATGTTGATAACCCATTCTGAAATTGGTGGAAATGAACTCCTTAATATCAAAGCAAGTTCTAGGCTTATAATAGTGAAGGGTAAGAGGAGAAATGGTTCTATCAATGTTCTGAGCATCAAGGTAGTCTTACAAGTGTAGTTACCCAATGTGATTGGGAATTGAATACTGCAATCTTCTTATCCTATACAGGTTCTATGCAATTTATCCAACTATCTGCATATCTCCACCAAAGCCATCTTATCACTATAGTACATAGGGAGTTTCAAGGGTTGTCCTTCAAATCCGGCCAATCGTATATATGAAAATTTCCTAAATTGAGTGAAAAATTTGTCATAGATGTTGATCAGTTGTTTTTCCTCATCTGAGAATCTTCTAGCAAGTATCTCCTTCCAACAATCTAACAATGTACATAGTGAATGCATCATTCACTCTCCTAAAATGATGATTTTGACCTTCAAGAGTTAACTATGGATGATACATATAAATAGGAGCATCTTTCTTGTCTTCCACATAGGGGAGAAACCCAACCATTCTCTATAAGCCACAATGGTGTACATCAGATAGAGGTCATGTAGAAGGTTTGAGTCCTTTGAACATCTGCCAATTGCTCAGTCAAGCTATCACAAATTATTCCTACCCAGTTCAAACTTTTCTTACCCTCACATATAATATTGATATAGGGGCACATCCAATAATGAAACTCATTGGTGGAGGGCATTCCCATTATCCTAGAAAGGAGAGTGATAACATATGACAATTCTTCATGGAAATCAACCTTGTACATTGTTTTGGGAAACCTTGAGGCTCCTTTCTTTGGGTTCTTAAACCAAGACTTGGCCACTCTGCTCTTATACCATTCATTGTCTTGATCAAAAAGAAGTTATGCTTAGTTCTTGTAAGAATTTTCGAGCCTTCAATCAATGTGGGGATTTTAAAAAAGAGTGAATATAATCTTCATTCATCGAGTCGAGCCACCACCTGTCCTTGAGGGTCAACAATTTCCTTTGTCTCTAGGTTAAAACAAGAACTACAAGCTAGCATTGTGTTGGCACATTGGACTAAATGGGGAAACCCCTGCCTCTGTGATTCCACTATCCTTAATTAGTTGGAAATGGGAGAAGGGTTTTAACCATTAATATGTGCCCAAAAATCATCCAAATCAAGGTGTTGAGCTTCGCTATCACCAATATTTGGTATAGTCGTCTCCAAGGTAGAGAGGTGCTCATGTCCTTTGAAACTGATCTTCATTTTATGGTAGGAGTAAAGATATTTTTGAGAGTAATTTCCTTAGTTCCTCGATCAATACCTTGATGATTCACAACTTCTCTAATATCTACAAATTTGAAAACAATGGAACATGACTCGACCACGGCTACAAATAGTGGAGAGGGAGAAACTGAAAGGTCTTTGGAAAATACAAGTGAGATGGTAAAAATGACCAATTACCCGACTATTTATGCACATTTAAACTCAAGTAGGTCGGTGAGGTGAAATAAATGAGGTAATAAATACCCTATGCTGACCTAAAAACAATGAGAAATGGAACATAATGGACATTTAGGACATTTGGGACATTTGGGAGATCTCGAAATAGCCGATTTGCGGTAAAGGTAGAAAAAACTTGCACAACTATCCCAAGGGACAACGTGACATCTAAGACACGCGGAGCTGAAAAAGCCACAAGTGAGTGAAAATTGGCAAAAAAGTGGACTTCATGGGAAATGGAGACTAGGGAGCACTCGGGACACGTGGGACATGAAAAGCCGAAACACCCACAACACACTAAAATTGGATAAGTCAGAAATATTTGACACAGATACCCTTGGGACATCGGGACCATTTCTCCAAAAAGATGAAAAGACCGAAAACAAAGGAAAAGTAAGACCAATCGGAAAAAGTGGAAAATCGGGAACAAATGACCCAGAGGAACTTGGGACATGAGGGACAGAAAAACCCAAAATACCCGCAAAACAAAGAAAAAGCCTCAAAACTCAAAATTTTGAAAAATGACTAACTGTTTGAAAATAGCTCTTTCTTAGGGGACCTTTACAAGGGAATTTAATAGTCACCTAACCGAAAAATTTAAAATTGAGAAGAAAATTCACAACCCTTGGGGAGGTGACAACAATGTCCAATGGAGGAAACCTCTTCCAAGGAAAATCCAACCACCACCTATAGTGCATAATTTTCAAGAGAGATTGAGGGCACCATATCAGACCCCAAAACCTTAGAAGATGGAGATTCCCCTTCCTCCCGGGCAACCTGGATCTCATTTTCTCCATAATGTTTTTCCCAAAATTTATTCTTTCAAACTCATCCATCTCTTTCTAAACCTCAATAGCTAGGGAACGTGGGGATTTCTTCTCCACCTCGGTGGACATTCATTTGTTTCTTTACCTTTGGGACTCACCACCTTTACATTCCTTCCAACTTGCTTCCATTCTAATTTTTCCTTAACATGTGCTTTTGAGCCTCCCTATTCTCCATCTTTTTATTCAAAATATAACATCCCCTAAAATCATGACCCATTGCTTTACATATGTTTCATATAAAGGGAGATGGTTCATATTCAAAGCGTTGGTTCTAGTCTCCAAATTTGGACAAGAGTTTAATGTTTCCTTCTAGCTCAGCTCATTGTTGCATATTGACACTAAATATGGAATGCGTCAATCTAGTTCTAGCTTTTTTAATCAGATCAATGGCTATCGGAGTTCCTAGACTTTTAGCAATGCCAACCAAAATTTATGGTTCCTAAAATTCCATAGGTAAACTAGGAAACTGGTTCCAAATAAGATATTCAAATACAAAATTTTCATAAGGGTTAAATGCCGCTACCATTGTTGGATAATCACATGGGTCTTACTTATGAACCATGGGCCCTTAGATAGAATCTTGATTACTTCTTCCTTACGAGAAAGGGTAACCAGGAAGAAACCATTAGCATAAGTCGTAACTTCAACGGATCCATGAGGCACCCATCATCTCTTATCCAAACTTTGAAATATGTCAATATTGGGTCGTGTTCCCATGCATTTAGAAAATAAGGAGTTTTCCATCGATGTCTTGACCCCGATCACGAGTGCTCTCAGGAATTTGTAAAGAGAGACTCCCTTTTTCCTTGATCGGATCTAGGCCCTCTAGAACATCCTTGTCCAGTTTTTTCCCAGCCAATATTTCTTCCCATGTGAGCCCCACAAGAGGTCCCTTAGGCCCATTCTTTAGGAGACCCACGTGATGATCTATCAAACCCGGATTCCCATCCGGATCCCTAGAGTCTGCTTCAGAAGTTCTCACCTAGCTCAGAATTCAAAATTCCTGCTCCCACTCTTGTTCCCACTCGTCCATTTTTTTGAATGAAGTTGAATTTATTTTCTAACATAATAATATGCTAGAATATTATTTTGATTTAAAATACAACAAAAAGTCATTTTTGATTAAAAACTCTAAACAACAAATTACAACACTGAAAATATTATTCAATAAAGAACATGCATATATCACAAATAACAAGTTACATACTTATAATATGATATGAAATTTTATTTCTAGAAATACTATGTTCATACATACATCTTTAGTCAATATCAGGTAGCTCAAACAATTCTTGACTATTTAGGTCTTCAAAACTCAAATTGTTATCTAATCTTTCGTTGTTATTTTCCATCATAGTTTCAATGTTTATATCTTATTTGTTTTCGTTATCCCATGTATTAGAATTACAAACCCCTTTCTTTTCTCGCAAGAGAATTCTATACCGCCATTACTCGTTTCGAGGACATGTGTCCACATCATATCATGAAACATACAATCTCAAACAAGTCTCAATATTTTTATCCAATCTATTTTGATATTTTGATTTAACAAATGTTAATATGCTAAAAACCATTTCATCTTCAACTGATCCCAATATCATTGTTTGACACAATTCATACAATTGAAAATATTCACTAATGCTTTCATGTAGGATGTTACTAGGATACAACTTTTTCCATAGCCATGTAATTGCACCATTATCTATTGGTTCACTTAGTAAGTCATATTGTTTGACCATTATGATGCCAAAATGAGTTGATTGACATGAAAGTAATTCCTTTTGAAGAATACCCTTAATTTGAACTCTATTACATTCTATTGATTTTCCAAAATTCTTAATGAGAGTACCCATGTGTCTTTTATATGAATCACTTATAGCTTTCTTACCTGTTACAAGATTCCAAAATATATGATTGACCACTACCATGGCCTCAAGAATCTCATCCTTTTAAATCGTTCTCTGATCTCACTAGATAAGCATTGTGAAAAAAATTCTATTTGAATTTTGTTTGAGATATAAGACCTTTGTATAAATTACGTGTTACAGGTAATTCTTGATGATTACATAAATTGACTTATTATATCATCCATATAGCTATAGATTTTTCTCCTAAATATGTTAATTAATGCATGGGGATGTTCTAGATAGTTGTATCCAAAGTAAGATTGATGCATTTCTCCTTATCTTGTCTCATGTGAACTAATGACCGTAGGAATTCCCACTAACTGCCTTTGTGAGTGATGTGATGACATGTGCAGGTTGATAAAGCGCATTTTCTACCAATTTTGATCAAGTCATAGTCAAGGAGATCGAGTCCTTTGCCACTATGTCATTCTAAAGGATTTTCTCATAACAACCTACAAACGAGGACCTTGTTTTTAGCTATATTACAGGATGTCATTGAGAATTTATGAGGTTGTTATTAGTTAAATCCATTGCCTATAATTGTGGCACGTTTTGTAACTGATTGTGTCTATAAGACACCTCCTTGAAATTGTTTCATAGTTAGTAGTTTTCAATACAATTTTATATATCAGTTGATAGTTATTTTCAGTATCATGATGGAGTATGTTCGAACTCATTTGAATCAATATAATCTATACTATTTTGAGTATCTATTGGTGTTAAGTACCTCAATCCTGAAGGAGAGAAAGGGCCCACTCAATTGAGGAGATTGGAGGATTGGTGTTTTGTGCATAATCTTTATTCCTGATAAGTTAAAGTTTCAGTATCTTGATTCGAATGATTATTTGAATGCTAGTCTTATATTTCCTTGCTTTAGTATATTTCCTTACTGTCATTTCTTTCATGTGAGCATTTCAATTCAATTAAGCATTTCCTTTTGAAAGCATTTTATTACAACAACGTTGTTTCAGTAGATTAAATGCATTTCCTGAATTATGTCTTTCATTTCAGTAGCTTAGAACTGTATTTACTTTTCATAGTATAGAGAGAAACAAGAGAACAATACCAACTGAAACCCCCCAAGGAGAACTACCACAACAACTGTGTTGCATACAACTTCTTTGCATACAACCTTGAACACAACCCTAGTTTATAACAACACCAACAATTGAATTTGTTGGTTAAATGATTGGAAATTACAACGACCCATCATTTTTGGCACCGTTTCCAGGGACACCATAAGCAAAACACACTATTTTATTCACATTACATGATGTGTGTTAGTGAAGTTGAGCTATGCAACCAGTAAGAATCCTAAGCCTTGCTTGTACAAAAAATATTGATGCACTGTGCCACGGACACTCAAGGGAGATTTATACCTCGCAATATTCAAAGAATATCTCCAATTGGAACATGTGTAGTAAACACTGAGAGTGACACTGAATCTAATACAACACCCAAGAGTGATATTGAACAGTCTGCATCATCTTATTTAGAACCTGAGCAACTTTTCGAAATGGGAGACAATGGAAATGATGATGACAGACCCTTGGGTAGGACCTTTACTTACCCCATTGTCTTAAATGAGGATGAGGAAACACCTATGAAAAAAAAAAATCCCCATCCATCCTCCCTATCTTTCGAGGAATGTCCATAGAAGATCCAAACCAATTCTTGTTTGAATTCAAAGTCCTCTGCCAAACATATGACTACAAAACAGATAACCAGAAACTCAAAATTTTTCCTTCCACCCTCAAAGACTCTGCCATGAGGTGGTTTATGGGATTTCCCTCTAATTCCATTCATTCATGGGAACAGATGGAGACTTCCTTTTGGACAAATACCAAGACTACTGCAGGGAAGAGATAGGAGGGAAGATTTCTTTCAGATGAAGCAAAAAGAAGATGAAAATATGGAGGATTATTTGGACAAATTTCTTTTTGTCCATAGGAGAAGTGGTTATGAGTTGAATGCGAAATAACTAAGACAATTTTCCTTAAAGGACTTGATGATGAAACCAAAGAATCCCTCCATCTCATGGGAGGAGGTGATGTACACAATGCATCACAATCCACATTACCACCGAGTTCATCTAATGGCGAGCTCAATCTTATGGATCGAGTCATTACAACCAACTTAACCAAGTTACCACCGATTTATATTAATTATAAATGCATAACAAGCCAACTAATACATGTACAAAGCCAAGGGCGAGTTCACATGGACCGAGTTCCACACAATATTTGCCATGACCAAGTCATGTGAAATAAACAACCAAGCCAAGTTAAGCACCCAAGACACATTCAAAGTCAAGCCTCAATGGTCCTTTGACAACATTAAGGGACTCAGCCACCTTGTCATCATATTGCCATCAAGTTCATCTAATGGAGAACTCAACCATATGGATCGAGTCATACAACCAACTCAACCAAGTTACCATCGAGCTTTATTCATTACCAATGCATCACAAGCCACATCGCCACCGAGTTCATCTAATGGCGAGCTCAACCATATGGACCGAGTCATTACAACCATCCTAGCCAAGTTAGTATCGAGTTTTATTCATTATCGATGCATCACAAGCCAACCAATACATGTACCAAGCCAAGGGCGAGTTCACACTGCACCAAGTTTTACACAACATTTGCTCTAACCAAGTCATGTGAATTAAACAACCAAGCCAAGTAAACACAAAAGTCATAGTCAAAGTCAAACCTTAGTGGTCCTTCGACCAAGCCAAAGCACTCATTCACCATATGGTCGAGTCAAATATGTTGGGTGGTACCTTCGCCACGTATAAAGTGGAAAGCCCTTAGTTATAATCCCCATGTTATCCCATATCCCAAGCAATGTGGGATAAAGGGATGGGAGGAGGCCGAATTAAAGAGGTAAAAGAAAGCAAGAAGCAAATTTTTAATGCCAAAATGAAAGGGAAATGGGATGTGATCAAGAATGGAAGAGCTTGGATCAAGGAATCTCCTCCCGAACAAAGTGGACTAAACCTTAGCCTATTTGTAAATGACGTCGAAGCTCAATAACATGGTCTACAACTTCAATAACAATAGTTGTTTGGAATTGTGGTGGTTCTATCTTCTTTGACCAATGGTCTTCTGAAAATGTGATTCTTAACTCAAATCTCATCTTTCTCATGAAAACGCATGAAACCAAGGAGAAACATCTACCCTCTTATGCAAGATACTCATGGATTAGTGTTCACAGACCGGAGCTCCGACATGGCACAAAAGGCTCTAGTGGAGTTGCTTGCCTTTATAGATATCATCTCCATTCCTTTATCCAATTTGAAGGATCTAACAAATTTGCAAGATTTTTATGGATATCACTTGCAAGAAGACCTCCTTTGCAAAAATTGTTCATTGTTGATTGTTACTTCCCTCCAAGATACTCAAACTATGCTCCACTCTTGATGGTGAATCTCCCTTTATAGACTTACAACCGGAAATAACAAAATACTATGTTATTAGTGAGGTACTTCTTCTTGGTGACTTCAATGCCCGGATTGGCCACCTTCAATGTGTTAATCATGATCTTCATAATGACCCTTTGATGATTTATGAAGTTGATCATCATGAATCAGGGCTTCAACGTTATTCTGCAAATTCTAAAATGAATGCTTATGGACAACACCTAATCTAATTAGGTGAAACTCATGATCTTGTTATCTTGAATAGTACATAACACTTTCCTAATTCTAGAGGCTTTGCTTATTTTCCTTATCCTGGTGGAGCTAGTGTTGTAGATAATGTTATACCTGTAAATCTTTTTCTTTGAGTACATATGATCTCCAGATTTCGACTTCTCCCCCACCTCTCACAAACCATGCCATGCTCTATTTTCGTACGCCTCTTGCCAAACTTATTACAACTTCTTCCCCTGGGCCCTCTCACAAACGTACTATTCATTTTGACCATGAAATGATGAGAGCTACACCAATATCCTTACAACCGACCTCATGAATTATGATATCTTAGACCCGGTTAAGAGCGCTACTAAACTATATGAGGGAATTATGGCCACCGCTTTTAAAGCCTTCCCCACCCAATCATACATCCCAACCCCATACCCATGGTCATTGCACTAGAAATTCTTGGTACGATGTGGATTGTAAAAATGTTCACAAGTTAACTAAACATATTATGACCGAAACTCCCTCTAAAGCCAAGCTGGCCCAAAAGCTTTATAGAATTATTTTTAGAAAGAAAAAATGACAATACTTGTATAACAAATGAAGAGCTACCATATACCAAATCCGGTTCAATTCCAAGTCTTTATGGAGATCATTTTTACCCAAAAAATCTATTTGTGCCTTACCGACCCACATACATGGTCTACATATGCTACCTCTCTCTATGATGCTCCTAATAAGCCCCCATCCATTTGAATCCTAGACCACCTAACTGTCATTTCTTCACCAACAAGATGGTCCTTAAAGCCATCTATAAACTCAAGTCCAATAAAGCCCAAGATGTGGAAAATTTAAAAGTTGAATTCTTCCATCATAGCCCAGTTGTTCTTGTTGTCCATATCTCTAATATTTTTAATTTTATTGTTCCTCATGGTCTTCCCCCCACTTGGACATCACATATTATACACCCCATCTTCAAATCTGGAGATTCTCTTAAACTTGAGAACTATCATACCATCATGATTGGGCATACTTTGGCTAAGCTTTTGCTACTGTGTTTGATGATTATATCTCACAATGGGTAGAGAAAAAATGGATTAGAGAAAAAGGTCAAGCAAGATTTAGAAGGAATCACCAAACAAATGATCACATTTTCACTTTGGTTTCCATTATAGAGGAAGAAAAGGCTAACAAGCAAAAGATATATTGTTGTTTTGTAGACTTTCGAAAAGTATTTGATACAATACAAAGACATCTTTTTATCCAGAGGCTTAAAGAGTTGGGTCTTCCTGACATGGTAATTTCTCTTGTCATGACTTTGTATGAGAAAATTTTTGGGCATATTCATACCAAAATGGGAACTAATAATAACATCCATAGTACCATAGGTGTGAAACAAGGTTGTCCACTCTCGCCTACACTTTTTGGGCTCTATATTGATGAATTAGAGGATCTTATCTCCACAACCTCAGGTAGCATGAATGGTTGTAGCCTCTTTGGGATCTACATTGCTATTTTATTGTTTGCAGATGACATTATTTTGCTTTCACACTCAATTATAGGACTTCAAAATCAACTTGATGCATTGAGCAATTTTTGTGATAAGAAAGGCCTTGAAGTAAATCTTGCAAAGACAAAAATCATGGCATTCAATACAACCAAGAAAGTAGCATCTACAATGAATTTGATGTACAAAGGAAAAAATGTTGAGGTGGTGTACTCTTACACCTACTTGGGTGTGGTTTTCTCTGGACCGCCTTTTAGCTTTGTTCCGGAAATAGAAGCAAGACTGAGCAAAGGGTATGCAACATTGACAACCTTGGAAAGACAATGTTTTTCAACTCCAATTTCAAGATATTTAGACAAAGATTCGACTTTTTCATACATTGGTTACACCAAAGCACTATTATATGGATGTGATGTGTGGTGTCAATATTTGAGACAGATTTCAACCATATGGAAAGAGTTTTCATTTCCATGTTATCAAAGAATATTCGAGCCAAAAGAACAGTTCCTCACTCAATTATTCTTGCAGAGTTTGGGGTATGTCCACTCTTTATCACTTTGATTTTCAATGTTATCATTATGTTGCATAGGCTTCGATGCATGATGATTCTTTTTTGGTCAGAATAGATATCCATATTTGGCACTCCAATCTTCTATGCAACTTGTCAAAAAGGATGCAAATCTTGTTGGTATGCAAGAGTTATGACTCTCCTTCATAAGCTAAATATTGATATAAAAAGACTTCCTCCTCTTGGGTTTTCTATTAATGCTCCTCAACTCACTAAACATGAGGTTCACGAGGGTATGCAAGAAGAACTCGTTGTCTTATTTAAAAGTTACACGGTTTGCTCCAAAAAAACCTTTGAAACCAAAACTTCTTCACTATTTTCAATTGTATTCCTACTTCCATGAATATCAAAACAAAATTCCTAAATACACGAAGAAGTTGCCTTCATGCTAGAGGATCCCTTTAGCTCAGTTTCACATTTTCTCTCACCCGCTTCGGAAGGAATCTGAGCATAGCCTCCCACAACATGAGCGTATATGTCAGTTGTGTTTTCTAGAGCCTAAAAGTGAAGAGCATTTTATATTCAAGTGTCCCATCTACTATGAAATTTGTGGAAGATACCATTGTCTTTTAGAGATTCCAATGGATCTTTAAGGAGCCTCATTTGATATGAAGACCAAAAATGTTTAACTTTGTTTATTCATGAGACACTTCAACTCCGACAAAGAACACTCAAATTGAAGTTCTCAAATACAAATAATTACAGGTATATCAGTTCTTACTTCCAAATAATTGATTTCAAAAATCTTAAGAGATCTCATACGCAGACTAGTTGGTCCAAATCTATCAGACAACGTACATTCCGCCGATTTCCAATTCTTCGACATTTTGGTAGTTGATTTGTTTATTTTTTTCTTTTTCTTTTTCGCTTTTTTGGAGATGCTTTTGGCACTTCTTTATGTATTGATTCTTGTCTGCTTTTTTCTATCCCACAAGCCATTCTTGACCTTTTGTGGATTTGTTATAGGCAAATGCATTATTGATGTAAAGATTGTATGGAAAACATATCTACGACCTTAATCGAACGGTTTAATTATTTTCCGAACCCAAAGACATATCCCAATAGGGGTGAGCTCCATTATCAACCCAGATTTGTAATCTGTTCTATGTTCTCATCTCTTTCTCATTGTTACATTCAATTTTTAATGTTTTGGGCAATTTTCACATAGTTACGAAAAATTAAGTAAATCAAGTTTGATATCCAATTTTGATGAAATAGTGAACGATTGTATGGAGTAATCACTTGGGATCAAATTTGAAGTTTATTAAGCCAATTTTAATGCAACAAGAAAATTGAGAAATTTTATAAATATTCAAAAATGGACAAGTTAATGCAATTTTTATAAATGCTCATTTCGGATCACATATGGTTAATTCATCTTATTGGGTATATATATATATATATATAAACTTAAAAATCACAATACCAACAACCCTATTTGTCGTACCCAAAACAAACCAACTAATTAAAAATTCATTAATAAAAAATGTAATTCATAGTTATATTCAATCATCATTATTATTAAATTTTATTTTATTTTGAAATTGTAAATAAAAAAATACAAAAAAATCAAAATAATAAAATAAAATTGATAACAAATTTAATAATGATTGATATTATTTTCCTAATTTAATAAGGCTAATAACTATAATTCACCATTTGAGGTAGACACAATAACATCTTTATATTTTATCTAATTAACATACATACGTAGCCTAAATATAAAACTAAACTTGTGTATTTGAAATAAAATTAAACATATTGAAACCAAATTATAATAGTAACTTCGAAAAACACAACATACATTGATTTAGAATCGCTAAATATAGAACATGTTTAAAGCTTAAGCTCAAAATAATCGTGAAATGAACAGGAAAATGGACGCCCTTGGCCCTTTGGCTGAGGTTTGATATGCAGCAGTGAGCAGTAGCACCAAGACCCTGAACAAACAAAAATAACCCTGAAAACGTGTACGGATAAATCCGCGAATTTAACGATACTTTCAAGTTAGGGTTTCGAATCTGGCAAATTAACATAAAAATCGCCAAATTATGCGATTTAGGACTTGTGGTATCCCCGTCCTTAATAATTTTCCATTCTGAGAAGATGTAAAATGATCAATTTAGTCTTAACGGATAAGATACTAATTCTGTAATGGCCTATACAACTCTAAGATTATATACAGCCCTATAATATTAGGAAGGATTGAATTTCAAAGGTTACCTCAGAGGCAGTATAAAAGAATACAAAATAGCTTGAGCAGCTAGTCAATGCAGCTAAAATATTTCTGAAAATGAAAATCTATGTTCTGAAAGTTATCTGATCACAGGGCCAAGGAACAATTTGCTCACTGCAGCTAGTAATTTTGACATTACTGCACCTGATGTTGAATTGTCCAAGGAAGATGGTGTAATCTGTAATCAGGTTTTAAAGATCAACAATTGTTGGTAATAATCAGGTAGTAACTCTATGAATGGTGCCAGTAAGCAATTTTGTGGGATGCAGCAACAAAAATTATTATTGGTTTTTATTTTCATTTTCCAACATTCAATGCATATATGCAAATGTGAAGGAAATGCTCAGGTGCAACTAAATTCTGGGCAACCCACTCAAATGGCAAATCGAGGTCCGGTAATTCTATTCCCTGCACTCTGATAATCTTAACCTTCCACCTTGAGGAAATCTTTGGTATTTCTGCAATTTGTTTCGAGTCCTTCGCCATTTGCAGATGTCGTGTTACTGAGTTGACGTGATCTAAAGTATTATTACTGTAGCTTCCTATTTGTGAAGTAACACTACCTCTTTTTGTCATATCCTCCAAATTTGACTGTTTGTGCTGACAATCTAAATCGGCTAATCCTTGCTTTCCTCACCTAGAAGATAATTTGGAAAGAGTTCAGGAAGCAAACTTGCCAAGGCATCGCCCAATGTAAACTTTGAACCTGTACAACATTAATAAGATATTCCTTAGGCATAAGTAGACGACTTCTGAATAAAAGTGTACATCAAGAGAAAACTTAAAAGAAGGGATTTCCTTCACGCAATATCATACTGTATAACATCTTTTATTGCGTGAAAATAAGATTATATCAACTATTCTTTAAAGTGCCATATAATTT
The DNA here is from genome assembly GCA_018340775.1 of Taxus wallichiana var. yunnanensis. Taxonomy (NCBI): domain Eukaryota; kingdom Viridiplantae; phylum Streptophyta; class Pinopsida; order Cupressales; family Taxaceae; genus Taxus; species Taxus wallichiana. Next base: position 433,890,221 of record CM031236.1, on the reverse strand, counting down.
CCTAAATCCTTGCATCTGCACTTGCAGCCGAGTCGGAACAGAACAAAATGAAAAAACCCATGCTCGAATGTTTTATATAATATGCTATGGTTCTTGTATCAAAGACTTGAACCAAATGGAAGTATAAAAGGTACCCTCATCTTTTGGAAGTTCTACCGGTCTGTTGATATAGTTTATCTCATCCCAACTTTCCATGGTCAATGCATCAGCAAAATCGTCGACCTCTTTCCTTAGATCTCGTAAGTACAAATGAACCGGGATCCTGCCTGACAAAAGTTTTAAAAAAATAATTATGATAAACACTTGACTATATTTTCATAGACCACACACAGCTGCTATTTGTTCTAACATTCCCAAAGAACCAAGAATGCACTAAACAACAAGGAACAGCAAAAATCCAAGCATACCCTAAACAGCAAAGAATAGCAAAAATCCAAGCATGCCCTAAACAACAACAAATAGCCAAAAACCCAAGTATACCTTAAATAACAAAGAATAGCAAAAAAAAAAACAATGTTTACATCACTTTGAGAATTTATACTTTGCTCTAAAGTCGAACACCTTGAAGAGAGATGTCACATAGAACTAACTTTTCCGTGCAACAATTCCACTAAACAATATCCATAAAACTGAAGATGACGGTGACAGACGCGCCCTTCCAGTAAATGCAATCCTCCAAAAACATGGGATGCGCTTGAAACTGCAAAATAGTTGCTAGGGATGCAATCAAGATGCTACAATTCTAGCTGATTCCAACTTGACAGTCTTAAATAACCTCATCATAAGTCCAAATACTGTGTTCTATAAACCTGGTCCCTGTGCTAAAATGGTGCCGTTTCTTGTCTTAGTTGCAAAAGACAAATACTCTAAATCCATCTTACTTTTGTTTTCTAGCTATTCGATCATATTAATAGATATGTGCATTGAGTCATTTGGGCTCTATTACATGAAGGTTTTTTACTTTTGAAGAATAATAGATCAAAAATGGCAAAAGATGCTCTTTCCACTTGAACATTTTTTAAAAAGGAGTATATGAAATCAAGTGCTCTTGTGGATGGGAAGATCTTTTCAAACCATACTCAAGGAACACGCTCAGGAGTTACAATGTGGTAATATCAAGAGATCAGCGTTGAGTAATATGAGTACAAGACTAATCATGGTATGCTCTTTGGTGATGCTAAGATCTTAGCTTTGGAAGGGCGATGGAAATATAAGAGGATTGAAGAAGCTATAGCGATTGAGATACCACCTCAACAGGGATGATGGTTACAAGCTGAGCCATTTGTCGGAGACCCCATCCAAAAACTCAACCCTTCTGGTGTCTAGGTGATATCCACTTTCTCCCTTCCCTCAGAACTGATCTACTGTTTTCTAAACCTAGGATTTCTGCTTAAACTTATTTTTTAATTAATAAATAAATAAAATTAAACTGATTGTTTAATTAATTATTTCAATTGATTAATCAAATATAATTAATAAATTCAATTAATTAATCACATACATTTAATTAACTCTCCTTGATAATGGGCTGGGTCTTGATGATGCCTAAAGAAAGATAACTTTGTGGTCTCCGCTGCCGAAGGGGTTAATCAAGCTAAATTTTGATGGAGCTGCAAAAGGCAACCTTGCCCTAGAGAGGGGTGGTTGTGTATTTAGAGATGAAGTGGGTCAGCTGAGGCTTATATTTGCAAATGATGTTGGGATCGGGACAGATAACGTGACCAAAGGGCTCACCTTGCTGAAAAGCTTGGAAGCAGCTGTTCTAAGTGGATGGAAGCATCTCATTGTGGAGGGGGTTCTCAGATTTGGATTAACGGTATGTGCAGCGGCAATATTGAGTCATGGCGCCTTGGCTCTATTTGGGATGAATCCCATTGGCTTGTGGCCCACAGCTAGATGATGTTAGATTTGTCCACATAAGGAGACCTGGACATAAAGTTGCTAGTAATGCTGCCAATAGAGAACTCAGTCTGCTTTTGGTGCTCCTAATTATTTTGGAACGATAATTTACCGTCAGATCTGAGGTGACTAGTGGTTAGCAATGCAACGTCCTATTTCTCCAAATAAGGATGGTTGGTTCACTAGGCCTATACATGAATGGTCGTTTGGCTTATCAGCTATATGCAAGCACCCACCATGGTTTGGCCTTAAGTAACAAGGACCTACATTTGGTTGGGGTTGGGGTGCCCCCAATTATGATGTAATTTATGTTATGCGGGGATGTCCTTACATATAAGCATAAGCTATTGCTACTCAGTCAATTCAACCTTCCTCAATCCATAAATTCTTCTGCATCTATAAATAAGAAGCTCTATTCCTCTCAAACCATCATTGGAATCTTGGAGAATTTGCAGTGTTACTCTGCAAAATCTTATTTGAAATCACTTGTGCACACCCTTATGTTGCCCAATTGATCACTCATCCATCATTCAATCACCAACCCAATCCATCTTTGCTTGTAGCTTGGTTTCTCCCTTCCATTTGGAGTGTTTTTGGAGCATCCACATAGCAAAGAAGCATTTTCAACTTCATCAAGGACCCAACAAGAGTTTTCTTCAGCTGGTCCAATCCAAGGTGGCAAGGAGCTTGCTGAGAAAGGTTCTTAATTTTGTTTTATTATCTGTACTTTCTCATTTTTGCAATTTCTCTTGTACACATTTTGGCACGCCTGATGGGACATCCCACGCATTTTTGCTCATTTTTATTGAATCAAACATCTTCATTGTGTTCTTTATTCTATTTAAAATCTACTGACAAGTTTGCAAGTGATTCCATAAGCAAGTTTGAGAGCAGTTCCTAAAAAAACACTCATTTTGGCAGGAATTGAACACTTCTTGATGGTATTCTACTTCTTGAGCCAAAACATATCAAAACATTGCTTGTTGTTTGTATACATTCTTGTTATTTTTGAATCGACTCTTGTAGATCAAAACTTGTGTTCCACAAACACCATCCAAATTACATCCAATCAAAATCAAGAATCCAATCTACCCCATCCAAAATGAACATTATCCTTTGGATACACAACCTTTTGATCAAACTAGAACTTGATTCCTTAAAATAATTTATGAGTAAACACCAAGCAAAAAAAAAAATCCAATCCTAATCCATACGGTTAACCACTTATCCAACTTTTGAGCTTACCTAGGTTCTTACCTATTAGCTTGTTTGAGCTTACCTAGGTTCTTACCTATTAGCAACATGGTGGTAACTCGTAATAAGAGTCACATTATCTACAATAACCCTGATAGATTCAATCCTCTATATAACGATAGTTCGGATGAAGAGAATGAGGTAAGACAACCCAAACTCAATGACGAAGAATGAGAACAAGTAGACAAACTGTTAAGGCAAAACAAAAACCAATACCTTCTTCGCATCCTAGAAATGGAGGCGAATCTACCTTCTGATTTCGGTGAAGAAAACTTGAGTCACCTTTTAGAAAAAGCCCGAATCAATTAAACAAAATCACACATCTAACGAGGCCTTGTTAGCAAAAATTCACAAAATGACACAACTTGCTCACATGGCTTCTAAGGTTGCCAAAAACTCAAACGATAAAGAGAAAGAGCAACCTCGTCACAAAATCAACAACATCATAGATACCCCTCAACAAAACTCTCCATTCGCACAAGAATGGAAGAACATGAAAGAAACAATCATGGGGTTACAAAAACATACCAAGCAATTTAACTTTGAGGAACTTTTCCCTTACCCATTTGATAAGGCCATGTTATAAATACCATTTCCTCCATCATTTGAAACTCCTAAATTTAACAAATACAAAGGAAAACACGATCCAAGAGAACATGTAAAAGAATTCTTCATGCAATGCCAAGAAGTAGCATATGATGACATATATCTTTTGCATCTTTTCCCTAAAAGTTTAGGAGGACAAGCCTTAGATTGGTTCCTACATCTTCCAAAAGGATCCATTACCACTTTCGCCAACCTATCGGAAAAATTTGTTAAACACTTTTCCTTTAACTTAGACTCTGAGGTCACCATGATGGACCTTTGCAACAAAAAGCAAAGGAACAACGAAACATTCACATCCTTCCTTCAAGGGTGGCGAGCGATCGCAAGCCAATTCCCTTGTTTCATTCCCAAGAAACAATTGGTTAGCATTTTTATACCTAATCTCAATCTCGAACTATCATTCCAAATGTAAATGCATTGCTTAACCAATTTTGAGGAAATGATTGAAAAAAGAACACAAATTGAAAGAGAACTTGTTGCTAAAGGCCCCATCAAAACTCCCAAGGATCACCCTCACAAAGACATCAATCAAAATCAAGACAAGCCAAGGTTCTCAATCAAAACCGTAATATTGTGAACGACGGAGTCACTGATTCTTGCTACATTCAAAAAATTCAAAACAACTAATCTAAACCAAACAAATCAACTCAAAAACCAATCATCATTCCTAGTAAGGAAGCTACTCGTCAGGAATTTAGACGAAGACAATTCACTCCACTTGGAGAAAGTCTTTATAGCATATTCCATCACCTAGCAAGTGCGGATATGATCACCTATCCAATTGCAAAACCCTTCGAAGAAGGGAAACTGAAACCAAGATGGTACAAGGAAAACGAATATTGTGAGTACCATCGTATCAACCACCATATGGATTGTTGTATGCAACTCGGCATGCATAGACATAGAAGTTGAAAATACTTCCAACAACAAAACTCCCAACGAAAAATTAAACGTTTTCAAAGACCCTTTCCCCAAACATGACGAAGCCAAAAGAGCTCAAAAGGACAAGGGCCAAACATCCAACAATGTTGAATACGACTCAATCATATCATTTGTCGATCAAGAACCCAACATTGTTGGTACTATCAAAATCAAAACTCCTGATTGTGCAGTAACCACAAGACAAGAAGGTTTGGGTTCCCACCACCAAACAACCTTCAACATCAAATCCAAAACCAACATCCAATCCTCAATCTACTTCAAATCTAAAACCAACATCCAATACAAAATCTTCCTCCGATTCTTATGATATTATCAAACAATTGGAGAAGACATTCGCGTAAATCTCCCTAATGGAGTTGCTAAAAACATCACATGTGCTTCAAGACATCCTTACTTGCGCATTACACGATGCATGTGTTCCTAAGGACATCAATACCCAACAATTTCAAGCCTTGATCGCAAATCTTTCACTCAATAGCCCTATCTTATCATTTGGTCCTCGTGACCTTTTAAACCCAAACATTCCAAATAACAATTCCTTATATGTCGAAGCATTCATTACTCATCATAAGATCAAAAGAGTGCTTATAGACAATGGATCAACATTGAACATTTGTTCCATGAAACTATTACGGTGTCTTGGCTATATAGTCTTACTACTGACATAACAACCATTTGTGGGCATGATAATCATGAGAGACAATCCGCGGGAACAGTCATGCTATCACTCATGGTTGGACCAATCATTTTGGACACCTTTTGCCACGATGTGTACTTGGAGGTTCCATACAACATTCTCCTTGGGCACCCATGGATCCATGCCATGCAGGCCATTCCATCCACATTCCATCAATGCATCAAATTTCCCCATCAAGGAAAAGAAATCACATTGTGCACCGATACTAAATCCTTCTAGTATTGTCGAATTCTTGAGGGAAGGTATCAACAAGCCCACTATTGTCCATCTCGCATAAAAGTCTGCTCCCCTCGTATCATACCATTCTTTGAAACTATGCGAATAGATCCCGATACACTCTCAAAACTTTTCCAAAGACTAGAGCCGAGAATCTTGATAGTAAAACCTTTAATTCTCCTTCTACGTCCGCCAATCCACCTTCTACATCATCTACTACACCTTCTACATCATCTAGTATGCCTACTAGTTCATCTACGCAAACATCCACATTTAAAATCATTGACAAAGGATGTGGTGAATATCAATTTCAAACGGTTGAAAATTCCTTTCACATTGGGAACTTACCCCTATCACCACACACCTATGGAAAAGCGAATGCTTCACATATACACATCGCTCCCATCTACAAACTAGGAAAAAACATCTTTTGACGATTTGGATATTTGGAAGACAAGAAAATTCAAGCTTCTAAGAGCTCTTGGTTGTATGACAATTGGTTCGCTAACTGTTATCAATCGCCCGAACACATCATAGGCAATAAAATCATTAAAAACATGCAATGGAAGGGAAAAGGTCTTGGAAAGAACGAACAAGGTCATCTAGATCCCATTACCTCAATACAAAAGCTAAACTCCTATGGTTTGGGTTACAATCCCGATGCTTCTTCATGTGAAGTGTCTCATTAGTACAGAAACCAATAGTGAAGACATTGACTCTAATAATGAAACAAGTGCCACGCTGGATCTCTTTGAGCATCTTGTCAACACAATCCTTTTTATCAACTTTCCATCCGAACCATTGACATTGTCTATCCTTCCCTCATCAGTCAAGATCACCTAAATCACGTTTCCATAGACCTCTTCCAAAACGATGAGGCCATTGAAGAATTTATTGGAAATCGAGTTATCAATTTGGATGCTACAACCTACTTTGGTGAAGAGCTTCAAAACCCTAATCCACTAAAACCAAAAATTAAAAAGCAAAAAGAGGCAAAATCTCCCATAGTGAAAACCTCACTGAGACATTATTGGAGAAACAAAAACAAAAAAATAAGACAACTCCACAAGACTACTTCCCTTGCGAAGAGGACTCAAACAGACGATTTACATCAACCTTCGGCATCCTATACAGAAAAAGATACATCCAAAATGCCAATAGAAGAAACCATAGACATCAACATTGGAACAAACAAACACCCTAAGATTTTGCAACTTGGAGCTAGTCTAACTCCACAAGAAATAGAAATGTTTACCACACTCCTTATAGAATTCCAAGATTTATTTGCATGGACATATAAGGATATGCCAGGATTGGATCCCAGTTGTACACCACCTCATGGTTCACCTTGACGCTAAGCCAATCAAACAAAAGTTAAGAAAAATACATCCCAAAATTGCATTATTAGTCAAAGAGGAATTACAAAAACTCCTAGAGGCAGGTTTTATTAAACCCATCGACTATTCAGACTGAATATCCAACATTGTGCTAATCATTAAAAACTCCAGGATTAGAATTTGCACTGACTTTCATGACATCAACAAAGCATGTCCAAAAGACAATTTTCCATTACCTAACATTGATATGATTATCGACTCAACGGCAGGTCATGAAATGTTGTCTCTCATGGATGGTTTTTCTAGCTATAATCAAATACAAATCACAGAAGAATATCAACACAAGACAAAGTGTTTACCACACCATGGGGAACATTCTGTTATAAGGTCATGCCTTTTGGCCTAAAAACGAGGTGCTACCTATCAACGAGAAATGATTGTCATCTTTCACAACATGTTACATACAATAATGGAAGATTATGTTGATGACATCCTAGGAAAATCAACAACTAGAGAGGGACATCCACAAGTCCTCCGCCGCATCTTTGAAAGATTTTGTTTATACAAAGTTAGACTAAATCCAAAAATTGTGTCTTTGGCGTTACATCAGCTAAATTATTGGGGTTTTGTTGTCATGCAAAATGACTTGCCTAAAAATTGAAACTTTAAAGCATGACAGCTAAGCCCATAGTTCAAAATTTTGCTTCCTGACCTCATTGAGCCCCTCTCATGGCCAACCTGTTTTCAGTGGCACCATCAACCCGAATCGAGGAAGGTCGCAATGAAGTTTTCAAGTATGCCTCAGTGTGCAAGGAGGATTGATTAAGTTGATGGATGAATTCAGTAAGGTTCTGTGAAAGACAAGTTCGCTTGGAAGCCTTAAAAGGCCAATTTTGGTCATTCTGCAGCCAATATACATCCTCTAGGAACATTTAGGGAAAATCTAAAACATCCAAGGGTGGTGTCGAAGAGTATTGATGGCATCCGAGGGCAATTTAGGAAAGAAAATCTCATTCAAGAATGGTATGTTCAACACCGAGATTTCTAAGCGCGCAGGAATAAACATCTTAATGGTGAAAATTGACTTCTTTGGATGATTCTAGGAGTTCCGTAAGGAGTTAGGAAGAAAACAAGTAAGCATCGGAAAGCACATGGAATCCTCTACAAGGTGGAAACATGAGATTCTCTCCAAGGCAAAAAGGTTTCTTGAGATTGTTCGAAACATTGCAGCTGCCCTCTCGAGTTCCAGGACAAAGAAGGCCCTAAATTTTGAGTTTTAGGAAGAATCAAGTCTAAATAATGGTTCCATTGATCTTATAATGTGTTTTGGAGTCAAAATCATATAAGATTTGACCCCAAAACATTCTTCTAAGCCTCCAAGGTGAAAAAAACAAGTTCGGTGTCCAAATTTAGACATCTAATGCAAAATCTGCTTTCCATTTTTGGCCCAGTCGCACTTTGGACACTCTTGTGTCCCCTTGGGGACATGGGGGGCAAGGGGACACCAAAGTGCGACCTCATCCTCCTCCCCAAGTCGCACTTTGGACACCCAGTGTCCCAGATGCCCCCACTTGTCCCCTTTTTCCCCATGGTGCAAGGGGACAAGGGGGACAACAAAGTGCGACCTCCCTCCTCCTCTCAGTCGCACTTTGGTGTCTCTGGTGCCCCCTTTGTCCCCCAAAGGACAAGGGCGGCACAAAAGTGCGACCCAAGCATGCATGTAGCTCTTGGACCCCCATACGACCACACTTAGCTCCATCAGTGTCATTTCCCAGCCCCTCATCTCATCCACCACACACCACAAGCTGCCACTTGTCACCATCTAGGTACAAGTCATGCTTTGGTGTCCTTGGTACCCCCTATGTCCCCCTTGCACCATTTACAAACTCTCACTCACTCCATTTTAACCTCGGTTAAGTGTTGCAGTTACAAGGTGAGTTAAAAACACATTTAAATCATCCTAACTCCTCATTCATCAAACATTTAGCCATTTTTCATGCAGGTTGTTGTTGTAACATCCTCAAACACCATTTTCACCCATATATGCTGCCAAAATTTTGCATAACTCCATAACCATCAAAACGAGGATTTGATCATATCTCATCATCATGGACAGCGGTTTGCCTCGAAAATTTGCAGAATCTCCCTCTCCAAAACGCCTTTGGGAAGACATTTAAAGCAAACTCAGTGATGCCATGGATTTTTTACAGCAACAAACTGAAATATCAAACCCTAAAATCTACTTTTTCATTTTTATGGAGATACAAAAGACGGAAAATCATGAAATTGAGCGAAGGTCCTGGTGCAAAATAGAAAATTTTGACAGTGGTTTTCATTTGCAACCCGACACGGTAAGTGAACTTTCTAAAAATAGCAAGTATTCAAAACAATAGGGGGCTAATAATAGTAAGTTCCTCAAAATAGTGAATTCCCAACTTTTGTAATATCCTAAATAAACAAGAAACATCAGAAAAGAAGAATTCATAAAACTTACTAAAAATAGCAGTATTCAAGGCTATGGGCATCTAAAAATAGCAAGTTTCTAAAAATAGTAAACCTTCAACAATCACAATAATCCAAATGAGTTAGGGACATCAGAGAGCAAAAACAGTGGACACTTGCTAAAAATAACAGCCCTTGACCCTACCTACTAAAAATAGAAAAGTTCAAGATTTGAGTTCAGAAAGTTGTGGCAACTCCCATTCTGCGTATCTCTTTGCTTTTTGCCACCATTGCAAGGCTGGCAAGTTGTCTCGTGGTCCTAAAGGAAAGAAAACCCTCCGCAGACTCCTAAAACATTAGTTACGAGGTGATCTCTGCAAGGCACAACTTGATGCAAGAAGTCAGATGATCCAACTCATTCCAATTATGACAGAAGAGGGCTTCCTTCATCAAGTCAGGTAGTTTTTTGTTTGCACAAGTGCAGTTTTCTCACACTTCTCCCTTCGGGACAACTGATAAGGCCACGAATTCCACTCATTTACAAGAATCTTCAAAAAGAAAGATGATGAAAAAGAGCACACAAAGGTTCCCTATTCTAGGAAGCTTCATAAGAAGGTCAGAATCATCAAAGATCCCATAGAGCCTCTTGAGCCAGGTGAGATTGATCCATCACGGCCTCCCATTCTTCATCAACATCCAAGTGTTTCTTTCTCGGTGGCAGAACCTTCCCATAATGAGCAAAATATGATCCCTCACTAGGCTCTTGAAAGTGTTCTTGTGACTAACATCATATCTCTACTCCGAAAGATGCATTCCCATGGATTCAAGAGTTGTCGTGAGTGAAACCGAACAACAAGTCTGCAATTCCTGAATTTGGAGCCATCACAAAAATCTTGAGATCAAGTGAAGCAAGAAGGCATAAGTAACCTCTCGTTTCTTCATGGAACTTTTAGTGACCAGTATGTAGAAATTGCCCGACCAAAGGTTGCAAAACCTATGAAAGAAATGACTTAGGGTGACTACAAGATGACAAAGATTTCATTGGGTCAAGCTACACATGAGGGTGATGCACATATGTTCAAGGAATCTTCTACCCGCATACTTTCTCGAAATGAGGAGTACAAGCAAACAATGGAATAGAGCATTGGAAGAGCAAGTGAGAGCTTATGCAAACATTTTTGGATCCTAGTGCAAGTACCACCTCCTCCCATGGAAGCTATCACTCCTATCAGTAGCTTCGACCCCAAAACAATCAAGAAAGCTCAAGGTTACTCAATGCAGGGAAGGGCCAATGACAGGTGGGTTGAAAATATTCTTGAAAAAGGAAAAGCATTGTTGCCAGAGGTTCTCTCTTTGTTCAAATATGTTCTTACCACCATTTGAAAGTGAAGAAAACAAGGGAGGAGATTGAAAAAGAGATCCATTGGGATAGTGTGTTCCCACATCGAAATGAGTTGCCTAAACTCCCACACTCTCATGAGTAGGAATATGTTAGCATCTATTGCTCGAGAACTTGTCCCCAGTTTGGATCTGCACTCTGAATGCTAGATATGACACGATAAAAGATGCCATCTCAAATTTGAATGCAAGTGGGCAACATGCCTTCAATATTCTAGATGATGTCAACAATTGTGTTCAGGAACTTGGATCCCTTCCACTCAATGAAAATTCATTGTCGAAAGGACTCATCGGTTCTTTCCAAGAGTTAGTTAAGGAGGCAAGTGATCCTCTCTCCTTCAACGAGGATACTTTGGAGTCCCTTTCCAACATCAAAGAGGCTCTATCTCCAACATTGTGGGAAATCATAAGTTATGGTTTGATCAATGCAAGGATATCAATGATGTTTTCAAGATTTGGATCAAGTGTTGAACCGCATATGTATTTAGAAGTAGAAAAACTAGCACTTCATGCGGCAGCCCGGTTCAGTAGAGAATTCAAAATATAGAATCTCATTCCAAGAACTCTCCCTTAAGGGTAATAAATGGCTAGTTCATCAGCAAAATTTTCATCTTCATCAGATTGGTCAACCCTTCTCTCTCTTCCTCTTCTTTCTTCTCTCTCCATATTCTAATTCTTCAATAAGAATTTACTTTTTTCTATTTCGTCCTATTCACTTAAGTGACCTCTAACATTAACATTGTAATAGTCTTTTTTCACTAATGAGGAAAAGACTCTTAAGTGATGAAGGGCACTTAAGTGACCTCCACCTGATTTTTCACTTCCCTTCATCACTTTTGGACAATTTGAGTTGATATCAAACCCTTCACTTCCAATTGAAGTGAAAGGGCATAAGGGAAGTGATGAAGGTAACTTTTGGACAATTTGAGTTGATATTATTGGGTGGAGGTCACAAGTGATGAAGGGAAGTGAAAAGTCATGTGGGGGTAGATGAAGAGACATTTTGTATGCTATAAATTGGAATGGCTTCTCCATTCCAAAGGGTTGACAATTGTTGATTGATTGTATGTTGTTGAGATTTACCACTACTACATCAAGCAATAAAAGTTGCATTTCTTCTATTTCTATGCTTATGTTTCTCATCTCTCTCTCTACTTTCCAACTTTGTAAGCATGGTAATCTTTCATAACCAAGAAGGAACTTTGTGTTCTTGATCAATGACCCTACAAAACTCTATCTCTAGTCTGTTAGTTTTGTTGATTGCTCACATTGTTGTGTTCTTCTAATTGAATGTGGACCTACTTTGGTTGATGTATGTGAATTTTGTAAGCCTACTCACAACATTAACCCTCTCTCCTTATTTCTCCAACTCCCCTTTACCTCCCTTCACAGAAAATTCCTCCCTTGTACTCTATACAAGCACTTTGCCACAAGTTTAGTGGAGTATTCCTATGTGATCCCGGCCTAACGGCCAACCCACAACTTTAATTAGTTTATATTCAATAATGGGAGCCTCCCATACACAAGGAGGGGCTTAGCCCCGTGACCGTTGGTGAAAACCAATAATTTTTTCAAGCACGACAACATTTATCCATCCACATTACATAAAAATAATAGAGGAAATAAGTGATTACACCCAATTGCAATTAATTTTATGACAAGTGAGCAAGGCAACCACAAACAAGGGCTAAAAATAGCTCATAAACCTCTCCAAAATCACCAAATTGTAGATTCCGGCCTTATAAAATATGAAGAACAATAATATCAACTCAAATTGTCCAAAAGTGCTCTAGATGATGATATCAAACCCTTCACCCAAGCAAGTCACCTAGGGTTAGAAGGGAACAAATAAATATGAAATCTTCCTTAAAGCTCACTTGTGACTGTGTATGAAGCCACCAATGCACAAATGAGCGTTTCCGTCCCCAAGTGTGATTGTATTTAATGGTTTCGTCCTCAATAGGTGACCAAGAAAGGTTTTCGTCCTTCAATGGCAAGAAGAGAAGCTACACTTGCTCCAACTCAAAGTAAATATCAAAATAGATGAAAGATGATAATCCTCCTCCATTTGATCCTCCTTAAGTACCCCTTCTTTGGCGCCAAGGATGAATTAGAGGTCTAATCCTCATGGCCGACCTCATAATGAAGAAATAGAGATTCTCCTTGCTTTGTTTGACAAGTCTTCTTCCCCAAGTCGAACCATTCCAATGCCATGATTAGGAAATGAAATAATTAATTATGAAGGTACATCACTTATAACCAAGGCAAGTTCCCCTCCTTTGCTCCTTCCTCGATGCCCATAGGAAGAGGAATGGGCATAAGGTCTTCCATAGTGACTAGCTTGGAAAAGGGGACATTACACCAACAAAGCATACCTTAACATTCCTTTGTAGGTTATTATAGGTGGTGGAGCACTTACGCAAAGGAATTTTAAGAGGAAATCATCCTCATACATCTTTAAAAGATCATACCAATGGTGTGTGAGATATGTTTGTGGAGTTCAGCTGCCCACAATAGAGGATTCGCCATTCTTCATGCCAAAGTAAGCATGCCTTCACTTCCTAAATTGTAATTGGTCTATCAAAAAACCATCTACACACGGCAACAGGTACAAGAACGCAAAATTCTCCTTGCATCCATTTTCTTTGCTATCATAGGAGAAGAGATTACAACTTAAACATTGTAATGCCCATTTTCATGATAATTGTCTCCGGGCTATAGTTAAGCCAATTATAGGAATTTTGCTCTAATACCAAAGTGTAACTATACTCATATAATAGTATTAGAAACCAAGAGAGAAGCATACCCAAGTTAGCCTTCTTGATTTCATTATACTCATATAGGATGTTGAAGTATTTCACTCCCTTAAAAATCCTAACTTGAATGCAAAATGGTTTTACCTATTCCATTAGGAAAAAATATTGGAAAAAAGATTATCCGATTAAATCAAGTTTGTGGGTTATTGGTTCTAGTTATATTTCTCTTTCATAAGATATCCTTTGAACAAACTTGTAAATTAAGTTAGAAGTGTAAACAAGAGAAAACTAATCGCCTTGCTAAGTTAGATTATTGATTCCATTTATAATTCGGTGTATAATAGATATAGTTGTTATAATTCATCTAGGAGTTCATTTTTAACATCATATAATTGAATAGAAATTATTATTTTAATATGTATCAATTTTATTAATATTGTAAGTAACATATAACATACACCAAAGTTTTAAATATAGATGATAAAAGTTCATTAATTTATATATATAGATATGAATTTGCTTGTATATATTAAAAAGAAACTTTTTAATAAAAATAGGGTTAGGGCCGCGTCCGGCCACGACCCACCCCACAACAAATCCCAAGCGGCTAGATTGCATTGTGTAAGAGTCTTGAACAGGGTGAAGCCCTATCCCGTGTCCATCCCCGCAACCCCACCGGCCTCTGCGCAGAACTCGCTTCCTCCGCCTCCCCTCTACTTTAGGGCACGACTCTTAGTTCAATCTCGTGCCCAATTGGGCCTTGCCATTCATGTGGCCCCCATGGCCGCTCCTCCCTCTCGCAAGTATATATAAATCCCTTTGAAATCTTGAAGTCGCTCCTCTATAGCCCAAACCTACGCTTGTAACAAAATTGGGAAGAGAGAATGAGGAAAATGAAAAGGAAAAGAAAAGAAAACAAAGTTACATAGTCATAAGGCTATATTTCATGGATTCTAGAACCCTAAGATCGATGGTGGAAATCAAATTGATCCAATGGCTTAGATTTAACCTTGCATTTATATTGGACTTGTCTCCCTCTTGCCTTAGTTGACTCTTCTAGGTAACTTAAAGTTAATTCATAAATATCTAATGGTGTTATAATAAGCTTTGCTTTAGTATATGTGTTACCAAATTGAGTAAGGAAATGATATAATTAAGAAAAGTTTTATAAGCTAAATAGTAAATATTAATAAATTCTCAATTTGAAAAGCTATAATTGCTAGATTCTTATAATGTGATGAAGATAATTGGTAAACATTACATGATTGGTTTGAAATGAAATAATGAAATTATAACGTTGAAATAAATATGGAGTCCATTACCCAATGAAGTTGATTATCGCCTCGTTGTGCCGCCCTTTCTCCGCGAGTTTTCCTATCATTCCTTTGAATCCACAATTTGTTAGCAGAAGATCAACCTAGTTTTTAATCATCCCTAAGGTTATCGGCTTGGCCAATCCAACCGAAAATCGCACCATGCGATAAGTCGTAGCAGCACAAGCCATTGGCACCACTTAACGACGCTGTCAAGCATTTTGGATAAAGTAATACCTAGATCTTGTTCTAATTAATACTTTAAAAAAATATATTCCATAATTTTACTGATATACGAGTTTAGTTAAGCGTTTTAATTTGGGGCCCTACAAACATGATCCTATAATGTCTTTAATTCCCATCTTGAACATGATCCTAAAATACATCTTTAATTCTTTTCAAGTTTGTGTATCTTCCATCTTTCAAATGGAGACATGGTATTAGCAGTATGTTTCCTCTTTAGAAAATTGAACAAAAACATAGATGGCTTTTTGTCTCCATCCAATTTTTGTGATGTAATATATCCCATCTTTTGAAGTGGTTGTTGCAATTAAGCTAAATCTTCTTTGGTAAAGCAACATGGTAACTATTAGATTCCAAATCGTGTTTCCACCTCGAATGCAATCCAGGATTGATTTTGCAAGCTTAAGAAAGGAGAGTAGTTTTTGAAAGGCATACATTTTTTCATGCTCTTTTAAGGCTTCAATCTCTGAAGTGACATATGAACATGTAGATGCGATTTATTTACCAACAAAAGTAAGGGCTTTGTAATTATTAAGTATGGATACTAATTGACATCATGAGCCATGAAATTGAATAAAACTGTTTTTGAAAGGGAGCTTATTCTATCTCCCACCCTTGGGATTTAGACAGGGACAGAAGAATTGGTATGTCTGCATGATTACTGATCAATCAACAACCTACTCAACAATGAAATAAAGAGGACATTGTTGGATGTCTATGTCACCCGGATAAAAACATAGATGCATCTTAAAATAGATTTTCCAAACGGATAAAGAGAGAAAAATTCATACCAGTTCTACTTGTTCCAAGAGCATCATTTTCACCATGGTTCTGTCGATGAGCTAATGTTTTAAGCGCATTATCCTCAGCAATACACCCTGGTCTAGGTCGTGCAGAAACTCGACAATACCCATCTAAGTCACCTGATTAAAAATTATGTTGCACTAAGTAATAACCAAGTAGCTTAAAAGATATTCAATTTAAAAAATTGAAATTATATCAATCTTTAAAAAATATTCTTATGGAAGATTATACATTTGGTTATTAAATAATTTATGAACAAGTAAAACAAAAAAATGCTTAATTGGTGTTATTTTGGGTCCCAATCCCTACCCTAGTGCCCTTAATCTTTGAAAAAGAAGAAAACGGTGTTACATGTACAAAACATATGCATGTGCATGTGTGTGCGTGTGTGTGTGTAGAGAGAGAGAGGGGGAGCAGTGGGAATTACAATATTTTTCACAAATTAATATATCAACATGCCAGTAATAGAATGATTATACCTTTGTGTTTGTTTTCTGTCAAATATATGAATTTGTCTTGAATGCAACAACATGAAGTCATTTGTCTAATTGCCACAAATGTAATTTCAATCTTAGTATGTCAATACTTCGAACATAACTTCAATGTGCACATGCTATATTTTTTTAATATAATTGCATCAATATTTTCTACAATTATAAAAATTGACAATTAAAGAACTTCAAACATGTTTATGTTTTAATTAACATAAACTGCAAAGTACAAGGCAAATGGATATGAGAAGCACCACACTGCCTAGTTTCACAAGGAAGAAATGCTCCTTCACAAGATTATGGAAATCAACTCCATACTTCAATGTGCATATGCTCTATTTTCTGAATACAACTACATCAATATTTGCTAATACTATAATTGGCAATTAAAGACCTTCAAACATGTTATGTTTATAATATTATTGTACATAATATTTAATCCAAGGTGTAGGCTGTTGTTTTGTAGCTGAAGTTGAACAGTCATCTTAGAAGATGAACCGAACAGCCAAGTTCGTAGTTATATAATTGTATCACTTTCTCACTTTGCAATGGATGAATTCAATTTTGGTTTGCACCAATTTTATTTTCCAATTTATGCAGTTTATTCCTGGCACAACATTGGTATCAGAGTACAGACATTTTCATCCTCCATTCTTTTCTCCTCCCACTCCAATCTCTATTTTTAATTTTTGACATGCTCCATGAATTTTCAGAGCAGTCCCGCCTTTGGATTATCTGAACTGCCATTTGGTCTGATAAATCTAGATTTGCCTTGCTGCACTTCATTCTGCTCCTTTAATTGAGAAGTGCATGTACGCATGTTTGTAGCAGATGCTATTTACAGATGTTGAGGCAGTCCAACTGTCTGCAGGTATGAGCAGCGCTCAAGGTGATAAGAGTAAGCACCAGGATCGCTGAAAATTTATCCAATACCAAGTCCAAAGAACCTGCATGATCAAGAGTAGTGGAAGAATCCAAAATCCTGGTAAAAGTGACAAGGAAAAGAATCTACATCTAAATTTTCAGGAAAAATAAATTTTCCAGCAGTATTTGCTTTTGGCAGTGCGTGGCCATTGAGATTCTTTGCTTGAGGCAAGCTTGAAACAAGTTTGCTTTTGCGAGCATTTTTGTGCATAGCTGGCATATGGTGAGATGCCTGAGATTTGGATCTTCCCGTGGGGCGCAAGGGGTTGCAGGTTGGATAAAGTTATCTTTAATTTTTTTTTTTTTGAAGAAAAGCCTTTTGGAAAATATAAATATTTGCTTTGTAGGATACAATATTTTCTTTGGTGGAATATTATTTTTGACTTATTCAAAATTTTTAAAAATAAGTCAAATTTGATGCTTGTCAAACTCAAAAATCAAAAATTGCAAACCAGATTGCAGTGTCCGGTATATATGATGCCTCTGGTTCATGTTTACGACTAATGTCATTGCACTTGAACTACTTCATTTAATGCCTAATATAGCTACAACAACAGTGTCTAGGGCTTTGACACTATAAATTGTTGGTAAGAAATAAGAATAAAGTTTTCATTTTGCCATTTCAATTCATTACCCATTCGCTACCATCGCTAGACGTAAATCCCGACAATTGGAAATTCCAAGTACATAGAGAAGTTACTCCCATGTACAAGGATTTCTGTCTAGGCAAGGTATTATTGATAGGATGAATCATTTTCATGTACTACCTAAGTACCGCATACCACTCTGCTCTCACGTACTTTCATATCTCTTTCACATACCATCAAGTATATCGAAAAAAGAGTTTCTTCTAAGTACCAACAAACATATAAGAAGGGCAAGCATATCAAGAGGTTTGGGGAACCTATTAGAGTGATAAGGAACACATCCATCTTTCCTTGATACAGAATTATTCAATAAATTCAATTTTTGGCATAACACTAACTTGGGCAGGACACCTAGTTAGAATGGTCCAGACAAGTTCAATGTAATATATCCCTTTTAAGGGCTGAAACTGAAAAGAAGAAAACCACAAAAATCCAAGTGAAGTGAAATCTGATTTTTATAACAACAGTTGTAATATCTTTTAAAACCCTAGGGCGAACTGTATAAGAGCTTAGAATTCACCATACAACCATGCACAACAACTGAAAAATACTTCTAAATGATTATTTCAATCACGGCAATCAATATCCATCCAATTGGCAACAATAAATGGAGAAAATCAGCGAATATATACTGTTGTAATTAAATTTATGACAGTAGCAGGACAGCCACAAACAAAGGCTGAAAATAATAGATAAATCCCACCAAAAATCATCAAAATGTAGATTCCGACCTTATAAATTATGGAGATTCAGAATCTAAAATCAGATATGAAATTTGTGCCCTAGAAAGCACCAAACCCTGGTCGCTCTCCTAGGGAAGAGCTCCAAAAATGATGTAAATTTTTTGCAATCCTTCTTCTTGATGTCTCCAACCCAAATCAGCAAGCAATCCTTCAAGAGATGTCTTCAATTCACCCACATGGAGAGTTTTCATTCTCCACCAAGCCACAAGGAAGGTTTCCATCTTCCTTGGATGCCACACAAGAGGGTTTTCATCCTCAAGTGGAAAGTTATTGAGCAACTTGCCCAAAAAACCAATTGTAGATAAAATGCACCAAAAGATGTGATGCAAATGAAGTCCTCTAATCCCTTTTATATTCCTTCCTTGGCGTCAAAGGCCAATTAAAAGAAAACCGACATCTTAAGCTTCACTTAATCATTTAATTGCTTCTTTGTTCTCTCCAAACCCAACCGACCTGCCTCCTTAAGGAAAACACTGAAAGAAAACATTAAATCTAATAAAAGAAAACTGAAATGAAATACAATTCCTTCCCTTGTTCATTCATACTTCTTTGCCACGGAAAGGGAATGGCAAGAAGTCCACATTTAGGCCTTAATTCAAAAAAGGGGACATTACAATCCTCCCTTCCCAAAATTGCTTGTCCCCAAGCAATTGCAAGTTTGGATGCTCTAAAATTGTTGCACTTTCCCATGTAGCATCTTCAAGGGGCAAACCTTTCCAATGAACCAAGTACTCCTTGATGCTTCGGTTCCTTAACTTCCTTTCTCGGACCTCCAAAATACTTTCCGGAATTAGAATCAATTTAACCTCCTCATCCAATGGGGCCAACTCAAGAGGAGTAATGTGATGTCCTAGTACCTTCTTGAGGCATGAAACATGAAAAACATTATGTATTCTACTGTGTTCCGGAAGCTCAAGTTCATATGCAACCTTTCCCACCTTTCTTTTTACCTTGTAGGGGCCATAGAAACGTGGTTTCAAATTTTCTGCACCACTTGGTTTGAGGGAAGATTGCCTATAGGGCTGCAATCTCAAAAACACCATATCTCCTTCCTCAAAAGATCTTTCTTTCCTATGTTGATCTGCATACAACTTCTGCTGATTTTGGGCATGTTGGAGGTTCTCTTTGAGCTCTTTCATGATATCATGACTTTGTTGGACCAAGTCTTTGGCCCTTGGTACTCTACTATCCGTCATTACCAAATCAACAAAGGAAAGAGCATCATAACCATACAAAGCCTTGAAAGGAGACATACCGATAGACATGTGAAAGGTGGTATTGTAACAAAACTCAGCCATGTATAACCATTTTACCCATGTTGATTGCCACCCATCAATGAAGCTCCGTAGGTAGCCTTCTACCCATTTATTGACTATCTTTGTTTTCCCATCCGTTTGAGGATGGTAGCTAGAGCTAGGAGTGAGTTCGGTACTGTTAAGTGAAACAACTCTTGCCAAAACATGCTCATAAATCTGTTGTCCCTGTCACTCACTATATCCTTGGGTAACCCATGAAGTCTAAACACTTTTTGAAGAACACATCAGCCACTATAGGTGCATTGTACTTAGCTGGAAGTGGACAAAATGTGCATATTTAGTGAGCCTATCAACCACAACATATAGACAATTCTTACCTTGAACCATGGGCAGCCCCGTGATGAAGTCCATAGAGATACTTTCCCATTTTTGAGTGGGAATGGGAAGTGGTTGTATGAGCCCGACTGGAAATGCATGTTTTGCTTTGTTTTGTTGGCACACTAGTCACTCCCGGATGTATTGGAGTACTTCCCCTTTTAGACCCTTCCAATAGAATCTTTCTCTCACCTGTTTGTATGTTTTAAAATAACCTGGATGACCAGCTGATGGGTCATCATGAACAGCCCTTAATATCTTACTCTTCATCTTCGATTCGGGCACCAAATAAATTTGGTTCTTGTAAAGAATGAGCCCATCCATAACCTTGTACCTTTCATCAATCATTTCACCTTCAAAAACAACATTAGCCAACTTGTTCTTTACATACTCAATTGTAATAAAAACTTTTGCTATGCTGATATCTTAGATAAAGAGCAAAAATATGATTTCCGTGACAAGGTATCTTCTACCAAGTACTTGACTTGAGGTGTTTCGAAAGCATACCTTGTAGTGTAACCTTCTTACCCTTGTCCATAAAGCTTATTTCCATGTTTTGGTAATTGAAAGTGAGTTCTCCCAATGAATGCAACCATTGAACCCCAAGCACAAGATCCATATCAGCCATGTTAATTAAATAGAAATCAACACATACCTTATGTTCTCCTAATGTGAAGAGGAGTGGGAACACTTCCTTGTGCATGGCATAGAGTAACCATCTGCTATCTTAACCGTGAAACCTTTGAAGTCTTCTACATTCAATTCCAGCTTGGTCACCAAGCACTCATTAATGAAATTATGAGTGGCTCCGCCATCAATCAAGACTATGACACTTTGCCCTTGTAGTTCACCCTCCATCCGGAATGGGTGATAACTAGGTGCACCGGACAAGGTAGCAAGAGTGCCATCAAAACTCTCTGGATCTTCTTCCAGTATATTACCTTGCTTGGCTTCATCCACATTATTATCATCATCCTCACAATCTGAAATTACTTCAATATAATGCACCTTACCTTTACCTAAACAATAGTGTCTAGGATTCCATGGATCCTTGCAAGAGAAGCACAAATTCTTCTTTCATAGCTCGTTTCTAGACTCTCCTTCATTGTTGGTTTTGGGCAGCTCCTTGTGAATAATAGGCATCCTTTGGAAGGGCTTCCTTGGCTGGTCCAAGGGAGGGTTTCTAGGCTGTCCCAATGATCTATTTGGCTGTCCTCCACTCAAATTACCCTTGAGATGTCCGCTGATCGTTGTTGTTTTGGGGCAGCACCTTCAAGGTCCAAAGCCTTCTTGATTGCCTCTTGAAGAGACAAAGGATCAAAGGCCCTAACCAAACCCTTGAGTGGTTCGGTCAAACCCTCAATGAAAAGAACCACAAGTCTCCTCTCTGTGACATCAGTAATCATGACGGAAAGTCTCTGAAACTCAGCCACATACTCATCCACCGTGCCCTGTTGTCTCAATTGTGCAAGTTCCCAAAAGTGAACTTCCGGGTCAACTCTATCAAATCTATCCATGAGCCTTTTACAAAACTCATCATAGGAATGGATCTCATTGTGCCCTTGTGTCACCAATCCATGGAACCACCACTCATGAGCAATCCCCTCAAGGTGAAGGGTTGCAAATTTGATGGCATCATCCTCCATCATAGGCTTCAAGGACAAATATGTATCCAACTTCTGGATCCATGCCCTAGCAGTCCCCTTGGTCGATCCATCAAAAGTGGAGAAAGTCATCTTCCCCAACACATTCGCACCTCCTTTTGTGGCATATGTTGTCTTGGCTCTGGCCTAGACCTTCCTCTGCTCATGCCAATGAACTCGGCAAGTGTAATGGCCTCACGTATCTCTCTTGGAAGTGTCATATACTCTTCATAGCTCGTGGCAATGCTTTGCCCCTTAGAGTGCCATGCATCTGCCACCGGAATGACTTCTTCCCTTTTAAGGGCTGAAACTAAAAAAGAAGTAAACCATTCAAACCCAAGTGAAGTGAAATCTGAATTTTTATAACAGTTGTAATATCCATTCAAACCCTAGGGCGAACTATATAAGAGCTTAGAACTCATCATTTTACCATGCACAATAACTGAAAAATACTTCTAAATGATTATTTCAATCACGGCAATCAATATCCATCCACTTAGCAACAATGAATGGAAAAAATCAGCAAATATATAATGTTGTAATTAAATTTATGACAACAGGACAACCACAAACAAAGGATGAAAATAATAGATAAACCCCACCAAAAATCACCAAAATGTAGATTTTGACCTTAAAAATTATGCAGATTCAAAATATAAAATCAGATATGAAATTTGTGCCCTAGGAAGCACCAAACCAACTTCAAACCCTAGTTGTTTCCCTAGGGAAGAGCTCCAAAAATGATGTAAAGCTTTTGAAATCCTTCTTCTTGATGTCTCCGGCCCTAAATTAGCAAGCAATCCTTCAAGATATGTCTCCAACTCACCCACATGGAGAGTTGTAATGTCCCCTTTTTTCCACTAGCGAGCAATTGAAGACCTTGGGCCCATCTCCGCTTCCTGTGGGCTTTAAGGGAGGATTCAAGGGAAGTAAATTGATGTTATAATTGTAATTTTCCATTGTCGGCATTTATAATTCATTGTGAAAAGGGAAATTCCCAATTATTTTCATTATAAAGTAGTTGGTTGCATTTAATGCAAAGTGCCAACTCAAAAATAGAATTAAAAAGTGCTTAATGATGTCGTCCTAGTTTGAGGAGGGAATAGTAGTGATAAATTAGAATTTAATTAATTCTAATCCTCATCCAGTCATCCCACTTTAGGAAAGAGATAATGGATATAAAAGCACACTTTGAAATGCCATTAAGGGGCTATCACCCATCATTTGTATAATTTGTATTTGGATTTGGAAGCTTATGCTCCACTCCTTCCATAGAAGCGAAACCCCTCTCGAATCCTGTGAGGATGCAAACCCTCTGTTGGAACATAATAATTAAGTGGTTTGGCCAACCCTTAATGTATATGGGTCCATTACTAATATATAGGTTAATATTTAATAATATGAAATATTTATATTTCTATTATTAAATATGCTAACCTGAGATATATACTTTAAGTTAAATATTTAATATTGTGAAATGATTATATTTCTAATATTAAATATTATAAACCTAAGTGTATGTGTCAACTATTTTATGTTGAAAAAGTGGGTGGGAGACATACCCGATCACCTTATATAAAAAGAATTTTAGGTCCTCATTTGATATATTCGGAAAATATATCAAAGGTGTGCAAATCAAGTGATTTGGTTTTACCCTTAGTAAATATGGTTTTAAAGGAGGTGGTCTTATCTTGAATGTAAAATAAGTTCTCTGAAGTAAAAGGTTATTTTCAAAGTGGTTTTTACCCTATTGGGGTTTTCCACTATAAATATTGTGTCACCTATGTTATTTATTTCATGTAAGTATTTATTTATTTACTTATGTTATGATGTAATCTTTATTTAAATATTTATTGTAACATTATGTAATATGTAAGTTGATTAAATCCGTATTTATTAGAATCCTCAAATTCTAACATGGTAACAGAGCGAGGTAAATTAAATAAATTAAGATCAAATGTTTTGTATTTTTAATTTTTTTTATTGATAAACGCTTTTGACCGGAGCTATGAACCGGAGGGTTGCCTGGGACCCCACCCATTACAGCCAATGTCCTGAGACAAGATATTACAATTAGACCAACCCAGACCGTGACCAATGAGCCCGCACCGACGATGCAATTTCCGCCACCGCCATTTTAGAGCCACCAGCTACCATGAACACCAATGCCGACGATGCAAAGTCCGCCACCGCCGAGAATAACCGTCGATCAGTAACCACGGTGTGATCAACATCGCCATCACCGATAACAACCGTCAGTCGTAACCACCAGGTGATGCAACATCTGCCACCACCGATAACCACCCCAAAGGGATCGCGCCTAGCGGGATTTGAACCTGGGTGGATCCAAACACAACCGTCTGTCTTAACCGATCCACCCAAACCCCATTGGCTTAAATTTAGGCTAGGGATGTACCCCCTAGGCGACATGCAAATACCCCACTCCACATGCCATGGGTAAATCAGGATATGAAATCCTGGGGCAGGGTTTGAACCTAGGTTGTTAGCTTTACAAGCTAAGCGCCCCACCGATTCACCTGAGGTCATCCTAAATGTTTTGTATTTTATTTATTTAATTTATACGGATTTTTCAACCAACCCGAAAGGGTATTTAAAAGTATCTGATCCCATTCTTTTTTTTTCCCCAATTTATTTTGGCATTACATTTGTGCAATTAAACTCTCGATAAATTTTTTTGGGTTTTTCAATTTTAAATCCCTAATTTTTGGGAGGGAGATGTAATATGATATGATTCTTACTTTCATTTACATTTTGTAAATTATATGGAATTAATGTTTGTTTGGAGATTGATGTGTGCACAGGTGAAAGGGGCTTCAAATATTTACTTGCGTGAAAATCACATACAGAAAAAGAAATGATTTATTACTATATGAAATAATTTTTATGTTTTTATAATTTTAAATGTTTGCAGGTTAAATATTTCGAAAGGTAAATTCATATCCATGTTCTTTGGTCCCCTCTATAAGGATTCGATTTGGAAAACTATAGTTTATAGTTAATCTATAACTATATCCTATATATTTGAAAATTATATTATTATTTTTAAATAAAAATATGTACTATAGAATAAGGTTTATATAATAATTTATATAAACATCATATTAAAATTTATATAGTTTTGCAAAAAATATATATATTAAAATCCTTAAACCATATTAAAATTACATGAGATTGAGGGAAGAGTCAATGAGACCATATTCTAAGCCTAAGTTTAAATCATATTTAAACTTAACTTATAAATCTAGGCATATATAGTTTTTTTTTTTAAAAGAAATAAACCTAAGTTTGAATCATATTTTATATATATGGTTAGTTTAAACCGCTTAAAATATAAATTTTATTAGATTTGGTTTATATATGTTTTAAAAAAACCTAAGTGCTTACTTTTTTTTTTGTAAGGGGGTCCATGTTTATTGTTTGGCCATGAAGGGATTACTTTTTAAATCTTAATACTTATTAAATAAAACCTAACATGTGTCCCTAACCATTTATATCTTATAGTTTATAAAAACTATATAAATAAACCTATTTACAAGTTTTTTTATATAAAAGTGGGAGTGGAGAATAAAATGAGATAATATCTTAGGTATAAATGTGAAACTCTCAAGTATAAATGGAGAATTAAAAAAGGGCTAGTTTATTGGTGGCCCGTGTGAAGTGTGGTAAATATTTATTAAAATATTGGTAGTTATAGCCACATAAAAGTTTTAAAGTTTTTAGCTTGCAGGAATTATATAAAATATTTTGTAATATTTCCATATTTTTAAATGTGCAGGGTAAAATTAAGAGTAAATGAAAGGAAGAAACAAGATTCATGAAAATAAAGATTTCAATTTATTTCATTGGTCGGTTGAAATTACTTGTCCCCTCCGTAAAATATGCGGAGTTAATCTATACTCTCATAAATCTACTGAATTGTAAAATTCTTTTAACTGGTCTATGTCCTTTAAACCCCTTTAATAAGGGTTGTGTTTTTAATATAAAAAAATACTATAGTTCATAATTTTTATGAACTATATGTTGTTTTTTATTTACATTCTATAAACTATATACATCTTTTTTTTAAAGTGTATATATTTTTACATTATAAATTATAATAGGTTATTATAATATATTAAAATATAACCTCCTTAATATTATACGAAGAAATTCTGAAATTTCACATTTTGAAATAAACAAGTTTTGGCTTCATTAAATTTAATGGTCAAATGACCGTCACAGTAGACCAAACATAAGACAATATGATGGTCATTTAGATGTCAAATTTAAGTTCGTAGGTTCCAGGAAACTTTTATTGTTTTAAAATCGACGGTCAAATGACCGTCACGACAGACTAAAAAATAAGCCATTATGACGATCATTTCGACGTCAAATTTAAGTGTGGAATATTTGTCTATATTTATTTTTTTCAAAAATTTGATGTTATGCATTCTTAGGGGTCTCTTCTTCACTTTTATATGGTCGAAAATATTTTTATATAAATCTGGGGTATAATGCAAAGCCCTTTATATTGCGGGTTATTATTTTGATCATGGGAGGTTAATTAGTATGCATTGTAATGACATAATTAGTTATGATTAAATAGTTTCTTTATATCTATAAAATTTAGATATGATTCTATTAAAAGTGTTATTTTTATTATCGATAAATATGTATCTAACTCTATGGTACATTGTATATTATAATAGGGTGTATTTTATAAGTTTAAGAAAACAATGACATCCAACTATTTCTGTCTTGACAAAACCCAGATCCTAAATGAAACCAACTACAACATTTAGGTCAAAACAAAATTTATGGTGAGGAAACTCTAGACGATTGTTTTTGGATCTGAGGTTGCTCCCACCGGTCGTCAAGCAACTGTAGATAACATGAATGCATTCTTGCAACAAATGCATGAGACTCTTTCTATGATTTTGCGCAATGTGAACAACGAGTACCTTCTACACATTGGTAATATCGAACATCCGAAAGAGGTATGGACACAACTAGAATCCATGCATGAAGGATACTTGGTATATCAAGGATAGTAATGAGAGTATAATACCTAAAGAAATTCAAAGAAATGATTTGTATATTTTTATGATTTCTCTTCTGCATCTTGTTTTATATCTCAGAGTTTGAATAATTCAAAACTATAGCATAAAAGGTTATGACATGTTAATTATCGAAGCTTATATGAAATGTATAGATATAATCTAGTGAAAGGTTTACATGTGTTGTCTTCTTCTCTTGAAGTTACTTCATTAAATGCTTCTAAATGATGGTTTTCATTCGATTTAATAAATAGTCATGATGATGTTTTGATGTTATAAATGTTTCTAAAACTCTTATCTTCCTAGATAAGAAATTAAATGGGCTCAATCTATGTTAGAAAATTTAAATCCTATTAACCTTAGGAAAAATGACCAGAAGCCATCATATGTACCATATATTAATTACCTCGTATGAACCTGAGCCGTGAAGTATTATAGGGTCTAGGTGGATATACAAAGTAAAATATAATGTTGATGGTAGTATTAACAAACATAAAGCTAGACTTGTTGTTAGAGGTTTCACTCAGAAACTTGGTATTGATTATGTTGAGACATTTCCTGTAGCTAAATGAATACTGTTAGAACTTTATTTGCAATTGCTGCTCAATTTGAGTGAGAAATCCACCAAATGGATAAGAAAAATATTTTTTTGAATTGTGATTTAAAAGAAGAACTTTACATGTTTCAACCTAAAGGATTTGAAGAAACTGGTAAAGAAAACTATGTTTGTAAGTTGAGAAATCCTTGTATGGTTTAAAACAAGCTCTTAGAGCTTGGTATGCGAAAATTGTTTCCTTCTTTAAACTGTTAGGTTTTGTTAATTGTTCTTCTAACAATGATATATTCATTAAGTAATAAGGCTCGCATATTATCATTATATGTATATATGTTGATTTGCTTGTCTTAGTGACAATTCTGATTTAATTCATAGGATTAAAGAGAAATTGAAGCAATACTTTGAAATGAATGAGTTAGGTCTCTCACATCATGTTATTTGTATGATTGTATTTCATTCTATTGTTATTTTTCAAAACACAATATGCAACCATTGTATTGAAAAAGTTTCTTATGATTGATTATAAACCATTTTCTACTTCAATGGAAGTTAGAATAAATATTGATCCTAAATCTGCATATGAAAAAGGTTAATCATATTTTATATACATTATTAGTTGATAGTTTGATTTATCTAACTACAACTAGATCAGATATTTCCTATACAGTAGGGAATTACTTCAAGGTTTATGCAGGAACCTTTTTTAGAGATCATTGGAATCTTGCAAAAAAAAAAATTGATATTTAAAAGGAACAATCAATTATGGGTTGCATTATAATAAGAATGAAAATGTTATCTTATATGGATTTTGTGATTCTAACCATACTGATGTTGTGTTATAAAATATATTGGATATGTGTTCAAGTTTTTGGTGGAGGAACCATTACTGGGAACAACAAATACAATCAACAATCTTCATTTCTTCTCGAGGCAAGAGAAGTACAATGGAAGAATTAAAGAAGCCATGTGGCTGCAATGGTTGTTAGTAGAGATACACATGGAAGTTAAATGAAGTATTTCTCTTCTATGTGGTGGTCAAAGTTGTATTACTCTTGATTAAGAATCCAGTTCAACATCGAGAGGACGGAGAACATTGAGATATATATACGCTTCACCCATGAGAAGGTGTAAAGTGATGAGATAAATCTCAAGTTTATGTTGATTGAAAAGCGGAGTTCTTTGATATCTTCACAAAGTCCCTGAGTGCTGCAAAGTTTTGTCACTTTCGTGAAAATCTTGGATTGTCTTGCCATTGAGAGGAGTGTGCATGACAATGTCACCTCCTAATGGAACTTGGTTTTGAAAAAGACCTTGGGCATTTGTAAAAGACCTTGAGTGCAAGTGTAAAAAAAAACCTTCGGGCAAGTGTAAAAAGACCTTTGGGCATGTATACCTCCTTGGCTTTTTTTTAAGAAAGAAGTGTAGAAAGATCTTAAAGACGGTTTTCAATAAACTTTTTAGTGCTATTGAGTTTATTGGTAAACATCGAGACAAGCATATTGTTAAGGAGGTCCTTGGTTGTAAAAAGCTCCCATATGCTTGGGTTCAATAATCTTTTATAAGAACTTGCAAGAACATGTAAAACTCACAAATCATACTTAGCCACTGATCATGGGATGATCTTTGGGATTCCAAATCCTTTTGTACCAAAAGGTAAATTGAGTATGATGAAGGTGTTATAATTCCTTCAACCGATATGCTAGCCTAAAACCTTTATGGTTTAAGGATTGTAAATCCTATAGTGTACCACGGGTAGGTAATCTATTGGCATATGTTATGTTATCCCACTTAATATTAAGGGGAGTGTTGGAACATAATGATTAAGTGGTTTGGCCAACCCTTAATGTATATGGGTCCATCACTAATATATAGGTTAATATTTAATAATATGAAATATTTATATTTATATTATTAAATATGCTAACCTAGGTATATACTTTAGGTTAAATATTTAATATCATGAAATGATTATATTTCTAATATTAAATATTATAAACCTAAGTGTATGTGTCAACCATTTTAGGTTGAAAAGGTGGGTCGAGAGACATACCCGATCACCTTATATAAAAAGGACTTTAGGTCCTCATTTGATATATTCGGAAAATATATCAAAGGTGTGCAAATCAAGTGATTTGGTTTTACCCTTGGTAAATAGGGTTTTAAAGGAGGAGATGGTCTTTACTGGATGTAAAATAAGTTTTCTGAAGTAAAAAGTTATTTTCAAAGTGGTTTTTACCCTATGGGGTCTATAATACTATATCACCTGTGTTATTTATTTCATGTAAGTATTTATTTATTTACTTATATTATGATGTAATCTTTATTTAAATATTTATTGTAACATTATGTAATATGTAAGTTGTTTAAATCCGTATTTGTTAGAATCCTCAAATTCTAACATCCTCGATAGCCCACACTAAAGACGAAAACCCTTCGGTGACAGTTGGTGGCTTCACTCGGAAGCTACACTTGAGCTTCAACTTCAAATTCTTTGAGCAGCAAGGTTCTACATCAGTGCTAGGGCACATATCTTCACTTTGGTGATTTTTGGAATGGTTTTCAGCTTCATCTACTCATTCAGAGATTTCAGGATCAATTTAGAGAGGGTTTCCATGGTTGGAAAATTATGATATTGGTCTCATTTGATTGCTGGTATTTTTATGGTCATTTTGAGTATTCATTTGTGTGGAGATTCCTTGTATTCTAGGAGTTATTGAATTTACAAGTTTCAGTTGTTTTTGTGCCATAGTAAATTCCAGAATTCTAAGTTTGATGATTTGATCACATTTTTGGCTTCTAAAATCAAGGGCAATCCAAGGAATCACTTCTCATAATTTTTATTGTTTCTATGATGGATTTTCTCTCTCCTAGTCGCTAGGGTTTGGGAGTGTTTCTTGGTCCTTTATTAATTGTTGTCATAAATAAATTTCCAGCTCTTCATTAATTGGTGAAATTGGTTGTCTTTGAGTTGTAATTGCATAAGAAAATATAATCAATATTTTGGCATCATTTTGGAGTGGATAGCATTAAGATTTCATTGGTTTTGAGGCCCACTTAACCCTAGAACAGCTTGCCCCTCTTGGGAAAATTAATATTTAATTCATATTTTTATTGTGTGCCAAGGGTTTGATAATATTTGCATTTTCAGTTGGTGGCCGCAAAGGGGTTTAGTTAGTGTTCCTGATTGGCCTCGGAAAGGGGACATTACATCATTCTCCACCAAGCCACAAGGAAAGTTTCCATCTTCCTTGGATGCCACACAAGAGGGTTTTCGTCCTATTGGGTTTGAGAATGGAACATGGATAAAACCACGGTACACGGGGACAAACATGTCCCCCTCTTTAATGGGAGAGGTTCCCTTATTGAAAGTAGGAAAACAAATGTACAAATATACAACTCTCAATGTTTGGACCCTGATATTTTGGAATGTTTTCATACTTAAAAGATTATCAATACGAAGGATTGGAAGAGTAGAGAGATGGAGGAAGGAAGAAAACAACAATGTTTTCAGGAGATATAGGTAGCAGAATATATCCTTACTCACATTGAACCAAGAAAATATAGAAAAAGATCAATCACTTCATCACCAATGTGAATCTGCAGACACAAAGTTCTAAAGATTACATGATAAAGAATTTCTGATTTCTTTTGAATGCAAAGACAAATGATCCATTGAATCGAGCAAGGAGAGAGAGAGATATAACAAAAGAAATGAGAAAGAAAGCTTTTGTATTGAATTACTTCCAAATTTACAACGTTCCTAGAAAACCAGAATCCTTTTTCCATGGCCAAAACATGTTCTTATAACAATTCGTTTACATCCATACTTTGTCCCCAAGAAAAGAATATCCAAAAGGAATAATGTTTGTTGCAGATCCGTTTTTGGAAAGTGACATGAAACAAACGCACTCATGAAAACCAGAGGTTCAAAAAGGTGAATATTTCATCATTTTGAGCATGATTACTTTAGTAGGGGGCATCTCATGATTTTCTTCTTCATGTGGTCCTGCCATTTCCACCTTTTAACCACTTTCATAGCACTCAAGTGCTTATTGGTAAGTTTTCACCTTTTTCATTGCGTATGCCCGATAAACTCTATTTTCTGATAATCAAACTTTACATCTCTTTAAACTTATCAATTTGGCTCCACAACAAACCAAAAATGCATCTCATGAATAAACGACAAGGAAACAGAGAGAGAAGAATGAAGAATGGTTCACATTTGTATCCTTTGGAGCTCTGGTTCGTTAATGTCGTTGGTGTCACCCAGATTTCACCCTGAAATCTGCGACTACCCTATCCGAAAAAATTTCGTACTTTTAAAATAATAGGTCGTTTTGTGTTTTTATTGCCTAAAAGTTCTTGTATTGCGTCAAGGTAATCCCAAAGAGCCATATTAGTTTTTTTCGCCAAATACCGGATGCCCAAAGTTGTTATATTCGTCGTCGGGATTTGTTTGCGGGAAATTTGTATTTAATTATTTTGAGCCCCATATGAGGCTATTTCATGCTCTGCTTTTAACTCCGTTATGATCAAATGTGTCATTACTCTTACATACGGAAGGGTTTTAACTTGGAATAAGTTTTGGGTTTTATTTGTAACTTTTGGCAATTTTTTGTGTTTTTGTGTTGTCCCGTTTCGTTTTCATTGAAATTTCTCTAGAACAATTCTTTTGTCGGGTAAGCCCAATTTTTGGTCTGGAGCAGAACATATATGCACATTATGCCTTGAGGAAGTCGCCATCGAAGGTCTGGATCACCGGGAAAAAGCGAAGTCATGCACGGAAAAGCCCCTGCGGGGATGGGCGCATTTTTGGAAAACAAAGGATTTAAGCTGCAATGGGAAAAATAGAAGCCGCAGGTAGGGTGGGAATTTTATACCTGCCTAGCAGGGTACTTTTTCCCGTGTTATAAAATTCACTTAAGCTGCAGTGGGAAAGTTAGAGGCCGCAGGGCAAAGCGGGAATTTTCAGATCTACCTAGCAGGGTACTTTTTCCCGTGTTATAAAATTCACTTAAGTTGCAGTGGGAAAGTTAGAGGTCCGCAGCAAAGTGGAATTTATTACCCGCCAGAGGGTGAAAATTTCCATAATAAAATAAAAGAAAAGTGACTTAAGTGAAATCATGAGATTTTAGAACCTGCCTTGCGCAGGTAAATAATCTCATTGTCAAAGTCAAATCACTTAAGTGGATCATGGGATTTTGGTACTGCCTTTGCAGGTAAAGAATCCCATTGTGGAAAAATTCTTAATAATAGAATTATATGTGCAAAAAGTGCGCCCAAGCTTGGAGGAAGTCAACAAGTCAAAAGGGGAATAAAAGAAAGGATTAAAATGCATTAAATTTAATTTATTTAGTGGTTGCGCCCTTCCTCTCAAAAAGTGTGCCCCATTTGGGAGTTATTTAATGTTTTTAAGGCATTAAAACATTAAATTAATTTCTATTTTCAAATTGGCTATGGTGAGGCACCTTTGTGAAGCTTAAGTGAAGTGATGTGTGAAGGATTAAATTGGATTAATTTAATTTATTGGATGGTTGTCCTTAAACATGTTATTTTTAAAAGAGAAGAACATGATTTTTAATTAATTAATTGCCTTTAATTGTTAGGGCAATTATTAATTATAGAATTGTGAAGGTTATATAAGCATGGGCAGCCATATGGGTGAATTATTTGATTCACAGGTAAAGAATTGCAGCCAAGAGGAAAAGTGCGCCCCCATTTGAAGAAGGATTTTGCTCAGGCAAGGTGGCAACAAGGCTAAAAGCTTCCAGATTTGGCGCATGCTTTGAAGGAGGTTGATCTTTGTCTGCATAATTGTTTGCACAGGTGTTACAGGAGCTCAAGTGTTGTTGAAAGGATTCATGCTCTCTTTATGTGCAAATTAAACACCATTTTTGGGGCAGCGAGCTTGAAAAGTGCAGATTTTTACAATTAAAATTCACTATTCATGCTCCGGTGGCCATTTTTGTCTGAATAAATCACAGGAATTCATTACAAGTGCTTTACAAAGGAAAAGGAGCTTTATCGATGTCCAATACATTGCATATATCCTCCGAATCTGAAAAATTGTCCAGATCTGCACTAGTATTGAAGAAATCCGGCCAAGTAAGAAGAAAAAGAATTATTTAGACGAAGATAGACAAAGCTATGGCGAAGAGAGATGAAAAAGAAAGCACGATGGAGTCATGCATTGCTTCCAAACTTGCAGACATAGGAGACAGATCTAGGCCCGAAACCTCTTTCCGATTTGATTGATAGATCCAGAGCGAGAAAGACTTCACTCATGCGTGCGGTCACAAAGAGTGGAATTATCGAGTGCGGCTTTTCCATGTACATCACCAGATTGCTGCGAATTTGTTATGGAGTGCTCTTACCATCCTTCATCCAGATCAGTGCATGATACTTCGGAAAAGACAATAATTTGTTTGGACGCAAAGTTCATCAATTATTGTTTGAAGATTCCAGTGCGAAAGGTGGTGACTTCCATTAGCATTCAGGATGCCGACAATAGATGGGAGAAGCATAGAGTTGATTGCGTGAGCATAATGAATAGCCGATACATGAAGAAGCCTAGATCTCCTTCAAAGTTCCCGAGAACTCTTCCACGGTCCAATTTGGTGCAGGAGGTAGATGATGTCGTCAAATTGCTATGCAGGATGAATGGCGAAGCGAATGCCTACACTTTCCGTACATGGATGTATGCTTTCATCAGGACCATTGAAATCAACAAGGTTGATTCTATAATCAATTGGTCGGAAATTATTAGCAACATGGTGAGCAACTCCGGAACGTGAAGCGTACTTTCAGCTTCAAGATGACTTCATACTTGGTGTATGCTGCAGCTTCATAGGGTGTCTTTTCCAAGCTGGATAGATGTGGTGTTCTTTCCAAGGACCCCATTTTCGAGTGCTACCCGCAGCTTACTGCACCTGCATGCGAGAAAGACTTCAAAGTGATCAACGATGACTTCTTCTATGATTTCATCCGCAAAGCTAGACAAAGACTTGAAGGCCAACAGGTAAGCAAGGAAGCGTGGGAAGTGTGTCAAGATTGGCGATCTATTCATTCAATTTGCAGATTTCACATACTTGAGGTTACAGGATTTTCTAGAGAACCAATAAAGATGCCCAGGAATCCGAATGATAGATTGATTGCCATGGAGCTAAGCAGGCAACTTGTGGAGTTACACGACCTTCAGTCAAAGCGGCACAAGTCTACGGGCTTCTTCCCAATCATTGTGGGATATTATGCGCATTGCATTAGCATTCATAGAGCTCGGGGGATGGAGGCGCAAATGTTATCTGAGTATGAGCAAGAGTTCTTCCCTGCACGGCTAAACTTTGATCCATTTGGAGTAGCCAGGAAGACAATCTCCCAGGAGTACGCACATGTGTCTTCATTAGAAGATTTACGGATGAAGTGCAAAAGTGAGTATGAGGTTAGAAGAGAGATTTCAACAAGCTATCGATAAAGCAAGTGTTCGACTTTGGACTAGCACAGATATATGGGGATCTTAAAGATAATGGGAATGTGGTACTTGACACTTACCATCAAATGGGACGAGATAAAGCCATACTTTGTAGAATCACATAGGAGGTTGAACACAATTGAAGAAAGGTTGGGAGTGTGTTGGTAAATACTTCAAACTGGTTGTTGACGAAGGGGTATTGCCTTGATGAAGCATTGATGAATCAAGTCAAGGGCAACTTCGGCGGAGGAGATTCCTTCAAGCGAAAGAACGGAGGAGAAAACAGCAGGAAAGTCGAGAAGTTGAAAGTGCATAGAAGATCCCAATCCAAGGAAAGGATCACTTCTACGACCATGACTTTAACTCCGGTTTCTCCAGTACCAAGTACTTCACCAACTATTGCACCGCAAAGGCGGACACTTCTATGCCTCCACCGAATCCAAGTGACATTCATCTTCTCCCTCACCACTTCGTTGGCGCTTGTTCCAGAGGATACGTTGAAGCTGCAGATGGCGGAATTCGAAAGGGATTTGTCCTTGGATGATTCAGAAGATGGCAGCCATAACACTGTGGCACTTTCTGACGGAGAGGATGCAGAGCGGAAGATGGTAGTACACTCAGCGACTTCTCATTCTCCGAGAAGTAACTTCTCGGAATGGTTGGCTTCGTAGTTGGTTCCAGAAACGAGAATGGAGATGAACTTAGAGGAGCACGACTTGCAGCTACTCCAGAATCTGGGTGGAAGAGACAGAAGGCCTAAAGTTGCCAAAGCAACTTCTAGGTTGATCATCAAGGATTCGGGAGAGAAGTTTCTTTGAGATATCAATTTTGTGAAGGAAAGACGAAGGAGGAGCTCACTACAGAGGATGTGACAAGAACTAAAGTACCCTCGGCCAAGCCACCACTGAAGGATTGAAGCAGACACGCAGACATTGATGGATGCTTTATTCCTTAGGCTTGACAGTGAAAAGGCGGAGAAAGAAGAGCTGCAGAAGCAAGTATCTCAATTATGTGAGATCATAGCCAAGGTTGTTAAACCTTCCATTCAGCCCATTTCAGAGCAGGTGAGTGATCATCTTATGTAGGAAATGGAGGACGCAAGCAATCAAGTAAAGGCTATTGACGAATGGAAGGATTTGATTATTCGTCAAGCTTCTGTACAACTTGGGAAGTGCCAGCCCGCCTAAAGGTTATGGATGATGCAGCAAATCAACTAAAGCAACTGATGGCAAACATAGAAGGCATGAATACAGTTGCAGAGAGTAACCTGAGTATTTTGGCCGAGATCAACAAGCTGCCGAGAGATGTATTGATTGCGGAACAGATTGTACCGGACGGATCAGTCGAGAAGGGGAAGTAGCTAGAGTTTGCAGTATCTTTCCGTTTGGAAATCTGCAGAGTTTTGCTGAAGAGGATGCAGGCACTTGAGAGTAGGACATCAGATTTACCAGACAGTGTCATTTCTTTCACTGAGGAGAGAGTGGACGGGAATGTCACTTCATACGTGCGGATCGTCTCAACTAAGGTGCCTAATTCCCTGGAAGGATCTCTTCTGATGATACAAAAGAGAATTGATAAAGCTACCAAGCCTTTCACGATGAATTCTATCAGTAGACTGGTGGTGCTGCAGGCAGACATTGCGAGGTTTGGGCCGAGTTTGGAAGATGTGGAAGCGTGCATCAAAGTGTTGAATGAAGGGTTGCTGCAATTTAGGACAGAGAAAGAAGCAGTGGCTAAAACAGATGGAAGGATGTTGAATTACATGTTCGACAAGTATATCCGATATCAGAACAAGAAAAAGACATAAACATTACAGCTGGCATGACTTCTTCTATTTTCTATGTTCCCGGATGAAATTGTAAAACTTCTAAGTTATTGGTTTTGCAACCATTACTTAAAGTCATGTGGAACCATTCTATTAGTTAAGTGATACATGTGTCACTTAAGGAGAAGATAGTTGAGGATGATTGCCAAATGTCATCTTTACTTGTTGTTTATGTTTCAGTTCAGTTTGAGTTTTCCATTTGTACTTTCCCTCCTACATTCTATAAGTAGGAGAAGAACCTCCGGGTTAAAGATCGATCAGAATTTGTAAGCAGCAATCTTGTGTTCTAGGCTTTACAACTTTGAACCCCGAGAGCAACTTGGAACAAAGGAATACAAAGGAGCGAGTTTCAGAGAACTTTGTGTCACGATGTACTTGTGTTTCTTGCTTTTAATCTTAGATCTCTTAATAGATCGTGTTATTTTAGATCCGGATCTAGAGCCGCCTTTGTTTTATAATTCTATGTATTCATATCTATTAAGTTTCTTCTATGTGCATGCAATTAGCTCTGCTATCTACTAATTGGGATGCACATCTTCCCATTTCTTCTCTGTATTTCCTTTACTTCCTTCTATAAAATACTTCCTTTCGAACAACGCTTACTTTGCTTTGAGAACTTCTTAGTTATGATTCATGAACTAAGTGGTTAAAGTAAAACCCCGATAGATAATAACACATTTTTATTGACAAATCGACATGGGAGCCTCACCAGTTAAATGAGGGAGATTTATGTCATGACCGCCTAGGTTATGTGCTATGCAGAAAATCTAGCCAACAAAGCGCCAAAAACCAAATGAGTGCGTTTTGGCCACTCTTTCCCTTTGTCAGCTTTGAAATTGGACCCTACGTGTGGCAAGCTCCAAGCAACAATGGGCACTGGGAAAAAATCCTCGTTTTAAGACATTTGGGAGAAAAAGCGCAATTTCTCATTTTGCTCCACCGACCCGCCTTGATTTTTAACATGAACACGTGGCACACCCTGATTGGAAATGGGGTCGCGGCTCAAATTCTCATTTTCCTCCACCGGCCCGTCTGTCCCGATTTCATTCTTCAACACATGGCATCACCTGATTGGTTGCGGGGATGTGCTTCACTTTTATACTTTATCTATTTTGAAAAGGGGAAAATTCCAACTTTTCCCCGAAAGTTCATGCCTCCGCCATTGAATTTTCAACGTAGGCCACATGTCCCTTTTTGATTCACTGTAGGCTTCAACTTATAATTTATCCCTTCACATGAGTGGGGCCGCATGGGTCATTTTAGAACTTTTCGCCCTTTGTGGAAACAAAGCTAAAATTCCTAAAGTCCTCCGCCGGTCTCGCCAAAGCGCATATGAACTGAAAAATGGCCACGTGTCCCTTCGCGTGAGCAGGCCGCGGGTCTTTTTAGAACTTTTCGCCCTTTCGCCATAATGCCTTAGAGAATAAAATGGATCCATTGCCCCAAACTTCCACCAAAACTGCTCCAGCCAATCAAGGACCCGCGGGGATACGGGGCAAATCTGACATTTTGTCCAAAATCACCAAAACCGATAAGTTCAAAAAGGAACCCGTCCGTGCATTCAATGAGAAGCAAACACGTAGCTTCACCTTCTGAGAAAGAATTTGACGGGAAAAGAACGTAGAAAATTGCAGAGAATGGGAAAACACCATTTTTGCACCCGATGAAGATTTTCTTTCTGCACAAGGTTAATATGCAAAGAATGCAAGTTTCCACGTCCTTCAAATGCATAAAAGAAGATCATAAACCCCCTCCCATCCATGAGAAATAGATAGAACGTTATAATGGCCGCAGACTGAGGAAATGCATAAAATGTCGTGGGGGATCAAAACGAGCACTTGAGGGGCTCAAAACATGAATTCCTCCATGGCAAGACTTCAATTTTCACGAAATTGGATTTCAAAAAGGGGGAAAATTGAGGGGACAACACGTCCTCAAGTGTGTAATGTCCCTCTTTCTCGAATAATTTTATCGAAGACCTTTGGCCCATTTTGTCTACCCGACGGCCAAAGGGTGAGCTCAAGGGTGACTTAAGTTTTATTAATTTTATTATATTGTGCTAAAATTAAAATAAAACATTACTAAAGCACATATAATAAATTAATAAACTTAATATTAAAATAGACTTAGGAAAGTGCAAAAAAATAAAATAATAAAAAGCACTTAATGTACTTCCTAAGGGAAAAATGCGACTAGCTCTAGAATTAAAAAATAAAAAAGAAAATACATCCCACTTGCCTTTAGGGAAATGCGACTTGGCTATGTGAGTGTTTTTTCTCTTTAAAAGAGAGTCGACTTGCCTAGGCATCATTCCAGATTATTATGATATTTTCTTTCCGGCATTGGAGCTCAGAGCTTTTTGCAAAAAAATCCAAGGACGAAAACCCTCTGGATTTCCCCTCTTGTGGACGAAAACCCCAGGAGAAGTGAGGAATTTCTACTCAAGAGATTCCATTGTTATTCACAGGTTTTTATTATTCCAGCAATGTTTGTAGAAGAAATAAAATTGCAGCAGTAGATTCCAGATTTCTTCTAGTGTGGGGCGACTCACTTTGTGAAGATTCTATGTTATTCCAAAGGTATTTACATTCAGATTTGTATTGCCATTTTTCCAGCTGCTAATATAGAGCAAATCGACTCAGTTTTAATTAATTTCCAGAAGGGTTTTTGGCAAGTATTTTCCAGTCTTTCCATATGCAGATTTCTAGTTATTTTGCAGTCAATATTTATCATTAAGAATCTGATTTTTAATCATGGCTGAGAGAGATGAAATTATTTATGAAATATTTGTGAAGGGTTATCCAATAAAACCCTAGTCGCATTTCCTTTTTAGCTATCTCGTTCTACAAATATTGTTTTTATTAAATTGTGTGAAGTGTGGATGGTATTCTATCATTATCTTCTGACATTGTAAGCAAGGATCCAAGCCAAAGAATTATATATAAAAAAATGACAACAGGGTTGGGATCTTTCAGTGGTATCAGAGCAGTGTATTCTCCCAGCCTGTGTGGGAAAGAACAAGAGTTTAAAAATAAATAAAAAATCAGACTTGAATGCAGCCAAGAGAGGTTGGACCACACAGATATTACACACGAAGACGAGCACGACTAGAGGTTGGTTTTGAAACAAGTGTTAGGGCTGAAATCATGGGTGATAGACAAGAGAGCCCTCCCGAGATGAGCAGGTGGATCTAGACAGAGAAATTTTTAGGACTATGGTAGCCACTCAACAACGGTTGATTCAGTCCATGGAGCGTATGGGATCTACTCTAGACAGGTTGGCCTTGGATAGGCCAAGAGACAGATATGACAGGAGAGATAGATCCGTATCAGTTGCCAGTAGTCACAGGAGGCACAATAGATCACCCTCAGGGATTGGCAGTGTGAGGATCTCCTCGCCGTGAGAGGAGGCACACTCATACAGATGAGAGGAGGCCTACCTAGAGACAGAGATAGGCCTATGCAGCCCAGTTTCTTGCCTAGAAATGAAACACCAGAGGTTGAAAATCCACTTGAGGAAGTGGCCTTCCAGGACAATGTTATGGCAGCCAGCGATGAGTGGAGGAGTTTACCACAGCATGTGAGGGATGCCTTTCCCCTTCCACAGTATTGTGCACAGAGGAGGGATAGCTTGAGGGCTAGACAGGATAGGAGGCCTAGAGCACAGCAGAATAGGGAGCTGAAGCAGGTTACCAACAAGGTGTCTCTTTCCACTTTTGATGGTAGTGGAAAGATCAGTGCCAGAGCTTGGATTCATAAGCTCGACACATATCTTACCCTCAAGCCTATGCAGGAGCAGGAGGCTATTTAGTTCGCCACTCTACACCTTGAGGGAGTAGCATATGATTGGTGGCATCATGGGCTGGTTACAGAACCATGATCTTTGCGGTCTTACAAAGAATTCAGCGAGCAGTTGATTGCTAGGTTTGACAGGAAGGATGTGGAGTTGTACTACAGGGACTTGGCTCAGCTCCACCAGATGGGACATGTTGATGCCTACATCAACGAATTTCAGCACATCGCAGTGATGGTTCCAGAGATGCC
Organism: Taxus wallichiana var. yunnanensis; assembly: GCA_018340775.1. Classification (NCBI taxonomy): domain Eukaryota; kingdom Viridiplantae; phylum Streptophyta; class Pinopsida; order Cupressales; family Taxaceae; genus Taxus; species Taxus wallichiana. Next base: position 433,849,286 of record CM031236.1, on the reverse strand, counting down.
GGAAAAGCGTGTGGTGATGCTCTTTATAGAGGGACTACATGATAGATTGAGGGGTTTTGTCAAGGCTCTTAAGCCTAGAACTTTGCATGAGGCCATTCAAACAACATTGGACTTAGACACTACTCCATTTCAGCCCCAAAAGAAAAATGTTAAGAATGAAAAATCAAAACAGCATGAAAGTGAGCAGCCCACTTCTTCAAAGGTTGAATCTACACCAAAGATGGACCTTGATACGAAGAATGACCTTCGCAGAAAAAACTTATGTTTTCATTGCAAAGATCCTTGGGGACCGGGTCATAGGTGTCTTGGAAAGGGTAAGATACATCTCATTGAGGTTGTTTCAGATGTGGATGATGATGCTAATTCAGAAAATGAACATGGACAGCCAGCGCCAAACATTGTAAATGATGGTAGCCTCACTTATCTTTCAAGAGCACCAAGGTATAATCCATTCATGTTTGAAGGTACAATGTTCGGGTGTAAGGTCATGGCACTTCTTGATAGTGGATCTACACATAACTTCCTAGATGAAGGTTTGGTAAACAAAAGAGGTTTGCATTGTGATAATTTTGAAGGCTTTGATGTAACTACAGCAGGTGGTCTCACTATTCCTTGCAAGAAGAAAGTAAACAAAGCTAGCATTCTATTTGGTGAGTATACACTTTGTGATGACTTCTATGTTATTGACTTGAAGGATAACAATGTTGTGCTTGGTATGCAATGGCTACATTCACTAGGAAGAGTCACCCAAGATTTGCAAGCTATGGAGTTGAGTTTCCAACATGAAGGGAAACAAGTCACCATGAAAGCACTCAAATACACACTGCCCCATCAAATGACAGCCAAGTCTATGATAGTTATGGACCAGAAATCATCTCATGAAGACATCTATGAGGATTTTTCATTACATACCAGTATGGGACAGCAAGGACATGATGAAGAGTATGGAAAATTGGGGGCATACTTGAGGAGGATCGTGGCACCAACTTTATCCTTTAATTGCTTCTTTATTCTCTCCAAACCCAGCCAACCTTCCTCCTAAAGGAAAAACTGAAAGAAAACATTAAATCTAACAAAAGAAAACTGAAATTAAATGCAATTTCTTCCTTGTTCATTCATATTTATTTGCCACGTAAAGGGAATGGCAAGAAGTCCACATTTAGGCCTTAATTCGATAAAGGGGACATTACATTCAAAACACTCTCATCTTGAGGAAAATCCTTTTCGAAAAGAAAAATATTTGCTTTAGAGGATATAGTTTTTTTTAGGAATACTAGTTAAGTTGTCATAATTGAACTATTGCATCTAACCCTTAATATAGTTGCCAAAATGGTATTGGAGGCTTTGACCTTATAAATTGTTGGGGAGAAATAAGAATAAACTTTTATTTTCCCATTTCCTTTTGTTACCCATTTGCCACCATTGCTAGACATAAATCCTGACACTTGGAAATTTTGAGTATATATAAAAGTTACGCCCACGTACAAGGATTTCCTTATGGGAGAGTATCATTAACAGGACAAATTTTTTCCACGTACTACCTAAGTTCCACGTATCACTGTTCTCATACTTTAACATCTCTTTCACATACTGTCAGGTATATTGACAGAAAGAGCATCTTCCACGTACCAACAAATATATAAGTAGGGCAAGCACATCAAGAGGTTTGGCATATTGGTCTGGTGATATATAGAAAGGGGAACCTATTAGAGTGATAAGGAACCAATCCATCTCCCCTTGATACAAAATGCATTCAATAAATTCAATTGTTGGCACAACACTAACTGGGAAGGACACCTGGTTAGAATGGTCGAAACAAGTTGAGAACACTCTCATCTTCAATGATTTGTGGTTCAACATTTGTGATGGAGACAAACAACTAGCTGAACCAACAGCTAGAGCCGAATCACAAACATGGAAGCACAAAAATTCTAAGGCATTGGCCTTGATAATGGCCTCAATTGATGGAAAAGTTTTTCGTCACATACAAGGGTGCAACACTCCATGGGAAGCAGCACAAAAGTTGAAAGATTTATATGATTCTCATTTAAAACTGGAATTCATACATTTGTAGTTGAAGTTCAATTTTGAACTGAAAGACGGTAATGTAATGAGTTTGGCTTCAAAAATTTGAGCAATCAAGCATGATGTTTAAGTTGGTGCAAAAGTTGATATATATATATGCCTTTATAAAATCTCTTCTTCCCATATACTAAGCCTATTTAAGGTCTTTATGGGAAATAAATTTCTTGTAGACCTCTCTTCTGATCAATCAGTTTTATAAGATGGCTAAAAAGAGAAAGAGACTTTGGACGAAAGACTGAAACCACTAGAGAGAGAATTTTCTATGCTCGTCAAAAGGGAGCCCTTCCAAGGCTTCCTCTTCCAAGAATGAAGGAAATGACAGAGGTAAAGGAAGATATAGAGGACAAGAAGGCAGAACTGGCAGGAACAATGTTCAACATTCGAAAAATGAAAAACAAAATTTATTTTGCAAGCAATGTGGTAGAAAAAAGAGTCATGATGCTCATGACTGCAAAACATCTTGGGACAAGATTGAATCCTATTAAAAACAAATTGAAGAAAAAAACAAAAGAAGAATGCCTCGGACCCAGACTCAACTCAACTCAAATGTGAACACATGTTTTCCATCACACACGAAGTAAACAATGCCTCAGCAACTACATCCTAATTTGATGCTTGGGTCCTCGACACCGGTGTCACGCAACATATGTCTTTACGAAAGGACTTCTTTGCGTATCAAGAAGAAAGTTGTAGACCGATATACTTTGCAAACAGAATAAGTTTGTAACCAAAATGAAAAGGGATAATTTCACTCACGTCACCAAGCCTTCTAGATTTCACTCTCAGAATTGTCCTATACCTTCCTCAACTTGAAAAACTTCTTGTCCTTGGTACTAATCTAACAACAAGGCCACTCCATTTTGCTAGATGATGGAGAAGTAAAAATCACAAGAAAATGTGATAAAGCAATTGTAATGACTGGATTTGAGGAAGGCAAGTTGCTAAAACTCAGAGGTGAGTCTTCAATTTCAAGAAACTTTTCTTGCCTAGTAAAAAGAGGAATGCCACCAAGTCTTTTTGTAGCATGCTAGATTTGGGCATATCAACTATGACAACATTCACACAATGCAAAAGAATGGTGTTGTAGGTCTACCAACTCTACCAAATACAATTGAAAATAGTGAGGCCTACATCTTGTCTAAACACTGTGGGGAACCATTTCAAAAATCAGAATGGAAAGCTAATAGAAAATTGCGGTTAGTTCACTTTGAGTTGTGTTCTCTACCAACTCTTTCTGCCAATGGTCATAAGTACTTCATGTTGTTCATTGATCACTGTAGCAAGATGGCATAGATTTACTTTTTGAAACAAAAATAAGAAGCCTTCGAAATGGTTGAAAATGAAGCACAAACCCAAATTGGGTCACTTAGGACTGTCAATAGTAGCAAGTTCCTTCAATGCAAGTTTCCAATCACAAATGGGATATTTTGAAATGGTCATTCCTTTGTTTGGGTCCTAACAATGGAACCAAATGTTGGCACAAAATTAATACAACCGAATTCCAAGCCAACATAAGCAAATTCTAACAAACGGACAAGAAAAGTAATTCTTAACCTAAACCATTATAACTTTAGAAAAGTGACATGTGATTCCTTATCTATAAGAAGGCATATTTAGACCAACACAATCAAATTATATTTAGACCAACAAAATCAAGTGTGCGTGTGCGTGTGCATGTGTGGGTGCATACGCATGTTTCGTGAGTGTGTGATGCGAGAGCATCCGGATGGGTTCACTTGCAATCTTATATCACCCAAAAACATTTAGAATTAGTTGAATAAAGACGAGTGCGATGGCACATCACTCTTGAGCATGTCGCACAAAACTTAAAGCCTTGTCTATTTTTCGTGCATGCCACGAAAGCCTATCTTAGCAATGAAGCTTTCCCTTTTCGTGCGAGTCTTAGCCATACAACATTGTCAATTTTGCGCTAACACTATTTATGCCACTTAAAACCTCTAAGTGCCACAAATGCCTAACTATGGCGCGTAAAACCATAAGACCTTGTCTAGTGCCACAAAACACTTGTTCCTTGCACGGGGTAGTCGCAAAATCTTGCCCACGCTGCGTAAGCCTTTGTTGCTGTTGTGACACATTCTAGATGCCGCCAAACACTTGTCGATGTCGCAAAGTCTTGCAATCTTGTGGGACCTCTTCCTTATGCCACCATGATTAGATTTGCATGTAACAAAATCTCGTATCAACATCAATACAATTACGGGAGGCACACGTTCGCCTTGATCCATTTTCCATGCCCAAGGAAAAACCAAACAACCTCGTAAAGCTTGATTTGATGGAAGAGATTTCATGGGAAGCTACCTACAAACCGATTGGGAAGATCAAAGGCAATCTAAGGCATTCTTAGGAATCTTTGCAAGGTATGTTTACTTTCAAAGGCATCTTTATTCTACCTCTTGAGTTGATACAAATTCTATAAATAAGGAGCACAACCATGTAAGACACCTACTGTCTATCCATCCATTCAATGGAATGTGATCGATGATTTACGCATCTATTGTGGAGTTGTTGAGTTGAGCCAACTTTGGTTATGTAAAAGCTCTAACAGAGCATACGCAAGCTTAAGATAGGTCATAGGATTGGAATTCTTAGAGAATTCTTGTAGTCTTGTCATTGGAGTGTAACGTCATTGTGACTAACTATGTAACCTTTTCCTCATACTAATAATAGACGCTCTTGTTTTCCTTGTAACAAGTGTGCCTAAGATCTCGATTTGATGGAATCTAACTCTAGATTTGTGGGCTGCTTGGTCTAAGGCATCCCTCCATTGGAACCCCTAACCACGACTACATCAATTTGTATCGGAGAAAGGATTTTTGTGTCTTGTTGCATAATTTGGTGTGTTTTTGTGTGATAACATTAGTCTAGCAAGTGATCTTTAGATTTGATGCTTTTCATACTAGCGTGTGGGTAGAAAGAAGTTGCATCCATCTTCCATCATCTTGGTTGTTGGGTAGAAGGTGTAGATTACGAGTCTTGTTGGGTGAGTTGTAGTAAGGAAAATAGTAATGGCATATAGAATGGCACCCAAAGCAAATAGAGTGCTAAGACTTATGAGACTTGGTTGAAATGATGTGAGGAGTACAAGTGTAATGTCCCCTTTTCCCTATTTTCATTATTTTATGTCGATTAAAGGGGTATGGAAGGAAGTAAATTAATAATTTTAAGTGCTAAAGTAATTTTAATTATTGGCACTTTAATTAAATTATTAAAAAGTGGGAAAAGTAAATGTTAAAAAGGAAATAAAGTGTCCCACATGGAGCGCTCCACAAGGAAAAAAAGAAAAAGGCTATAAAGGTAAATGTTGGGGCTCATTGTAAGGATCATTGGTGAATCTTAATACTTCTCTCTTGGAAATTGGAGCATTGAGCTCTCATTTTCAGCCTTTGAGGATGAAAACCCTCATTGGATCCTATTGAGGGACAAAACCCTCAATAGTCACAACACTTGGGGACGAAAACCCTCATTTGTTGCATTGGTGGCTTCATCTGGGAGTCACAAGTGAGCTTCAAATTCAGAATTTCATAACAACAAGGGTTTCATCAGTGCTAGGGCACAAATTCCAGCTAGGGCATGCTTTTTGGGGCTGCCACACTCATTTTCAGCTTGGGCGACCCATTTGGAGATTTCGGGATCACTTTTTAGTGGGTTTTTGTGGTTGGAAAAATCTGATTCTAATTTTGTTTGATAGCTGCCATTTTTGTGGTCATTTTGAGCTATCATTTGCATTTTATCTCCAAGTATTTATGAAGATATGGATTTTGAAGTTTCAGTTGTTTTTGAGCAATTAATTAATTCCAGCAATCTATATTTTATTGTTGAAGCATTTATTTTGCATGATTTCATCAAGGGTTTCATGTTGTTGATGTATTTTGAAGATTTGTGTGTGGGAAATACTAAAATCTGAATTTTACCTAGGTCACTTAGGGTTTTGGGACCTAAAACAGGTCGCTGCCCTAATTTTTGCATAAAATCAGATTGTTGTCATAAAATTCAGATTTATACATGTGGTTGTCATAAATTCCAACAATGTTCCATTAGGGTTTTGGGAAAATCCAAATTCCTCAAATTTGAGCCCGAAAGGGACATTACAATGGTATCAAAGCATCGTTCCTCCCATCCTGTGTGAGGGTAAATTCAGATTTTCAGATTGCATGAATACCGGCGAGGAAGGGTTCAAAGTATACCAAAGGACTCTGACAAAGAACATGGGGGATAAGGAACAAAGGCCTCCACCTTCCGATGAGATGAGCTACTTGCAAGAGTTGATGTTGAGGAATCAAAGAGACATGGAGCAAAGCTTTCAAAGGACAATGAGGGCTTCAATGATTGAATTGATCCAAGCCATCCAAGGTGCTCGGAATTGAAGAAAACCCTAGGTGAGGGCAGCTCTTCCAGCAATGAAAGAACTTCCATTAATCCTCCCACAAGAACCTTCGAGCTAAATTTCTACAAAGGGAAGAAGAGGAACAAGTGGAAGTAGGGCACAAGATGGAGATGATGAGATGGATTGATTCTATGTGGAATACCAAGCTTTGAGGCCAGCCATCCGCCAAGAGCTTTCTTTCCTTGATTTTTGTACCTTGAAGTCAAGGAATGGTCACAAGGGTGGAAGAAGACTTCATAATGATCAGCCCCGAAAAGATATTCAACAAAGGTTGGGGAAATAACCCTACCTACATATGATGGATCAGCAAAGTGTTCCGCTAGGGCAAGGCTCCAAAAGTTGGATACTTATTTGCCCTTGAATCCAATGTATGAAGAGGAAGAAATCATGGAGCATGAGCCAAGGAAAGAAGAAAATTTGAATTGCAAAATTGTGGAGAGAATTTGGTGGTTGAAGCCAAATCTCCGGTTGATAATGATAATGTTCAACTTGCTGGAATTTTCCGAACAACAATCAATGAGAAGCAAATTGATGGTGTTCTTGACTTCGGCGAGAACCATGTTGATGTTCCATACATGTGTCAACAAAATATGGAAGGAGTCAAAAGGGAAGATCTTCACTTGTTGAAGAAGCGAAGGCAAAGGAGGGTGAGCTCCTTGTGGGCAGCCCAAGGTATGACAATGATGACCATATTTCCAATTTGTTGTTTCCTCCTATGTCGCTGCCATATTTTTGTCATCATGGAAAATATTTTAAGAAGCATGTTAGGTCCAAAGAGACAACTTGCAGCTATGGGCATGTTGCTTCTTCTATTCAAGGCCAAGATTGCTTTGGCATGAGTGGTCTTTGGAGGATCAAGGTAAATGTCATCTCTTGCATTTGGAATGGAAGGAAAATTATGAGAATGCATATAAAGTTTGTTGAACATTTGAACCTCATTGTGAAGGATGAGATGCTACAAAATGGCTTCATCATCCCTTGCACCAAGAGGATCCAACAACTCAAGCTCACCTTGGGAAGGCACATGGTAAGTAATGATTTCTATGTTGTTGGTATTGGAGATACGGATTTGGTACTTGAGATACAATGGTTGCATTCCTTGAGTGAATTTAACCAAAACTACCAATCTATGAAGATAAGATTCAAGCTTGATGACCAAGAGGTTGTGCTTCAAGGCATGACAAATAAAGCTCCTCAAACTGCTACAGCCAAAAGGATGGGAAGAATTTCTGCAAAAGGGCAAGACATATGGGCAGCCCATGGTAAGAAAAATTCCCACTTTCAGTTTTAAAACAACAGTCACTTCATAGGAATTTTCAGCTCCTAATCAATGCACATGCTCTTAGAAGAGGCCTTCCGATAAAAGTAGATGTTGAGTTCATGAAATCAACATTTGGAAGTGAGCAAGATGGATGTTATCTTGTTGTCCAAAGCATTATAACTCAGCATGACAATGATGGTATGATTGTTGGTAGTAGGAGCATTAATGTATGGGTTTTGAAGCATGCCGACATAAGTTGGATTCCAGCCACTGTCATCTCGATTTTGAGGAAGGAAATGCATGGTTACAGCTGTGTTTGGGGCAGCATGATTGAATTTTTGGAAATCCATCCCTTGAATGAAGATTGGGAGGTGGTTGCTAGCAATGAAAGAGAACTTGCCATCATGTCTATGAGGCATGAAGGAGGGAGGTTGAAAACTCTTGTTTTCTTTAATGAGTTTGTTCTATGTGCAAGCCCAGGAAAGGAGAAGAAAGAAGGGAACAAGGAAGAGCAGCTGAATTTGTTATCAGCCCAAGCAAGTAATAATGAATATGAGATTGCAGCGGAAGATGAAGAGATGTCTCCACAAGCCCAAGAAGCACACCAAAAAAAGTTGATACGGAAACCAAGGTAAAAGAGTTGATTGACACATTTGGGCAGCTTCAAACAACATTTTTTGGACAGCCAAGGAGGCTATTACAGCAAGGTAACTCTCTTGAGTATTCTACTTTGGGTCAGCTGTGCATGGTGTTTAAGTTTGCATTTTGAGTTTGCTATTGAGTGAAGAATGCCATCAAGAGTTGGAGAATGGTGTGGGATACATCCTTCCTATTGAGGAAGTTATGAGCACCATAAGAAGATCTCAAGGGGCAGTCCACATGGATATTTATGCAAGGGATCCCCAACAATGCATGGAGGGAATGTGGGATGATGTGTTACTTCCGCCAAATGATAGAGGAAGTATATACAAGACAACCATGCATCAAATTGCCACCATTAATGTTGTTGTCATCATTTTTAGCAGCCCCCACATTATTTCAGTTGCATTCATGTGTATGGTTAGAGGATGCTCTTCCACCATAGTTGACAAGGTTGAAACGGAAAGTGAAGATGCCACATTGGAATGTGTTTTAGCTTGTCAAGCTGCTGATTATTCCTCAATTTTTTGCTCTATGACTAAGATTACAACAGATTGGAAGGCTTTTGTACAACTGAGTATGCAAAGAGAAAAGTTGCTAATGTTATTTTTGAAGGTGAAAGTGAAGAGGGCAGAATTGAGGTAGCAGCTGATTTCTTTTTCAAGGAAGTTGTTAAACTTCACAGGCTGCCAAAGTACATCAATAAGAAGAGGGACAACAGATATATGAGCTTGTTTTGGCAAGAGCTCTTTCATTTGACAGGTACAAGATCTAGATTATTGGAGCATTACAACATATTTCTTCACTTTGGCATGATGGTACTTGGGCATGAGAGCTTGCATTTGCTTGAGGGCAAACAAATTTGGGGAGGGAGGACTGTAATGTCCCCTTTTCTAAATTAGAAATACTTAATAATATTTTAAGTTGAGCCCAGATAACTCTCTATTTATGGGCAACTTAATAATATTATTATTAAAATAAATGTATTTTTAAATACTAAAGCAGAAAGAAGACCCTTAGCCTATTTTCATTATTTTCAATTGGCTAAAAGGGGGAAGGAAGGAAGTAAATTAATAATTTAATTTTAAGTGCTAAAGTAATTTTAATTATTGGCACTTTAATTAAATTATTAAAAAGTGGGAAAAGTAAATGTTAAAAAGAAATAAAGTGTCCCACATGGAGCGCTCCACAAGGAAAAGAAAGAAAAAGGCTATAAAGGTAAATGTTGGGGCTCATTGTAAGGATCAGTTGGTGAACCTTAATACTTCTCTTTGGAAATTGGAGCATTGAGCTCTCATTTTCAGCCTTTGAGGACGAAAACCCTCATTGGATCCTATTGGAGACAAAAACCCTCAATAGTCACAACACTTGGGGAAACCCTCATTTGTTGCATTGATGGCTTCATCCGGAGTCACAAGTGTGCTTCAAATTCAAAATTTCAAAACAACAAGGTTTTCCATCAAATTGGTAGGGCACGCTTTTTTGGGGTTGCCACACTCATTTTCAGCTTGGACGACCCATTTGAAGATTTTGGGATCATTTTTCAATGAGTTTTGGTGGTTGGAAAAATCTGATTCTAATTTTGTTTGATAGCTGTCATTTTTGTGGTCATTTTGAGCTATCATTTGCATTTTATCTCCAAGTATTTCTAAAGATATGGATTTTGAAGTTTCACTTTTTTTGAATTAATTAATTAATTTGAGCAGTCTCTATTTTGTTGATGAAGCATTTATTTTGCATGATTTCATCAAGGGTTTCATGTTATTGATGTATTTCTGAAGATTTATGTGGGAAATACTAAAATTTGAATATTACCTAGGTTACTTAGGGTTTTGAGGACCTAAAACAGGTCGTTGCCCTAATTTTTGCATCAAATCAGATTGTTGACATAAAAGATTAGATTTATACAAGTGGCTGTCATAAATTCTAGCAATGTTCCATTAGGGTTTCGGGGAAAATCCAAATTCCTAAAATTTGAGCCCGAAGGGACATTACAACAAGCCCGTTTGGAGGCTATGGAAAGCTGCAAAATGTAGAGAAGTAGTGGCATGATTATGCAAGCGATGATGAGTATGTCGAAAGAGTACCTAAGGAGCAGGATGCTAAAACAAAACATGTTAACAAACAATAGGTTAGATTCTTTTCGACGCTATAAGTATTCGGGCAAAGAAGCCAAAGATAGAAGTCCCAAGTTATTCTTGGAGCTTAGATTGAGAAGAGCTCATTGACTCAATCAAATAATTGGAACATTGAATACCAAGGTGTGAAAGATCGCAAGAAGGTAACATTCTCTGCACTAAATTGAAAAGTCAGCCATTTTTGTGGCGGGAACACGTGCAAATTAAGAGAGTACTTAGAGGCAAAGACAAGATCAAGAGTTGGGATAGATTGGTGACAAAGTTGAAAGCCAAGTTCATGCATGTGGATTACCAATCTCATTTGTTTGGACAATTGGAGAATCTGCGTCAAGTAGGAACTAAATGTGAATAAGTACATGAGGAGTTCTATAAACTAGCCATCAAAGCAAGTCATATGGAGGATGACGATAAAAGATCTCAAGGTATGTCAAGGATTGCACATTTTCATTGAAGACATGTTTAGCATGGCTAGATTGAGAAGGAAAAGTTCAGTTGATGAATAAGATGATCTTTATCAACAAGAAGACATTTATGAACAAGTCATAGAAGACATAAGTAGTGAAGAATCAAACCAAGAACTAGAAGAAGATTATGACTTAGAGAAATTGGTGAGATCTCGAATGCCAACTACTGATGATATAGTTAACATGGCGAACAGATAAGGTGAAGAAAGAACCAACAACAAACCTGCCGAAAGAGGAAGACGATATAATAGAAGTTGATAGCCTAGTCACCATCATATTCCTCCATCAATTAGAAAGCCATAAACACTTTCAATCCATTTTAAGAAGCCATACAAAGCAAATAAAAAATGGCTTAACGATAAATTAAGCAGCCTTCCTTAAGGAGAGAGTGAAGATGAGGAACAAGAAAGGTCATTGCCATTAAAATTCAAAGAAACTATGGCAATGAATGATTCAAGATCCAAAAGACTATGATACCCTTGGAAATTTTGAAGAAGAAGAACTCTATATCATAATGGACCAAGGTGTGGCATCAATCTTGATGAAGACGAATGGGTCCTTGCACAAGAACGAGAAGACATAGAAGGACAAGAGTTAGAGACAACTCCTATCTAAGACATCGCCAAATGCAAATTGTTATGTACTTCGGTTCCTACACCTAAAGAGTCTAAGCTCGTCTATTTAACGCAACTCATTAATGGAAGATTTTTTTATTTAATCAAAAGGCTGAATTGGACATGGCACATCAAAATCAGGATCCACCATAATGCCCATCTTTACCATCTTATTGAGTACCTTCGACCCCTACTCATACACATGGAAGAACAACATTTACATGATATTGTTGTCCATACAATCAAAAGGAGAAGACTTGAGTGGGAGTCTTATTTCCACGTCATTCCCATGTACGTTGGTGATGGTCTAGAAACCCTCTAAATTCATATAACTTCATATTTCAACCTTTAAAAATATTACAAATCAGATTTCTCAAATTCTTCTCCAATGACCCCAAACCCTACCCAAGGTAGGTCGCTCCACCCTAAATAATTACAATATCAGCTGGAAATTACAAATAGATCTTCAAATCAGCTCTTCACATCAAGACCAAACAATGATGAAGGGTTTTCGTCCTTCACCTAAGCCACATGAAGGGTTTTCGTCCTTCAATGAGGCCTCACAAGAGGGTTTTCGTCCTCAAGTGGATGAACAAGGAGCAACTAGCTCTCTATGCCCAAGTATAACAAAATGCGCCAAGACTAGCTCCAAATGATGTCTCTAATCTCCTTTTATATCCTCCTTTTTGGCGCCAATGCTCAATTAGAAAAGGCCGACTGTATAATGCAAGAAAACACTAAAGGAAATATAAAAATATTAGATAAAATATATTATAAAGATGTTCAAGGTTCTTCTCCTTCCTTTTTGCTTCTTTTCCATGGAGAAGGAATGACAAAAAGGCCAAATATCAACTCTTAAGTGGGAAAAAGGGACATTAAAATCCTCCCTCCCCAAAATTGCCCATCCTCAAGTAATTGCAAATGTCCTGGATCCCAAAAAAATTTCAGCTACTCCCATTTTGTATAATCACCATCCAAGCATTGGTAATCCACCATCTCCTTCCTGTTGTCCCAATCACCAATAGAATTTCGCTCTTTCCCTTCAAATTCAAGATGAGAGGAGCTAGAATCCCACCTCAATTGTATAAAATAGTGCAAGAGTGTCATTGTGTAGAAAATACAATCTCGGCTATAGAAATGTCTTTTTAAGAGCCAAGGCTTCAAGAAGAACAAACTGAAAATGAATAAATCAGCAGACCCCTTTGGTGGAACCATCTTCAATTTGACCCTTGGGTCAAGGTATTTGCCATCCCATCTTTCTCCCATGTTTAGACCATTGATTCCTTGAGAGAAATAGCACCATAGTGACTGAATGAGGGCTGCAAAATGACTACAACAGCCATGAAGTGTTCGGTACCTCTTCAACCATGTGCTTAGAAGCTCCTTCTTTGGTACCTTATAGGTAAACAAATGGCTGGAAAATTTGTGATCAGCAGTAGAAAGGAGAGTACAATAGATGAAATCATGACATACCTTCAAAGTTCCCCTTTCCATCCATGTTATGGGAGTTGGCCACAAGATTACAACTGATAAGACTTGGAGAGATGGCTGGAAATGTTCATACAAAAGCTTATGGCAATGTTATTGGAAATAAAAAATATGGTAGTCTTACTACCTTCCAACGGAAATCTTCTTTCCTCATTTTTACTTGATAGAATGCTCTCGAAAAATAAAAACATATTGTTGTTCGTAACTGGAAATGGCAGCCCCAAATCTGATTTTTGCAAACTCAGCCCTAGAACCATAGCATAACAACTACCAAACTGAAATCTCATGGAAAAAACCAAATTTGTGAATAGCATAAGGACTAAAATTTGCCTTACATGGGCTGGAAAATGAAGATCAATAAGCTCATTATTGAAATCAGCGAACATGTTAGATTTGAACACAACATTCTTGCATTCCTTTCTTGCCCCAAAATAAATTCTTGGAATACCAAAAAAAGTATTTCAGGTTGCATGTTTATTGTGTTCATAATCCCCACAATTTGTCCAACTCATGACTGAAAATGTGCATCCTATCATCCAATGAAGTGACAACAACTGGACATTCATCACTATTGATTAGAAGAGTTTTGAAAGTCTAAAAATTACCATCTCCAATGGTTGCCCTGAACATGCCTATTCCACCCTCAATGCAAGGTGGAACATTTTCCCAAACTTCTCCATCAAACACACCATTAGCAAACTTATTCTTTACATACTCAACTGAAATTAGTGACTTGCAATCCGCTGTAATTTTAGATAAAGAACAGAAATGTGACTCCCACCAAATGGTATCTTCCACCAAATAACAACTTTCAAATGTTTCCGGAAGCATGCCTTGCAAAGAGATCTTCTTACCTTTGTCTATGAGGCTTATCTTCATGCTTTGCTAGCTGAGAGTAAGCTCTCCCAACGAATGCCACCATTGAACTCCAAGCACAATACCCAAATCAGCCATCACATTGAAATCAGCGCATACCTTACATGGTTCCAATGCAATTTGGAGTTGAGGACACCACTTGGTATGTTGTATAGAGTGACCATCCGCTATCTTCACAATGTGTCCTTTGAAACCGTCAACCTTCAATCCCACTTGTGCCCCCAAACATTCATTAGTGGAACCATGAGTGTCTTCACCAGTGATCAAACTAGTGGCTCCTTGTCCTTGGAAGGTAGAATCCTTCACAACCTTGTTAGCATACATAATGATTTCAAAATAATCCTTCCTCAAAATATCTTTGAACCATGTGCTTGGGGTAAGAATATCAGAATCTTCCTTTCTATAATGCAAGAGGTCAACCAGAACCATGTACCCTTGCAAGGAGATATCTAATTGTCATGTGTTATCCCACAAGTTCTTTATATCATCATCTAAATTTGGCATATGACTTTTAACAAAGAATATCCCAAAAGGATATAAGTATGGCAGCAATATAAAAGAAAATAAAGTGTGATTTCCATCATACCTTGGGTTGCCCATCACACCTTGGGTTGCCCATCACATATCTAACTTCCCATGCCAGATGAGGAGTGATCCAAACATCCTCCATATTCCCAATCTTGAGACTCGGAATTTCTGAGTTGGAATCAGCCTTTTTCTCTTCAGATTCAACAATTGAAGCTCTTTTCACTTTGTCTTCAACAATATCTAAGCGATACTTGTTTGGGACACCTTCATGGTGCTTGCAGAGTCATGTACACCAATAAATGGCCCTTTGTTGATTGATGTTCTGAAAATTCCAGCAAGCTCTTCGTTACCAAAAATATGGAAATAAAAATTTTCCTTCCTTGATCCCAACTTTGGAATGCCCTGAAGATGGATGGGGGCTTCTTGGAAAAGATTATTTTTCCCTTTAGTACCCTTCATCCTCTCATCTTTGTAAGAATAATGCTTGTGATGATCAAACCCTTGCAAACACATATTGTGAGGGCAATGCAATAAATTAAATTGTTTCCCATTTGCCTCTGATTTGTAAATTGCAGCAGACAGAAAACCCTCATGAATATCATGTGAGACCTCCTTTTGAAGGGCATGCCTCTCAACAGGAACATCCTGATTTTTGGCCTAAAGAGCCTCGTGTAGACATGATTTTATTTCATCAGCTTGCTGCCACATGCAATCATTAGAACCCACAAAAACATCATTTATTTTCAAAGAATCCTTACCTTCATGCTGGATATCGGTCTTCCCTTGTTCTTGTTCTTCTTGCTCCACCATTGCAATTTGGAAGCTCTTCTCCTCTTCCTCTCTTTGTGGCATGGCATGTCTAGGCTTGGGCCTAGATCTTCCTCTATTCAACCCTATGAACTCTGCAAGAGAAATAGCCTCACGGATCTCCCTTGGTAAGGCCATGTATTCTTCATAACTCACTGCAATATTCCTTCCACCCATAGGTCTTGCTTCTTCCGGAATGGCCTCCTCTCTAGGAAGGAAAGTGGGCTTCAAACTCGATCCTCGTGCTGATCCAATGGGTCGCTTGGCATTGTTGGATCCATTCGAGCTACCTCCAACATTTCGAAGAATCGTCCTCTGGAAAGATAGGGCAAGAAAATCCATGGTGTCCGTAAGTCTTTCTTGACTGGAAATTAATTTATCCATTGAAACCCTAGGCCATTTGAGAATCCGGGCTTTGATACCATTGTAATAACCCTTTCAAGGGTTTCACACTAAATGCAGATCTGAAAATAAAATTGCAGCAGACTAAAGAATAAAATCAGCGACTTGTACTTGCACCAAAAAATGCCAAAATCACCATAAAACACCACCAATCAATTCACCACTATTTTATATATATTTTATGGAATTTTAGAAGCCAAAATAACAAAGAAACACTGAAGAATACTCTGCTGAAAATTAAATATGCATTGGAAATTGCAGCCACAAGATAAATATGAAATATGGGTCTAGAAACCCTCTAAATTCATATAACTTCAGATTCCAGCCTTTAAAAATATTACAAATCAAATTGTGAAACCAGATTTCTCAAATTCTTCTCCAATGACCCCAAACCCTACCCAAGGTAGGTCGCTCCACCCTAAATAATTACAATATCAGCTCGAAATTACAAATAGATCTTCAAATCAGTTCTTTGCATTAAGACCAAACAATGATGAAGGGTTTGCGTCCTTCATCTAAGCCACATGAAGGGTTTTCGTCTTTCAATGAGGCCTCACAAGAGGGTTTTCGTCCTCAAATGGATGAACAAGGAGCAACTAGCTCTCTATGCCCAAGTATAACAAAATGCGCTGAGTCTACCTCCAAATGATGCCTATAATCTCCTTTTATATACTCCTTTTTGGCACCAATGTTCAATTACAAAAGGCCGACTGTGTAATGCAAGAAAACACTAAAGGAAATATAAAAATATTAGATAAAATATATTATAAAGATGCTCAAGGGTCTTCTCCTTCATTTTTGCTTCTTTTCCATGGAGAAGGAATGACAAGAAGACCAAATATCAACTCTTAAGTGGGAAAAAGGGCGTTACAAAATATCACCATCATTCAATCGTGATAAAGAAGACAGCTGACATGTGTGTTTGAAATAACCCTCTCATATGTCACACAAAGTTACACAAGATACCGGTTTTATATTTTCAGGTATTAATGGTTTTATATAGAATCTAATAAAACCAAAATTAACATTTTCATGACTACAGATATATTTTGTTTCAAGCTGAGGAAGCAAAGGTAACATCTTAGTTTGGTATGCTTTTCCTAGTTGGTATTCTAAAGCTATCTCCAAAGACTTAATGTGTGGATGAACAAAAGTCTTAAAAGTACTTTTATACAAGACTTTTTTAAACAGATTTCCTACTTGCAAACTTGATTTCTTATAAACACCGCTGACTTTAATATCAGAAGGAGAAAAGTTAACTATAAAACCTAGAAGAGTTTCTTCAATTGTTTTAATTTGAGGGCCCTGTTTGAAGATGGTCTGCTCTACTCTTTGTTGTTTTTCATAAAAACATTTTGCTTCAGCCTCGTTGATGATTTCGAATGTCGATGAGTCTTGAGATGGTTTAATAAATTCTGCAACAAGTCTTCCTTTTGCCACAAAATTTTGTATCTGCGAGATCAGACGGGATTCCTTGATTCAAGCACACAAAGATGGAGACAAAGAAATGTACGAAAATATTAAGGCTCTTTAAAGGATTCAATATGATTAAAGGCAACAGATCTTCAAGAAGGTTACTCAGAAATTTTTGACAAAATGTTTTCCCTAAGGCTTGTAATTGGCTTTGATACCATAAGTTGAGAAAATCAGTGGTAGAGGTTGTGGCCGAATGGTTACAGCTTCGATAATTATATAAACTTAAATAAATTGCAACTTTTGTAGAAATGGACTCAGAAATTTTGATATCCCAATTTGTACTGAGGGCAAGGATACAACATACTCTTTCTTGTAGATTCTTTAGTTTCTATGACTCAATGCCTAAAACAGACTTCAAAGACTATTTATAAGAGAAAGTTGGTGAGGTCTTATCGGTTCTCAACCAACAAGTATTTGTCACCTTCTTCCTTTACTACACACAAGTGACACACACTTACAAAAGATATTCTCCACTATCTTAAAGTAGATCTTGATTTTACCATGAGATGGTACCGGAGGATCTATCCACAGACAAAAAAGAAGTGCGTAAGGGAAAGGAAGGTTCCCATGTAGAGGTGGAAATTTGCACAATGTTGCATGTAATCATGCACACAAGAGTCAAGCAAGCTCCTTACATAAGCAAAGTCGTGCACAGAGAAGCAGAGGTGGATCTTCCTTTAAAGTAAAAGGAAGCAAAAGAGGTAGAGGATTTGGTGGAAACTATTTGCATTATGGAGAGAATGGACATTGTGCAATTGAGTGTCCACAAGCCGCACAAAGCAATGGCGAAGTAGGACAAAATATGTTATTAATCATGTTTCTCAACATGCAGATGCATAGAGCAATGTGTCAAACAATTGTGCAAAAGAACCGAAGTTCGGAGAAGCTCTCATGATGAAGCAAGTGTTGTTGAAGCCATCGAAAGAAGAACATGCACCTGCACAAAAAAGAATCTATTCAAGACCGTATGCAAATTAAGAGTTAAGTGTTCCAAAGTAATTATTAATAATGGCAGTATTGATAATCTTCTAACGAGATGGTTGAGAAGCTTGGTTTGAAGAGAATTGCACATCTAAATCTATATAAGGTGTTCTACTTGTTGAAGGGGCATCAATTGCTTGTAAATGAGCGATACAGAGTGCGTATCAAAATTGGTGCATATGAAGATGAAGTCTTGTGCAATATAATGCCCATGAATGAATGCCATGTGTTACTTGGTCACCCATGGCATGTAATGACAATAAGGCGGTATATGGTAGTTGTGCAAATACCTACACATTGGTGAAGGATGGACAAAAGTACACTTTGAATCCCTTAACAAAGGCAAGTGTAGACATGGAGAGGAGTCCACAAATATTGTTGATTTCAGGGAAGGAGTTCCTGAATAATGTGAAAAGGGATAGTGAATTCTTCGCATTCATTCCAAAGCTTGCGCTTGAGTAAAACAAAGGAATGCAAAGGAGATGCTAGGTAGTATATACATATCATGTCCCAAGATATTCCATATGGTTTACCACCTATGTGTAATATCAATCATCATATGCACTTAATACTGTGGTCTAGTCTACCAATTAAGGCATCATATAGATTGACACCTATGGAGAATGAGGAGATGAGAAAGCAAGTGCAAGAGTTGCTTGAGAAGGGGTTGATCGAGAGAATTTCTAAAGCTCCTGCACAATACTTATGGTATTCACACTGAAGAAAGGAGGGTTGAGGATGTGCATTGATTCCAGAGCCATCAACAAGATTACCATCAAGTACATACTTCTATTGCGATGCATGGATGATTTGAGGGATTATTTAAGTGGAGCAAGGTACTTCATGAAGATTGATCTGAAGAGTGGATACCACCAAATCGGGATAGGAGGAGATGACTAGAAGACTATGTTCAATATGCATGATGGATTGTATGAGTGGTTGGTGATGCCATTTGGGCTAGCCAACGCATCGAGTACGTTCATGTGGTTGATGAAAAAAGTGTTTAAGTCTTTTCTAGGTTAGTTTGTCATTGTTTATCTAGATGACATTCTAATTTTCAGCAAGACGCAAGAAAAGCACTTGGTCCATTTGCAGAAAGTGTTAAGAGTTTTTGCGAGATTAGTCAAGTGGTAAATCTGAAGAAATGCAATTTCATGCGGAGAGGGTGTACTTTAGATTTGTGATATATCAAGAGGAATTGAAGATGGATCCTAAGAAGGTGCGAGCTATCTTGGATTGGTTGTCAACCAAAGCATCACAAAGGCGAAGCTTCTATGGTTTGGTGAGCTTTTACAAGAATTTTGTCATGGCATTCAATGAGATTTGTGCACCAATCATAGAGGTGATGCAGAGAGATGAGGAGTCCGCATGGACTGCAGATGCGAGAGCATGGATTTCAAAAGTTGAAGATCATAAAACATCCATTATTGGCCTTCCCTTATTTCAATAAGGTGTTTCAAATGATTGTGACACTAGTGGAGTGGCCATTGGAGTTGTGATGAGTCAAAAGGAAGACCCATCACATATTTTAGTGAGAAACTAAATGATGCAAGGAAATATTTCAATTTATGATCAAGATTTTTATGCCATAGTGCAAGCTCTAAAGAAGTGGAGGCACTACCTATGCCCAAGGAGTTTTTGTTGTACACAGCCCACTAAGCACTGTAATTCATAAATAGTCAAGGAAATTGAATCAAAGACGCATGAAATGGGTTGAATTCTTGTATAGTTACTCATTAGTCTTGAGGGACAAGTGGAAAGTCAAACAAAGTTGCAAATGCGTTGAGTAGAAGATGTGTCTTAGTGAGTGAGATACAAGTGGGAGTAGTAGGGTTTGAGGTGATGAAGGAACTCTATGTGGAAGATGAAGATTTCAAAGAAGCATGGAAAGCATGCACAGAACTAGTGAGCATTGATCACATGCCTTGGTTAGATTACTTCTTGCAGGAAGTGTTGTTCAAAGGCACATAGTTGTGTGTGTCACGATGATCAATGAGGGAAAATCTGACCCAAGAGAAGCATTTCGGAGGATTAGTTGGGCACTTTGGGATTGATAAGACCTTGACATAGGTAAGTGAGATATTTCTCGGCTGCAAATAGCTACAAATGTGTGGAGATATGTGCAGAGATGCAAAGTATGTCAGTTAGCGAAGGGAAAGAGTCATAACGTAGGGTTATATCAACCACTACCATACTTGAGAAACCTTGGGAGCATCTAAGTATGGATTTTGTTTTGGGTTTTCCCGAACACATAAGGGTCACAATTCTATCTTTGTTGTTGATATATTCTCAAAAATGGCTAATTTTATTACTTGCAAGAAAACCAAAGATGTTACACATATAACTAACTTATTTTTTAGAGAAGTTGTGAGACCACATGGATTTCCCCACATGATTATTGTATTTGACAAAGATACTAAATTGATTGGTCATTTTTGGCAAACACCATGGAGAAAAGAGAACACAAGGTTACAGTTTAGTTCTACGTATCACCCATAGACGGATGGCCAAATGAAAGTTGTCAACAAGAGCCTTGGAAATTTGTTATGATGTTTGGTAGGAGAGAAGGCAAGAACATGGGATTCTATTCTTGTGCGAGCAAAGTTTTCTCATAACTCTATAAATAGGAGCATTGGGAAGTCACCTTTCCAAATTGTTTATGATACAAGTCTCTCGAGGAGTTGTGGAGCTACAAGAGGTGTCATGAGAGGAAGGAAGAAGAGCATAAGTTGAAGACATTGTGCAATACATGAAAGGTGTGCATGAGCAAGGGCACTGGCTTGAGTTAGAGCGGAGTAATGTGCAAGGTCTGGAGTGCGCAGACTTGGGGAGAAGACACTTGAAGTTTGAGGTTGGAGACTTAGTTCTGCAAACTTACGCAAAGAGAGATTCTCATGAGAACCTATGATATACTCAAGTGGAAGAAGATTAGAACTTGCAGATTCCTGAAAAAAATTGCAAAGAACGCGTATGAGATAGAGTTGTCGGAAGGGAAAGACATTTTGCGTATCTTGATGTAGCGGATCGATACCCATATCGAGGCGGACTAGTGGAGAAGTAGGTTGCGCAAAAGTATAGAAAAGACATCAACTACAAGTGCAAAACAGCGAAGAAATTGAACGCATTCTAGATTGACCTAATACTGAAGACAACGCATAGAAAGGAGCATAATGAATATCTTGTGAAATGGAGAGACAAAGAAGTCGAGGATGCATCTTGGCTTAGTGAAGTAGAGATTGTTAAACTTGGTCATTCCATTGAAGACTTTCATAGCCGCGATTGAGCGAGGGACTCGAGTTTCTTCTTACACAAGGCATATGATGCGGGGAGAATCCGGGTTCACTTACAATCCTTTGTCGCCTAAAACATTTAGAGTTAGTTGAATAAAGGCTCTCACAATGTCACACCACTCTTGAGCATGTTGCATGCAAAACTCGAAGCCTTGTCTATTTTACCCATATGCCGCAAAGGCTTCCCCAAGTCACGAAGGCTTCCCCTTGTCGCGCATAGCCTTATACTTAGCCAGGCAACACCGCCAATGCCACACAAAGCTGCTAAGTGCCACAAATGCCTAACTACATTGCGAAAAACCATAAGACCTTGTTTCATGCCGCAGAACACTTCTTTCTTGAACGTGGAAGCCACAAAATCTTGTGCACACGGCTAAGCCTTTGTTGATGCCACGATACATTTTGGATGCCACGATGCATTTTGTCGATGCCGCAAAGTCTCGCGATCCTATCGCACCAATTCCTTATCTTTACCATGATTGGATATGTGTCTACGTAATCCTTGTCACCATCAATACAATTAGAGGAAGCACGCGTGGGCCTTGATCCGTTTTCCATGTCCAAGGACAAACTAAGCAACCTGGTAAAGCTCGATCTTACATAGGAGATTTTATGGGAAGCTACCTATAAACCGGATGGGAAGATCAATGGCAATTCGAGGCATTATGTTGAATCTTTACAAGGTATCATTACGTGCAAAGGTATCTTTATTCTCCGCTTTGAGTCACAACAAATTCTATAAATAAAAGGGAGCATGAACATGTAAGACACCTATCTATCTATTCATCCATTCAATGGAATGTGATTTATTGATCCAAGCATCTATTGTGTAGTTGTCGAGTTGAACCAAGTTTTGGTTTTGTAGAAGCTTTGCAGAGTCTACAAACTTACGATAGGTCATACAATTAGAATTCTTGTAGAGTCTTGTCATTGCAATGCAATGCCATTTTGCTCAAGTATATAACCTTTTCCTCATATTCATAGAAGAAGCTTTTGTTTTTTCTTGTTAAAGTTATCTTCATGTTGCAGCCTTTCATTTTTCAACATTGTAGCTTTGTGTTGACATCAAAAGTGTCACTCTAATGACACTTGTCATTCTACTTCCAAGGTTGGCATCAACTCATTTGAATCTTTGTGAAATTATGATTTCATGTTTGCAGCAATGAAGTGCTCTTTGAACAATATGGCGTGTCTGCATTTACTAGTGGTTGAGAGTTAGTGCCTTGCATTTTCTCATTATGGACACATATCCCAATGGGATGATATGTAACCAATTAATTTTTTTCTACCCATCTACACTGATGCAGGAGCATCTCAGGTCAATGAGAAATCTTGCATCAATCAAAAACATGAGTGGGAACGAGCAATGTTTACAGGTCACTAGTAGTGTATTGAGCTGCAGTTTTTTTAGTCACCTTAGAAGGTTAATAGTACTTTCCTAATCATCAGAAGATTCAAGTTGGCAGACCCTCTTACTCAATGGAAAAACAGCTGAAAACCTGATATGCAGCTGTAATTAATTACGGAACTCTGAAATGAGCTACAGTGTTGTGCGCCATCTCAAAGCTTACAAGCATATTCTAAATGTTCTAATGAAGTGACACAACTTTACATAACATGCCTTGTCGGCACATTTTTCGATAAAAATGCAAAATATGCTACAAGACACCTCATTCCCTCATGCCAGGTGTACAAGTCTGCATTATCCTAAGGAAGTGAATTGCCAAATCAGATTTTGCTGCAGAAGCATGCTTTTCAAGAAAACTACAAAATACACTACATTGTTCCACACCATTTCAAATTTTGTAGACATGGTGATGTCATCCTAAGGAAATGAACTACCAAAAAAAAAAACATGGTGCAAAGTAACACTTTTCCGTAAAACTCCAATGATGTGTTTCGGCCACCTCAAGACTTCCTATTAGGATGCAACCTGAACAATGTCAAATCTAGAACTCGCAGTTTAATTGTAGACTTGTTAGAATTTTGTGGACCTGTGGAGATGCCTCATAAGCTAGGGAAGCTTAAAAGTCACATTATGAAGGAAAAACGGCTCGCAGGTGGAAGCCGAAGCATTTGGGATTCCATACCACTTTTGGGGCGATGCCTTGATAAGAACAAGAGATCCATTTGAGAAGGGGTTAGAATCTTACGGCTTAGTTAGATGGGGGATCGGCTCAGCTAACTAAGGGGAGTTGTCTCAACAACCAAGGGTTTGTGGAGATAAGAGTTATTCTCCAGGCAGTTAGAGAAATGCAAGAGGGGACTTGCTGAGGAAAGTGCAGGTCTGGTAGAGCTCTAAAAGTGAACCACGTCAATAAGTGGGCTGATGTTGTAAGACTGCATCATTTTTAATCTGTAAGTGTTTTGTAATCTCCTCATTGAAGGCAATAAAAATAATGATTATTATTTTCCATTTTGTCTATGAATGTGTAAATTTGTGGGCTGCACGGTCTAAGGTTGTCCTTCATTGGACCCCCTAATTGTGAGTACATCATACACCATCGCAAAAACCTATAATTAAGTTGACAAAACACCACCACAAAATAATGCAAATTATAACTGTCATGAAAGAAGAAATACAAAAGCAATGAGAAACAATCGAAATTGATATCTCAAATCAACTATGGTAAACCAAAAAATAGAATGAGAAAGCTCCAAATGTATGGAAGAGGATATGAACGTAGGAGTCAATACCATGCCCCAACTACTCCAACAAAGAGACCCAAGAAAGAAACTTGGAAGATAACAACCCCAAAATTAGTGTAACCTGCTGAGCATGGCCTGTTTCAACACAACATTTCTTTCCATTTGTGAAATTCTTAAGGAAGAGAAAGTTCCCAATATAGTGATTCGCGAAAAGGAAACAACACTCAAATGGTTCAATAGCCTTTACACAAAACTAAATCCAACAAGAAAAGATAATAGTCAAACCCTTGAAAAATGCACAACACTGCATAATGAATCAATAATCTCATATGACCTGGAACCTTGGAAAACGCAATACCGCAAGCCCTTAGGATAAAAACTCAAAACATACCTTCATTCTACAATAAAGAGAAAACAATCATCACAAGAAAGAAAACAATCAATGTAAATCAGAAAACAACCAATATAGCAAACTAGAGCCATAATATAAAACATGAACATCATCGACCCAACATGTAATAGGTACCACAGCAAAGAGTGTTGAGGACCTAAACAGGATATGCAACGAGGGCTAAAAGAAAATAAAAAGCAACCTCAAAACACACAAACAAAGATAACCATGTAGTTTGCAAAGATATAAAATATTAAAAACCCAGATAATTAAATATTTAAAACTGAGTAATAAATAATTTAAAAGAATTCAACTAACTGAACTCTCCCTCAAAACAAAAATTTAAACGGCACAGGACACATACCAGTAAACTTAGATTGTACCTGCACCTTTACCTCTAGCAATTAAGCTAAAAATTCCAACAATTATATCAGATTACCCCTGTAAAGTCAAACTGGCATATTCAACACTATTCAAAAAAGGCATATCCATAGACTGCAATGTCTAAAATACGTATCCAACAATAGAAAACCCCAATCTTGACATATTGAGAATAAGAAGCTACGCTGTGATCCTCAAATATGAGTGGATGTACGAATACATTATGATCCACACAAAAGATCATTTCCTTGAAATCCATCAAGGAATAAAAATCAATCTATAAAGGGGGCAAAGTTAGGTTAAACATACCCTTAGTATACCACATCCAATTAAACGATAATCCAAATAATCAACTGTTACGCAGTAATCATCAAAGACAGAATAGAAGAAGAAGTAAAAACAAAGGAAAAATCCAAGTACAAGGTCTTATTCCACAAATACAAGGATGTCCTCCAAAATGACTTGCTCGTAGGACTCACCGCAAAGAGATGTGGAGCACAAAATAAAACTTGAACCAAATAAAAAGCCAACTTTTAGACCACCTTATAATCTTGGAAACCTAAAACATGGGAGCTTGTAATGTCCCTTTTTCCCACTTGAGAGCTGATATTTGGTCTTCTTGCCATTCCTTCTCCATGGCAAAGAAGCAAAGATGAAGGAGGAGAACCTTGAGCACCTATATGATATGTTTTTACTAATATTTTTATATTTTCTTTAGTGTTTTCTTTCTTATACAGGTCGGCCTTTCTTTTTTGTACTTTGGCGCCAATTGAAGGATATAAAAGGAGATCTAAGGCATCATTTGCTATCTAGACTTTGGCGCATTTTATCTTATTGGAGCATTGCGAGCTAGGAGCTCCTTGTTCTTGCATTTGAGGACGAAAACCCTCATATGCAACTTGCCTAGAAGGACGAAAACCCTTCTAGAGGTTGAGTGAAGGACGGAAACCCTTCAACTTGACTTGGGGATTGGTGTAAAGGCTGATTTGAGGAGAAAATTGTCATTTTCAGATTGTTATTGATTTATTTCTAGTGGAGCGACCTACCTTGAGTAGGGTTTTGGACATTTGGTGAACTATATGTGCAATTTTGATTGATAATCTGATTTATCATATTTTCTAAGGCCGGAATCTCAAGTTTGGTGATTTTTGGGGTTTCTAGGCCCTAGATCTACATTTTTCTTGTGGCTGCAATCAACTAGTTATAATTAATTTCCAGCAGTGTATTTCTTCAGTATTTTCATTGATTTTGGCTCTTGTGGTTGCATAATATATATAAAAATTGTGGCAAGTGAATTTGAAGTGTTCATGGTGTTTTGGCATATTTTGTGAAGAGTACAGTTCGCTGATTTTTGCATTTTCAGTCTGCTGCAATTAAAAATCAGATCTGAATATTTTGGGTGTTTGGCTAAATTCCATTGTTTGTGGTTAAACCCTTGAAACAATACAGAGATCAAGAAAAGTTCAGGAATTATATGAAAAAGGTACACACAATTATCAAAATACCTTTGTGGTAAGCCTATAATCTTATCGTAGAAAACAAAGATGAAACTAGGAGGGTGTGTACAGATGACAGAGTATTAATAAAGGTTGCAATAACAAATAGATGCCCCTCTACTCCAAAAAGACGGCCTATTACACCCCCTTCAACAAATTGACATCCCAAAAACTACCTTTACAACATTTGTTGTTCTAATGAATCTTTTATCATGCCTTTCAACGTTAAGAACATTCGCAACATGGGGATGGTAAACAACATTTTGACCCTACTCATGGAATTCATCATCATATCCATAGATGGCATTAATGATTCTTATCAAATCACTAGTCCATAATTCATTACAGAATAGAAACTATATACTAAGCTATCCAATTTATGCATCTTCTTCAAGAATAAAATTGGGTATCAAGGAAAAATAGTTTCAGACAAAGGGATAGCAGTCGATCATAAGAAGATTAAGGTGATTCAAGATTATAGTAACTTACAATTATAAATGGAATATGAAGTTTCGCACATGGGTTTTATATGTGTTATTCACAGGTTCCCATGATAGTTCTACCACAAGGATTAATAAGAGATTTGGGTAAATGTTAAGAAAACAAAACAAAAAAATCTTCCAAAATCTCTAAGAAAGCATTGACAAAAGCTTATACTGTTACTTTTCCCCACACACAAATACAAATGCACCACATATGAAAGCTGAAAAGTGGATGATGCCGAGAAAAGCAGTAATAGGACTGATCAACATATAGAAACATTTCCTCAGTAACAAGGTTTTGAAGTCTAAAATGACAGAGAGCTAACTAATAAAATGCAATATATATGATACATAGCCTTTCAAAAATTCAAACCACACCTAAATGGTATATCTGCATGCAGCTGTGTTTCCGACGTTCCAGGTCTAACTTCTAGACCCCTATTCAGAGACAATTGGATCCTTGATAGGTAAATTGATTGCTTCTACTCATATGCACACATCAATTATGAAATTGGATATTAAGTCCACCCAAGCACCATAACTAATTCGACTCTTATATTCAATTTATTGATGCTTTAATTAATATTTTATTTTTATTTTCCTTATTTAATTTTAGCTACTATTATTATTTTTTTCTATTTAGATTATGTAGATTTTAATTTAATTTTTAACAAGGCTACATATAATAGGTTTCCAAGTATTGCTATTGTTCCATCCATTATCTCTATTAATGTTATTATTGCGATCCATGATTTCAATACTTCCTGTAAATCTAATTCATTTATGACTTTTGGCTCTCTTTGAGAAAAGATAGCTCTGCCTCTCGCTTTATATCCATGTAGCATAATGCCTTTAGTTAGCATCTCATAAACATGTGAAACTGTTCTATTCCAGTGTCATATATCTTACCTCCAGTCATGAAAAAGAATCTCCAATCCATCTAATCTATTCAGTCTTCAAAATTCCACATATTACAAAACCGCCATTCAAGGCCATCAAAATGATTATAAATTTGGAGAGACCTAAGACCAAGGTTAGACATTGCTTCCAGACAGAATAGAAATTTTATCCATATGCACAATACAAATTGTTAAGCCATAAAGTAGTGGCGATGCAAACCTTTGACAACACATCGCCATAGCTCCATTTGATCTGACTGGGACATGTTCATGACATTCTTAATGCTTCCATTCATTATGTAGGACGCCTGGACTCACATTTTGAAAATGATAAATACTTATAATTAGAATATAAACCTTGCCACTTTAGAGAAACAACTCATATCACTATACAATATCTTGTTTAAAAAGGCAGTTTTTCACTGTAATAGAAGTTAAGCATGTAAACTGAATGTGAGATAAAACTCGACTGAGGAAAGTGCCAGGTAGACAAACAAATTCTTCAGAATATTAGCTGGTACCAATTTTTCAAGAAGTAATATGGCTTTGAATTATAACTGTGAGAAAAGTTATAATGGATGTGGCCTTTGCATACTTTTCTGGTTTTCAAGTGAGCCAGGTACTGAAAATAATGCATAGGTCTATCTTTTTATCTTTTTAATGCCGGTTTAGCATTCAAGTAACTAAGACATTGATGCAGATTGCGAACCCAGTAATATTCTAGGAGTGCCAACATGAAGATCGGTCTAACAACCTACCGATTTCATTCAAACAAATTAAGAGAGACTCGGTATAGTCTGGGAATGTATGCTAAGACAAAAAGGAGCCCTACCCTACGATGATCACTTTCTACCAGCTACTGGAAATGATTCAGAGCAAAAGTCTAGATGCAGTCTATGAGTTTTCATTTCTTTGCAAGGATGTGCTTCCTTAGCCTATCATTGATAATATCTTATCCAAATATTTCCTCGTATACAAGGCATCAACAGCAATAATACAATTGAAGCTACAACCCCAATAGAAAGTTTTACTTGAAGTATGTAACTTACTTCATAAGTAAGAACTATAAAAACACCTTTAAAATGAGAAAATTGATTTTGCAACTTAAGTAACTAAAACCTTTAAAAGACATTTTCAAAGAGGCAGTAAAGCATTCAAATCCAGAAAGTATAACTCTTGGTTTATTCTTTTCTTTTGACAGGGATAATAGTCAATCGTAATAGCAATTGGGAACACAAATGAACGTGTTTTTCCTGGATATCATCTTTTTCCTCTTGATAACGTCCACTGAGCATGACAGTTAGCACAATCTCAACCACTGTTTACAAACCAATGTGTCTTCGAAAAGTAGGGCTCTCTAACAAAAACTACTTGCTATATTATGAATAACCTATCATAAGTAATTCTGTTTAAAATGTGGAAAGTCGCACATATTTATACCATTTTGATATTTGAGTAACTTCCATCATCTTTCCAAACAGATCCTGAATTGTACCTCCTCTTGAACTAAGCTTTGCATGAGTTTGCATGTACACATCATATTCAATTGCATACTTTTGTTTTTCATCTTACCACTGATTTTTCCTCTTCGTTTACAATTTCTTTTTCATATATCTTGCCAACATATTTATCTATGGTGTCAATTTTTAGCTGTAATGTCTTGTCCCTCCCATATTTCCAAATACATATCTTGCACCTACATTCTTTGGGAGTTTCATTTCTGTCCACTTTCTCAACCGATTCAATAAATGAATACTTTAAGACCTATTCAATTTGAAACTTTCTTAACATGTCCCACTGACGTGCCTTTCTTTTCACTTCCTTCGTGTTGTTTTCCAACATCAATTTGTGAGAACGTGTTATTGATACGCTCACTACCCTAAGATTGTCCTAAATCAACATTGTCATCTCCAAAATGCACCTCATTAGAACCTTGAAGAAGAAGATTGCCTTGATCCTCACGAGATGATGAACTAGTGTTAAGTGTCTCCCATGCAACATTTATAGTCAAAGTTTCTTCTACTTGGCTGTCAATATTATTAAATTATGACTTGATGTTTCTACATTTTGACAAGTATCCATTACAACTCCCACAATCCAGTCTAGACATCTCTCTACTGTGTAACTGTAAAATAAGTTATTTGTAAAAAACAATCTATTGCTACAATATGCCATTGTAATTTCTCAACAGATAATTAATTTTGAAGAAACTAGCCTTTGAAAGATCAAAATTGATTAAACAAACTAACCTAGTACAAGTACGAAAGTGAAATTGTAGGAACCCACTACAATGTCAATGCCATGTAGCTTGATCTAAACCATTTCGGTTGCAATAACAAATCTTCCAAGCTAAAGGTTTTTGGAGCTGAAATTCATTATCAGTCATAACATTTTAAAGGACATGTAAGGATTGAAGACTAAAATGGATAGGTTGTGAGGCAGAGGCAAACAAAGCATCATGAACTTCCCTAAACCTGAAATTGATAGCATATTTGGATTCCTTTTGAAAAGTTCTAAAATTTTAAGAGAAACATCACATTTCTACATATGCAAAAGTTGTGGCCTTCAGAAGTTGGGAGACCTTGCACAGTGACAAAACCACTGGTTTGCAATAAGTGGCAGTTTTGCAAGCTTAAGTGGCAGTTACGTAACCACCCTCACAGTTTTGTAAGCTTGAGTGGTGGTTTCACAACTGTTGGACTGCATAAAGTGGCAGTTTTGCCAACATGAATTGCAAAAGTAAAGGTAACAGCCCATAATGGTATGTATTTTTCTCTTGACCGTTACTAAAGCTCTTGAGAGATGGAAAAGAGATTCCAAAAGGTCAAGAATGTCAGTTAGGTTTGAATTCTTGGAGAGGGAGTTATATTTGGCAAGTAAAGGAGCTGAGATACAATTAATGGGGAGAATAGAGAATTCATTCAGAGAGAGTTAGGGTTGGGATTTGATTCCAGTCTAGAGGGACTAGAGAGGGATTTTCTTCTTCATGCAATGATGTAACAAGCATGTTAAGGCCAGGGAGTGTGTGTGTGTGTGTGTGTGTAATCAAATCTCTGTAACTTTCTATGAGTCGTTAATAAAGAGATATGTGTTTCATTCTATGGTTGTCCTCTTGAGTTTGTATTTGTGCATTTGAGAGTTTGAGTTTCAATTATGGGATTAAGTTTATCAATAATTTTGGTCCCCCACTACCAACCATGTCACTAGAATCCTAAGAGTTGTAAGAGAAAATATAAGAATCAAGAGCTAATCCTAAACTAGTACATGCTACATTAGAATAATCAATCAAACCAACATAAAGGAAAGCGTTTAGGGCTAGGGATACTTACCTTCACGGTAAAATGAGAATATAATTTGAATAAGGAGTAAGAAGGAAGAGCAGAAATATAAAGCAATCCGATTTCATTAATTGGACCAGCATCCATGTTGGAAGTATGATCCGATTTTTGTGTATGAAGAGAAGCGAATTGCCATCATCGGTTGAAGAAGCATCTACGAAGGTGGAAGTTTATATTGTTGAGGTCGGTGCCTCACAAAATTGGGGATCGGTGTCTCCAGAGAGGTTGGTGCCTACGAACATTTGTGAAGCATTTAATTTTGGGCTGCATTTGGACGGTAGATCCAAGCAATCTTATTTTGTAGTTTTTCTCGAGAAAGGGTTTTTCTCGAGAGAGGGTTTTCCTCGTAAATCTTATGTTGCTCTATTTTATCTTATTTAAATACTTTTAAATGTTTTAATTGAGGATATGAGTTTTAATAAGTAAAAGTTTATCTTATATTGATTCGCGCCCCCTTGTCAAGTATAAGCGTGTGCTTAACAAGACCTTAAATCAATCTTGGCAAAGAAGACCGCCCCATGTAATTCATCAATCCTTGGAATTGGGTACCTATTCTTGATTGTCCTCTTGTTCAACAACCGATAGTCCACACACATCCTCAATGTACCATCCTTCTTAACAAGTACTACGGAAGAAGCAAATGGGCTGGAACTAGGCCTAATGAGTCCCATTTCCAGCAATTCTTTGATTGTCCTTTCAATTTCTTCCTTGTAGACCCTTGGGTGGCGGTAAGGAGTAGTTATTACCAGTTTGGTACCCGGTTCTAACTCAATAACATGTTGAAATCCTCTATCCGGTGGCATCCCATGAGGTAAATTATTGAAAACTTTAGCATGCCTATCAATTATGGGTTGAATATCCTCATGATAAGATTGTTGTATTGCAATAGAAGTAGACCTTACCAAGCAATGAGTTGCCATGTGACCTGCCCTCTCTTGAAGGTTCTCTCCATGCTCTTGGCTGTCACAATTTGAGGAGTTCCACTCTTCATACCTTGTAGCACAACCTCCTTGTCATCCACCTTGAATTTCAGCTCCATGCTTTGGTAGTTTTGGGTAAATTCACCCATCGAACCACTAGAACCAAATCAGTTTCACCAATTTCAATGACATAGAAATCAGCCTTCCCAAAGAGACATGAGTTGCAAAGTATTCTTCTAGTGCATGGGAGTGTAAAGCCATCCACTACTATAACATTGAAACCCTTGAAATTTTCAGCCCTCAACTTTAATCTTTTCACCAAGCTCTCATCAATGAAATTGTGAGTAGCTCCACTATCAATCAAGACCATGACTCTTTGCCCTTGTAGGTCTCCTCTCACCCAAAATGGATGATATCTAGGAGCACTAAACAAGGTGGCAAGAGTGCTGTCCAAACTTTCTAGATCTTCTTCCGGATCATGATTTTGCTTTGCCTCTTCAACACCTACTTCTTCTTCTTCACAATCTGAAAATACCTCAATATAATGCACATGACCCTTACCTAGGCAACGATGACCGGGAGACCATGGATCCTTGCAAGAGAAGCACAAGTTCTTCCTTCTTAGCTCATTCCTTGACTCCCCTTCTTTGCTTGTTTTGGACAGCTCCTTGGGTATGATTGTGCTCGCTGAAAAGGCCTCTTTGGCTGGTCCAAAGATGTGGTTCTTGGTTGTCCCAAAGGTCCCTTTGGCTGTCCACCATTCCAAGATGCCCTTGGCTGCCCATTGATCGCTGTTGTCCTTGGAGCAGCACCTTCTAGATCCAATGATTTCTTTATTGCCTCTTGGAGAGACAAAGGGTCAAATGCTCTCACCAAACCCTTGAGTGGTTCAGCCAAACCCTCAATGAACAAAACAATGAGCTTGTAATGTCCCCTTTTCCAAGCTAGTCACTATGGAAGACCTTATGCCCATTCCTCTTCCTGTGGGCATCAAGGAAGGAGCAAAGGAGGGGAACTTGCCATGGTTGTAAGTGATGTACCTTCATAATTAATTATTTTATTTACTAATCATGGCATTGGAATAGTTCGACTAGGGGGAAGAAGACTTGTCAAACAAAGCAAGGAGAATTGTTATTTCTTCATTATGAGGTCGGTCTTCTTAAGTGAAGATTAAAAGTGCATTGGAGAACTGTTATTTCTTCATTAAGAGGTCGGTCTTCTTAAGTGAAGATTAAAACTGCATTGGGAGGTCGGCCAAAAGGATTGGACCTCTCATTCTTCCTTGGTGCCAAAGAAGGGGTACTTGAGGAGGATTGAATGGAGAAGTATTATCATCTTTCATCTATTTTGACATTTACTTGGAGTTGGAACTAGTGTAGCTACTCTTCTTGCCATTGAAGGACGAAAACCCTTCCTTGATCACCTATTGAGGATGAAACCCTTCGATAGGATCACATTTGGGGACGGAAACCCTCATTTGTGCATTGGTGGCTTCATACGGAGGTCACAAGTGAGCCTTAAGGAGGATTTCATATTTATTTTCTCCTTCTAACCCTAGGCGACTTGTAATATCCCCTTCCCAATCAAAGACCCTTAGCCTATTTTGTCTACCCGACAACTAAGGGAAGAAAATAAGGGTGACTTAAGTTTTAATATTTTATTATAAAGTGCAAAATAAAATATCATATGCACTTATAATAAATTATTATTAACTTAAAAATAGAAAAAACTAAACAAAAGGGAAAAAAACACATTAAAAAATTAATTATACATGGAAAAGTGTGACTTGCTTATGGAGCAAAAGTAAGTGATAAAAAAGGGCAACACAAAGAAAAAGTATATGTGCCAAATGATTTATTCTAGGAAAATGCGACTTGCCTAGGAGAGAAAGCAAGTGGGTGAAAACATTAAATGAGGAAAAAAATCGATTGGTTGTTGGAGGTGGCCATTAGGCCCAATTCTTCTATTTAAGCAATGGGACTTGCTTGGAGAAGCATGACTTGTTATTTTCTCTCATTTTTGAAATTGTATGTTGAGCATTGTTGCTTACATCTCCACTCTTGAGGATGAAAACCCTCCAAGAGCCTAGAGAAGGACGAAAACCCTTCCTCTAGTTTGTGAGGAATCTCCACCTTGGGGTTTCCATAGTGCATAAAAGAGTTAGTTGATTTCCAGTAGTTTTCCAGCGGTTGTTGAAGACCGATTTCAAGCTTAAATTCAAGGAGAGATCAGATCTGAAGTATTTGATCAGTTTTGAGGTGTTTTTGGGCCTTTCCTAAGTGGGGCGAAATTGTATTTCCAGCTTTCACTCACATCTAGGGTTTATCTACACTGTTCCAAAATTGCAGATCCATTTTGGATGCCTTCCCGCCATTGAAAAATTCTGATTTTGGGTTCATTGGAAAGCTTATTTTTCAAGCTTCAATTTGAGCTATCATTTGCCCAGAAATTTGGAGTATTTTGCAAGTTATTGAATTTACAAGTTCTGTTGCGTTTTCTGCCCTAATAAATTCCAAAATTAATATTTTTCAAATCTGATTGAAGATCCTATTCTGATTATTCATTATCTACTTGCAAACAAATTTTCAGAATTTTTGGAGTCAAGGAAATATTATTTTCAGTTGTGTCTGAGGGCAACCTGTCTGCAGATTTTATAAAATTATTCCAGCCTGATTTGGAGCTCTATTCAGGTATTTCTTTCATGATCCTATCATTATAAATATTGTTGATTTGTTTGGGCTAAAGATCTAGTGGGTTTATGACATATTTCATGCATTTTCTTATCTAGCCCTAGTCACCATTTATAGATAAAATTCAGATCTGCATAATAAAAATTTGATATCTTGTCTATAATCTGCATTTGGGGTTTGGGATTGGCCTAAAATCCATTTGGGGACATTGCACTTGCTTTGGGTGAAGGGTTTGATATCATCTAGGGCACTTTTGGACAATTTGAGTTGATATTATTGTTCTTCATATTTTATAAGGTTGGAATCTACAATTTGGTGATTTTTGGAGAGGTTTATGAGCTATTTTTAGCCCTTGTTTGTGGCTGCCCTGCTGCTGTCATAAAATTAATTACAGCTGAGTGTAATATCTTATTTCCTCTACTATTTTGATGTAATTTGGATGGATAAATGTTGTCGTGCTTGAAATAATTATTTAGAAGCATTTTCAGTTGTTATTGCATGGTTGTATGATGATTTGAAGTGCCTATACAGTTCGTTTCCCTAAAGGATTGATTATTGATTTCTCAAATAGGGTTAAAGTGTGTTTCCAATCATTTTCAGATTGATGCTTGTTGGTTGATGGTGTATTTTCAGATTTGATTCATTTAAGGTTGTGGCCAAACCCTTAATTTGTGTTTTAGTCCTAGAAAGGGACAATAGAGCCTCCTCTTTGTCACATCCGTAATCGAGTTGCGCTGTGAGGAGAACATCTCGAATGAATGTCCATGGCCCTTTGGTTGAGATATGGCATACAAAAGATTGAGCATGAAGACACCGAACAAAGCAAATCCCCCAAATAACCTTGAAAAAGTAGTTGTCTTTCACGAACAAGTGTAAATGTCTCTCAATTCCTAATAGACCTACTACCGCAACCGCAAAGGATTACATGGAAGATATTTTTCTTTGTTCGGTGTTTTTGTGCTCACTACTACATATGAGCTGGAAAAAGATGGTAGCACAACTGAAATTTAACACATCAACCTATTGGATTAGGACACCATAACGATAAGTAAAAACAAATGGACCAAAAATTAGATACGGAGAAAGACTGCACGTTTAAAACAGCGAGTTTTAATCCACTATCTCTAGTTTACCATAATTTATCAATAATTCTTCATCAGTCTATTAGGGGTCAGTTTTGGCAAAATCATGCATATGAATAAATCCATGAATTTGACAATTTTTAAAGGGTAGGAAATATGATGAATTCAAAACTTCAAGCATAAAAATCGCGAATTCTGAAACTTGGTTCTATATAGTGATGTCTCGATGGTGGATCAATGCATTATATGAGGAGATGATTTCATGCAATCCTAATGAGATAATAGGATCTCCTCAACTAATTATTTTATTGTATATGTAGACCATATAATTCAAGGAGCTTAGAGGGTCTATATGGCTTGTGTTGTAAACTATTTTTCTCCATGAGTTTGTTGATTTCACGACATTGTAAGGGAGGGAGAGAATAAAGAGAATGGAAGGCATGTGGTACATTAACACACTTGCGTATTCGTCTTTATCAAGCATAAAGGAGTTACATATTCAAGTGAGGTAGTTATATGTGAATAACTAACATACATTAACTAATATTTAATTAGTTAATGTTTAATATCTTTCATACCCCCTTAAAGACTAGATGAGAGACTATTCCAAGTATGTCCCAAAATTTTACAAAGAAAATGAAACCAAGAGGTTTAGTAATTAAATATGAAGGCTGCTCCTTAGATATCAATTTGAAATTTGAAGTCCTTTGATCATTTGTTGCTGTCCAATACATGAGCTTTGTTTGAAACAAATGCCAAGAAAGATCGCTAACAACAAAACATATATCTGGTAATGTGGGTGTAAAGTATATTAGGCTGCCCACCAATTGTTTGTAGAGTGATTCATTGAGCAATGATGAATCATCATTGGCTGATAACTTTGGCCTAACCTCCATAGTTTTGAATCCAAAATCTTGGAGATGCCAATCAATTTGAATGTACCAAGCTCATGGAGCCTACTTAAGTCCATAGAGGGACTTAATCATCTCAAACCAGAGATGATCATGACCATACCTAAAAACCATCAAGTTGCACCATGTATATCTCCTTGTCCAAATCTCCAACAAGAAGCAACCGAAATGTGACCAGGTAGAAGTGAAGCTCTCCTCGTAGTCTATTCCCTCTTGTTGCGAAATGTCATTCCCAACAAGACAAGCCTTGTACTTGTCCAAAGTACTATCAGCTTTGCATTTGACTTTGTACACCTATTTGCATCCAATGAGTAGTTTACCCGACATACATCACCAACTCACCTAGCAATAATTCCACCAACTACCGCCTATGATTCTTCGCCAAGGAAAATATTTATCTTGCATGCAGTCTCCCATTCAAGATTTCCTTTTTATTCAAGATATTATTTTGATTCAAGTACCGTAGAAGGATCGAAGTGAGAGAAAAGTGAACATCTCTTCTAGATTATAAATCTTGTTTCCAGTCCCTGAGCGAGTGCCTTAGATTGAGGCATTTCATTGTCCCACATATTGGATAGTAGAATATTCCTCCACAACTAATTGTGCATTTGATTAAGGCATTTCATCCTCCCACATGTGACATTTCATCCACCTCCACATCTTCTACAAAGTGGATTCTCCCTCCACAAATAGTGCATGTAAGTTGACTATAATGTCCCCTTTTTTATTCAATTTCAAATGAAGACTTCTTGCCATTTTTCTTCTCATGGCCAAGAAGAATTTGAGCAAGGGAAGTATGTGGGTTTCATTTCCGTTCTTTCATTTCTATTAATGCTTTTTTGCATTGTCCCTCTTAAGGACAGTCATTTAATTTTGGAAAGCTCATAAAGACAAATTAAAAATAGAAGCATGCACTTGAAGTGGTTAGTCATGGGGGAATAGTCACCCTTATGACTCTTGGCGCAAAAAAAAAAGGGAGGATATAAAGGTGGATCGAATGGCCTAAGGAAGGTTATGCATGTTTATTTCAAAAAATGATATCTTGGGTTTGTGCACGGTTGTGCCCTACTCTCCACTGAAGACGAAAACCTTTGGTGTGGCTCTACTTTGAGGACGAAACCCTCATTGGATCCTATTGGGACGAAACCCTCATTTGTTGACGAAAACCCTTTTGTTGCATTGGTGGCTTCATACGGGAGTCACAAGTGGACTTAATTGGCAGATTTCAGAACAACAAGTATTCATCCGTGCATAGGGCATTTCTACTTCAACTAGGGCATTTTCTAGGGTGTTGGCACCCTTCCTTCTTTGGAGCGACCCACGGAAAGATTTCGGATCGGTTTTGAGGGGGTTTTCATGGTTGGAAAATATGATTTCACTTTCATTGGATAACTGGTCTCTTCAAGATCATTTTGAGCATTGGTTTGTGTTGAAACTCCAAGTATTGATGGAGTTATGAATTTTAGAAGTTTCAGTTGTATTTGCACTTAAAATAAATTTATAAAATACATATTTGCTCCAGATTTCATCTTGCTAGATTTATTTGAGTATTTGGGATATTTCTATGTTAATTTTCAGTCCATATTGCATGTGAATGATTGTTCCTAAGTGCTGGTACAGTTCGCTGCCCTAGAGGGATATTAATTAATGTTTTAAGCTGATTTTGATACCCTAAAAGTGTAATTTCCAGTTCGCTGCTAGGGTTTCTAATATTGTTGGATCTGTTATAAAATCAGATTATTTTCAGTTGGGTGTTGGTGTATTTTCAGATCTGATTCTTAGGGTTTGTGGCCAAACCCTTATTTTCGGTTTAAGCCCTAGAAAAGGGACATTACAATGGTATCAAAGCTTCGATCTTCCCAACCGAGGGTTTCCTTGCAAGAAGATCAAAATGGCAGATAGAATTTTTGGTGATGCTAGACTCGAAAAGCTTGCCCTAGGGCAAGAAAGATTGGCCAACACAATGGCTCAGTTGATCCATACCATTCAAAATCCAAATGGTGGAAGGAGCTCTTCAAAGGAAGTCGATAATTCTCAGCCATCCAAAGTGGACAACATTGCTACATGGTATGAGGAGTATAGGGCTCTTCCGAAGAAGATTCGTGATGCCATGTCATTTTCTGAGTTCATGGGAATAAGCAAGGGAAGATCAAGGCCCAAGCCTAGGTCACAAACTACACAAGAAGAAAAACTAGGGCTGCAAGTAATGGAGAAGAAACAGCCCATAGAGGAACCCATGGTGCAAGTTGAAGAAGGAAAAATCATGGAGCTTGAGCCAAAGAAGGAAGGAAGAAGAACCAAAGTTGTTGGGCATTGAGAGGGAACAACCCATTGAAGCCCTAGAAGCCCCCATCACCATTGCCAAAGTAAAGCTCTTGACTGATTTTTAGATCAGCAGCGTGAAGATATCACAATTTGATGAAGGATTGAAGCATGAACCTAGGGAAATCATGGAGCATGTGTCCCAAGGTAAAAGTTCTTTAATATTTAATGATATTTCATTGGTTTCTAATGGGTGCTTGTGGAAAATTGTTGAAAAGAAATCAGATTTGCATAAGGGCAAAGAGGATGACATTACGGAAGGGTATGTTCATGGAGGAAAGGCACTTTTGGTTCCTCATGATTACTTTCAGTTCGCTGGAAATTTTCAAACAGCAATCACCAAGGAGCAAATCGATGAGGTATCCACAAAGAACAATCCCAATTTCATCATCATCCGAAGAAGGGTAAAAATCCTTTGATGTTCTATGATAGTTTATTGAATTCTAATGGTCACACAAGGCAGCCACATAAGGAAGTCAAATCAGATTTACTAAGGACCTATGAGGATGACATCATGCATGAAAGAAGG
This sequence comes from Taxus wallichiana var. yunnanensis, assembly GCA_018340775.1. Lineage (NCBI taxonomy): Eukaryota > Viridiplantae > Streptophyta > Pinopsida > Cupressales > Taxaceae > Taxus > Taxus wallichiana. The sequence goes on along the minus strand of CM031236.1, from coordinate 433,809,742 downwards.
GCACCATTAGGGTATTTTCTGAGTGTTGTTCCTAACTCAGAAATTCTGAGTCATAAGAGTGTCATAGGCAGCCCCAGGTACATGATTATCTCAGTTTGGTTGCTTGTTGATATGTCATTGCTGGTATGTTGCTCTCACACACAGCTGGTTGGGGAAGGTGATCAAATTTCATGCTTGTTATGTCCTCCTATGTCACCATTGATTGGACATCATTATGCACCTCATACTCCATGGAATAATGAGGTAAGAAGTACTTTTTGTTGTGTGGATTCTTGGGCTCAATTCCAAAATTGTTTCTACATGTGGAACATAGGTGCAATGTTGGGAGGATACCTATGTTTGAGGCATCAAGGGCATGTTGGTAAGTCTGATTTTCCATTCCATGATTCCATAAATATGAAAGAGCTAGAGAGAATATGGTGGAAGGGCAGCACCCTTACTCTAATGTGTGGCACTCATGCTTATCACCCATTCCGGGTGAAGGGTCTTCTTCATAACCAAGGGGTCACTATGCTGGTAGAGAATGGCACCATCATACTTTGCACAAGGAAAATAGTACAACTGTCAATTCTCTTGGGAGTTCATGAGGTATGTGATGAATTTTTGTGATTGAACTAGCTAATGATGAAATTGTTCTTGGGGTTCAATGGTTGCAAACATTGGGGGAGTTCACCCTCAAATATCATGATAAAGAACTGAAATTTTGTGACCAAGTTGGAGAAATCAGAATTCATGGCATGAGGAAAGAAGTGAATGCTGAAGCAAATCTTTGGGAATCACATTGTGGGCTGCTCTCTTGCATAACAGCTGACTGGAAAAATATTATCACTGCTGGTTATGTCAAAATCAGCTTGCTAATGACATCATGGAAGGAGTTTGCAAGAAGGAACATAGGACAGCTGTTTTGGGGCAGCAAGTAAGGCACTTGCAATCAGAAAATTCTCCACAACGAGGATTGCTCACACTTGGTAAGAATGGTTATTATTATAAAGTGAATTCCGAGGAGCATATTGGGGTGAAAAACACCACTTTCAGCCATAGATATAGAGCTGGTTTGAGTCAAGTCCAAGCTGACTATGGCAAGAAGATTCCGGATGACCTTATGAAAAACAAGGTAAAAGCTTCTACTGATTTTTACGATTCTTGCATTTTGTGTATAAGGAAACTTATGCGGAGGCATATGAAGTTTATTGTACCTTCTAGCACCATAGTGAAGGATGAGTTGCTACAAAAAGGCCACATCTCTAAAGTACAACAGTTAGGGGAATTTCATTTTGGTCCTCTTTTTCATATATCAACTCATTGGGAAAATAGTGATGGGAGGATAGTCACCATTACTGGGGCAGCGAGATGCTTGATATGGGAAGTGGGTAAGCTATGTGAATTTTTATATTTAATGACATACAAGTAGATTCAATCATTGAAGTTAGTGAATGGTTGTTCTTGGGCATTGTTGGGGCATATTCGTCAATGTTGGGGTGTTTCCAACACCCATGTCATGGGTAGTTTGGAAATTTTTGGAGATAGGTCATGATTACAATTGTTGTACCTTCTTTCATTTTGCAATTCACAACTTTTCCAACTACTCTCCTACTTATGAGACGCCAAAAAAAAGAGCCTCCAATTATAAGGTTGAAGAAATTCCACACTACTACTAACATTGGCATATTTGTGGCTGATTTAAAGGGGTTTCCAGCCACCTACATTCTGATTTTTGAGAGAAAAATGCAAGGTTACAGCTGTTTTTGGGACAACATTACTGAAGTTTTGGGAATCCATCATTTGAATGGAAATTATGAGATGGTGGCAAGCCAAGGAAGGGACCTAGCCATCATATCCACAAAGCATGAGTGGATGAAGAAGGGAACACATTTTTCCTTTAATGAGTTTGCTTCATGTGCAAGTACATCAAAAAGGAGCCACATAGATTTATTTGGGATCCAGGAGCTTGCATTTTGCTTGAGGGCAAACAAATTTGGGAAGGGAGGATTGTAATGTCCCCTTTTCTAAATTAAAAATAATTAATAATATTTTAAGTTGGGCCCAACCAATTCTTATTTTGGGACAACTTCATATTATTATTATAAAATAAAAAGTATTTTTAAATACTCTTATGAGGTCAGTCTTCTTAAGGGAAGATTAAAAAGTGCATTGGGCTTCTAATTCATCCTTGGCACCAAAAAGGAGGATATAAAGGTGGATGAATGGCCTAAGAAAGGTTATGCATGTTTATTTCAAAGATTGATATCTTGGGTTTGTGCATGGCATGCCCTACTCTCCACTGAAGATGAAGACCTTTGGTGTGGCTCAACTTTGAGGACGAAAACCCTCATTGGATCCTATTGGGGACGAAACCCTCAATAGTCACAACACTTGGGGACGAAAACCCTCATTTGTTGCATTGGTGGCTTCATACGGGAGTCACAAGTGGACTTAATTGGTAGATTTTGGAAACAAGGTGTTTATCCGTGCTTAGTGCACTTTTTAGGGTGTTGACACCCTTCTTTTTTTGGAGCGACCCACCTGGGAAGTTTATGATCAATTTTGAGAGGGTTTCCATGGTTGGAAAATTGTGATTTCACTTTCATTGGATGGTCTCTTCAAGATCATTTTGAGCATTGGTTTGTGTTGAAACTCCAAGTATTGATGGAGTTATGAATTTTTGAAGTTTCAGTTGTATTTGCACTTGAAATAAATTTACAAAATACATATTTGCTCTAGATTTCATCTTGTTGGATTTATTGAGTATTTGAGATATTTCTATGTTAATTTTCAGCCCATATTGCATGTGAATGATTGTTCCTAAGTGCTGGTACAGTTCGCTGCCCTAGAGGGATATTAATTAATGTTCTAAGCTGATTTTGATACCCTAAAAGTGTAATTTCCAGTTCACTGCTAGGGTTTCTAATATTGTTGGATCTGCTGTTATAAAAATCAGATTATTTTCAATTGGGTGTTGGTGTATTTTCAGATATGATTCTTAGGGTTTGTGGACAAACCCTTATTTTCGGTTTAAGCCCTAGAAAGGGAGCCCTTTCTTAGTTCCTATGGCAACATAGATGTGCTATGATGATCCTAGATGGCACTTGGAAAATGTTGTTCATTGAGTAATGATAATGTTGAAAAGGAATTGAGTAGATATGCAAGGTTAAGTTCAATAGCTAGACTAGACACTTATGACTAGAAGGGAAACAGAGATGGCTTGTGTAAAAAAATCACTTAAAGAACCTAATGTTAAGTGGAAGCATGTAGTACGAGAGGGCACCATTGCAAAGTGATATCAAATTAGTCACCCTCGACATTTTATGGCATACATTAATCATTGTGGGTTGTTGATATCGTGGTTAATAATATTAGTAGATGCTAGATAGTGGAGAATAGCAACTTGCCATGGAGTTATGTAGTTACTACATTTAGTTTATAGAATAAACTATAGTCGGGTTTTAGATCAGTCCTAGTTTTAGCGGTTTGGCTTGGTGGTCCTAGAATGGCCTTGCAAAGCATGTCACAATGCATTAAATATGACTTAAATTCTAGGGTGTAGGGTTCGTATACCTCCATTAAAAGAAATACTTTTGAAATAGCCTTCTAATTTTAGGATAAGATTCTTGTAATGTCCCCTTTTTTGAAGACCCTTAGCCTATCTTTCCCCGTGGGCTTTTGGGATGTTGCAAGGGGAAAACTATGCTAGTAATTGAATGATATTGCCTAGGAGAGTGATTTTTATCATTTGACATTATAAAGCAATATTCATTTAATTATTAGTTCTCATTTAATTATGGATGCTAAGTGGTTTTTCCACCACCTTGTAGTATTGCTCACAAAAGAATATTTATTGAGCAATTAATGTAATTTATTATTTAATTTAATTCCCAAAAATACAAAATAAAAAGGGAATTAATTAAATAATAATAAAGTGGCTTTTAATGTCAAAAAGACCCTTAGAAAGGGGACGCCACACATAGAGGGGGAAAATAAAATAAAAAGGGAAATTATAAGGCATGCCTTATAATTTCAAATTATGGTTTTCCCTCCAAAAGGGAGTCGCTCCACCTTGGGAGAAAACTATAAATATATGTTTTGACATTGAGGGAAGGGTTATGTTGATGAATCTATTGATTTCACTCCATGCTTGGAGTAATGGGATGTATGCCCTAGCTCTCTCTCTTTCATTGTAAGCTTCATTGGAAGCCATTGTTGAAGATATTGAAGATTCCATTGTTCTCTCCATTGTGCTCTCTTGTGTTGAGTGTGTTCTTGCAAGGTTTATTCATTCTAAATATTGGTGATTTGGCTCAAAGGATTGGCACATTTATTTAGAGTGAAATATGCATGTTATTGATCATTGTTGAAGGATTTAATAATATTATATGATCTGTTGTTATTGCTGCAATTAATAGAGCTATAGCGACTTGGATTGGGATTTGTTTAAGCATGTTTTGAGGCCCCAAAAATATATTTATGTTGCAGATCTGATTTAGCATAATTTTGTGAGTGTGTGTGACCAGATTTGAGGGTTTTGAGAGTAATACAAGTGCTGGAATTAATTTATGTGCAAACAGCAATTTATTTTGCCCTAGGCGACTTGCTATTTTGGCTATTTTGGGAGTTTAGCAACTGTTGTTCTAATTTGGTTGGGTTCATCTTATTCCTTGTATTTTTCCGAGTCCGTGCATATCTCATTTGCCCAAATCGGAGTAGTTTTAAGGAAGATATGAATTTTTAAAAATTGCAGCAGACTGGGGTTTGATTGTCAAGTGTTTTCAGCTGTGTATGATCATAATAAAAATCTGATTTGAGTATTAATTATTTCTGAGCAAAGGGAGTTGATTTGGAGTGTATGGAAGCTTGGAGAAGGGCTGAAATATTTTTATTGATTTTATTCTAACCCTAGCGACTGGATTTCTGATTTTGAGGTCTGTTTTGGAAGGGTTACAGTGGTTCAAAAATTCAGATTGGTAGCTCGTTGGAAAACCCTTGATTTATAGAAAATTCTGCATTTTATTTGAGGGCAAAATATGGAATATTGAGCAAGTTATGAATTTTCTAAGTTTCAACTGTTATGGTGCATTTTTAATTAATTCATTGCTGCAATTAATTTCAGTTTTGGATAAGATTGATTTTCCTAACTAGTTCTCCCATCTAAACCCACTACTTTGGCCTACTCCAACCCCATTTGGGTTGTATTAGTGCCAACATTGGGTTATTTGAGGTCAAACTAGGAGGGTTTAATCCTTCTAGAGGCAATTTAATAAATTAAATTGTAGATATGAATAATATCCCCTTTAATATCCCAAAAGGGGATATTACAATTCTATCTCGTGAATGTTACAACATAATTCTTAACTAAAAAGACGAAGTATTTTGCTGACAAAAGGAAAAGAAAAATTCAAAATAAAGATATCAAGTCGAGAAAAAGACAACGACACGAACCTCTTTTAGGGAATTAATAAAATTCCATTTCACATTGTCTTCCCCCTCACAAGGACTTAATATATCAGATGGATACCCTCTAAAATGAACCGCAAACCACAAACAAACAAAAATTCCTTACCTCGAAACAATATGCATGAAAAATACAAAAGCTCACACCTGACAATTAATAACAATTCTCGAAAGAAACTGAATTTCATTTTCATTTTTTCAAGGAAGAAAAATCATTTATATCCATGACAAGGCAAGACCACAACGAACAAATGACACTTCACTAGAGACAAGGTTAAAAAAATTATAAAATTGATCTCATTTAGTAAGATAGTATTTTCTTTGTAGAATCATTTTTGCAAAATTGCCTTGCAATTAGAAAGAAATAAATTATATAAATTACCCATAAACTACCAGAAGTAGGTCAATAGGACTCAAGAGAATATAAAATGCCCATGGCTTGCAATAAATATACCCTAGATTAGGGAAAAGTGACTAAATACAAAGCACTAAAGAAACATAAATATAACAATGGGGTAAACCTAAAATAGTTAAATCCCAAATCATAAAAGAGAAGTACAAATAGTCCTATGACGGTCAGACCCCTCAAGCAAGCATGTTACTGACGAAGACAAAAGAAGGTAATCGTGACAGGAGACCAACAATGTCATATGTGCGTAACGAGGCTCAGGCACATAAGTGTTTACCACAAGTGTCTATCACCTCAAATAACCTGATCCAACATCTAGTAATGCTCAAAGGGAATGTCCACTGCTGACGTGGCCAGGCTGCACATCCATATAGAGAAAAGCAACTAAAACAATATGAGACTTCAAAAAGAAAATGTTATAAAGATTTTTAGCCAACTTGCCACCAATAGACAGGAAAGAATAATTGACTGCTATGGATGCAGAATGGGACCAAGACTACTTTGTACTTGATGTCTTAATTGCATTATGCAATGATACTCAGTTGCAGTTGGCAGAACCTTAGATGTGTCACTTTCTTATATCTGCATTGTGACACCTGTCTTATGGACACAAACTTTGATTATCAGGGTTGTACTTCTTTAACATTTTTTACTGTTATCACATTTAGATATTCCTAAGACTTGTATGTGACTTCAAAAGTTCAAACTGATGCAATCAGACTTATAACAGCATGTATATGTGGCAGTTTTCATTTTACAATATGCCACACAATCGCTTTTATTTGATTAGTCATTGAATCATTGATAATATTAGAATAGTGCACCAGCAAACATTGTTTTGTGATTTTATTGCACGGATACAGGTAACTTAACAATTATGGTGCACATGAAGGGTACAGGCAATCATGTCTAAACCATCCACAGACCCGAGGATTATTATGTCCACCAGGAGTAAATGAGTCGACATGCCATCACGGCAAGCCCAACAGCAAAAGTCAGTTTCAAAGAATGTAAACATCAAAAGGTTGCTATTTGTCTCAAGAATTTTCCAACATTATATAACACAGTATGCAATAGTGAGAATCAAAAATTGGCCTAGGTAGTGATGCTAAGTTGGTGAGTAACTTAACAGAAATGATAACATATCAATGGAAAATTCATTGTTTTGTATTCAACACATGGTAATATAGAATGGACAACAACACACTTTCATGGGTTTACAAGCATATGGATGAAGGGAGAAAAAGATCTGTCAAAATGGAAATCAACATTTGTGGTAAGAAAATTTTAGTTTTGTGGATGACAATGCAGACACATTTTCAGGCACCCACCTTTTCCTTGAGCAGCCTTCAAGACAGTTGGAAGAGATTATAATGCACACAAACGTCCACACTTTTCCCATTCTAGCAAACTCAACACTTACCAGCTGGTGGAGGAAGACGAGGGGAAAAGTGTGGAAATGTTTAGCTGGTGAGTGTTCTTGTACCTTGGATATTGGTAAAAATTATTAACTTCATGAAAATATCAATTCTAGTGATTTTGGGGAGTTCCTTATTTTTAGGAGTAACTCCTAAATTTTTGGAGAGTTCACCTATATGAGGCAATTGCATCATAAGACCTCAGTTAAGGTTTATAGTTGTTACTTTTGTCTGAGTGATTAGAGAATTAATTATCTACATAACCCACGTGAGGAGAAAGTGGGGAATCCCCACCTTTCTTCACTAAAACTCAGTTCTACTCACAGTTAGTGAGTGCATGTGGGCAGACCAGGTTAGATTTGGCATGCATTAGTGATCTGTAGAGGAATTTATAATGAGTTTATACTTGATGCACTTGAGGTTAGTGTACTGCTGATTGACGGTAGTTGACTGTGTGTGACTTGCAGTTAAGATTGAGTTGAAAGATGTTCTCCCAAAGGGCTCATCCTCCTTTCGGGATATTATTTGTATTTTGTATATTCATTTGCTTCAATCTTGCTGCTGTAATTCCAAAATAAGTATGGCCGATTTTCTCATTAATCATTTCTGATCTGAACTACATTTTCGATGCATGAGGTTGATTTCTTGCTCAGATTAAAGTGTAATTCTAGTATGTTATTCTGCATGACCAGATTTATGTTGATAAAGTGCCCGTGCGTCTAGAATTCAAGTTTTTGCAGGTCTAATTAAAGACAGCAGTGAGTTTCAGAGGCTTTTTAAGAGGCGAGTTACCTCTTTTATTTCTTACTTCTTTCATGGGCAGGCCTGTACTACTCAAACAATGTTAGAATTTTAACAGAGTACCCTTCCATTGATCACAATCAACCATTCTTGCAATTGGAGGTTAAAAGGAGAAGTGAAAACTATGGCTGAGAATGAGGAAAGTTTTCTGCGCTTGTGAGAGGGATTTCCAGAAGTTGGTGGCTCGACATTGAATCCACAACTATATACATCTCCCAGCTGACATTTTGGACCATTGAGACACCCTTCTAGACCTCTATTGTGCCCAAAACTCAGCCGCTCAACGTATCCCATTCTATCATTTTGCATATTAATGTCTTAATTGATTTAATGACTTAACAATGTTGGAATGTTGATTTTCTTGGCTGTTGGGAATGTTATCACTTATTTCTTTCTTTTTCAGCTCATTGCTTACTTGGATTTCTTCCCCTTCTCTTGATGCTTCTGGCCCATGAGTATAGATGTTGCTATGGAGAAATCAAAAATATGTAAGGGAGACCAAGAATTTCAGATTGGAGAAAAGTGGGAAGAATGTATTTTAGATATTGCATGGAAGATGTTACAAGAGCAGGAAATCTGCAAGGAGAAGCGATGGGTTGTATCTTCCCCTCTTTGAACAAATACTTAATTTAGACCCCTATCTCAACACTCATAATGGATATAATATAGCAAGGCCCCCATTAGGCCAATTAAGAATCTGGCACAGTCTCAAATAAATGTCGAACGGACCCCGAAGAAAGATATACTTTTGTCTCAAAAAATCAAAATACGCATCATCAAGAGATTTGATCGCTTTGGGGGTGGAGGTGCTTGTTAGCATTTCTGCCTTCCCAGATGATATACAGAGTCAAGAATGTATGCAAGCAAACTTGTTTGACCACTGGTCTACTAGTGAGCAAAGGACTAAAAGGTGAAGGAAATCATTTATTCACATTACCGTCCTTTGTAGTCTATCCTTATTGGCCTTGAGGAAGCCATCAACAGCAGCCTTGGGATCATAGTGATAAAGTACTCCAAATATAAGAGTCTAGACTATAACAACCCAGTAGAATGACATCACATTCAACAATCTTGGAATCACTCAATGAAAATTGTGACCAAACACTTGTGAGACTGACACGGATTGTCCCTTCTCCTTGACCCATCCCAAGTGGCATGGGTGTGCAATTGGTTGGCAACTGAATATCATTCACCAACTGCTAAGATATCAAGTTCTTTTGGCTGCCACTATCAAGGATCAGCTCCACCAATCGATCATTGATAGTTATAAGTGAAAAGATTGTCCCTTCCCCTTGACCAATCCCAAGCAGTAGGAGTGTGGATCTGTTGTAGTTGGAAACTAAAGATCGTCCACCAACTTCTAGGACATCAAGTTCTTGTGGCTGCCATCATCAAGGATAAGTTCTGCCAGTCTATCCATAACTTGACAGTTTGTCGTCATGCAAATGTGCAACATGAAAATTTCAAATTTTCAAGCATGACAACGAACCCCAATGTCAAAATTTTGGATTGTAAACCTTCCGGGCACTCTTCCGGATCAGTTCATCCCTTGTGTCAGGCCTATCCCAATCCTTTTAGTGCTCTCATGTGTTGTAATGACCTTGCCCATGTGTTGGAAAGATGGAAACAAGCTCATGAGATTCTTCCAAGACAGTGTCTCTCAAGGCAGATTTTTCAGTAGACTTAGGAATGGCTATTTTTAGCCTTTCTAAGGCAGTGCACATCCTTCGGAGCAGAGTTGAAGGCCTAAATTCATCAGCAGTGGAATCAAAGAGCTGAGATCATATTGCAAGTGATTTGGGAAGATTTAGGGAAATTTCGGTGGTTTAGGAGCAAGTTCAGCAAAAACGGGTTTTTAAGGGTGAAGGAGCTTGCTCTGCAAAAAAGCACCGAGCTTCGGAAGATGATTCTGGAGCTCGGAATGAGTTGGAGGTCAAACAAGATACCATTGGAAAGCTGATTCAATGCCCTACATGGTGGTATTTTCAGATTTTTCACAAAACCCATGCATTTATTTCCATAGCTCATACTTGGCAAACACACCTTGCGATCTTGAGAAAGGAGGTCATTTTTAAGGGGTTGCGGGCAAAATCAGACCTTGAGACCCATCTCATTCTTCTCAAAATGTTGTTTCAATCAAATTCGTATATAGAAGTGTCAAAAAGACCTCCAGAGCTCCGACAACTTCGTTTTCAAGGTCCTTCCCAAGGTACGCTCTCGTAGTTAGAAACTTTTTCCAGTGCCACGTGTTAGCATGAGGCTAAAGAGTACTTTTGTGTCCTTCTTGTCTAGTGTACCTAGATTTCATCACGAAATCTATGACTACCCTATTCGAAAAAAATTCGTACTTTAAAATAATGGGACATTTTGTGTTTTTATTGCCTGAAAGTTCTTGTATTGTGTCAGAATATTCCCAAAGAACCATATTAGCCTTTTTCGCCAAATACCCAGATGCCCAAAATTGTTATATTCTGTCGTCAGGATTTGTCTGCGGGAAATTTGTCTTTAATTATTTTGAGCCCCGTATAAGGCTATTTGCGCTCCGTTTAACTCTGTTATGATCGAACATATCATTATTCCCTTGTACCAGAAGGATTTTAACAAGGAATAAGTTCTGGGCTTTATTTGTGACTTTTGGCAATTTTTTGTGTTTTTGTGTTTTCCCGTTTCGTTTTTTGTGAAATTTCTCTAGAACAATTCCTTTGTCGGGTAAGCCCGATTTTTGGCCTGGAGCAGCTGGAGAACATATACGCACGTTATGCCCGAAGGAAGTCGCCATCGGAGGTCCGGTTCACTGGGAAAAAGCGAAGTCATGCACTAAAAAGCCCCTGCGGGGTTGGGCGCATTTTTGGAAAACAAAGGATTTAAGCTGCAGTGGGAAAAATAGAAGCAGCAGAGGCGGGAATTTTGTACCTACCTAGCAGGGTACTTTTTCCCATGATAGAAAATTCACTTAAGCTGCAGTGGGAAAATTAGAGGCAGCAGGTAGGCGGGAATTTATTGTCTGCCTTGCAGGGTAAAAATTCCCATGGTGAAATAAAAGAAAAGTGACTTAAGTGAAATCATGGGATTTTATTGCCTACCATGCAAGGTAAATAATCCCATTGTCAAAGTCAAATCACTTAAGTGGATCATGGGATTTCGGGGCTGCCTTGTAGGGTAAAAATTTCCATTGCCATGTGTTTTTAAAAATAGAATTCTATTATGCTAAAAAGTGTGACCCACCTTGGGTGAATAATAATGCATTAAATAAATATTTGTTAATATTTATTCACCCAATTTTGGCACCCAGGCTTGTGGAAAAGTCAACAAAAGGAAGTGGACAAAAGGAATTTAAAAATAGAATTCCAAAATTAAATAAATTTAATTTATTTAATGCAGCCCTTTTGAGAAGGAAATAATACTTTTTAAAGTATTAATTGATTAAATTAAATTCTATTTTCAGTGGCTATGGTCAAAGCACACTGTGAAACTTAAGTGAAGTGAAGAGTGGATGATTAAATTGATTAAATTTAATTTAATGGATGGTTGTCCTTAAACATGCTATTTTTAAAGAGAGAAGCATGATTTTTAATTAATTAATTGCCAGGAATAGGAAGGGCAATTATTAATTATAGAATTGTGAGGGTTATATAAGCATGGGCTGCCATATGGGTGAATTATTTAATTCACAGGTAAAGAATTGCAGCCAAGAGGAAAAGTGCGCCCCATTTGAAGAAGGATTTTGCTCAGGCAAGGTGGAAACAAGGCTAAAAGCTTCCAAATTTGGCGCATGCTTTGAAGGAGGTTGATCTTTGTCTGCATAATTGTTTGCATAAGTGTTACAGGTGCTAAGGTGTTGTTGAAAAGATTCATGCTCTCTTTATGTGCAAATTAAACACCAATTTTTGGGGCAGCAGGCTTGAAAAGTGTAGATTTTTATAATTAAAATTCACTATTCATGCTACGGTGGCCATCTTTGTCTGGATTAATTGCAGGAATTCATTACAGGTGTTTTACAAAAGAAAAGGAGCTTTAATCAATGTCCAATACATTGCATATATCCTCCGAATCTGAAGAAATATCCAGATCTACACCAGTATTGAAGAATTCCAGTCAAATAAGAAGAAAAAGAATTGTTCAGACAAAGATAGACAAAGCTATGGCGAAGAAAGATGAAAAAGAAAGCACAACGGAGTCATGCATCACTTCTAAATTTGCAGATATTGGAGACACGGATCTAGGCTCGGAACCTCTTGCTGAATTGATAGACAGATCCAGAGCAGGAAAGACTTCACTCATGCGTGCAGGAAAAACTTCACTCATGCGTGCAGATTAAAAGCAGTGGAATTATTCGAGCTGCAGCTTTTCCATCCACAGCCCAGTTGCCAGAGTTTGTTATGCAAGTGCAGATGCAGATGCAGATGCAAATGCAAATCCATATGCAGATCCAGATCTAGATCTCATAGTTGCAAAAACTTCCGGCACAGAGGCTTCATCCTCTTGTTTCGAATGCAGCCCATGAAGAAGTCAGTGCGTGGAAAATTCCTTCCAAGATCTTGTGCAAATGCTCCCATCTTCCAGTTGAAGCCTTCATTGAAGTTGCATTCACCCGGAGTGCTTTCCAGAATTTTTAATTGCTCATATGCAATTAAAAATAAGGATGATGAGTTATCTACGGCAAACATTGCATTGATGCATGTACTGGAGAAGAACTGCAAAAGCTTCGAGGATAAAAGAGAAGACAAGGCGAAGGCAAAATCCAATCTGCTTCCGACCACTTCCAAATCTAGCTTGCTTCCGAGATCCAGCTTACTCCCCAGATCCCGGTTTGGTGAGAATCAAAGGCAAAATAATCAACTGCATGCGAAACATGAAAAAGGACAAGACTGCAGCTTTCCTCTTCCTTCTTCTTTGCTCCAACAAAGTAAATGAGCGATCAATTAAATTATACAACTTAAGTGATTGGTTTAAAACCCATTACTTGAAAAAGTCAACTACTTGGAGATAGGTGGCACGTGCAAAATAGAAGGTTCTATTTTCAGTTGCAAATCATACATGTCATGCAAAGAGGAATTCCAAGAGGGAGATTGCCAATTGTTTCATTTCCTACTTCCACATGTGCCAGTTCAACAAAAAGCTTCCGACTTGTAATTGCCCCTCTACATTCTATAAGTAGAGGAAGAACCTTCGGAGTTAAGGATGATCGAGAATTTGTAAGCAATGATCTTGTGTTCTAGACTTTGTCTTTGAACCCCGAGAGCCACTTAGAGCAAAGGAATACAAAGGAGCAAGTTTAGGAGAACTTTGTGTCACGGTGTCTTGTGTTTCTTACTTTTAATTTTAGATCTCTTAATAAACTTTGTGTTATTTTAGATCTGGATCTAGAACTGCCTTTGTTTTAGAATTCTGTGTTTATATCTATTGGATTCTTCTATGTGCATACAATCAGCTCTACCATCTACTGATTGGGATGCACATCTTCCCCATTTCTTCTATATGTTTATGTAATTACCTTCTTCTATAACTTTTCCTTTCTTTAAAACAACTGCTTACTTGCTGTAGAACTATTCAGTTATGGTTCATGAACTGAGTAGTTAAAGTAAAACCCCATTTAGATATTGGCATACTTAAATTGACAAATCTGACACGGGAGCCTCACCGGTTAAATGAGGGAGATTTATCTCATGACTGCCTAGGTTTTGTGCTATGCAGAAAATCTAGCCAACATTGTCCCTTTTCCAAGGGGACAAAGAGGACAAAAAATTGCACCCCTCACCCATTTGAACTCCTAGACCCATCACATGACCTTGAGAAGTCTCTGTAAGTACTTTTCGCAAGTTTTCTAGCCCCGCCTTGTGCACCACATGCCCGCCACTTGTCACCATGAGGCTAGGGCGCATTTTTGTGTCCCTTTCATCCCTTTGCCAAGGGGACAAGGGGGACAAAAAAATGCGCCCCCACCTTGCTCCCACATGGTTCCTCACATGACTTGAACTCAGCCTCGGGTGCCAAAAATAAGCTCTTCCCTCTCGCTCCTCCGCAAATGCATGTCTGTCACTTGTCCTCATAGGGCTAGGGCACATTTTGTGTCCCTTTCATCCCTTTTCCAAAGGGACAAGGGGGACAAAAAGAATGCGCTCCCAAGGCTTAAAAACCAGACGGATATGCATTTTTGGGATTTTCCTCCATTTGCTCAAAATCTACCCGGAACTCTACGGCGGAATTTTTCTAGTTTTTCTCCTCCATTGTTCTTCCTCCATTCCTCCCTCCATGTTTTCATGATCATAGCAGAAATATTTCCACAAAATTTGCAATTTTTCAAAGCTCCATGTTCATTTTCTTGCCTGAGTGACTTCGTACCTGGGAAAGTGAAAATTTCATATCTCACAAACCGATGCATGGATCAAGGTGGGGTTTTTGCAATCTTCTCCATTTCCAAGCGCCTTCAAGACACATGTGATTGCAATTACATGCTTGCCAGAATTTTTAACGGCGAAAAAACCCCGACTTTGTGCCCTAGTTTCATATTTTTTTATTTTCCACCATTCCAGTGATCGGATTGAGCTGAAATTTTGTACGTGAGATCAAGAGAAGAAACCTATCTCGGTGAAAGTGGTTTTGTCGCAATCGAAGTGTGGAAGGGTACTTTCCAAAAATAGTAAGCCTTTATACGAGCACTTACTATAAATAGCAAAATCTCAAAAAGGCAAATTTTCTCAAAGCATTGTGAACAAGTTGGGTTGAGTTTCTCAAGACAAGAAAGATCCATCAAACAAGAATAATTCATTGCAAAACATTCAAGTGTCCGAGTATGTCTCCCCGAAGGTCAAAGTTTCCCCACGGTAATAAAGAATTGATTCCACAACAAGCTCTTGAAAAGGTTCCAATGACAGACATCATGTCAACACCGATGAAACATTCCCATAGATCTACGAAATGATCAACAGTGAGCCAAGGACAATGTAGCAGGTTATTGTGCCAAGTCTCGAAGCAATCTCAAAGACATGGAATCCCAAGTGAAGAAAGAAAGCTTGGTCAACATCTCGCTTCTTCGGTGGCATATCAAGAAATCAATACGTTGAAGTTGTTAGACCTAAGAATGACAAGCCCATTGAGGATATGACTCGTCAGATTATGAGTTGACCCGCATCTCATTGGGTCAAGCTTCACATGAGGGTGACTCTCATCTATTCAAGGAATCCGCCTCTCGCCTCCTCGCTTGGAAACGAAGAATACAAGCAAACCATTGTGCAATTGGAGGAATAGGTAAAAGCTCTCAATGCTTATATTCAACCCTTCTCGGGACTCGAATCAACATTTTCTCTCCCGATAGAAGACATCCCTCCAATCAGCAGAATTGATCCTAAGGCAATCAAGAAAGCACAAGGATACATGATGCAGGGGAAGGCCAACAAGAAATGGATTGATAAAATCATTGAGCAAGGAAAGGCATTGTTTCCAGACATCATTTCTCTCATCAAGTATGCTCTTGCAACATTGTCTAAGGTGAAGAATGCAAAGGAGGAGTTTGTAAAAGAGGTCAATCATTTGGATGAGGTGTTCCCACTGGTATCCGAGATGAGTTCCTTCGATTCTCACACTCTCATGAGCAAAAAAGTGTTTGCATCAACTGCCGAGAACTTGTCTCAAGTTTAGATCTGCATCATGGATGCAAGATATGCAATGCTCAAGAATGCCATATCTGAATTGGACTCTTACGGGCAACATGTTTTTGAGATCTTGAACGATGTCTACAATTGTGTTCAGAGACTTGAGTTCCCTCCGCTCACTAAGGACTCATCATCAGAAGAACTCATCATTTCATTCCAAGAGTTGGTCAAGAAGGAGGCAAGTGACTCTCTTTCCTTCAATGAAGACAATTTAGAGTCCTTGGCCAACATCAGAAGTTGCATTGCTGCAATTGCAATGGATCATGAAGTATGGCTCGGTCAATGCAGGAAGATCAGTGATGTTCCGGAACATGGATCAAGGTGTTGGGTTGCGTGTGCATTCCAGAGGCGGATAAGTTGACAGCTACGATAACTCAAGTTCAACAAATAATTCAAGGAACAAGAGCGGGAAGCATGAATCAACAAGTTCTTCATCAAGAAATCTTCTTCATCAGAAATGTCAACTTCTCCCTTCTTCTCTACTTCTCCCTCTTTCTTCTCTCCCTCTTCTAATTCTTCATTGAGCGTAATCATTGTATTTTGTCATATTCACTTAAGTGACATATTTTGAAATTGTAAAAGTATTTTCTCAAAATTATAAGAGAAATACTTAATTTGTCTTTTCTAATGGCAAATGAAAGGTCACAAGTGGAATAGAAACATGAAGAGTCATGTGGGGGGAGATGAGAGGTCAATTTACATTCTTTATAAATTGGGATGGCTTCTCCATTCCAAAGGATCCTGAAAATGCTAGATTTTGATAGCATCTATGTTGTAGCAATTGTGGATTATTGTTGTTGGACTTTGTGTCATCAATGCACATGAAATAAAAGCTACATTTCTTCCATTCTCCTTTTCCTATGTTTCTTTTATTTCTCTCTTATGCACTTTGCAAGCATAGTGATCCAGAAAGAGCTTTGTATCTTTGATAAATGAATCTAAAAACTGTGTTTGGGTTTGTTCATCTCACTAGATAGTTTCATTGTTGCTTTCCTCTATATTGAATGTTGAACTACTCTGGTTACTGGGTGTGAACTCTGCAATTGGCCTACTCATAGCAATAACCTTCCTTTCCTAATTTCCCTCCTTCACCCTCATCGTTGTAATTTCCTCCCTTGTACCCCATACAAGCACTTTGCCACATGTTCAGTGGAGTGTCCCTATGTGATCCCCGACCTATTTGGCCAACCCACAACACTTAGGTAGGAATAGATTAGTTTTCATTCAATAATGGGAGCTGCACCATTCAATGCAAAGGGCGTAGCCCCGTGAACGTTGGTGGAGACACCTAATTTGCCATATCGACAAATTTTTCTCACTAATGATTTTGGTGACTCGGTGGGGAGAGATCTACCCTAGTGCACCCGAATAGATCTCTGGAAAATACAAAAAGTATACATTACAAAAAAACAGATTTCAAAGGAAAATCAAATTTTGAAGGTGACTCCGTCAAAAAAGCGAATCCGTGTCACATTCGTTTCCCGCAACACAATGAAGAAATTTCCAGATTGGGGTGAGGTACCAATGAGCGATAGTGAAGAAGAAGAAGAAGATGGTTGCCGAGAATTGCAAATTTTTTATCGGCCATCATTCTGGAGCATCTCTTGCAAAAATAAAAGCTTGTAATTAGCCAAAGGAAAGAAGGTCCATGTCATTTCTGCAGTATCCAGAAAAAGACTTTATAGAATGGAAAAGATTATGCTTTTGAAGACCCCGCCATCAAATCATGGTTGCTACAATTCAAGAAGAGTGCTGGTGAAAGAAAGAAAATGGGAATCTCACTGCAAATGATTGAGAATCCAAGAAATGGATGAAGAAGATTCACAAGAGATATGAGATGTTGTATGAGTGCGGTACGAGGGTAGAGAGTCCATTGAAGGTAAATTTTCCAACTTCACGTAGTTGAGCAAGAAACTCATGACATTGTCTTTCATTTCCCTTCTTCTAGATGATTTTCTTGCATATGGAGATGAAGAAATAGATGTTTTGAGAAGAGAGTATGTGCAAAGGCTTCTAAGCGCGGAGGGAAATTATGATCCCGAAGCCTATCATGAAGTTTGGAGGTATGCTCTGGCCTTGCGAAGAAGGTATGAACACCTTGAAGCATTTTGCGTTGTCGAGGATGAAGAAACTCAAGAAGATTCTGATGATTGTCTACACTATGAGGTGTTCGTCTCTGGAAGATTCTTAGACACTTCGAAGAAGATCATATCCTTGAACCTCCTCATGAGAATCAAATCAGCACTGTTGAATATGATGAAGAAGACATGATAGTTGAACCTCCATTCATCAACTCATTAGCTCAAGGCACAGCCCATTGAGAAACAATGGATTCAAGAGAGGAAGATTCTTGTTGCACGACAGATGATTGATGCTTTCGAAGACTCCACCAACAATGAAGAAGTACAAGAAGCTTGTCTGCTCCTTGACTCGAAGACAAGTTTAAGGTAATCATGGATAATTTTCCTTCCTATTTTGATTCTTCAAGTGATGATGAAATATTGAATGATGGAACGGAGATAGTTGGAGAATCAAATTCTTCTCTTGGCTCGACCATGGATGAACAAATGGAAGAGGCCAATTTCTTTTTGAAGCCAAGGAGAATGAGCAATTCGAGCATTAGCTTCTTTGAGGAGTTAACTCCACCATTCTCACCCAAGGAGCATAATGTTGATCATCACGGTGAGTATGAAATATTTCATTTTCCATATGAACAAGAAGATTCAATAATGAATGATCAAGATAGAGTTGAAAATTCTTCCCATCATGAGGACAATGAAATGGACCCCGAGCTCAAAGGAGTGCCTTTCCCGCATAGCTTGGATCTTTTCTCCTTGTCTGAGAATTTTGAAAATCAAGTATACCCATTCTTGCAAGAAGGTGAGTCTTGGATGACAAGAATTGCAAAACAAGAGGATGAGGATGTTTCAAATGAATCATGGACATGTGTGGACCAGATTTTCAATCAGTTCCTTGAGGACGAACGAAATGACTCTTCTGATGGAGACGACAATGAGCACATTACAAATTTGAAAGAGCTATCACTGCAAAACATCTTGAAGGTTGTGGAAGCAACTGAAGACCCTCAACTCAGTCTTGAGATCTTGACTCAGGCCATGGAAATCCAAGATAGACATGCGGAAAGTTGTCTCTTTTTTCCATACACCAATGTTCGAAGATGATACAGAGAGAATGGATGAGCGTGATGTCTTCCTCGGTACATGGATGGATGAGAGCAAATGTGAGGTGAGTCTTCCTCTTTCTTGTTTTGTGAAGAAGATCATAAATATAAAAGAAATGAGATTCTTGAATCTCCTTGAATATTCTCAAATTTGAAGACAACATCTTTGCCATGGAGGATGGTAGTAGGGAAAATGTTGAGCTCATTTGTATTGAAGATAATGCTTCAAAACAAGATGAAAAATTGCAACAATCTTGTGACTGTATTCAAGACCAACTTGTTCTCATCACCATTGGATGTCTTAACAATTTGAAACAAGAATCCGCACTGCAATATTCACTCGAGGGCGAAGAATGTTTTTGCATGACCAAATCAAGGATTGCAGTTTTGGAAATAATACCAAGATAGACTTTCAGCGGATAGATACTGACAACAATTGTTCCGGACAACAAAGTGAAAATGTGCATGATTCTTGTGAAAGGATTCAAAGTCATATTACACTCACTAGTTCCCAACCTCTCGATTTTTCTTGAACATGTTTCCATGTTTCGAGGATGATGAAGACCTCCATCCCAATGATGTGAACTCTTTTTTTGAAGACAATTACCCAGAGCAACAAAGTGAGATGTTTAGAGAAGCTGTTGAATGGGAAGAAAATCAGTTTGTTCTTGCTCCTTCTGAGTGCCTCACTAATTCAAGGGATGTTTCCATGTTACAATTCAAAGATGAGGAATATTTCTATGACAAAACCAATGTTCCCACTTTTGAGAAAATGAAGGAATGGTTTCTCACATAGTTGGAATACTCGCATTTGGCAAATACTCGGCAGACCCCAAAAAAACTCGGCAAAAACTCGCCAATATTCGGCCAATACTCGGGAATACTCGGCAACTTAAAAAATACTCAAATTTCTTTAAAAAACATAAATTTGCTCGTACTCAGGAATACTCGGCAAATACTCGGGAATACTCACCAAAACTCGGCGAGTTTTTTTACCTTTTTGGCGAGTTTTATGGTGAGTTACTCGTTTTGCATGGTTTTTGGCGAGTTTTTAATGACTCAAATGAGTCAGAGTTGTGGCGAGTATTCCAACTATGGTTTCTCATGATCGTAGGACATCAAGTGGAAGCCGCAAGATGCAAGAGTTTCAAAAGGATAAAAAAGTGTTCATTGGATGCAAGAGGATGTTTTTAGTGCAATACAAGAATCTTGGTTGGTCTCCTTCTCAAGCCATGCAAAGCCATCACAAGAGCATGGTATGATCAAATAGTAATTTTTCGTGCTTCAAAGATCACATTTCAATCCATTGTTCCATGATGGTATGTACTTTTCCCAACCCGTTGTCGGGTATGTGTACATTCTTTCCCCGCCTCTGTAAATATCCCTCCCCGTAACATAATTTCCCTTTTCTATTGTGTGTTGTTTTCCTCTTTTGGTGTGTTTTCCTTCCGTGTGTTTGTTCGTGTGTATTTGGAAGAAATGACTCCATAATCCTAATGAATAAGGCACTGGTGAGATCTTGGGATTCTTGCATGCTCTGTCCTCACTACACGTGGTCCAAAACATGTCCCCAAGCTAGAGCCAATTGTTGTCATGCAAATGTGCAACATGAAAATTTCAAATTTTTAAGCATGACAATGGACCCCAGTGTCAAAATTTTGGATTGTAAACCTTCTCGAGCACTCTTCCAGATTAGTTCATCCCTTCTGTCAGGCCTACCCCAATCCTTTTAGTGCTCTCATGTGTTGTAAATTTGTAATGACCTTGCCCATGTGTTGGAAAGATGGAAATAAGCTCATGAGATTCTTCCGAGACAGTGTCTCTTGAGGCAGATTTTTCAATAGACTTAGGAATGGCTATTTTTAGCCTTTCTAAGGAAGGTGCACATCCTTCAGAGTAGAGTTGAAGGCCTAAACTCATCAAGAAGTAGTATCAAAGGGCTAAGATCATATTGCAAGTGATTTAGGAAGATTTAGGGAAGATTCGATGGTTTAGAGCAAGTTCAAGAAAAACAGGTTTTTGAGGGTGAAGGAGCTTGCACTGCAAAAAAGCACCTGAGCTTCGGAAGGTGATTCCGGGAGCTTCGGAATGAGTTGGAGGTCAAACAAGATACCATTGGAAGCTTATTCAATGCCCTACATGGTGGCATTTTCAGATTTTCACAAAACCCATGCATTTCTTTCCACAGCTCATTCTTGGCAAACACACCTTGCGATCCTGAGAAGCATAGCCATTTTTAAAAGGGTTGCAAGCAGAATCAGACCTTGAGACCCATCTCAGTCTTCTCAAAATGTTGTTTCCAGTCACATTCTTATAAAGAAGTGCCCAAAAATACCTCCAGGAGCTCCGCAACTTCATTTTCAAGGTCCTTCCCAAGGTATGCTCTCACAATTAGAAACTTTTCCAGTGTCACGTGTCAACATGAGGTTGAGGCGCACTTTTGTGTCCCTCTTGTCCCTTTTCCAAGGGGACAAAGGGAACAAAAATTGCGCCCCTCCCCCATTTGAGTTGTAATTTCCTCCCTTATACCCCATACAAGCACCTTGCCACAAGTTCAGTGGAGTGTCTTTGTGTGATACCCAGCCTATTTGGCCAACCCACACCACTTAGGTAGGAATAGATTAGTTTTCATTCAATAATGGGAGTTGCACCATTCAATGCAGAGGGGCGTAGCCCCGTGAATGTTGGTGGAGACACCTAATTTTCTACATCGACAAATTTTTTCACCAACACAGTTATAAGTGCAAAAAACTTCCATGTTGTGGGCAAAGCAATCATTGACCATGTGAGATAGAGACTTGAGGATTTTAAGCATTATGATTAGATACTTGAACCTCTAAATATCCTATTCGTGGCTTCTCCTCAAGCATAAGTTTTAAGTTCTTGGATTTAAGGACACAACATTCCTTCTTCCCATTTCCAGATGGTGTGAAACCCTTAATAGAGCCACCATGTGAAGAATTCCCATATTCGATGATGATTTGGTAGGGTTCGAGAGATTCCAATGGAAAAAGATGTGTCCTTTTGGGAACAAAATATTGGTTGAGCATCACAGGTAAGTATTGGCCTTCGCCTTCAAAACATGTCGGAATGCATAGTTTACTGGCGATGGTGAAGAGCTCTAACTCTTAAAGATGATAAAACAGCCCCAAGACAAACTTGATGTGAAGGAACTTGCCAAAGCATCATGTACCTCCAACTTGATGGAGAGGTGATTGAATTGATGTATATATTGTTGGACTGAGCATCAAGACACCTACAAAGGATGGAGCCAACATTCCAAAAGTTCTTTGTACTCGAGTGCAATGTTCCCTTTTTTTGAATTAATCTAAAATAAAGGATTCCTTGTCTTTCCTCTTAAGCAATGGATGAGCAAGGGAAGATCGTGGGTTATAGTTCCATTTTCCTCATTCATGTTTATGTTTTTATCTTTGTAATTCCCATTATAAGGGGTCAGCTAGGTTTGGTGCATTTTAAAACCAAATTAAAAGATTCAATATACTTTATATGGGTCGGCCTTTCCTTTTTGGCCTCTGGCACCAAGATGAGGATATAAAAGGAGATTAAGGACTTCATTTGGAGAATCTATTTTTGGCGCATTTTCTCTAAATTGGACTTTTGGGTTGTTGCTCATTGTTCTTTCCACTCTTGGGCGAAAATCCAAGTGTGTGGCTCTTCCAAGAAGAATGAAAACCCTTATTGTGTCTAGTTTGGGGACGAAAACCCTCCATCCTTGTTCGAAGGCATATTACAGATATGGAGGAAGAGAAGACATTTTCAGATTTTTGCATGCATTGTTGGGTCTCTCCTAGGTGGAGTGACTTACCCTAGTGTGGAGTTTGGTGCCTTCTAAGGCACAAAAATCATATTTGTTTTCATATTTGGCTTCCTCATAATTTATAAAGTCGGAATCTACTATTCTTTGTGAAGTTTGGGGTTTGTAAACCCTCATTTCATAATTTTATGTGGAGTTGTACTTCGTTGATTTATAATTAATTTCCAGCAGTGTTTTCCATCAGATTTCATGTTGAAAATTACTTTGATTGATGCCTAAAATACATATTTATATTTTGGCAAAGTTATTTGAAGAGTTTCAAGTGTTTTTCATCCATTTTTACATTGTTGTTCGGAAAATCTGATCATTGTTTTAATCTGGGTTTAAATTTCAGTTTGCTGGTCTGAAATTCAGATTTGAATTAATTGGGATTTGTGTTAATTCAGAGCTTCGGTCTTCCCTGCTGAGGGTTTGAAGATCAAAAGGGATGGATAGAGTTTTCAGTGATGCTAGGATTGAAAGGCTTGCCCTAGGGCAAGAAAGATTGGCCAACACAATGGCCCGGCTGATCCATACCGTTCAAGGCTCCAATGGTGGAAGGATCTCTTCAAAGGAAGTCATGAATTCTCTGTCATCCAAAGGAAGCAACATCGGTACATGGTATGAAGAGTATAGAGCTCTTCCGGAAAAGATCCGTGATGCCCTACCTTTTGCAGAGTTCGTGAAGTTGGAGACAGAAAGAGTGGGGATTGGCACGGGGTCAAAACCCCAAGCAACAAGGAAGGGGTCAACCCTCCCTAGGGACCCCACACTCAAGAGTATGGATGCAGTTCATGAAGAAGGGCTTGAAGGTAGAGGGTTCTCAAATCCTCATGACAAGTTTTTGAACTTCAACAGTCACCCACATGCCGGTGAAAAATCAGATCTGCACTTTGAGAGAAACGGAGCCATGAAGGATGAAGATTCAGCCCTTGATCCCATCATTGTTCCAAATAGGCATCATTATGAGGTAATTGTTCATCATTGTTTGACTAATACTGATAATATTTCAGCGTGTGTGGATTCCAGGATTGAAAAGGAGGATGGTGAACAAGTGGGGGAAGAAAAGGAATGATTGGAAACCATTTTTCCAAGAGACATGTTAACAATCAGCTTGCTGGTCTGTTTAGGACAACAGCACCTAAGAGTCAAGTTGAAGGTGTTCATGGCTTGGGAAAAGACCACAAAGAGACTCCTTGCATGTGCCAACAAGGCATGAACGAAATCAAGATGGAAACAGAAGATGGGCATGCCTACTTCCCTAAGGATAAGGAGGAAGATAGATTGCAGCAGTTGGTTACTAAGAGGGAGCAGCCCTTGGGAGTCTTAGAACCCCCAACCCTCTTGCCAAATTGGATCTCTCTACTGATTTTCAGAACAACAGCTTGAAGACATCAAAGTTCGATGAAAATGGGGAGCATGAGCCTAGAAAGGAAAGGGAAATCATGGAGCATGAATCCCAAGGTAATAATTCTTTAATATTTAATGATATTTCATTGGCTTCTAATGGGTGTGCATGGAAAAATGTTGAAGAGAAACCAGATTTGCTTAAGGGTGAGAAGGATGCATTGGAAGAGGAAGATATCCACCATGCTATGAAGGAAGAACCATCACAGCAGCAGTTCATAATGATGGATCAGTTTTTGGGAGCCCTAGAAGCACCCATCACCATTATCAAAGCGGATTCCTTGACTGATTTTCGGACAGCCCCATGAAGGCTCAAGAAAATGAGAGAATTGCCAAGCAAGAACCAAGCAAAGAGGAAGGTAAAGGACTTTTGGTTGTTAATGATATTCCCTTGCTTTCTAATGGTTGCATGTGGCAAGATACTAAAGGATCTTGGAAGCATAAGCAAAAGGATGAAAAGAAGCATGAGGAGCAAGAAAATGAAGAAAATGTTCGAAAGATGTTAAACAAGTCTCATGGGATAAAGGAAATTGAACATACGCAGGTGTTCTCAAATCATTGCTTTCTTCTACTCCAATTCAGTTTTGTTGTCTTGAGCCATTTGATAACAATATGTCATTGTTGAGGCTCCCTTGTAAACCATGGCAAGTGGCTGTACATGTGGATCAACAAGCTAAAAATGGAGTTATAAGTGAAGAAAAATCTGAACACGGGAGGAAAGATGAAGTGGAGCTTCCAAGGGAAGATGTTATGAGGTACACACATGAGACAAGGGCATTTCCGGGTGTCCATGACCACTTTCAATCCGCTGTAATTTTCAGATCAGCAGCCTATGGTAAGCCATATGATATTTTATTTGATCATGACAAGAGTCTATTTCATCATTATTTATCATTGTCATGCTTGGGTGATCATAACTATGCTAATGAGGAGCAAGGTTGGGAGAAGACTCTTTGCCAAGGACTCACTATACATCTTCCAAGCAATAAAGTGGTCTTTTATGACAGCCCAAGGTACACACATATTTCAGATCTTTTGTTTCCTTCTTTATCATCTTGTTGGGCTGATCATCACAAACTCTTTGTCACGAGTTTGGACTTCAAGATAGGGGTGCTTTGCATATGGTGATTGAGACAAGAAAAGGTATGATGAAGAGTTTCATAGATTGCTTGCATCTTTGGAATCCGAGTAAACCCTTGAAGCTCAAAAAGATAAAGGTAAAAATTCAGTTTTGATTATTCCTCTCCTTGCTTACGGAAGGGAAGGAATTTGACGAGTTTGTATAAAGTGGGGAAGAATTCTAGTATGACATGTTTAAGGCAACATAAGCTTGATGGGAATTCTGATTTTCTTTTCTATGAATTGCTAACCCATGGCTCCATGAATGAACCAAAAGAAATATGGGAAAGGGGAAGCAATTATGATGAAATTGCAGCTGCACACATGACAGTCAAAGAGGAGAATGATGGTTCTATTTTTCAGTTTTATGGCCCCATGATGAGGTATGAATTTTGTTTTGACTACCTTGTTTTCAGTTCAGTTGAGTCACACAATGTTTGTGGGTATCAAGAGCTCCAAATTTTAGAACTTACCCTCAAAATTCACAAGGAGTTGGGGTTCCACTCGAAAAATGATGAAATCAGAATTCATAGGAATGTTAAGAAGGCTGATTTTCTCAAGTTTAAGGCCAAGATGTCTGCTGATTTCAATTATAGGCCTGTTGTTCCTAGTTTTTCAGCATATGTAAATCAAATTTCAGTCCCTACATTACTCATGGAGTTGCCTTTCTTCGTGAGATTTCAGTTTGGTAGTTGTTATGCCATGGTTATAGGGTTGAGTTTGCAAAAATCAGATTTGGGGCTGCCACTAGCAGCCATGAACAGTAGTGTGTTTTCATTTTTGAAGAGCATTCTGTCATGGAATGATGAGGAAAGAAGATCTCAGTTGAAAGGAGGGAATAAATCAGATTATGATGTGTTGTTTTCAGACTTGAACATTCTGATTTTTGAAAGAAAAATGCATGATTACAGCTGTTTTTGGGACAGCATTACTGAAGTGTTGGGAAGCCATCATTTGGATGGAAATTATGAGATGGTGTCAAGCAACGGAAGAGAGCTAGCTATCATGTCCCTAAGGCATGATAAGGAGAGTTTAAAAGTGTTGTTAAACACTCTTGTTTTCTTTGATATGTTTGCTTCATGTGTAGGTACATCAAAGAAGAAGCAGTTGAGATTCATTTGGGATCCGGGTACTTACAATTGCTTGAGGACAAGCAATTTCGGGAAGGGAGGATTGTAATGTCCCCTTTTTTCGAATTAATCCAAAATAAAGGATTCCTTGCCTTTCCTCTTTCCGAAGGCAAGCAATGGATGAGCAAGGGAAGATCGTGGGTTATATTTCCATTTTCCTCATTCATGTTTATGTTTTTATCTTTGTAATTCCCATTATAAGGGGTCGGCTGGGTTTGGTGCATTTTAAAAGCAAATTAAAAGATTAAATATGCTTTATATGGGTCGGCCTTGCCTTTTTGGCCTTTGGCGCCAAGATGAGGATATAAAAGGAGATTAAGGACTTCATTTGGAGCATGGACTTTGGGCTGTTGCTCATTGTTCTTTCCACTCTTGGGTGAAAATCCAAGTGTGTGGCTCTTCCAAGAAGGACGAAAACCCTTCTTGTGGCTGGTTGGGGGACAAAAACCCTCCATCCTTGTTTGGTTTGAAGGCAAATTGCAGATTTGGAGGAAGAGAAGACATTTTCAGATTTTTGCATGCATTGTTGGGTCTCTCCTAGGTGGAGCGACTTACCCTAGTGTGGAGTTTGGTGCCTTCTAGGGCACGGAAATCAGATTTGTTTTCATATTTGGCTTTCTCATAATTTATAAAGCCAGAATCTACTATTCTTTGTGAAGTTTGGGGTTTGTAAACCCTCATTTCATAATTTTATGTGGAGTTGTACTTCGCTGATTTATAATTAATTTCCAACAGTGTTTTCCATCAAATTTCATGTTGAAAATTACTTTGGTTGATGCCTAAAATACATATTTATATTTTGGCAAAGGTATTTGAAGAGTTTCAAGTATTTTCCATCATGTTTACACCGTTGTTCGGAAAATCTAATCATTGTTTTTAATCTAAATTTAAATTTCAGTCTGCTGGTCTGAAATTCAGATTTGAATTAATTGGGATTCGTGCCTATTCCTTATTCTTTGGTTTTGCCCCCATAAAGGGGCATTACACATGGGTGTCCCCTCTATCCCCCAAGGGACAAGGGGTACACAAAAGTGCGACCCCCTTGTCAAGCAAAATTTGTTGCCACTTACGACTTTGCAACCTATGCCCCTAGGATGCACTATCTCATTCCGCCGCTTGCCCCCTTTCATGATTCCTCACCCTCAAGTCATAGTTTTGCCTCCCTTCTTTGTTCCAATTGTCCCCATGGGCACAAAGGGGACGCAAAAGTGTGACCGCTCTTCCCACACTTGGCCACTGGTCACTTCATCGCTCTTTCCAGCTCCACATGACCCCGTTTAAGCTCCCGGACCTCAAATTCAGCCCCTCACACTCCCAAAGTCAGACTCTTGCCTCTTAACGGTCCCAATTTGTCCCCGAGGGGATAGAGGGGCCACAAAAATGCAACCTCACTCCTCTTGTGTAAGTTTTGCTAACTTCGCTTAACCAACCGAGTCTCGGGCAAGTCAAAAACTCATATAAAATGAAATTACACTCACTCTCCCAAGCAGTTAGTCATTTTTTCATGTCAAGTGTTGGTGAAAAACATCCCTCAAACTCCATTTTTTTCCAAAAGTGTAGCACAAATTTTGTTAGACATCCATAGCCATCATTACGAAGATTTGCTCATATCTCCTCAACCATGCATCCGTTTCCAACAAAACTTGGTCAGAATCTTCCTCTCGAAAAAAAGTCTCTTTGAGAAGACTATCAAAGAAAATCAATTAATTCTTTGGATTTTTACAGCAACAATCTGAAATTTCACAACCCTAGACTTGCTTTTTCAGTTATATGAAGATCCAGCGGACAAAAGCTTTGAAATTCAAAGGAGGTCATAGTGCAAAACAAAAAATTTTGAAAGTGTTTTAAATGCAACCGGACACCTGTAAGTGCACTTTCTAAAAATAACAAGTATTCAGAGTAGTGGATGTCTAAAAATAGTAACTTCCTAAAAATAGTAAGTTTCCAGCATTTGTAACACTTTGAATGAACAAGAAACGTCAAAAGGTGAAAACTATGAAAACTTTCTAAAAACAATAGTCTTGCTTAGTACTGCTAAAAATAGTAAGTCTTGGAATTGAACCCAAAAAGTTGTGCCAACTCCCACTCTACCTATCTCATTGCTTTTGCCATTATCGCAAAGCCGGGAAGGCGTCCCGTGGCCCAAACAAGAAAGAAAATCCCCGTAGGCTCTCAAAGCATCATCCCGAGGTGATCCTACATGGCACAATTTGATGCAAGAAGTTGGATGGTCCAAATCATCCTAATTGTGGTAGAAGAGATTCGTGATGAATTCAATCAAGAAGGAGATGTTTTTGTCACCGAAGAGAGACAAGAAGCTCCAACCTGAGTCCTGATGAAGTCTTTCAACCTCTACAAACATGAATTGAGCCTCCGAGGTGAATAATAGTGATGTTCCTGCATCATATACATTGTTCCCAATGTGCCTCAACCCAAGATCATCATGTTTGTTATCACAGTCCATGAAGTGCAATACCTCACATCATTGTTCCTAAACACTCATTCAAATGCTCTGTAATGTGCCCATAGCTCATGGAAGAAAGATAATGCAACCACATTGTTTCTGCTCAACAAGAGGTTGGAGGCACAAAGTTTCATTCAAAGAGACATCCTTCTATCTAGAGGAGAAGACCTACCAGGTGTCGTTGAGCAAAAAGGATGTCCAGGAATGTTAATTATGTTTCTATCATGAAGGAGACTTCATTGTCACTAGCTCTCTTTCCAAGGGACAAGTCAGAGTGAATCAATGTGTGTGAAAGCAGTCATTTGAACGGGTGCAATCAAGAACATCATGAGGTTTGTGAAAAATTTCAAACATCAAGAACTTCATCGAAGTCCAAGACATCAAGGGAATGATCATCATGAGCATGATGAAAGAAGATCACCATGAGTGATGTTGGCAGTCACCTCAAGCTCACAAATAAGGCATCTCTCATGAAAGTGTTTTTAAACACTTAACCAATGCTTTGCAATGTCCTCACATCTTGCAAGTCAGAGAAGTGGCATTTGTAGTGTTTTAATGCAGTTTGGAGGCCAATAACATGGAGCTCATCCCCAAGTTTCATTCAGGGATCAATCCTCCTATTTGGGGGAGAAAACCTATTTTCATGAGGAGCAATTGAGCAAAAGGATGCCCAGACACCATGAGTATGTTTTCACTCATGTGAAATCTTGATCAGGAAAGTGAATTGTGAAGGGGTCATCATGTTCAAAGGTGAAATGTGAAGCTCAAGGAGTGAGGTGATGATCATCATATCCCAACTCCATTGTTTTCAAATCTCTTCAAGAGACAAGTCAGGATGAGCTAGACAAGATACTGAGGCATCCAAAACCATCATGTGTGAAGGATCAAGAAGTCATCTACTCCCACGAGAGGCATATGAGCAAGAGGGTGCATGAGCATCCTAAATATGATTCCATTCAAGGAGAATTCTGGAGCCAGGAAGGGTAAGAGGATGATCTTCATATGGAGCACCATGTATGCAAGAATGAGAAACCATCTCAATTTCATTTGATGCCATTCACTTGGTAGTGTTCTTAAACACTCATTCAACACCTTGTAGTGTCATCACACCTCAAGGAGGAAGCACATTGCAATCACCTCATTTCAGTCCAATGGATGGTCATAGGACAAGCATCTCATTCAGGGAGCAATCCTCTATCTGCAAGGTGAAGACATATCTCAGTAAGTGACAGACAAGCATGAAATGGTTTGAGCATCATGGAATTGATTCTTGGTCACTGAGGTGAATTGTGAAAGCCTAGAGAAGTAAGGAAGTGATCCTCACAAGTCACTCCTGCCTTGTAATCAGAAGAGATCATCATGTTCCCATCACAATGCAGACCTCATAACAGTGTTTCTGAACACTTATTCGATGCTTTGGAATGTTTTCAGGTATATAATATTCTAATTCAATTAATATAAATACTTGGGAGAAATAGATGAATAAATGCAATCCTTAAATGCACACATACAATGACAGAAATACAACATGATAAATGAAGGCACCACGAAGGTCAAATTATGCCAATGAGCAAGCACGGCCTTTAATCAAGAAGAAAAGCATAAATAATTAGCTGCTGCTGGGGCAGAAAAGAATAGAATGTGGAACTACAGAACCAGAAATAAAAAATTGGGATATGGTTCTGCTGTGTTACAGAAGCCTACAAATGAAAGATCTACAGTCAGAAATATTCGAGGCCACAAGAAAAATGAAAACCCTCGCCCAAAACAAAGAAAATTGTCCTTGACTGAAAATGGTTGGCCCTAAAATGGAAGCAGGGAGAGATTAGCAATAAATGTGGGAGGCAGAAATGCCAAACACCAGAATCTCGGCAAGATTATGTGGGATGTGGCCAAAATCAACTTCAATACTAAGCCGAATAACCTTACAGCAGAGAAAACACATGAAAATGCAGAACAGCAAGATAGATTAAAAGGTTAGCTGCCAGAAAACCAACATTGTACACTCTTCATTAGCAAGGTTGAATAGATTTACAAGGCCAAGCACATGCAAACTGCACCATAACTGGGCATATAAAATGACCTTACTTTGTCTTATCTTACATTCAGTTAGTAAGGATCCAATGAACACAAATCTACCTCAGTTAGTCAACCTTTAATGCAGTCACCAAGGCTCCAATACTAAGCAGAATAACCTTACAGCAGAGAACACACATGAGAATGCAGAACAGCAAGATAGATTAAGGGATGAGCTGCCAAAAACAAACGTTGTGCACTCTTCATTAGCAGGGTTTAATAGATTTACAAGGCCAAGCAAATGCAAACTGCACCATAACTGGGCATATAAAATCACCTTACTTCGTCTTATCTTACATTCAGTTAGTAAGGATCCAATGAACACAAATCTACCTCAGTTAATCAACCTTTAATGCAGTCACCAAGGTTCCAATACTAAGCAGAATAACCTTACAGCAGAGAACACACATGAGAATGCAGAACAGCAAGATAGATTAAGGTGTGAGCTGCCAAAAACCAACGTTGTACACTCTTCATTAGCAGGGTTTAATAGATTTACAAGGCCAAGCACATGCAAACTGCACCATAACTGGGCATATAAAATCTCCTTAATTTGTCTTATCTTACATTCAGTCAGTGAGGATCCAATGAACAGAAATCCACCTCAGTTAGTCAACCTTTAATGCAGTCACCTAGGCTCCAATGTGCTGGTCCAAGAGTACATATAGCATATTAAAACTGAGGTAGATAATTACAAGAGAGGAGATAATTACAAGGAAGATTCACATCACATCTTAAGTTTTGACAGATTGGAAGTTATGGTTGTTATATGACTATGATGCAATTGGTTTAAATGGGCAATTGTGATCAGCATTTATCGGTATCATCAAACCAGTATTCTTCTTGACCACCATAGGCCTAAGCACTCGTGCAGGGGAGACTGGGAGATAAATTCAATGGGACCTTTCGGGTTGGACATGAATAATGTAGCACGGGGTACTTACAGTTTTGGCTGCAAAATTTTCCTTTCTCTACTCTCTTTGCTTTCATCTAATCCGAAAAGGGTCATCTCAATCATCCATGAGATCAACATGTTATGGCACTCAGGTTGAGCAAGGGGTGGCAAGAAAAGGCAGTGAGCAATATGTGTTACCACTAACTGCTAGAGATAGTTCATTGGAAGTTTTACTCCCAAAGAACAACATGAGACATTAAAACTTGACACGCGGCTGACATAACTTAGTAATCATTCTCTACAATTTGGGGAAAATCTACGGTGCTCTATAGGTTTTCAAGTCACTAATGGTGAATAACAGCACAACCATCCACCCAAAAATAGGCAGTCTTACTGCAGCAGCTGTAACTCTTCCATGAAATGTTAGAATGACCTGAAAATTAATATTGAGCAACTGGGCACCTTGTTTTATAAACCTAACTACCTAGTTTCATTAAAATATTCACCCATTTGAGTAATTATATTGCTTTAACACAATGACTGAGGGAATCTTTTCCCCAATCAGTATAAATGACTATGTGAACTAGCAAATGCTCTATAGGTGTTCAACTCACTAATGGTGAATAACAGCACAACCATCCACCCAAAAATAGGCAGTCTTACTACAGCAGCTATAACTCTTCTATAAAACATTAGAATGACCTGAAAATTAATACTCTTCCATACAATGTTAGAATGACCTGAAAATTAATATGTAGCAACCGGGCACCTTGTTTTACCTAACCATGTAGATTCATTGAAATATTCACCCTGTTTGAGTAGTTTCATTGCTTTAACACAATGACCGAGAGAATTTTTCCCTGATCAGTATAAATGGCTATGTGAACTAGCGAAAGCTTGTCATAGACCAATGAAAATGCTCCTTGATGTTGACCAAAATTTGAGCAGATGAATCTCTAATAGGAAGTCGAGAAAAAACCTAGAAGAATCTGAAACAATCAAGAGAAGAATCAACAACAACATCAAATACATCCTTTCTAAAGTGGAAGGCATCAATCTGTTAGGAAAACTCTACATATGAGAAGAAAAACAAAATGAGCAGAGCAGGAGGAGGTAGTTAGCTTACAAAGTGAGGGATCATAGATAGCTTTTATGCTTCAAAGAGTTCTTCTTCTCTATAAGTATATACATGTGTTTAGCCTTAAAGATTAAATGCATAAAACAGCCTTTTCCATGTTGATTTTCTCCATCTTTGGTGTTCCGTGGTAAATTTTGAGTTACATATCCAGATTCCATTTTTGCAATGTTCATTACATTCTTTTATTATTTTCAGCACTTCATTTTGATGGTGTATGTTATTAGGCATTCCAACATTGGGATGAGATCTATACATGGTATTGTTGTGCTCTTACACCACATTATAAATTTTACTCAGCTTGATAAGCTAACTACTCATATTCATATATTTGCAAATTCTTAGATTAGTATTTTTGCAGCTTCAGGTGATGGACTCTGACCTTGTAAATAATTGCAATTAATCCCAGTAACAATCAATTCTTTTAGATTTCCACAGGTAGACACTATAGATTTTGTATCTGGAGTAAACTGTCTAGTATTTTAGTTCCAACATTTCATGTCTGCCTTCTAAACCCATCCTTGGGGATTATTAACGATGTAGATTAATATGTGATCATGACAAAGTGTACAAGTAATTTTTGGCAAGAGCAATTTTGACTAGCCAAATTGGAATTTAATATAGTTCAGCATAACATCCTCAAACTGGCAAACAAACTGAAGTAGGTAATAGATGTTTGGAAGCTTAATTTGAGAATGTATGCAGGAGACAAGCACAATAAAAGGTCGAATTGGATGCAGATGCCAGAATATTGATGATATAACTTACCATTCTTCAATTGGAATGATCCCTTTCAAAGCATATATGGGTATTATCCCGTCATTATAATACTTGATCATCAAGGAATCAAAACATCTAGCGACCCCTAATAACAGGGTTGGCAGAATTAGGAAAGAAAGGACAAATGAAAGGTGGTCTCCTCCCTCAATACCTGCAATTAAATTGAACTTTGATGGTGTGGCAAAGGGAAACCCAGGTTGAGCTGGGGCTGGAGGGATCTTTCGGGACTCTAAGGGCTCACTTCTATTCGAATACAGCAAAGCGCAAGGGAAATGCTATAACAATTTTGCAGAAGTAAAAGAACTCTGGAGGGAATTAAAACTTGCAAAGCACTATGATTGGATGTTTCTTGAAATTGGAGGCGACCCTAAAATAATCCGAGAAGCTCTTCAAAAGAATCAAGTTGAGAACTGGCAGTTGGCCCTAGTCCAGGTGAATTGTGAAACGCTCACCAGCGATCTTCATTGGATTAAGATCAAACATATTGGCAGAGTTGAGAATAAGGTGGACAACCACCTAGCCAATCAAGGGTGGGTTTAAATTCAACTCAAAATCATTTGAAAATCATTTCCCAACCCCTCCTTAGCAGAAGTCTTAATGTCCTCATCTCACATGATAGCACCGTCAAGTAATCATGCAAGTGTAAACCTACAGCAGACTGGGAATGGAAAATTAATGAGCTTGAAGTAAGGTTGATCTCACACAAGATTTCATGCAATAATGAAAGGAGCTGGCATGGGAGGTTTGACGCATGTGGGGGCTTTAAACTCTCACTCCCAAATCCAGCCTTTTCCAATTCAGTTCAGCAGCAGAAAGAGTGGTGCACGCAAAAGCCCACCACAGGAATGCCCTCTTTCATTTTTCCTATATGGTTCATCAAATTTAATGCAAGAATGACAGTGGAAAATTGGTGAAATGGTATTTTTGGTCTGGACTCTGGTTTTATATCTCCTTGGAGCCTGGCAAATGGGGATTTCGAAGAGTTTTTACTCTACCTTCAGATGCAAATAGAATATTAATCTATCAACCTGTTTTGGTTTTATCTTTTAAGGAGAGTGTTTTATGGAAGCTCACGGCAAACTGGGGTTCTTCCACTGTTGTTCTGGAGGATACCCTGATCCGTTCCTCTGAGCTTCTTGGGTTTGCAAGCTGCCCAAAGCGATTGTAGAGGTCGTACTATTGAGAATAATTTCTTTTATTGGTGACTCCCCTGCAGGAACCATCACTGATGAGGGTCCATCCAACAGGAACAAGTGAGGAAAAGGAAAGGAGGCTCCAACTAACATTGTGAAGGAGATGGGCAGAGCATTGAAGAATGACTTCTCCATGGACGATGTACACAACTCCTTCATTGGATTGGTCAATGATCTCAAACTCCGACAGTTGCTGAATATTGGGGTTCTTTTGGACAAGACTACAAGAATCACACCGAGAGGAAGCCATGGGGTTTTGGAAAAAAACTTTGTTGAAAGGGGTGAAGTATGAAAAACTTTTGAAGAGGATGGCCACCGATCCAAAAATGGATCTGTAAATGCCCAATTCTATGTAATATCTATACTTAGTGCTTGCTTTTCAGTTTTCATCCTTATGATGACTTCATGAGATGGTCCAATCAGACAAGGGGTGATCCGGACACCTTCGAATGACATTCAAGCCATCACAGTTCAGTTCTAGGGATTTTTCTGGTGATGGTTACGCAACTGCCCCGGCGGTTACGTAATGCCGCTTTGTGCAGAGCGGCGGTTGCGCGAACCGTCGGACAGTTACGTAACCGCCATGGCGGTTACGTAAAGAACCACCGATCCTGCAGCAAGCGGCAGTTCTACATGATGTGGTTCTATAGCTCGGGAATTCAAACGGTTGCAAATGTTTGGGCTTCCAATCGGTTCGTTTGCCTTTCCATGCATCCCAAGGCTGGAAAATTATAAATACAAGCATTGTGAAGAATTTAAGCAAGTGAATTTAGATGAAGTCGGTTGTGAGCAGAGTTGAAGAGTTGTTTTCTCTCTTATTTGTTCATGTTGAAGAGTTCTTATGTGTTGGAGAAATTGTGAGCAAGTAGATACAATTAGGAAGTGTATTGAGCTTTCTTGAAGGCCAAATTGGCAGTGAATTGTATCTTTTGAGATTACATAGTGAAGGGGAGCTAATTTGCTCACCCAGCTGGAGTTTTCCCACATCGGGTTTCTCCAGGATAAATCATGTCTCATTCTTGTCTCTGTTTCTCTGTTATTTCAATCTAATTGTGTGAATAATCTGCAAGTTAGTTTGGTTAAAAAGAACTTAAGTAATTTCCATTCAATTGTCTCACTAAGAAAGGATCCGTTTAGTGCTTTTTAAAAGGCAGTTTACGGATCAGATTGGTATCAGAGCGGTTAGATTTCAGTCTTTGTGTGGTTAACTTGTGTTGAGATTGCAGTTAGATGCCCCTTACCCAAAAGGGAAAAGAAAGTGGTGAAGGTAGCCTTATTCCTTTTGAAGCAAAGATTTCTACAAGGAAGTGGAAGCAAGGAATTCGAGAGATGGCTCGAAGAGATGATGCAAAGGACAGTGGTGAAGAGCGTTTCTACAAGTTGGAGGCTAATGTGGCAAGTTTGTCCAAAGATGTGGGCAATATTTCCTTGTCCATCGGGAAATTGGAGTCCATCATGGGACTACTCATGGAGAAGCTTGGTGTTACAAATGAGACACCGGAAGATCGTGAAGAAGAGGTTCATGAAGAAGAACCATCCCATGCCATTCCCATACCTCCTCCATTCAAAGCGGAGGCCAAGATCGAGATTGAGCCTTACGATGGAGACATGAATGCTGAGAAGCTAGACCATTGGCTAGCTCAATTGGAGGTATATTTCAGTTTGCATCAAATTAATGAAAGTCAAAAGATTTCCTTTGCTCGGTTAAAATTAACCAAACATGCTTTAACTTGGTTTGAAAGTTATGTTCATACCTTGGCTATTAAGAAGCTTCCTCTAATTACTAAATGGGATGTTTTTAAGAAGCTAATCCAAAAGCAGTTTTATCCTATTTGTTATGAGGAAGAGAGGTCCATGTATTGGCAGTATCTCAGGAAAAAGCAAGGTCAGTTTGTGCAGGAGTATACCAGTGAGTTTCGGAAGAAAGCTATTCAGATGGGAAAAGATGTAGCAGACCGGGACATGTTGATGAAATATATCGGTGGACTCCATAGCCACTTGAGGAGACCCGTCCTCTTGGCCAAGCCAACGGATGTAGATGAGGCTTGTACGCAAGCTCACTACTTGGAGATGGACAAGAAAAGAGTTCATCTACCTCTCAGCAAGCTTCAAACAAACAAAGTGACGCCAAGCAGAAGGACAAAGGAAAAGGAAAGGGTAAGAAAAATGCTACTTCTATTTCTAAGAAGGATACTAAAATTCATTGTGGGCATTGTGATGTTGACACTCATTCCAAGGAGAAATGTTGGAAGCTTCACCGGAGTTGCATCCCTTCAAAAACAAGAAGAATAAGAAGAAGGCCATGACTGCCCTCCAAGGAGAGGAAGTATTTTGCAGCAACGAGGTGGACGAGACTATGTGTTGTGCCTCCGTCCGTAGGGAGGTATGTTTGGTAGTAATAATGTTGTTCAAGATAATGAACTAACAAAGCTTTTTCATTTAAAGATACAAGTGAAGAAAACTAAGGTGGATGCTCTTTTTGATACATGTTCTCAAGCTAATTTAATCAGTAAAGAGTTAGTGGACAAAGTTGAAGTTGGAAACTTACAATCACCCAAGTCCATATTCTTTAGGTTAGGTGAAGAAAGGTGTAGACATCGAGTAACGAAGCAGTGTAAGATCACTTTTGGTATTGATAGAAAGTTTATTGACGAGGTTATTGTGGATGATGTTCCCCTTGATGTGTGTGATGTAGTTTTTGGCAATCCATATTTGCATGTCAGGGATGTTATCTTCACAAGGAGAGCCAATCAATACCATTTGGTAAAGGATGGTAAGAGCTACATCATTTCAGCCTATTCAGGAGATTCAAAGATATCTCTAGTAAGTGTCAATGAAGCCCGGAAACTTATTAATGCTAGTGGTAAGTTTGCATTACTCATGTTAAGGGATATGCCAGATGATGATATTATGACATCTAAAACCACTTGTAGCATGTTTTCTAACAAAGAGGCACGAGATAAGCGGAGTTGGTTCAACAGTTCAGAGAGGTCTTTCAAGAACCTATAGGGTTGCCCCAGTGAGGGCAATTGAGCATGAGATCCATTTCTACCCGATAGTCCGCTTCCGAACTTGGGATTATACAGGCAATCTTTGAAAGATGCCAATGAGGTAAAACAACAATTACAATATTTGATTGAACAAGGTATAATCCGTCCTAGCACTTCTCCATGTGGTTCTCCTATTTTTTTAGTACCTAAGAAAGATGGTTCATGGAGAATGTGTGTTAATTATAGGACCTTAAATAAAATAACCATTAAGAATTGATACCCTCTTCCTCGCATTGATGATTTATTAGATCAGTTACAGCATGCTAGATATTTTACTAAGCTTGATTTGAAGTTTGGGTATCATTAAGTGCGGATCAAGGAAGAGGACATCTAGAAGACAGCATTCAAGACCAGACAAGGATTATATGAATGGTTGGTATTACCGTCGAGTGCTATGTAATGCACCAGCTACCTTCATGAGGTTGATGAATGAGGTAATGAAGCCGTTTATTGATTCATTTGTTATTGTGTACTTGGATGACATTCTAGTTTTAGCAAGAACTTTTGAGGAGCATATTGATCATTTGCGTCAAGTTTTGCAAGTACTTAAGGAGAACAAGCTTGTGTTGAATGAGAAGAAATGTGAGTTTGCACAACAATCGCTTGTCTTTTTGGGACATGTGATTGGAGATGGGGAGTTAAGAATTGATCCGGCTAAGATAGAGGCCATTCTAAATGGCCTACACCATCCGATCCTAACGAGACCGGGAGCTTTATTGGAGCAGTTCAATATTTACGAAAGTTCATCACGAACTTCTCTTTTATAGCAGCGTCACGCACTCAAAGTGACACCAGGGGTAAGACATTTGATTGGGGTAAGAAACAGCATATTGCTTTTGATTCATTTAAATATAAAATCAGTCATGCTCCAATTTTGGCCTTACCTAACTTACAGCTGCCTTTTGAAGTGGAAACCGATGCCAGTGACTATGTTATGGGGTTGTCCTACTTCAGGGAGGTAGGCCAGTATGTTATCACTCTGAGTTGTTTCATGGTGCAATTCTGAATTATTGTACTTATGACAAGGAATTGTATGCTCTTGTTCAAGCAATCAAGAAATGGAAACATTATTTGATGGGTAAGGAAACTATCATTCATACGGATCATCAACCTCTCCAATATTTGCAGGCTCAAAGTAAACTTCAACAAGCTAGGCACTATAAATGGATGGGTTTTTTACAGCAGTTTCATTTGGTTATTAAATATAAAAAGGGTGTGACTAACAAATTGGTTGACATGTTATCTAGACCTCCTTTGATTTCAGTTGTGGGCACATTAACTCTTCTTGAGCCTTTTGTGTGTGAAGCATATCAGGAAGGCTATGAGTAGGATCCGGATTTTGCAGAGATATTTCAGCAGAAACCTCCAAGCGAGGGATTTGCACCTCGAGGGGAATACTGTCTCAGGATGGCTTGCTCTACAAGAACGGGAAACTCTATGTGCCAAGGAGGGAAAGAGTGCAGTTGATGAGAGAAGCACACACTTCCATGGTAGCCGGTCACTTTGGTGTGACAAAGACTATAGCACACTTGCAGAGGTATGTGTATTGGCCAAACATGCAAGCTAAAGTTGCTAAATTCATTAGGGGTTGTGTTTTATGCAATATAAACAAGCCTAATAATAGGAAGTTGGGGTTATATATGTCGTTGTCAGTTCCTTCCCGACCATGGGAAAGTATATCCATGGATTTTGTGGGCGGTTTCCTACCACCAAAAAGGGTCATGATTATATATTTGTGATTGTAGATCGATTTAGCAAAATGTGTATTCTTATTCCTTGTAAAAATACCATTAAGGCCAATGATGTAACTGAGTTATTTTTTGCTAATGTGTGGGTTCACTTTGGTTTGCCAAATTCTATTGTATCAGACAGGGACTCACGGTTCGTAGGGAAGTTTTGGTCTGCTTTGTGGGGAAAAAATGGATATGAAACTAAAGAAGTCTACTGCCTTTCATCCACAAACAGATGGGCAAACGGAGGTGGCAAATCGTACCTTTGTCCAACTCTTGAGGGGTATAACAAGAAACATCCAAGGACCTGGGATGAGAACTTGGTGTATATCCAACATTCTTATAATAGGGCAATTCATGCTTCAACTAATAAAACTCCTTTTGAGACATGTTTTGGTTATTTGCCTAAGAGTGCTTTTGATGTTGTTTTGAGATTACCATGTAGAGACAACGGGAAAGTGGAACTGGAGGTCCACAAAGCTGAGAAGTT
The DNA here is from genome assembly GCA_018340775.1 of Taxus wallichiana var. yunnanensis. Classification (NCBI taxonomy): domain Eukaryota; kingdom Viridiplantae; phylum Streptophyta; class Pinopsida; order Cupressales; family Taxaceae; genus Taxus; species Taxus wallichiana. The sequence goes on along the minus strand of CM031236.1, from coordinate 433,769,553 downwards.
CATTGAGAAGATTCAGCAAATTCACCTCCAGTGCGAGAAGACATTGATAGAGTCATAAGCAGAAGTCTACAAAGCACGGAATGATCAACATAGGGTGAGCATTCCTTCCTTGTTGGGACAAGGTATGGTTGTATTTTAGCCGGGCGGAGTTACGAGAGGAAAGCCAAGAAACTCAAACCTCTTCGTTATGGCCCATTTGAGATTCGGATTTAACAATTAAGATGAAATTGTTTTGCGTTGAGCAGCCACTAGCCTTTACAATGATGTAATAATTTAAGCTTAGCGTTCGACATTTACCCACTTGTCCCGGGGGTTTTTCATTATGTCTTTTATTGTTGTTGAAGACCATGATTCTATCCTTTCCAAGATCTGGGAACTTCAAAATCATCCCTGTTGATGAAGTCATGGTTTCCAAACTTTAATCCACTCACCGCTGCATTCAATGTCAAACCTGTTTGGGTTCGTCTACCTCATCTCCGTTGCAGTTTTGGGGGAGGATTGTTTGATTGCAATTGGTAATGCTTTGGGCAAGTTTTTATCCATCGACTCTAAAACGGAATTATACACACATACTACTTATGCTCGTATCTTGGTAGATCTAGATACCTCTCTTGATCTACCCACCTCCATTGATCTCAAGGTTTTGGACAGAATTTGGTCACAACCTCTTGACTATGAAGGCTTGCCCTTCAGATGCAAGAAATGTTTTGCCTTGGGGCATCTTGCCTCAGAGTGTCAAAAAGTGAAACAAAAATTGAAGGAAAAAGTTTCTTGGTGGAAGGATTCCCAACCCAGCCTGTTGGTTGTTGGGGATGATTCTAATTCCTCTTCAGAGGATTCATGAGCTTGCAATAACCTTGATGATAGGGTAAATCAGCTACCAGTTGAGAAGCATGATCCCCCTGTGGCAGGTTGGTTAGTTAGGGCGTCAACACTGCTCTTCCTTACCCAAACTAACCAATCTCGCCGCATGGGGGTCATGCTTCTCAACCGTAGCTGATTTACCCTATCATCAGTGGTCGATCTCGCTTGTTCTACAAACGAGTGGAGTCAAATGTTGGAACAAAGGAGACCTCTGACTTTCGGCTTTCAATACCTCCAGATGAAAATTCGGATCCTAATAGGAGTGAGGGTTGGACAATCGTTAATAGGAAAAAGAAAGGAGTTTCTTTCCCTAAAATGAGATTGCGATCTCATGGTCGGGATCCTCTGGAGTAGTTGCTACAACTTTGGGTGCTTCAACCTTCCTTTCTTTCTCTTATCATTTTATGTTCTTCTCGTTTGTGCCTTGGTGGCCTTTTGTATTTGATGCATGCGGGCTTCCTTTGTTGTGCTTCATTGCTTTATTCTGCCTTAAGGGCCTTTTGTACTAAGGATGCGGGTCCTTTCAAAAACCCCACTTTTACCCTTTTCCAAAAATACACGGCAACAACCCTTTTTTTGGTTGGTAAAAAAATAAAAGCTCTAGAACACATAGTATGATACAGAAATGCAAGATATAATCAATATTTTGGAAGACAATTTGATCATGGTCATGAATGTATGGAATCTAATTTGAGAACGTATATGGGAGACAAGAAGAATAAATGGGTTGGATCCATACTGAAGTAGTTAATGGACATTTGAAAGCTTATTTGATAAAGTATGTAGTAGATTTGAAGCGGGATAAATGGGAAAATTGGATCCATATGCGAGAATATTGATAATACAACTTACCATTATTCAATTGGAATGACCCCTTTCAAAGCATCTATGGGTATGATCCCTGTCAATAAAATATTTGATCACGGAGGAATCAAAAGCTCTACTAGCACAAAATATGATCTAGGAAATGCAAGATATCATCAACATTTTGAAGGACAATTTGATCATGGTCATGAATAGAATGAAGCAAAGTAAGTGACCATAGTAAAGTAAAATAACTTTTGAAGTTGGGGACATGGGTTTGTGTGAATTCTGATTATTAACACAAATAATGCTAAAAATAAAGGCAAGCTAAAACTTCAACCCAAATCCTCCGCCTGTATGAAATCAAGGCCAAGATAAGTAAGTTAGCATATGAAATAACATTGCGAATAAAGAAAGAATTCATGACATATTCCATGTATTAGGTCTTATAAAGAAACTCGTAACCAAGGCTCTAGTCAATCAAACCGACATTTATTGATGAAGGAAGAACTATTTTACATGTTACGCCCTTAGCCTATTGGATGCCTTAAGATACAAGTGGCAAACATTGGCGTGTATAACCTTTTCCTCGTCCATTTGATAATTTCTACATTTCATTAGTAGTATTTGGCCTAATTGGATTATGGAATCCCCATAGCCTAATTAGATTATGGAGCTCCTATGGGCTAATTATGTTATATATAGGAGGTAGAGTTTAAGTATTGGATCATTAGATTAGAATTATATTCTTATTATAAGAATTGTGGAGGTTCCCCCAGTGGATCACTCATATTTTCAAAATTATGCTCTCATTTCACTTGTGTTGTGTGGATATGATCTATTTTTCACTTGTTTGGGAGTTATTGCCGTTGATGTGTTCATGCAATATGTTGAATAGTGATCTATTGTTGTAAATCTTCTCTTCCAATACTGATAGAAATTCATTATAAGTGTTACCAAAGCTTCAACTAGAGGAAATTATCTTCTCAGGCATTAGGGCTATGGAGGGAAGTGAAATTCAGTATTTTGGGTAAGCCACTTCTTTCCTTGCAATTTTTTTCTGCTTTCCAAGATCTCTTCCTATTCAATTTGGAAATTGCTTTGCAATGTTATTTGTTTGTGTGTGGGCCAAAATCAAAAACTTTTGATATCGAAGTAATTTAGGTCTTTTGTCTAGATTGGGCAAACCAAGGACAAAAAGAACAACGTCTAGATTTAGGTTTTTCATCCTAGTCAATTATAGCAATCATTGGTTTCATTTTTTAGAGGTGATTGCAACGATATAGATTTTTGGTATCCCTAATTTTTTGGAAAAAAATTGGATTCAACTTTTCACCATGAATAGGTGTCAAGTAACCCTTTTCTTACTTCCAAACATTTGCCACATCAAACATTTTGCTTCTTCCTATGAAAGGAAGAAATAAGAATCAAGTCACACCAGGGAAGACTCTTCACCTTAGCAACATCTAAGAAAGCTTGATTGGCATGCTTACGATGGGGGAACTAAACAAGATGGCTATGCATATGGATCTAACAAGCGTCAAAGCTAGATTAGAGGGCATGCACACTTAGGAGAATCTAAAACAGATAATTCAGAAATCAAATCTCACTGATCTCTCAGCACAATCAGTGCATCTGGGAGGAGAAAAAATTGACCAACTGCTTCAACAACACAAGTCAGAGGCCAACTATCCTACCTTTAGTAGATTGTGGGATTAGCACATTGTGGATTCTAATAGAGCTCCAGAACAGCACATTGGCAATTCTAATAGAGCTACAAATCAGCACATTGCCAATTCTAATAGAGGTCCAAATCAGCACATTTATGATTCTAATAGAGCTCCACGCAACTTTATGCCAAAAATGGGCATGCACAAATTTAATCGCAGTGACCCACTCACATGGATCTACCAAATGGAGCACTTTTTAAAGATACACCAAATTCCATGCCTACATAAAGTTGCCATGGCATCTCTATATTTGGACCTTAATCAATTCATTTGATATTGTTTTCTTTATGAATCTCTTCTATCGTCATTTGATCGATTTTTGTGGTGACTCTAACAACCACCATAGTAGAAGCCTTGTGGATAACTACTTAAGCCATTTTCCCAATCTAAAACAAATAGGTACAGTCAAGGATTGTATTCAGAAATTTCACTAATGTTACAAAGGACAACATGAAAGATACTACAAAAACCAAACACACAGAAACCAAGCAAGAACAAGAGAGAGAACTTGAAAGAGAAATAATTCTTGGATGTATTATTCATAAGCAATTGTCACTTTATAGAAAGCAACAACAGAAACCATAATACATGGGTGACATTAACTCTAAACTTAAATGTAATGTCCCTTTCTAGGGTTGAAACTGTAAATCAAGGAAATCGCACAAACCCCAAGTGAAGTAAATTCTGATTTTTTATAACAGCAACTTTAATATTCCTTGAAACCCTAGCAGCGACTGTATAGGGACATTAAATTCACCATATAACCATGCACAACAGCTGAAAAATACTTCTAAATAATTATTTCAAGTACGGCAACAAATATCCATCCAATTTGCATCAAAGAAATGGAGAAAACCAAAGATGATACCCTGTTGTAATTAAATTTATGACAGCAGCAGGGCAGCCACAAACAAGGGCTGAAAACGATAGATAAACTCCTCCAAAAATAACCAATTATGGATTCCAGCCTTATAAATTATGATAAGTCAGAATATCAAAGAATATATGAGTTATGTGCCCTAGAAGGCACCAAATCACAACCAAACCCTAGTCACTCCCTAGGAGAGGGGCTCCAAAAATATATCAAAGCTCTTGTAGGTCTTCTTCTTGATGCCCTAGATCCCAATCAGCAAAAGAATCTTTAGTAGATGTCTTCAATTCACCACTATGGAGAGTTTTCATTCTCCACCAAACCACAAGGAAGGGTTTCGTCCTCCTTGGATGCCACACAAGAGGGTTTTCATCCTCAAGTGGAAAGGTATTGAGCAATCAGCCCAACAAACCAAGTATAAGTGTATATGCGCCAAAGATGATTTCCAAATGAGGCCATACAACCTCTTTTATATCCCTTGGTTGGCGCTAAAGGCCAAATAGGTGAGATCCAACCTCTTAAAGCTTTACTTTATCTTTTAATCTTTTGTTGAGGTCTTGTATCCCTAGCTGACCTACATTAAGGAGTGAAGCACCAAATAAAACATTAAAAATAATTAAAAAAAAACTGAAATAAGTCCAATTACTTCCCTTGTTCACTTATTCTTCTTGGCCATTATAACCATTATAACTTTATGTTACAAACTCTAACATCCTCCCTTAATGGTCATTACACCAAGCGTTTCTCAAAATTTTACAAATTCATCTTGGCCAAGAGACTTGGTGAGAATGTCTATAGTTTGGTCCTGGTTTGGACAATATTGCAGCTCAACTTCTCCATCTTCTACGAGCTGTCCAATGATGTGATGATGAATGTCAACGTGTTTTGATCGCTCATGAAAGATGGGCCTCTTTACCGGCTTGAGAACTCTATGGTTATTGCAAAAAAGTAATGTGAGCTCAGCGTGATGAACTTGTAGATCTGACATCAATTTTCTAAGCCAAACTACTTCACATGCTCCCTTTGCTGCTGCTCTGTATTCTGCAATTTTGAGGAAAGTGAAACCGCATGTTGGTTCTTGCTGATCCTAGAAACTGTTCCCGTTCCAAAACTGAACAGACAACCTGATATAGATTTCCTATCATCCACGGATCCTGCCCAATCTGAATCTTACTACCCACACGGCTTGACGCAGCCATGGGTAGGGCGTCCAATTAAGAACAGCCTTAGACCATGCACTGTTTCAAACCAGCACAACTCTTGACTGAATCACAGCTCTACACACACAAAAGCAATTGATTAAACAACATTTTATGGATTTCAAGAGGAATCACTACAGATTACATCAACACAAGACTGATTGGAAACAGATACAGTCTTTACGATATCTATGAGATACAATGACAATAACCTGCTCAATCTGCATAGATCAATCTACAACTAACAACAATAATAATCTTATGACCTAGAAAAACTCTAACTTCCTTAGCGAAGAACTATCTTGCTCTAGTGTGAGTTCTTATAGAACCAAGAACCACATTCTTACAATATTAGCTCGCAGCTACATGCTACCCATATGATAATTATTGAAGCATCCTAAATTAAATGTATCACAATCCACCATGCAAGATAAAGGCCAAATGGTCCTTAACGCATAGCACAACTCAATGAAGCTTGACTCGTCTCAATAATTACAATTATTGGTTAGGTGAATCTTCTTCAACTCCTATTCATCAAACAGTCTGTTGAATATTTGCACTCCTGAAGATTGCACATGCATTACATTCATGCACACAGGACTTCCAAGAAAATCCTTGCACGTTTGCTCAAATGAACTCTAATGGCTTTGTGGTTTCAATCGTAGATGTGCACTATCAAGACAAACCTCTCTGGTGATAACATGAACCTCTAGAAACAAATTACATGATACCACAGATGAAATAGGTGATACTGCACACAAAGTCAAGGTGACATATAAAGTTTTCAATTGTCATGAGTCTCCCAGTCCTATGCCAAGTGATCAAGCCTTGCACCAAGCATCTAAAGCATTGTGCCATCCTTCTTAAGAAGTATGCATAATGTGGAGATCTTGCAATGCATTTTAACCCCCAATTTATGTGCACAACCTATGTTGTTGATAAATGCATTTCTGTATTGCGCCATTGAAATACTAGCTTGCACCAACTTTTGAAAGATGTTTTGGACTCTAGAAGATATTGTGAACCTTTTGAACTCCTTTTTTGTGCCGCAAAATAAAATTATGAAAACATGCAAAAACTGCTCTAACTATTTTTGGTTGATGTGGATTTCTTGTGAACCCCGATGCTGCTACATCGTACACCTTGGGTAAGAAAAATGTTCCATTAGCATGTGCTCATGCAAGCTCTGTAAATGGTATTCCATGCCTTGTTGCTTCAGCTCCACTAATCCATGTCGCATCTTCAATACCTTTGCCTTTCACTTGACTAGATATTGCTTATCCTTGTTGCACATTGTCTTAAATCTTATCTCAATCACTCTTTACTTCCTTGCACGCTTTCTCTAGTAATTGTGTTCTCCAATTTGTATACACCTAATTTTTAAATTTTACTGACTTTTGCTCTTCGCAAGCACTATTGGCGCATTGGTGTCCTCGAGTGATATCCTCGGGTTATTGTTGGGAGCAGGGGCAGTCAAAAATGGTTATATTGGGTTGGTTGGAAGTGGTACTTATAAGAGGGCTTTGATGTGAAGTCCATGTTACGGTAGCTTAGATACTTTCTATACCTCTATAGTCTTTTTATACAGTCTTTCCTAGATGACCGTCGGAAATGCCCTAGGGCACTCCGTACCAACACGGAAACGCACAAGTAATGCAGTGAGTGCGGTACGCCAATGCAGTACGCAGCGAAACGCACCCGCAGGGGGGGTGGCAGTGCGGCAGTGCATGCGATAGTCTTTTTTTATACAGTCTTTCCTAGACTGTCAGGAAATGCCCTAGGGCACTCCGTACCAACACTCGAAACGTGCAATCGGCATGCGGAGTGCGGTGCGCTGCAGTGCGCTCGCGGAAGCGTATTCGCAGAGGAGGCAGCCCGGCACGGAGTGCGGTTTCGTGCACGGGCGTCCTCTCCTGGGTACATTTCGAGCGATGCACGCGCCCTAGGGCATTTCTCGACAGATTAGAAAGGACAGTGCGGCCCAGATGCACGGAAAACCGTACCAGCCGCACTCCGTCCCCTGCGGGTACGTTTCCGAGCGTACCCGCGTTTTTTTCACGCGTTTTTTGACGCGATTTTCATAAAAACTCAAAAAAAAAGCATTTTTTTTTAATTTTTTGACTTTCTAAACCTAACCTAACCCTAACCCATTTGTCACAGACTCAGAATGGGCATGTAATCCATATGAAAGACCAGTTCTTAACAAATCTGCGATAACTTGGAAGACCTTTAATTAAAATATGTTTTTTTGTTAAATTTAAACCAAAATGTATTAAGTAATTGTTCATTACAGGAGGTAACTTTGTTTGGAGTTTTTGGGCAGGAGAAATGGCCTGTACAGAAGCTTGTTCTTATTTGGGTTTAAAGAGCATAGAAAAAAAAGGAAATGTTTTATTTGGATAATCAAAAATTTGTGCAAGAGATGTTGAAATTTTTTCCATATAATGCAGGCTTCAAGTTAACTCACAAGGTGGTGATTCGGCTCCTAAAGTGGTTGTTCTAAACAGAGACTGTAATAGAAAGAAGCTAATAAATTTCAAACCATGTTTCCTATACATTAACATAACCATAAAAGACCTTTTGCTGCATGCAATGTATGAGAATTAAATTTCAATAAGTATGCAAATGCTTCTTTAAATTTATAATTTATATGCATATTTATACATTTATATACATGTATATATAAAAAATATATATATATATATAAAACGTACCCAAAAGCGTACCGTACCCAAGATTTTTAAAAATTTGCCGTATCGGCGTACGTGCCTGCACCGTATCCGTACTGCCGTCGCACCGTACCCGTATCCGGTATGTCAGAGTCTTTCTACAACATCGTCTTACTATCCTCTTATGGTCACATCCATAACTACTTACAACACACACACCTTTGTCATATCACCTTTCAACAGCTCTAGAATCTTCCTCCATCACCCAAGACCTCCTTTAGGACCCCTTTGATGAGGCATCACCTAGAGCCAACGATATCAACCATGGCCAATGTTGTCCAGCTTTCATTTCTAACAATCGAAGGCATCGACCATGGGTGATACAAATCAGCTAAAAGAAATTGTAATGCCTAATCATGACCACTATATATACGCAGCATTTTAGTGCTTTTTCCATAACATTATCATCATTCATTCAGTCTACTTGCGTTCACAAATCTGCCCTTAAGGGTTTAAAGGACTTGAAGTTAGTCTTGCTTTATCTTTTAGAATCTACACTTGGAGCATTGGGTACTTAGGATTCCCAAGCATAAGAGCTACACTTGCTATGCTCTTCCTAGCTTTTGGAGTCTATTAAGTCTTCAGCAAATGGCTTATCTAGGTCTTTTTCTATTCATTTGTGATTCCCCACATCAACTCTCTCATAAGGTGCTACTAACTCTGGGGGAAGTTAATGCGCCAATGGTGTCTACATAAAGGTAAGTATCTTTAACCTCTCATTTCCTTTATGTTATTTTAGATTTGATTGATTATTTGATTGGTCATGCATAGATTAGAGTAGAGTAGCATATTCTTAATCTATTGCATTATTATCTATCGATTCTTACCTTAGAGCCTTCTACTTTTCCTTTGATCATTTACATCCTATCAATCCATTCAATCCAAATTTACAACCCTAGCATAAGGTATTCTCTATCTTGTTACAACCTTTTCATAACCATCTATTATTGGGACCAAGTTTGATGCCATTCCCTATCATGGATCTAGGATTTGGAACCTTGTATCTTTCATAGAGTATGGGCTATTGCCTACCAATTTTGCATCTTTTGCAACCTACAAGCCCATTGTGTCCATCTTTAGTATGGCTCCTTTCATTATCCTAGTCTAGATTACCCAAAGACAGCAAGGACATTCAATTAAGCCATTCTTTATTTGCATACACTCTAGTGAACCCGACGTGAATCCTACCATCTCTTCCGATTGAATCTCTTCACATCAAATCCCTTATTATCTCTTATATTAACCTTCATAAATCTTTCAAGATGAATGTAATGTCCCTTTCCGGCTCAAATCTGAAAAATACGGAATAGCAAAATACCATGCAGCGATATTCACATGTGATATCGATGCTTATTACGACTCACAAATCCCTCATATACAAACATAAAGTCAAACAAGGGAATTTCACTTCAAGCATGAGAAATGCATCCTCAAAAATGCACCAAGGTCCTTCAACTTATGGTAGCATTTCCTTGAATCACAATTACTCTATTCACTGTTCTGCATCTCTTGATTGGCAGGGATATGCTAATAGAAAACATACCATCCTTGTGTAACTTTTAGAATGGACCTAATCCAAGGCTTCTACACAGGCTTATGATCTTACCTCTCATATATATTAAGCACCATCTCTCTAGTATCTTCTGAAAAGTTTTTCTTAATGCAGATTTTTTCCTTCCAGTGATCATAAACCTGTATTGCTTTATTACCTAAGAACATATAGAAGTCAATAAGTTTCAATACAATGGAGAGAGGAATGATGATGAAGTAATGAGAGGTTTGTAAAACTCCTTTATGCAATACAGAAGAGATAAAAAGATGGTGCTAATAAAAATAACGACATCAATCAATCCCGAAGAATCTTCTCTTGTTACTGCTAAATAAGATGTTAATAGAGTTGCTAGTGTCTATCTTTTGAATGAAACAATATGACAATGCCTAGACAGAAAGGCACTCACCCCATAAGCAATATTCCTAGAAACTTATATTTTCTTTCAGAATTAATTTAAACTGTGCTAGAAACCTCTACCGTTATATTCCATGGCCTTTCAGGTTCTGCACAAAGGAGATCATATAAGACTCCTGTCGGTATGTACCTGCAAAATAAGAGAGACAGGAGGCGTTCAGGTTCTGAACCACTTGCATAAATATACAAAAAGCAATGAGCCAACATAATAAACTGCCAAAGCTTAGATGATACAGCTGGCAATCAAGAAGCCCACAAAAGCAGATAGCATGCTATACAAATTACTTCATATAATCACAAAAAGAATGACAGACAGCCTGTTCTATCCAAGAATTCATATGTCGTCCCTTTGTTATGTCGAGATCAATGTGTCATGTCCCTTTTTGGAGACTAGAGGAAATGAAGACCTTAACCCATTCTTCCTCCCGTGGGTTTAAGAAAGGAAGGGAGGGGGAGACTTGGATGACATTTTCTAAGTAGATATTTTCATTATTATCATGTATTCCTATTGGGAAGCCAAGCGTTCCAAAAGAAAAACTTCTTTAGTTAGAAAATAAAGTATTTTGAGCATGTAGGCTCCAAATAAAAAATAGATGATTAAAAGGTACTTATTATAAGGTCGTCCATAAGTTATGATGTAGCACCCCTTATGTTATAAAAGGAGGATACTTGGCCATTATGTGGTATGTTAAATCTTATTATTTCTTTTGGGTAAAGGTTATACCTTTCCTTTCTCATCAAGGATGAAAACCCTTGTTTGAGACCACTTCAAGAACGAAAACCTTTGATAGTGGAACTTGTCTTGTGGATGAAAACCTTCAAGCAAAAACATTTGGAACTATTGAATATCTCAAGGACTTTGGAGCTGATATCTTTCTTTCTAGCCCTAGGCAACTTGCATCATGAGCATTTTAGATGTGTTTTGATGGATGTATGGTATGATTCTTGCATGGATGGACTTGTACTAATTTTTAAAAGTGAAAGCAATCATTTCCTTGCATGTTTGAGCCACTAATTCATTATTTCCAAGAGGGGCAAATTGCTTGTAAGTTAGGTTTGGCATGTTTGGGTGGATGTTTGGGCAAGCTGATTTGATATTTGCATTCTTCATATTTTTAAACCCCAAGATCCCAAGTTTCGTGAATTTTGGAGCTTCCTAGGTAAAGTTATGAATTTTTAAAGTAATTCTGCAGACAGAGGGTTTATAGAAAATTCATATCTTCATTTCTAGGGCACTAAAAATCAGTTTTCCTTCATATTTTGATTGCTAGTAATTAATCAAAATTTTTGAGCTTGATTGGGCACATTTTCAGCAAGTTTAGGGCATCCAAAATTGAGTGAAAGTTCTCAAACAGGTCGCTGCCCTAGGAAGGGAAAAACTGCAGGTTTCAGTCTGCATTTTCAGTCATATCCAACCCTCGGAAGTCTGATTACAGCCATCTCAAAATTAATTTCAGTCATCTCTCATTCAGCCCTAGCTATTTTTCGGAAGTCCCCCAAAACGGAACATTACGGTGGCATCTGAGCATCATCCTCCCCGCCTATAAAGCATGGAAACACTGTTAGAAAGGATCGTGAGAACACAAGAAGGGATAGTTGAGGCACTAGAGAGGCTCACCCTAACCATCCAAAATTTGTAGGGTGGTGGTTCGCTCAAGGAGAAAAGGGTTTCAAGGGTTGACAAATTGACAGAAGAGTACCAAGCCCTTCCGAAAGGGATGCATGATGCCCTTTCCTTTGAGGAATTCGTGGAATTAGAGAACAAGAGAGTGGGCATTGGCACAAGGCCTAAGAACCGAACCACGCCAAGGAGCCACGACAGAAAAGACTCAACCCTAGAAGGGAAAAACCCTTCCCTCGTGAAGAAACAAGTCAAAGAGCATGTGGCAGATCAGCTACATGATGGAGAGGATGGCCATCCTTCTAAGGCAAAGAAGGAAGAAGATATATCGCAGCAGTTGGTTACCAAGATGGAGCAGCCCTTGGGAATCCTAGAAAACCCCAACACTCTTGCCCAAGTGGAACTCTTGACAAATTCTCCGAGACAACACCACGAAGACACAAGGGTTTGAAGAAAAATCAGATTTACAAGGTGTTGAAGAAGCTCAATTGCCAAAGGATAAGGAGAAGGCTACAACAATTTCTCATGAAGACCACCAAAGGTATGAGGATAATTCGGATTTGTTGTTTTCTATCATGCCATTTCAGATTTACACTCATAGGCAATTTGTTGGAAAAGATGACCTTGGGGCAAGTTTGATGCTCCATAGTAAATCATGGCAAATGGGCAATCCTCATGGTGCTAAGAATGGAGGAAAATCAGGATCGCATGGGGTTAATGAAGCTAGCATTCCTGACCTTGTTGGGAGACATGCCCATGTAATGAGGGCCTCTTTTGATGCTCATGTTAATCTTCAGCTCACTGGAAATTTCAGGACAGCGACCTATGGTAAGCCATTTCATCATCTTCTTAGCAAGGATTTGCTACATCACCTTCATTCTATGTCTTTACAATGTTTTGGTCATCATAAAGAATACCCTAACCACTTTGTGAAGATGAAGGGTACCAAGTGGGAAGAGAAAGAGCTTGGTTTACAAAAATTGGGAGGTGAAATTAATAACATTCAGCTTGTTGGATTGTTCCTAACAGCGGTTAATAACAAGCAAATTAATGACATTTTCAGTTGGGGAAGGAGCCCAAAGATGTTCCCTACAAGAGTGTTGCACCTAACTTGGAATCTCTAAGTTATAAGATTGTTGTAAGCAACCCAAGGCATGTAAGTATCTCAGATTCACTGCTTACCACTTTGTCATTTCAGATATGGGGGAGTGATCATAATTCATGCTTGTTGTGTCCTATGAGACTGCTAATGGGATATCATCATGCACAACATATGTCAAGGGATGATGAGGTAAGAAGTACCTCTTGTGGCAAAGAACGTATGGATGTTTGGATTCAATCTCAAGATTGTTTTCACATAGGAAATATAAGTGATGTGTTGAGCCCTATAAAAAGAGGGATTGCTGATTTCAAAATCAGTATGCGAAACAATTTTATCATGGTAGGTTTTGGGCATCAAGGACATGATGAAAAAAATAAATTATCCTTTCCATAGATTCTATCCCATGGTTCCATGGAAGGACTTGAGAGAAGGTGGAAAAAGAGGAGCCATTATAATGGAATTGCAATTGTACATATTTCAGACATAAGGAAAATTGATGGTCCATGTTTTTTATGCACAAAGAAGATATTCCAGCTGCTCATCCCATAGAAAGGTATGAAGTATGTCATGAATTTTCTTTAATTAAGCTAACTGAAGCAGAGATTATTCTTGAGATACATTGGTTGCAATCATTGGGGAATTCACCCTCAACTACCATAATAGAAGACTGAAATTCTGGATTAGAATCAAAAAAATCAGACTTCAAGGCATAGTGAATGAAGGGTACATGGTAGCTAGGAAGAAGGAATGTTGTTTTGGTTCCCTTTTTCATATATCAGCTCATTGGGAGAACATGTTGAAGGGCAAAAAACACATAGATCTCCTCATACATAATCCAAGTTGTTTGTACATGAAGATGGGGAATCCAGATGGTCTTTGGAGGTGCAAGACAGATCACTTTTCGGAACCAAGCCTCACACTTGAAAACAGTGGTAGAAGGATAGTCACCATTACCGGGGCAGCGAGATGCTTGATATGGAAAGTGGGTAAGCCATATGATCTTTTTGTATTTGATGTCATACAAGTAGTTTCAATCATTGGAGTTAGTAAATGGAGGTTCTTGGACATTGTTGGGACACATTCCATCAATGTTAGGTTGTTTCCAACGCTCATCTATTGATAGTGTGGAAATTTTTGAAGAGATGTCATGCTTACAACTATTGTACTTTCCTTTCATCTGTTGTTCACAACTTTTCCAGCTACATTCCTACTTATAAGACACTGGAAAAAGAGCTTCCAATCATATGGTTGAAGGAATTCCAAGCTTCTACAAACATTGGCATGTTCATGGCTGATTTAAGGTGGTTTCCAACCACTAACATTCTGATTTTTGAGTAAAAAATACAAGGTTACAGCTGTGTTTGGAACAACATTACTAAAGTTTTGGGAAGCCAACATTTGGATGGTAATTGTAAGGCCTTGGCAAGTAAAGAAGAAGAGTCGGTCATCATATCCACAAAGCAAGAGTGGATGAAGAAGGGGACACATTTTTTCTTTAATAAGTTTGCTTCATGTGCAGGTACATCAAAGGAGCGGCTGAGATTTATTTGGGATCCGGGGACTTGTAATTGCTTGGAGGCAAACAATCTTGGGAAGGGGGGACTGTCATGTCCCTTTTTGGAGACTAGTGGAATTGAAGACCTTAACCCATTCTTCCTCCCCGTGGATTTAAGGAAGGAAGCAAGGGGAAGACTTGGATGACATTTTTTAAGTAGATATTTTCATTATTATCATGTAATCCTATTGGGAAGCAAAGTGTTCCAATAGAAGAACTTATTTAGTTAGTAAATAAAGTATTTTGAACATGTAGACTCCAAATAGAAATTAGATAATTAAAAGGTACGTATTACAAGGTCGGTCATAAGTTATGATGTAGCACCCCTTATGTTATAAAACGAGGATCTTTGGCCATTATGTGGTATGTAAAATCTTCTTATTTCTTCTAGGTAAAGGTTATATCTTTCCTTTCTCATCAAGGACGAAAACTCTTGATAGTGGAGCTTGTCTTGGGAATGAAAACCCTCTAGCAAGGATATTTGGAACTATTGAATGTCTCAAGGAATTTGGAGCTGATATCTTTCTATCTAGCCCTAGGCGACTTGCATCATGAGCATTTTGAATGTGTTTTGATGGATGTATGGTATGATTCTTGCATGGATGGACTTGTACTAATTTTTAAAGGTGAAAGTAATCATTTCCTTGCATGTTTGAGCCACTAATTCATTATTTCCAAGAGAGCCGAATTGTTTGTAAGTCAAGTTTGGCATGTTTGGGTGGATTTTTGGGCAAGCTGGTTTGATATTTGCAATCTTCATATTTTTAAACCCGAAAATCCCAAGTTTCATGAATTTTGGAGATTTCTAGGTAAAGTTATGAATTTTTAAAGTAATTTGCAGACAGAGGGTTTATAGAAAATTCATATCTTCATCTCGGAGCACTAAAAATCAGTTTTCCATCATATTTTGATTGCTAGTAATTAATCGGAAATTTTGAGCTTGATTGGGCATATTTTCATAGAGTTTAGCGCATCCAAAAGTGAGTGGGAGTTTTCAAAACAGGTCTTTGCCCTAGGAAGGGAAAATTTTGCAGGTTTCAATGTGCATTTTCAGTCATATCCAGCCCTTAGAAGTATGATTACAGCCATCTAAAAATTAATTTCAGTCATCTCTCATTTAGCCCTAGCTATTTTCCAGAAGTCCCCCAAAAAGGGACATTACACAATGTTACATGTAATCGCGTTTCCTCTTGTTTTGGATTTATGAACATTTGATTTTGAATCATTATGACAATATTAAGTTCAAAGATATATTACACCGATATAGACAGGAATTTACAACTGAGATTTGACAACTGTTAAGATTTTGCTTGAATGATAAAATAAAACCCACTTTTCAAAAATTAAAATCACCCACATTTACTTCTAACCTAGAAAGGAAAAAACAAAGCAAAGCCTAACCTCATTAAATGTGATGATTGGACTGTAGTTTGAGTAAAGACTGCTTTCATGTTGTTAGAATGTGAAATCCCACGTGATGGCTAAATAGAAGCTAGTGTTTCAATCAAAATAGCAACAGTAGGTGTATACTGAAGCTATTTACTGGATTCTCCAAAACTTGTTATATTTATAGACCAATAATTTTTATTTTATTTTTCGCTATAATTAAATAGGGTAAGAGACCCTATACCCAAAATGGTTGGCAAGAAATTAAAACCTAGAAGGTGTTAACTAACCAAACAGAAAAAGAAAGCGAAATATGAGAAACAAAAAAATAGAAATTCAAAAGCCAAAATCTGCCCCATCGAGAGACTCTCCACACCTTTAAGATTGTGACTCTCATACTTCTTTGGGGCTTCAACAATCTTTGACTCTTCCTAATACTGCAGATTGTAGACCCTCTATCAAACATACTGTTGCAGGAGCATCATAGGAAAAACATAACATCTTACATAACTTGGGAATTTTGGCGAAGTATTGGTGTGCATGAGAATAAGAAAAAGGAAGACAAGGCAAAGGAGGCGTGGCAGAATGAAGTAGAGATTGAGCGGAAGTGAGCCAATGTTTTTGCGCAATGGTTTACTAGTGCACAATGCACGGCAAAATGTGGTGCGTGACACTTAGTGAAGAAGGATTCGAAATAGACTAGCATGGGACATGTCAAGAAAATGACAAAGTAGAAGAGGACTGACAATCAAAACACGTGTTAGAAAAGGGAGCAAACCACTGACTAAGCAGCTGACAAGGATTTTCTAGACGGATTTTCTCAACTACCGGGTTGATATGGTGCAAGAAGGTAAGAATCCAAAACTAGGGTAGTTCAACATCATTAATGACCCAAATTCAAATTTGAATCGAGTGTTACGCCCTTAATCCTAGGTCATATATCGGATATGTATAGCCGACATGTGGCTAACATAATCTCTTATCATGTCATATCATATTTATTTATGCTTTCATATGCTTAGTAGGTCGACCTTGGTGCTTTGCATAACATAGTAGGGTATATATAGGAGTTAGTGAGTAGTAGATGAGCATCATATTGAGCACTTGAGTCTTATTGTATGGTTTGGAGGTTGCCCCCTCAAAGTGGCTAAGTCATTCTACTTGCATATTGTGATCATTTGTCTATAATTTGGTCTTCTTTATTGTTATATTGTTGCCGTTATTCAGATCTATCTAATTAATTTCACTACAAGTGGTATCAGAGCTTCGGTCGAGCCAAAATTGGGTCAAAACCCTAATTTTGAATATTCACATATATCTCAAAAGCTGTGACGAATTCTTTTGCAATTTTTAACTGATGTGGCAAAATCGGTCAAGTAAGTTGCTCCCCAAATTTCATGATCTATTGACTTACTTTGCACAAGTTATTGCCTTTTTAGATGTTTTCATAAATTTGCTTCATAGGCTGCCATTTTTGAATATTTCTAACTTTCTTATATTTTCAAAAAGCTTGCCAAAAATTATCTAGGGTTTGTTCCTTGGGTTTTTGTTTATTTGATCTCGTAAACTCTTCAACTTTGGAATTATTCACGAATCACAAATTAAACGTTGTTGTTCTACTTTCTATTAGAAAATGACAGAGATAGCTAGTGAATGAATTTTGGTTGTGCTTAGAATCAACAATTGCGGGAAAGGAAAGAATATAAACTCATAAACACCAACAAGTTTTATCCTGGAAACCTCCAGAGGAGGAAAAACCAGTCGGGAAGAGCAATTGCTCTTTCTTCCCACTTTTATTAGCCAATTCAAACAATAAGTACAGAAATTACAATAAGTATGAAAGAGAAGTAGATAATATCTCACACTTCCTCCCAATTACTTGCTTGCTATGTCTCAACACTCATTTCTTCTACAAAATACAATTCCAACACTAAGAACTTCTTGCTCACTTGCTTTCATGCTTCGATGATCTTGTTCTCTTCTACAAACATGTACTTATAGCCTTCCTCATGTCCTCCGTGCCTTTGGAGAATGGTTAAGGTCATGGAGGAGGAGAAGAGACACAACAACCTTTCAACAATGGGGTTGTTCGTTTCATATTTTTGTTTTTTGTCTGAAAGAGCCAGACCGCCCTAAATGCACCGGGCGGTCTTAGGACCGCCACCCTAGTTGGGCGACGGTTATGCTTCAGAATCGCCACTCTACGCAAAGCGGCGGTCCTATTACTATGAAGACAGAACCTCCATGTATTATTTTTCCTTCTTCATGCTGACTGATCTGATGAAGTAGAGTCATTTTGGATCCCTATGGATCACACCTCCCCTGCTTAGGAGGCTTTTGGTCCCACAAAAGCTTAGTGGGGAGTAGATGGGGAAATAATTCCCTCACTTGCTCCTTCGAGTAACACCGGGTCTACCTTGGTGTCTTTCCTTTCAATCCAATCTGCCAAGACTCCTGCGGACCTCTCCTAATCTAACCTTCTCTGCTGCTGCACTACATCCTCCTCTAATTCGCCTCGTGAGTCCAAGACGCAATCCTCAATCGAAGGTAGCAACTGTAGTCCATCTTCATCTAGCATGGATGGCTCATATAAGTGCAAGTTCTCACAGTTTACTACAGAGTACATCCTCATAAATGAAAGGTAAATCAAGCCGAAAGGCATTTTCTCCAACCTACTACAATATGGTGAAGGGCCCATATCATAGTGGCTTGAGCTTCCATGCTTGACCTTGTAGTCTCTCCTTTCTCAAGTAAAGCCAAACTTTATCTCCAACATGAAGCTTATGTTCCCTCCTATGTTGATCGTTCCTAGCTTTGTACTTGGCTTGAGATTTCTCTAGTTGTTCTTTGACTTTGAGATGGATTTGCCGGATCCTCTCAATGAATTTGTTTGCTCTAGTCACCTTTGTGTCTCGTGTCTCCTCCCATCCTCACGCCCAGCCTGCTCTGTCCAGCAGATTTGTAGGTAGATATCCCAAGCATGCTTCAAACGGTGACTTCATAGTGGATGTGTGTATTGCCCGGTTATAGGAATGTTGAATGTAGGCTAAGGACTCATCCCAAGTCCTTGGGTATTTGTTGTTATACCCTCTGATCAACTATACCAAAGTCATGTTCACCACCTCTGTCTCCGTCAAGATGTCATCGTGGATGGAAAGTTGTGCTCTTCTGTAACCTGATATCCATCATGTCCCACAAAGTAGTCCAAAACTTCCCCAAGAACCTAGAATCCTTGTCAGAAACAATAGACTTTGGCAAACCAAAATGCACCCATACATTAGCAAAGAAAAGATTTGTTGCCTCATGTGCTTTTATTGTCTTTTTACATGCCATAAGAATACACATCTTACTGAATCTATCAACAACAACATAGAGATAGTCATGGCCATGTTTAGACATAAGTAATCCTCCTACAAAATCCATAGAAATGTCCTCCCACGGACGAGTAGGTACTGGCAAAGGCATATATAAACCCTCCTTCATAGTCTTAGGCTTGCTAGTACAACAAAGTTTACATCCACGTATAAATTTTGATACTTCTTGCATATTGGGCCAATACACGTACCTTTGCAAGTGGGCTACGGTCTTACCAACATTGAAATGTCCCCGACTTTCGAGGTATGTGCTTCCCTCATCAATAGAAGTCTTTCTTCTTTAGGCACACAAAGCTTCCCCATCGGTAGAGCAGCCCGTCCTTGAGTTAACAATCTTTGATCCCTGTCATTTCAGTCCCTTGGGACTGCAACTGCTGAAATGTCACCCCAAAGTCTTTATCCTAGGCATATGCCTCTCCGTAAGCTTCCTTCGTGAAGGGCTCAATCTAAGAGATAGTGGCCAAATAGGAAAACTTCTCCTGTGTGGGCGGCCTAGACAACATGTCTGCCACCAAATTTGTACTACCCTTCTTGTATTTGATCACCAAATGGAACTGTTGAAGGAACCCCATCCATTTGTAGTGCCTTTCTGCTGTAATTTAGACTGTGCTTGCAAATATTGGAGAGGTTTGTGGTCAGTGTGCACAATAGTTTCTTTACCCAACAAATAATGCTTCCATTTTTAATTTCTGAACTAGTGCATACATTTCCTTATCATATATTGAATATCCTTTAACTACTGAAGTGAAAGTTTCAGAATGATAACATACGGGTTTACCTCCTTGAAGCAACACTGCGCCCATAGCATAATCACTGGCATCTGTCTCTACTTCAAAAGGCTGCTGCAAACTAGGAAGAGAAAGTATTGGAGCATGACTAATCTTGTATTTCAATAACTCAAAGGATTTGTCTTGTTCCTTACCCCAGTCAAAACCCTTACTCTTTGCGGCCACTGTGTGTAGAGGTGTTGCAATTGCGGAGAAGCCCGGAATGAACTTCCGCATGTACTGTACTGCTCCCACAAAACTCCTAGTCTCTGTGGCTCCTGTTGGTGTTGGCCAATTAATGATGGCTACCACCTTTGGATCCACTCGTAGCTCTCCTCCTCCAACCACGTGCCCAAGATAGACAAGTGACTGTTTGGCAAATTCACATTTATTCATATTACAAAGCGTTGTTTCTCCCGAGAACTTGTAAGACTTGTTGTAAATGAGTTAGGTGTTCTTCCCATGTGGCACTAAAAATCAAGATATCGTCTAGATATACAATGACACATGAATCTATGAAATCCCGCAATACATCATTCATCAATCTCATAAATGTAGCGGGTGCATTGCATAACCCAAAAGGAAGTACTAACCATTCATACAAACCCTATTTTTTCTTTAAGGCAGTCTTCCATATATCCTCCTTCATTCTGACTTGGTGATAACCTGACTTGAGATCCAACTTCGTGAAAAATTTGGCATGTTGAAGCTGGTCCAAGAGATCATCTATGCGGGGAAGTGGATATCTATTCTTTATGGTGATCTTGTTCAAAGCGCAATAGTTGATGCACATTCTCCAAGAACCATCCTTCTTTGGCACCATCACAATAGGTGAACCGCATGGTGAGGTGCTCAAACGTATCACCCCTTGGTCTAGTAGTTCTGGAGTTGTTTCTTTACTTCAGTACTCTCAAGCAAGGATTGCCTATACAACCGATGTTCGGTAGAGGGGACTCTGGCAATAGCTGAATCTCATGCTCTACTTCCCGTTTTGGTGGTAACCCATTGGGAGCCTGAAATACTTCTTGAAAAGACTGAATAATACCATCCAAATCATGCTTTCCCTGGTTAGAAATCTCTGAAACTTCTACCCCATCTTGTTTATCCTTTAACAAAAGTAAACAAAACTGATTATGATTTACCTAAATAAGTCGTTTTGCTTGGTTAGCACTCACCATAGTAACTTGTGTCTTACGCTGGTGTGCCCGGAGGTTGTAGTTGATCCCATCCTTGACCCATCTGTATCGGTTTTACCTTCTCATAAATATAGCATCCCTAATATACAAGTAAGGACTCCCGAATACAACATCAAAAGCATCAAGTGGAATCACGTCGCCTTCCAAAACATCAATATATTGGGAATTTATCCCAAATTTGACCTTACATCTTCTTGTTACCTGAAATTCAACACCCTTCTTCACCCAACCCAAGGATGAAGGTGTGGATGCTCGTAAGTCTCAAGATCAAGCTTCTTTACAACTACTTCAGAAATCAAGTTAGACTGAGAACCGGTATCAACCAAAGCATTTACCTTAGTTCTCTTGATCTAGATTTTGATCTGGAATAGTCTACTCATCTCCTCTTCCTGGTTGTTCATGTTGGTGGCCGTGCATCCAAGCCTTTCGTCTACATCAGAGTCATCTTCGATTTCCACCTCCCCTTCTGTTTTTACAGTTGTCATGGACTTCTTTGAGTCCTTGGTTCGGTTCTTCGGATGTAACTCCGGATGCAACTTCCAACATGTAGCATCAGTATGACCATTGATATCACAGTTCTTGCAAAAATTCTTGAGATCTTTACAAGTATTTAAAGTAGCGGCAGCTTATTTACCTTTCCCTTTCCACTTACCCTTGTTACTTGTTTGCCCATACTCTTTTTTCTACCGATTTGTCATTGCTTTGCCCTTGCCTCGCTTCTACTTGCTTCTTTTCATCATCTATGTAGTTTGCTTGTACACATGCTTCGTTAAGACCTTTGGGCTTTGTGGAGATGACTTTTCTTCGAAGGCGAGTGTGAAATCCTCCCAAGTACTTAGTCAAAATATCCTCATCCTCCAAGTCCATGTTTAGCAACATGGCCTGCCTCCGAAACTCCGTAGTATAGTCCTGCACACTTTAACCAATGTCTTGTCTAAAATATCGCCATTTAATCATTTGGTGGTCTTGTGGCCAATAGGATAGAAGTTAGCTCTAAGTAATTCCTTAAATTCTTGCAAGATTTCACAATAGGACGCTTCTTTTCACAAGTGGTTAGAAGGGTTTTCCACCAAACCAGAGCGTGTCCCTCCATTTTAAGACGTGCAAAGGTGATTCTCTGTGCCTCCGTGACATTATGGATGCTAAAGCAAACTTCTAACTATTTTAACCATTTATCAAGCAACTCTGCATCTACTTGTCCTTCAAAGCTTTTAATCTCAACATTCATCTCAACTTTAAAAGGAGTATGGTCAGATTTTACCTTTTCTCTTGCGTTTGAAGTCTCTTCTTCATGCTCTTCCCCATAATCTTCCTCATGGTGGCTCTTCCCTATGCCAAAATTTTCAGCTAAGCCTCGAACCACTGAGTCCATGGAGTCTTGCTTGATGAAGTTGTCTTCTGTAAATCTGCAAGTTCTTATTGCCTTCTAAACATCCTATCCATCATGGTCTCCAAAGCATCTCGATTCTACGGACCAAGTTCTCTTCCTCCATTTGTCTCGAATTCTTTGTTTCCACTTCTTTGTAGAAATTTCTAGATCGCAAGGTAAAGCCTCTTCGCCTTTAGATCTCGTCACTATCATACAAATCCAAGAACGAATACCACAGTCCTAGATACTTGTTAGCTCTGATACCAAAATGATCTGTAAACTCTTCAACTTTGGAATTATCCACAGAATCACAAATTAAACGTTGTTGTTCTACTTTCTATTAGAAAATGACAAAGATAGCTAGTGAATGAATTTTGCTTGTGCTTAGAATCAACAATTGCAGGAAAGGAAAGAATATAAACTCACAAACACCAACAAGTTTTATCCTGGAAACCTCAGAGGAGGAAAAACCAGTCGGGAAGGGCAATTGCTCTTTCTTCCCACTTTTATTGGCCAATTCAAACAATAAGTATAGAAATTACAATAAGTATGAAAGAGAAGTAGATAATATCTCACACTTCCTCCCAATTACTTGCTTGCTCTGTCTCAACACTCCTTTCTTCTACAAAACACAATTCCAGCACTAAGAACTTCTTGCTCACTTGATTTCATGCTTCGATGATCTTGTTCTCTTCTACAAACATGTATTTATAGCCTTTCTCATGTCCTCCCATGCACCGAGAGAATGGGAAAGGTCATGGAGGAGAAGAGACACGAACAACCTTTCAAATTTTGGGGCTGTTCGTTTCATATTTTTGTTTTATGTCCGAAAGAGCCAAGACCGCCGCCCAATGCAAATCGGCGGTCTTAGGACCGCCAGCCCTGGTTGGGCGGCGGTTGCTCAGTAACCACCTCTGCTCTGTGCAAAGCGGCGGTCCTGTTACTATAAGACAGAACCTCCGTGTATTAAATTTCCTTCTTCGTGCTGACTGATCTGATGAAGTAGAGTCATTTTGAATCCCTATGGATCATTATTCGTCCTAAATCCATCTATAATCTGAAACCCTAAGCCAAACCCCGAATCCAAAAAAAGCCATGACAGGGCCACAAATAGGAGGGAAAGGGAAGGGTAATACCACTCCTGGAAAAAATATCCAAGATATGGAATTGGAAGGAGAGCTCACTGGATCCTCAAACCTAGGGTTTTTCTCAACAAATCATAAGGTCATTCAACTTGAGAGTGAGCTAGACAATATCGATCGATCAATCGTAGTTACAAAAGATGATCTTAAGGCCAACTTGCAAACAATGAGAAATGAACTCATGACAACCATTTTGGTCTACAACCACATGCCACAAACTCCCAACTAGGTCAATCAGGTCCCACCATCAACCATACCTCCCATTCAACACAACCACATCACTCATCCTATTCTAATGTGGGGAGTAGAAACATTATGCCAAAAGTGGAGATGAGGAAATTTGATGGTACCGATCCAATCACTTGGATCAACCAAATACAGATTTTTTTATGTGCATCAAACCCCGAGTAAACAAAAGATGGTATTGGCATCCTTATATCAAGAACCGTAAGCAGTTCATTTGGTATAGATGGATGTGTGAAGCAGAAGAAAAATAAGGGTCTCCCTATTACCTAGTCAATGTTCACATATGAGCTCCAAATATATTACAGTAATACTATTACAAAGAACTATCTCAATCAAATAGTAAAGCTTCGATAAACGAAGACAATCCAGATTACATTCAACAGTTCCAAAAGTTGGCCTTACGTGTTGATGGCACCTCTGAGGATCATCTAAATGATCTATTCTTGGGGGTCTCAAAAATAGCATCTAACTTGATGTTCGCCTTCTTAATCCAAGTTCAATATCAGAATCCATGATAATTGCTCGTTAGGTGGAGGAAAGAGAACTGATCGGAGAGAGGAATTTCACTGCTAGCAAAGAGATTATGGTTCCAACACAATCAGTACCTCAACCTACCAAACTAACTATTCAACAAATTGAAGAGAAACGAGAAAAAGGATTATGTTTCAATTGTGATAGCAAATACAGTAAAGGGCATAGGTGTGCTGAAAAGAAGTTATTCTACATTGAGGTCATTAATGATGAAGTCAAAAATGAAGAAACAAAAGTGGAGGTGTTGGACGAACTAGGGTTTGGAGATTCCCAACCGACTATTTCTTGTCATGTAATGTCAGGTGTTATCTCCCCACAAACCCTCAAGGTAAGGGGTATTCTAAAGGAACATAAGGTAACAATATTAATTGACTCAAGGAATACATATAATTTTATCAATAAAGGGTTGGTGGCACATCTGAACTATTTTATTTTCCCAACTCCAGAATTTCAAGTCATGATTGCAGATGGGGGCACAATCAAGTGTTCAGGGAAATGCCATAGTATCAAACTTGAATTGGGAGAAAGCAAGCTTGATTCTCCTATGTTTGTTATTTCCATGCATGGAGCAGATAATGTTTTGGGAGTCTAATGGTTCACAACCTTAGGCATAGTCGAAATGAACTTTCAAGATTTATTCATGTGTTTTTGTTCAAATGGAAAGATATTTGAGTTAAAAGGGTTACGTGTAAAGTCACCTCAAAGGATGATTTCTCATCAAATGCAGCTAATCAAGGGCCTTGCACCACAATTATTTTTAGTTGATGAAAAACAATCACTAGATTTTAAGGGTGGAAAATTATTCAATTATTGTGGAGGATCTGCCATCAGCCAAGCCACCTAGGAGAGCCACTTTTTCCAAAAGATCTCCTGATTTTCAGCCACCATCCACCATCTCAATTAAGAGGTTCCCACCAAAGGTTCAAGAAGTCAAAGAATAGAGTGAGCACCAGCAGAGAAGGTAATCCATGAGTATCAAATCAAGGGGAAGAATCGCGACATGGCAACAAAAACATGGGAGGAAGATTTCTTGTACCAGCATCGAGCGATCATCAACATTCGGGACTCCGCTTGTGTGAAGTAGCATCCAAAAATTGTCAACATGTAATGTCCCCTTCTCAACGCTAGTTCTCTTTGAAGACCTTGGGCCCATTCCACTTCCCATAGGCTAAAAAGGAATGAGCAAGGGAAGTTAATGTCATGATTTTCAATTGTTTTGTGAGCTTTGCATAATTAAGTAATTTTCTAAATATGGTCAAGTCAGATGGGAAAAAGGTGAAAAAATAATGGAAAAATAAAAGAAAAAAACTATTGTCTCAAAGGAGGTCAGTCCTCTTTAGGAGGATTCTATTTGATTTTGGCGCCACCTCTAGCTATTTAAAGGGGTTGTTTGGCTTGGAAGATGTTTATGCATGCTTTGGAATTTATTCTCTTAGAGTTGGAGCACGCTTTGTTTTCTCTCTCATCCATTGAGGACAGAAACCCTCTTGGAAGACCTATTGAGAACGAAACCTCTCAATAGTGAGCTAGTTTGAGGACGAAACCCCTCAAACTTGCAAAGGGTGATCTCATACGGAGATTGCATTGCGCTGAATTCAGTTTTGAAGGCATTTCCAGCCCTTCCCAAGGGTGGCGACCTACCCTAAGGTGGAGTTTGGGGCATTCTAGGGCGCGACAACTTCAAATTCAATCATCATTATGTTCCTTCTATTTTTAGCAGCTGGAATCTTCATTTGTACTTGAATTTGGGCTTGGAATTCTTCATTTCCAACCATATTTGTAAAGGATATTTGTTGTTGATAATTAATTTCCAGCTGATATTAAATTAGTAAAAAAATATATTTTCCGGTACTTTTTCTTTGCAATTAATTCCCGCTTCAAAGAATAATACTTTTAAGGGTTTCTATTAGTTGCGGTCAATGACTATCATAAAAATCCATTTATAGTCGATTCTTTAGGGTTTGAGAATTTAATTTCAATTTACTATTTGGATTTGTGCAAGTTCCTTTGGTGATCAGATTTAGGCCAACGGGACATTACACAACATTGAGGACAATGTTGCTTTGAAGGGGAGGGGCATGCTACGCCCTTAATCCTAGGTCATATATCGATATGTATAACCGACATGTGGCTAACATAATTTCCTATCATGTCATATCATATTTATTTATGCTTTCATATGCTTAGTAGGTCGGCCTTGGTGTTTTGCATAACATAGTAGGGTATATATAGGAGTTAGTGAGTAGTAGATGATCATCAGATTGAGCACTTGAGTCTTATTATATGGTTTGGAGGTTGCCCCCTCAAAGTGGCTAAGTCATTCTACTTGCATATTGTGATCATTTGTCTATAAAATGGTGTTCTTTATTGTTATATTGTTGTTGATATTCAGATATATCTAAGTAGTTTCATTACAATTGTGAGGGTGAGGAGAAATCTCTACAAGGAAATCCAACAAGGAAAGAGCGAAAGCAGACGAGTATAAGAGTAGGGCCAACATCTCATTTCGGGGAAGGGACAAAGGAGATAAAATGAGCTTCTGTAGAGAGTCCTAGGGTATACACCACTTTTGTATTAGCTTAAAGTTTATTATAAGCTCTATAATAGTCAATTTGAAGGAGGAAATATTGTAAATGTCATTAAGGCTTTGAAGATAACAGAAAGAAATTGTGTTTGTGTTTCGTTGTGTGACTCTACAAATGGTGCAGATTGTCCCAGTCTGCCCCGTCGCTGTCAAGAAGTATCAAAGCGCTGGCTAAAACTCTAGGAGAGAAGTTAAGGAGGTGGGAAGGCTGGTAGAGCATCGATCGTGAGGCAATTGGTCGAGAAGCAAGATGCCACCAAGAAGAGTTGTCAATAGAGTTATAGCAAATGCAACAATCATGGATGCGATTGAACAAGTCATGAATGAACTTAGGGGTGTGAGGACTAGGCTTGATGTTGTCAAAGAAGATCGGCGAAGAGACTTCGTGGCTCAAGATGCTTAGAGTAACAATGAAGAAGTAGGCTGGAGGTGAAGAAAATGAAGAGTGTAAACAAGAGAAAAACTAATAATGGAAGAAACCATACACACAAGTGCAAACCTAATCCCTTCCTTCATGTCTCCTTGTAACCTCGGATGAGATGGTGAAGCATGGAATGAAGTACCAAGCTTGTTGAATCTCTTTAATGGATTGAATGTGGATGCTCCAAATATGACTCGAATGGAAGTGTATTCGTGCTATGAGCAATGAGGATGAATGATGTGTTTGATTATGAGATCCTTGATCAAATGGACAGATGCAATTGAGTGGCAATTCAACGAGTAACATTGCAAATGCCTTAAGCTTCCAAAGATGGAATTGTGAGGAGATGAGCCTCTTATTTATAGTTGAAGGAGAGGCCATGGATTGAGGATCAAGTTTTGACTGAGTTGCAAGTTAATGAATGCATTTTCCTGATTTAGCATGTTGATTTGGTCTATGTAGTTGGCTTGTTTGAATAAGAATTTAAGAGGCTTTAATTTGAATAGTTGGCTCTTGAATTCTTCAATTGTACGTGCAATTTAGCTTCCTCTTTTGTAGGTTTCTAGAACTTGAGTGAGTGAGCTAGTGAAGTGGAGATGAGTGGAAGGTGAGTGGATATTTAGCTTTTTATTTATTAAATAGCTAATTAAATTAGCTAAGGAGTGCATAGTGTATGCTTTATGTGTGATAAGATAAGATAAGATAAATATATTAAATGTCCAACGAATGACCATAGAAGTAGGTCAATGGGACCGCGCCAATACAAGAAAGCGAATAAGAACCCAGCCAGAGAACCAAAAGGTACCTGAATACAACCAGAAAAGAGGAGAACAAGAGAAGAACGGGCAAAAAGAGAGAGGCCCTTAAAAATCACATTATTTAGGATAGTGAGAGGATAGTGGTCTAGGATGTGTTCTAGAACTGATTTGGGACATTATGCAGAAGATAGGGATGATTAGGGATGTATTTTTGGTGGTCTACATTTGCCCTACTTCAAAGTGTTATTATGAAGTACTAACATTTAAAGATAGTAGACACGTGTAGATCAATGAGCAGATGCTAGAGAAGCTGTGGTGGGCGTGCCTTATTTGCCCCGGTGAAACATTTGGATGCCCCGATGAGTCTGGATTATGCTAAGGGAGTGCTCCCTCAAGCGAATGGGTGACGGGGAAAGCGGTGGACAACCACTTGATAGGAGGAAGGAGAATGCTTATAATTCGAGAGTGATTAGAAGGATGATAGCAGTGATTTTGCTCGTAGCTTGAGCTTCCATTCAAATATTGTATTTTAGAGAAACCTTATTTTGTTGTTGCACAATAGAGTTGGCACCATGATTATTAAAGAATCGTGATGTTTAACCCATTATGTGCGTAAACAACACACACACACAAACAATGAAGTAAAAACAAACCCAATATACACAGTAAACGTATACACCATGGCTATAAATGAGCCAAGATGATAAACAAAATACGTGTAATTGGTCCAAAGTAACTATCAATGTAAAACAACTAGAAATAAAGACAATTAACTATGCCCCTAATGTGTTCCACAATGATGATTGATTGAATTAATTCCCCCCCAAGCAAGGATACATGCAAGGGGTAAGATCAGACTGAAGAGTGGGGTCAAGTGACACTCTTGTTGGATCCGGATGGCAAATTGATTTGATTGAGCTACCCCAAGCAAGGATACATGCAAGGGGTAAGATCAGATTGAAGAGTGGGGTCAAGTGATACTCTTGTTGGATCCGGAAGGCAAATTGATTTGATTGAGTTACCCCCAAGCAAGGATACATGCAAGGGTAAGATTGGATCAGATTGAAGAGTGGGGTCAAGTGACACTCTTGTTGGATCCACATTGAAGATTGATTTGATTGATGGGGTCATTGCCTCCAAGCAAGGATACATGTAAGGGAGAGAATGAGAGATGAGATTGCCCAAGCAAGGATGCACGCAAGGGTTTTGATTTGTTGTAGGATAGTTGGAACAAACACCAAGGATAGGAGTCAAATGTTCTATGTTTTGAGATGATTGTTGATTTGTTGTTTTTGGTATTGTTTGGAAGAGTACCTCAGTGTTTGATAGTTGTGTGAATGTTTTGAAGTTTGTGGACAATGTTTGTCCAATTTTTTTATTTTTGACTAATTGTAGATGTTTTTGTTTTTGGATAAGATAAGATAAATGTATTAATGTCCAACGAATGACCACAAAAGTAGGTCAATGGGACTACAGCCCAAACAATATACAAAGTGCGAGCGGGGAAAACTCAAAATGAGTTCCCAAAAACAAAAGAAAGGAAAAGAACCAAACAAACAAGAACCCGAAGCCAAACCCCCACAGGCGGGGGCAATGAAACAAACGGGGGAGAAAGAAGGGAGAAGCAGAGAAGGGAATGAAGGAGGGCGATCAACAAGGACCGTAAGTCTACTCAAAAATGGTAGCCACATCCCTCCTAACATTCAAGGCCGACGAACAAAAAGAAGCTCCTGATGGAATGGCAATCAAGAGGGGGCGAGGGCCCCCTCCCCTACTAAGATTTGAGGCTAAAACGACGAGGAGACCGGTGGAGTTGGGCTACCCCCTGCAGTACGAGTGTGCGAGCGAGCTTTGTTGGTGGTGACCGAGGGAGATGTGAGGGTCCAACCGGGGACGAACTGATCTATGCACTGTATCCGGTCAGAATGGCTCAACCGTTTAGTTCCTCCAACTGCGGGTAGAACCGGAAAGAAGGTTGTAATCTGTCTCATGGGAATGACTCTCAGAGGGGGATGAAGAATCTGGTCCCGGAGCAGAGAGACTCACGGATGTAGAGGGCAAGACACCGCTGGTCAATATATCTGAAGAAAACCGGGAGGGTCTGAACCCCTCTGAAGAGGCAATGAAATCGTCCTCTGATCTCATAGTATATGGGGCAACAGAAGATGAAATGAGTCTCGGTCTCCACCTCCTAAAGGCTACAAAGCCTACAAAGTCTGTCATCCCTGGTCAATGTGGTGATCAGTCTCGCACCGAAGTCTGTGGGAGCCAACCCGAAACTGACCTGAGGTATGCAGAGGGCATGCATCCAGTGACGAAAGGTGTATTGAGGGCGGATGATGAGCCCATCTCTGATCTCAAGAAAATGCTCTACATAAAAGGACATCTTAGGGCGCAAACCCCCATGAGGATTCACCCAAGTAGTCTAAATAAAGCACTTGTAGATATCCTCCGGATGGACCTGTTCAACACTTGCTTGGTGGGCAAGAGATGACTAGGAGCATTCCGGGAATATTGAAAAGGGGGAGACGATCAATCTGGATACCAACTGAATCCAATAAAGCAGAAGTCCTGGAAAACCAGCGGCCCATAGCCTAGGCAATACTCACAGAGGAACAATAAGCGAGATACGGGTACCTGTCATGCTCATCGAGAGAAACCACCAAACCTCCTGATACGGTGAAGAAAGGCCGATATGTCAAATATGGTCTCCAGACGGAAAGGTCGAGCCCCGAACTCTGCCAAAATAATATGTTAGAGAAATGCGCTTGTGATCTCGATGAAGCGGAGGAGAGCCTGAATCCTCTCGAAAGAAGCCCAATCTGTATCTAAGAGGGAGGGTCCCCAGACAACTGACCCATAAAGAACAGTGGGCCGAATTACGAAGTTCATAAGAGACATCTTGGAGGAGATGTCCTGAAAGTGGTGCTGAAAGCATTCTCTCTACAATGGCTAGAGACCCATACCCTTTATTGACCCTCGGCTGAAGAGCATGCCTCATACTGAACCTAGGCCCTGAGAACCGAACTCCCAAATAGGTGTATGTATTAGTGCTTTCAAACTCCCGCCTCCCTGAAAAATAAATGGAGGACCATGACCTTGGTCTTACCCAGATTGATCCAAATGCCAAAGATCGCAAAATAAAGAAAGTGCATCAAGTTGTCCCCTAAAGCCCCTTATGAGAAGAGGCGAGTTAAACACTATCATCGGCAAATAGGAGAATAGAAATCAAGACGTGGTGAAGAAGGCACCCATCCCTTTCCTAAATGTGATCCCGAAGAAAAGATTCCAACTCAATGTAAATGCCAAAGAGATTAGGAGAGAGGGGGTAGCCCTATTAGACCCCAATGGTGCTTCTGTTGAAATCAGACATTCTGTGTGCAGTACGAAGACGACTAAGGACGGACTCATAGAGACGCATGATAGTAATAATAATAACCTCATAAATACCGATGTCTCTGAGTCTCTAAAAGAGGGCCATGCGAGATATGGAGTCAAAAGCTTTTCGAAAGTCTAGAAAACAATAATAAACTTTCGAAGAGCGCTAACGGGCCTCCTCAATAATAGCTCGAAGGGTGAACATGTGGTCGATGGTGTGGGAACCAGACGAAAACTAGCCTGACCTTTGGCTCTAAGTTGCCACCGATCCAAAACATTGGACAATAACCCTGTGGAGAACAAGTAGCATAGAGTTTGGAGAAAGAGTGGCCCACCATGATAGTCCTATAATTGTTCGGATCGAGAGATGCCTGACTTTGTGGATCGGGTGTGAATGATATGATGAGACCAAGTAGGAGAAAAACCCACACGAACCACCTAATTGAAAAGAAGCGTGTCAAATAGTTGCCAAAGGCCTCAAAACCTGCCAAGAACTCGGCTGAAACCTTCCACATCAATTGCTGCTCATTGTTCAAGAACCTTATTACCCCTTTGATTTTTACCGTAAACGAAGGGATTACAAGGTGGTAGAGTGCCAATCTGGATAGACTGCTGCCCCAGAATATCGTAAAGGGTAGAGGTGTGGGAAAAATGGAGATAGGATCGATCACCGCAAAGGAGGGGAGTGGCGGGGAAAGGCAGTACGCCAGAAGGACCGAGGATTAGTCCTAAGGGAGGTGGAAAGGATATATCTGCGGTGGGAAATGAAGGATCGCTTCTTACGGCGGAGAAGGCACCGGTAGGCTGTCTTAAGAGTGGGGAAGGAGGGGAGGGCATGGGTAAAGGCATGACGGAGGCGACGGTGGAGGGATTTGCACTCTACATCATACCATTGGTTCATAGGGCAAGATTTAGTAGTACTAGTGGCCGGGGATGGGTGGTGGAGCTGGGAAAGGATCTCAGGGCGGCCTCCCACATGGCAGAGGATAGGCATGAATACTTGGCCTCCGCACTAGGCAGGTTGGAGAAGTGAGACTCGAGGGGGAGAAGGTCGCGGATGTGAGATGAGTAAGTTTCGTAATCCCCATTATCAAACTGGAAGGAAATGCGAGGGGATTAGTGAGGGGTGGTGGTGGGAGGAGGACTGGTGACCAGAGAGAAAGATAGGACTGCATAGTCGGCAATGGGAATGGGGGAAACGGAGGAGCAAAAAAGAGGTGAGATATCCGAGCTGACAAGGACATAGTCTACCACACTAGTGCCATCGCCATGGGGACGACAAGTGAAGAAACGTGAGTCCGGGATGTGCTCGATCCCATTCAGGATCACCATCCCCTATGATTCCCGAGCTGAAAGAGGAACCATCCATAAGCTGTGAAAGGGCCATCGGTATCCTCGAGATACTATGCGAGACCAACGGACTCTGATCGATCGGTTGTGTGCGTAACGTATCATCGATCTGTTATAGAGAGGAACATGTAAGTGCCTCGTACGGGTATTAAAATCACCCAAAATGATAACCTCCCCTGCAGCAGAGTATTGACTAATACTATTGTATAATTCAAAGAAAAGATCACCATCTGGGCCATTGTGAATGGCATAAGGAGAAGATGTCGGAGGAAAGTAGCAAACTGATATATAGAAATCTCTAGAGAATCAAGCGACCCCACTAATACGAATCCACATGTACTAGAAGACTCATCAGTACCACCCACTGAGATCCCGTTCTCGGGAGGGAATCCCTATAAAGACAGTGACTCACGAGCCCCGACACCACCCGAACCCCGAGTCTCCTGTCTGCAAGCTGATAGCCAAAGAAAGCTAGTAATAGTTGGGAGAGGATGAATCGGGCTCTCGTGTGTCTTTGTGATGAAGAGGATATCGACAGCCCTAAGAGCATCTAACATAAGGCCAGGGGAAGACCAAAGGGAACCATTCCCATTCCAAAGAATCGATAGATAAACCTCGACACGATACCTCTCCCACTTAGCCCATCATTTGGAAGCCCCTTGGCGGGGCTCCCAACCAGGAGGAGGTGAGTCCCTAATAACCCGAAGATTCCTGATAACCGCCCATTTACCTGCTTTCCTCGCTGCCATAACTTGCTCCCTAGAGCGTTTGAGCTCCCCAACTTGTGTCTTGGTAAGATCTTCATCAAGGAAGACCTTGTTTGGGCATGAAAACAGAACCCTCTTAGCCCTGAGAGCTCGTAACCTGTCAGAAGTTATCCTAAAACAGATGAAAAGTGTGGAATCATAGCCAACCCAAGCTCTCTCTAGTGTAATGTCAGGGATCCCCAAAGTATCTGTGATAAAGGAGTTACCAACCGTCAGTGGGTCCTATGTCGGTGAGGGGGGTGGGAAACCCCTCACCTTGAGTTTTAGTTCCATGTCACACCTAGTACATTCCTCAATTAACTTGGCTTGCACAACGGCCTCTACCGCAGCCAAAGGTGGGGGAACACTGTCTTTCCCACTAACAACCTTGGACCATGATTTCGTTTCCAGTTTTAAGGAAGCCTGGTTATTTTTGATTTCCTCCTGTTGAGACCGAAGGTCTACAATTTCTGCATGTAGGGCATCATTAGGGGGCTGGTATTGTCCATGTTGGCTAGTTTTTCTCTCAAGATGGCATTCTGAGATTCAACATCCGTGACCCTGCTAATAAGTGTGCATACCTCGGTTTGTAGCTAAATCACTAGGATAAATCACTTGAAGAAAGGAGAGGCTAAGAGGCGAATAAGAGAGCATACCAAAACGGCAGATACGGTCTCACGTTTATAAGCTACAGCGACCAAGGGAGCCTCAGAAGGTGTGAAACCACGATACCCTTGCGATCAAATTCCCTATACTTGCAGACCACGGAAGGAGAAGGAGCTACGATTCAGGCCACGGTTCACAGAAAAGGAGCCACGAAACACAAGAGGAATGAGGGCACAAGGGCAGACAAAGAGCCACGAATCATAGTCAGAGGCAGGCCACGAAAAACCGAACCGAGGCAGAAAAAGTTGTCCACAATCCAGGTTAAACAAACCATGAACCGAGAGATATGATTCGCGAGAGCTTGGCCCCAAACAAGTCACGGGCTAGATGATTCACGAATCACGAGCTACCTGCTGGTGATTCACAATGCATGAGCTATTCAAGTAGTAGGCGATTCACAATTAATTGACGGACATTTCACGAGCTAGGGCAAAAACCACCCACAATTCGAGCCACGGTTCACGTAACAAGGGCACAAAGGATTCACAGAGAGCCAAGATTCATTCACGAGAGGGCCATGAAGAAGCATGATGCGAAGGCACCACGATTCATTCACGAGCTAGGTGATTCACGAATCATGATTCTCAAAAGCTCTACAAGTCGAATCTCCGAGAATCAATTTCTTTCGTCCCTAAATTACATAGGATTACATAGGCGAGAATGTGGATGTAGTGATAGAATGTCTAACTCCACTCTTGACTCCACGCAACTAGTAAGATGTGAGGGCTCAACACCGAGAGCAAGAAGGATGTGAGACAAAGGAGATAGTGATATGAAAATGAAGATGATGGATGCAAAGACACAAGGTGTAACAATGGTCCATTTGGGAAAATGTGACTCATCTCCAATCAAGATTATCTAACCGATTCCAAGATGATTTCACTTTATAGGTTTTGACTAGACTTAGATCCATTGATGGCCTATTGATTGACAAGATCCGGTTGAAGGACTTGTTGTCTCTCTTAACATGAGCAACTAAATTGTTTCTTTGGATTTGTATGATTAAGCACTTTGATTTAGATTGTCTAAAGGCTTTCTTTTGTTTGATTTGTGGAGTGACCCCCTACATCTTGCCTCATGCCACTAAGTACGAGACAAGTGCTCAACACCGAACACAAAACGTAGGGGAGTAAGGATACCTCTCCTCATTTTCCCAGTCTCACACTACTAGTAAGAAGTGTGAGCTCAACACCAAAGACTGTAAAGGACAAAAGGTGTAATAATTTACATTTTTGGTATTTTTGATTGATTTTGCCTTGTTTTTTAAAAATGCTTGTTGGGAAGGAATGTTTGCCCCCAAATCTCAGCCTCATGCGACTAGTAGGACGCAAAGGCTTAACACCATAGACTGAGATGGGCGGACAAACAACCTTAGTAAAGAAGTTTTTTGTTTTTGTTAAAGAGAGAACTTTGAAAGGAGAATTTGTGTAATGTCCCTTTTTGAGGACTCTCAAGAAACTATGCAAAGCTGAGAATAAACAGCACTTTTCATATTTTTAGCAGGTTGTTAGTGACTGAAATAAACATATAGAAACCCTTACTAGCTGCTAAAAACCTTCTCCTAGGGCAGCAATCCCTTTGGAGACTTCGAGCTCCCTTTTGGGCCTTCAAACACTGCTAAAAATGCTATCTTTTGGTTTCTAAAATTATAATAAATGTCCAGCAATCACATCATGCAAGAAAACTGATTTTTGTAAGCTTGGAGTAAGAGATCTAATTTTTAGTTGAAACCCTCAGACTGCAAAAATTAATTAATTATTCCAGAACTGTAACTAACTTCCACAACCTTGGATAAATAACAAAACACCACCAAAATTAATGAAACTTCAGAACTTGGCTTTTAAAAATATGAAGGATATTATTCCAACCTCGAATCATGAAATTATTGCAAGGAAATATTGAAATGCTCCCCTAGGTGGGTCGCTCCACTTAGAACAACCAATAAACATGCAAAGATACTCCACAAAGTAGGTCGCTCCACCTCAAAATAGGCAATTATGCATGCACAATCAGAAATAGGGAAAAGATCCTTCAATTGTTAGCCAAATAGCACCTTATGGTACTTCACCTAGGTCTGGAAATAAAGATTTTAGCAGCTAAAAATCCCTCAAGGGGGTGGAGACTCCGTGTTGAAGTCTTCCCTAGACTTGGTGAAGGGTTTCGTCCTCACACAAGACTCTCCAAGGGTTTTCGTCCTTAGGAGAGGGAGAGAGATGCTTCACAAACAATCTTTCCAAAAGAGATAATAGAATTCACATAATTATCAATTGGCCAAGCAACCTCCTTTTATATCATAAGGGGTGCTAACAATTCAATGATGGTCAACCTCATAAAGTACTTTAATAATCTTTTATAACTTGAGCCTACATGCTCACCAAATTAACTAACTAATTAATTAATTAAGTCTTGTTAGCGTATGGATTTGCACGCATGCAAATGACATGCAATAGTGCGGGAATGAAGTCCCTCCTCAATGAAGGTGAGGCTGCCTTTATTGAAAACCAAAGCTGTATAAACACTCAGATCTGTCGACACTAAAATTTTCCTCCGTAATTTCTATTTCATTAATGTATGTATTAGGAATAGGATGTTGTTAAGTGTAATTAGTAGTAGCGTCTCGATAGAAGATACGGTATTGTATCGATGCGTGC
Source organism: Taxus wallichiana var. yunnanensis (assembly GCA_018340775.1). Classification (NCBI taxonomy): domain Eukaryota; kingdom Viridiplantae; phylum Streptophyta; class Pinopsida; order Cupressales; family Taxaceae; genus Taxus; species Taxus wallichiana. The sequence continues at coordinate 433,732,547 of CM031236.1, read as the reverse complement.
TGCCGCCATAATAATGTAGAGTACGGTATGATCAAAGTACAATAGGAATGTTGTAAAAAGTAAATATTTGTCGTAAGTGGTCCAAAGAATGTTAAAATGTCAAAGTTGGGATAAATAGAGAAGTAGGGTCTACATGATTAATATATTGGTAATAAGGACAAGGAGTGAGGTCATAAACATTTTGTGTATTTTATTTCTAAAAAGTCTAAAAATGTGGAACCCATGTGAAATGATAAGGTTTATCTTATCTTAAGAGATAAACTTACATGTACAGATAAGAGTTAAGGTATGGAATATGATTTGTCAGAGTGGATTTCTTATCCTATCTTAGAGATAAGATGGATAAGCCTGGAAGTTCTATAAATAAAGAGGCCACCCCCCTCATTTAGCATAGAAGGAAGTAGTGAGAAATATTGTATGAAGTGTGTAAAGGAAGCCATCAGTTTAAAGGTGTGTTGAAGAAGCCATTAAGAGGTGTAATTGTAAAGTTTCTTCCATAGTATTGGTGGAAGGCAAGTGAAGTCAATAACACTTGAAGTACCTCATGGGTGAGATTGTAACAATTTCATGTTAATATTATAATTTACTTTGATATTTCAGATTTGTCATCATTCCGTCTTATCATAGTCGATGGTATTCTTGTGTTACGTTTGTTGCTTTGTTTCCAGATTACATCCACCAAACTAAAGGCTGTGCATTAGTAAATTATCATAGTGCCGGATTGGTGATGACAGTACATTCAAAATTATATGTGGGGGTGCTTTGGAGCGCCAATGGAAAGAAAAGTGAATGAGAGAGATGGAATGGAAAAAAGGAAAGGAATGGAAAGGGATGAATGGAAGGAACATGCAAGAGTTAAGTAAAAACTAAGTCTAATATTGCACAAAGAAGAACGATGAATAACTAACACAAATAAAACAGAGTTTGCATCAACTAAATGAGAATGAGTAAAAGGGAACACACGTGAACAAGTAGATCATCGAGTTTTGATCACCGTGAACTAGAACAACATATTAGTAGCGTTGACAATAAGATCCAAGACAATATTTGCATGCAATATTCAAACACTAACATCTAATGAACAAAAGAACATCAAATGCTATAAGAGACAATGAATGGGACACAAAGTTCATATTTCATTAACTCCAAAATGTTTTCTCAAAAGAACACAGTTTCTTTCTTTGAAATAAAGCTTGCATACAAAAGTATTTTCTTCTCCTCTCTCAAAGTCACCCTTTACAAATGAGCCCTGACTTCCTTTTATAACCCAAAAGTTGGTCACAAAGTAGTTAGGGTTTTACATGAACATTAAATAGGGCATCTTAAGTGACTTTGACTTTCTCAACCAACTTTATTAAAAGCAACTAAAAATAAAAATCACTTATCCACAGTTTTCCAAAAGTGAGTTCAATAATAACACCATTTTAAAATACCACTTTTAAAACATACGACAAAAAACAGTGCCTTATCCATTGAAATGGGATCCACCTATCTCAATCGTATGAGAAATGGACTCTCCCACTTCGTTAGATACCAAAAAACTATCTTCTCATCCCGTCGGTGAAATTAGGATCCGCCGCCTTCGCCAATTGAAAGGATCTGAACCTTCCCAATGTTTCGAACATCTTTTCTTCTTCAGGAGGTTCATTTGGTCAAAGAATAGCCTCACAAAATACTTGCAATTCCAAGATCCTACCTAGCATATCATTCAAATTGACCATCTTTGATTGAATATTCTCAAACAAGTTCTTTAATTTGATGCAACGTTCCATTGAAGTTGAAGAGAAATTGATGGCGGGAGTATACATGTCTTTGAACAATTGTGAAAATTGCTCCTCCACATGTTCTGATGAATACCTTTGATTTTGCTCATTTACAAGATCACAAGGGATCTCAGCTATGAACTCCTGAATCAAGGCAAGTGAAGTGAAGGCTTCATTGCATACACTTTCATAATGGATCATAGAATCCTCGAGAAGTGTCTTTCTTGATTTGAGATGCAAGCACCAAAGAAAGTATGTCCCTCGACATTCAAATTCGAGAATTCCTTCAATGGCTAAAGTTGAAGATTCCATACTTGTCATCTCCTGTAGACTAGGCAATATCTCATCCAATTTTGATATGTTAGAAACAAAAGTTTCCTTGAAAGAAAGAATTGGATCAAGATACGCGCTAATATATTCATGGAGCTTAACGGTTGTTTTGATTGTCTCTTTACCAAAAACGAGAATCTCTGAAAGCCAAGATTTAGTGACATGACCCAATGTGTTTATTTCTTTTGACAAATTGAGAGTTTCTTCATCAAGGGCAGCCATTGCATCGGGTACTAGGAAAGTGGATGATATGGGATTTATCAGATGTTGAACATATTCCACCAATTGATTCTTTTCAGCCTTGAGCTGAGAGTTCTGAGACTTATATTTCTCAAGTCTCTTTAACACAATATCAATTGAATCTCGGGCCATGCCATGTCACTTTCCAATGTGGACTTCCCAAGTCCAAGTCTGGAAACTTCATAATCAGCAAATGTCATGGCATTACGTTCCTTGTCAACTTGTGGGATGGCAAGATCCGCAAATTTGTTTCCATCATCATCCACCATTATTCGGGAGAGCACTTTAGGCTTCTTGGGAATGACATCATTCGAAAGTTTGAAAAGGGCATCGAAGTCAATGTCAATTGCCTTGACAACCCTCTTCCTTTTCTTGATTTCACAATCAACCCAAAAAGGAGTATCATTCACTACTTCGCATACAAAAGCCTGGAGCCCGAAGCAACATTCTCATTGTTCTTAACATCATTAGATTCTACAAGAATCCTTTCCACGACCTCAACCTCTGGAGAAATAACCTCAATATCTACCTCTTGAACATTAGGGAGATTTTGAGAAATCTCTTCGTGAACTGTAGGTTCAGAAGTGTTTGATATCTGGACTACTTGCACTTGAGTGGACTCTTGTGCAAGGCACGGCTGAGGATTGTTTGTTATGAGCTTCTACGAACTATCAGCAATGTGAGTAGAAGAATCTCTACTTGAAGTGGAAAATCCCGATACACGCTCCCTTCCTTCACTAGGGCTAGAACCCTTAGCTTTTTCACCTTGCGACACCTTCTTTGGTGAAGTGGATTTTGGAAACCACTCTGTCTTGTTTGACGCGTATGACTAGATGGCATAGAGGTTGATTGAGAAGAAGCTTTGGTTGACTGGAGACCTCCTCTAGTTGGCAATTTTGTAATCCTGAGGTATGATCTTGGATTGATTGTAACTTTGCAAGTTCTCTTTCATACCAAGATATGCTTCTTTTGAGAATTGGTTGATTCTTGCTATCAAGAGAAAATTCATCTCTTTTGGTCCAATCAATTCATGGCAATGAGGTAAAAGCAACCGCATCATATGAGGGATCAATAACATCTTCATCATCATCCATCAATGAATCTAGAGGGTTTTGATGCGAAAGGCCTTAATCGAGCAAGGGTTAGGCGGGAAAACTCTCACCTTCTCACTTCATGTTCGTCGGAACAGGCAGCCCAAAAATCTTCCATGGTAGGGTTGTGTTGATACTTTGCCCCAAGCATCTTCTACATATATCCGTTGATATCAAACTGGAATCTCTTCACATATGGATGAATAGTGATGAGGGCAAACTCTTTCTCCATGAGTTGTGCACTGAAAAGATTTGGACATTGGTATTCCCCAATTTGGATTGGGAAATGAATTCCTGAACAATGTTTTTCACTGAGAAGACAGTGAACTTGGAATAGTTGTTCGCAAGCTCCATTAATGCCCACTTGTCACTGACGTACTTAGGAAGCTTCCATGGAGTACCCGCAAAGCCGCTCACACAAATATAGGAAAAGGATGAAAATTGAATAAACCATGTTCCCCATTGGGAAATGACATCCATGGCCTCTTTGGAGAATCTTTCCTCTGTATTGATTCAAGTTTGAATCACGCGGAAGGTGAATGCATCGTTAACTCTTTTGAAATGATGAGAGCTATTTTTGAAACTTAGTTGCGGATAATAATGGAAGACATTATTTGATGGACCCATGACTCCTCTCGTTTCAAGTCCCAAAAATAGCTTTCTTCTAGCCATTGCATAAGTCAGGTATGATGTCATGTAGAAACAACCAATCATCTTCACTTCGATCAATTGTTTGTGAAGGGTATCACTGATGATGGTGGCCCAATCCACAAACTCTCTCTTGGCAAGGATGATACAGATAAACTAATACATCCATGGGTGGAAAATCTGGCAGAGGGTAAACCGAAGACTCGACTCAAGAGAGTGATCATGTCCCCGATTTCTTCCACGAACTCAACGCGGTATAGTTCTTTAGGAAGTCGGTCAACTCGAGGCCTCTTGGTCACTAACCAGTTGTTATTAACCATCTTGCTCCACTTGAGGGGTTCTTCATCCCAAAATTCTTGTGCTGACTTTCGAGTGATGTCCGCATTCTCAGGGAAGTCAGGTATGTTGAGCAATTCCTCAATGTGCTTTGGTGTGATTAAGAGGAAAGGCTCGCGATTATCTTTATAAATTCCTCGTCTCTCGGGATCATAATGCTCCGCGCAAGCGATAACCAACTCGAGCATTGCACCAAGACCGGAAATGCCCGTTGCTTGGGGTAGACCGCTATGATAAAGCCTACCAGAGAATATGGTTTTGCCTTCAGCTTTCACCCGATCACAAAATTGTTGCACATTGATGTGACCAAGATTTGTATCGGTGATATTGTCGTATGTTGACTTGATAGAACTGGGAGGGATGATTCCTTGGAATTTGTACTTGAGCGCGGACTTATTCGATTTCTCCATTGGCTTCCTCGTTTTTCGACAGATTTATTAGATTTTCCGGCCATGATGAATTTTACAGAAAAATGACTCAGGCACGCAACACAATGCAAACAGTGTCTGGTCTCAGTCTACAAAACACCGTTTATTCATAAAGGAATATAGCTCGTCTTAATATTATTATTATTATTATTATTTTAATAATAATAATAATAATAATAATCGATCCTAGGTTTAAAAAATTAAAATTAAAATGTCAATACATCATACCGAGACCAAGCTTGAATTTTGAATCAAAGCGACAACAATGATATTTATTGTTTATTAAATTAAAATCTCTCGATTTTAATATTTTGCGTGGATAAATTTAATCCCCCTTTTTTAATTCACCTGAGCAAGTTTTCATTTGCATGCGTGAACCGTAACTTCTCTTTTGCGTGAAAATTGCGATTCTAATGAATGCATGGACTTTGCTTCTCCTAGCGCATAAACAATATGTTTTTGCTTGAAAAATGCGTGGAAGGTCTTTCCTCTTGCCTGGTGTTTAGCAAATTTCTGGTAAATTTGTGGCCAATCTTTGCTTCAACGTGGGCTATCCTTTCTTCCTGACAGCTGCGAGTGCGTGGACGTATGGTGCATGCGTTGGCTTACCAAGAAACAATTTTAACAAATGTTATGGCCTTTGTTGGTGAATGCATGGCCTGTTAAACTGCCTGTGTGTGGCCAATGCGTGCCTTTTCCTTTTATTTTTCTGCTTTGACAGATGTGATCACCTTGCCAAGTAAAATGCGTGGAAATGTTGCATGTGTGATATTTATTTCATTTTGGTCTGCGTGGGCTTATTGACTTCAGCGTGGAAATGATGTTGGGCCTGCGTGGAAACAATTTCTTTCTTTGCTGGACTGTATCTTTGGCTGCGTGAAGGATTGTTTCCTTGTTATTTTGGATTGTCTCCCTTGCTTCCACCTTGGCGTGGAAACTTATATCTCAAACCAATGCGTTGAAATATTCTCCTTTATAACCTGCGTGGAAACTTGCTTTTGCCTGAAAAATGCGTGGTGTTCTAGCTTTTTGTCTTATGCTTGTGTGGATTTATCTTGGACTGTTATAGGAATGCATTTTGGACTGGTTTGCATTGAACTTGTATCTTTTTCGGCATGGCAACTGCTCAAAAACTTCTGCATGCTGATCTCCCTCTTCCCCCACGTGGCCTGCTTGGTTTTGGCATGGATTTGCTTCTTTCAAATCAATGTGTGGACAGCTATGAATGTGTATTAGCTTCTATTACTCCTTTTAGATTGCGTGGCCTTTGATTTTTTGCTAATGTGTGGCCTTTACCTGTCCTCTTCTCCAATGTCTGGGTCTTGCTTCTAGGTAATGCGTATCGGCTTCTATAATCTATTAAAACTGTTGTTTTATCCTTTGCCTGATGCGTATTCCTCCTTCACAATGGCGTTCACAGTAAACTAGTATTCTTTGTTTCTTCAAAACCTGTGATGAAAATGAATCTTTCAAAAGAAAATATTTCTCGGCAAACATTTTCACACAGAGGAAATAATAAGAAGTTGGAAATAAAAATCCTCCAAGCTTCTTAATTACTTTCGCACGACTTTTTCCACAGATTTTAACGGAAGAAAATTATGAGGATTTAAGAAGCTTCCTCATAACCGTTTCTTCTTCATCCCGTTAAAATAAACAACTTCCTCTTTCTCTGGGTAGTGGCATTAATTGCCAAGGGAAAATGGGAAAAAGATATCCATTTACCAACGGAAATGACAAGGCAAACTGGGAATCCCCACCCTATTTCCCCATGTGGGAGATCCGGAGATTTTTTGCTCGTTTGCCAACCGATTGGATTGGCAATTAGTAGAAGAAATCCCACAAGCGGGGAAATAAAAAGTATTTTCCAGAAAGGGAAAATCCAGTACGGGAAGCCAATTTGGCATCCCCAACAATTGGAAGCGGAAGCTTACTTTCCCCCCGCAATTAAAAATAAATCTTGTCGATTGAACTTTAATAAATATTATATCAATATTTATTTAATTAAAAACCCAAAAATCAATAAAATTGATTTTATCAAATAAAGGGTAATAAATTATTAAATATTAATTAATTAATTATTAACGCATTTTGTGACTTGGCGGGAGGAGTTCTCGCCCGAAATGAACGAAACGAAGACCGGAACGATCACAAGAACGAGACGATCGTGACGAGGGTGATAAAACATGCAAAAGAATACTTTTGAAAATTTTCAAAATTTTCATGCTTATTAATTTTGCGAAGTCAAAATTAGCAATTGCTAACATGATTGGCTCTAATCGGGGACAAGGACTTCATGGACGCAAAGCAATGGACCCAAACTTAAATATTTAATGAACAAGATCCCAAAAACAACGGAGCACAAAAACAGGATGACGAAAGAGAGGAAACCGAAACACATGGAAAAGAAACAAACCAAAATCCTAATTACCTATGTACATACGGGGGACAACCCGTTTTCAATTTTGATAATGCTTGAGATATTGCCCATTTGTAGGGCAAAGGCAAATGAGTTCCATCGGGATACACCAAGTAATAGGTGTTATCTCCACAGAAATGTCTTGATTTTGAAAGGGCCTAGCCACAATGAATCAAACTTCCCGTGCTTTCCTTTTGGTTCACGTCTTTTGTCCCAAAGAAGAACTAAGTCATTGATTTGAAATTGCCTCTCCTTAGTTTTCTGTCGAACAACCTCTTCACTTTGGATTGGTGTTCCTTGATCTTGTTCGCTACTTGACTTCTTTGTTCTTCGAGCTTGCTTAGGAACATGATCCTTTTATCCAACGCATTGGCGAAGCATTCATCATCAACTACTTGAGCCAATCGTAATGCTGGTAACTCCAATGTGATGGGAATTTGAGCATCAGTTCCATACAAGAGTTGGAATGGAGACATCCCGATTGCCCTTTTGGGAATTATGCGGTCAGCCCATAATGCATCATATAGCTTTTTGTGCCAAGTCCTTTGATTTTCTTCAACTAACTTGCACACGATAGTAATGATGTTTTTTTCTTGGATTTCGCTTAACCGTTTCCTCGCAGGGTAATAATTTGACGAATGAGACAAAGATATCACATGCCCATAACAAAAACCTATCATCTCTGCAGAAGAAAAATTAGAGGCATTGTCTGTCACGATCTTGTGTGGAATTTTGTAACGAACCAATATATTCTCTTTGATGAAGTCACAGATTACCGCAGTAGATGTTTGTTTCACCGGTATAGCTTCTACCCACTTCATAAAGTAGTCAGTTGCAGTGAGCACGTGAGTATGACCAGCACTAGAATTAGGATTCAGAATTCGATGAAATCTAAACCCCATTGTTGAAAGGGTTCTTCAATGATAATTGGCTTCAAAGGCAAAGCTGTCAATTTAGGTCTTCCAACAAATTGTTGACAAGCTTCGCATTTTGTTACCCATTTCTAAGCATCGGAAAACATAGTGGGCCAGTAATAATGTGCTCGCAAAAATTTATGAGTTGTCATTGGGCCAGAGAAATGACCACCGCAAGCATGATTATGAAAGGCTTCAAGCAACCTGGGTTGTTGTTCTTTATCGACACATCTTTCCTTTCTTGAACAAAGTGTTGTCCCAAATGACGTACCTGGCAGCTCTTAATTTGATAGCTCTCTTTTCCTTAGCTATCAGATTCTCAGGACATTCGCCATATGTGAGAAAGTAGGCTATATTAGAATACCATTCGTCTATGGTACTGACGAAAACTACCAGTGGTAAACTTTCTTCAACTGGTTCTTCTTTAGAGTCATCTCGTGGCTCATTCTCTGCAATGAGTTGGCAAAGTCCTCTTCCTCGAACTAACTTGGTAGGCTTGATATCCAAATCATATTCCTGGATCTTGGAGACCCAGTTACCTCTTTTAGATCTTGGTTCTTGTTGTGTCAACATCGATTTAACTGCGGTATCCGAACTAAGACTTTGGTGTGCGAATTCAACACATAGTACCTAAAATGTTTCAAGGCTCTCACCACCGCGTACGCATGCCTTTCAAGGGGATTGTAATTTAGTTCATGTTTCTTGAATCCAGAACTCATGAATGCAATAGGAGATTCGATTCCCTCTTGATTGTGTTGAGTTAGGATGGCAGAGATCGTGTGCGACGAAGCATAGCAATAGATTATAAAATCCTTTTTAAAATCAGGGCACACCTATGTAGGAGCTTTTGCAATAGCACCTTGATTTGTTCAAATGTTTCTCTACCTTCTTTCGACCATTTGAAGGATTCCTTGCCTTTCATCATATCAGCGATTTCTTTGGTCAGTTTGGCGAAATCTGGTACAAACCTTCTCAAAAAGTTCACCTTCCCAAAGAATGAGTGGACTCCAAGCTTACTTGTAGGCAAGGAAAGATTCTTGATAGCTTGAATGCGCTCAGGATCGATCTTAGTTCCTTCTTTAGAAACAATATGACCTAGGAGTTTCCCTTCCGTAACTCCGAACACGGACTTCTTTGGATTCAGGGAGATCTTATGAAGTTTGCACCTTTGCAATATTTTCTCCAAATCTCTTAGGTGATCTTCTCGCTTCTTTGAGAACACCATCAAGTCATCTAGGTATATCATGATGATCTTGTCTTTATAATCTGTGAATGCCATATCCATAGCCCTTTGAAAGGTCGCGTCGGCATTGATCAAACCAAAAGGCATTCTTCTATACGCAAACGTACCCCAGGGGGTGGTGAACACAGTTTTATGTTGATCCTTCCTAGCCACTTCAATTTGATTTTAACCAGAAAAACCGTCTAACATGGATAACATCTCCAATCCAAGCTATCATTCTTTCATTGTTGTTGTTACTCCTCCCCATGGATAGATATACCGTCTGAAGCATGGATAGATACTCCTCCCGTAACAACACACTGCTATTGTTAAATCCTCACCGTCTTCGAAAGAGTGGAACCGTTCTATGTTTCCCTATTGATTAATAGTTTCAAGTTAAGTAATCGCATTTTAGATTCGAGTGCTTCGACAATGTCATGTCACCTAAAGGTGCAGATGCTCTTGGGCTTACCTTGACAAATACCATAAAAAGGTGCTTTACTCCATGAAAAGGCAAGTCCCTTTAATCGGACAAATCAAAGATGCACAAGCTGTTTTAGTGGCTTTTCTTGACAAGCGATTAAAGATGACAATCTTAGTTGCAGATATTCCTGTCTCCTATGGGATGTTTGAGCGAAACTTCGCAAAGTTACCGGGAGAAGTAAAGATGGATTGGTCTTGTGCTCATATTCCTATCAAGGGGATTAATCAGAAGCTAGAGCCGGAAAAGAAGTCCAAGTACACGGTGACAAAATCTGAAGATCCTAGATCTCAGATTCTTTTTCAGGGGTCTGACCACGGTGTATACTTCTTGGAAATGGATAAAGACATTCAGAGCCAAAACTTCAACTAGAGCCAGAACCAAAAGGAGCTGAAAAATTTTGGACTCTGGAGTTTAAAGGCACTGTTGTTCTTTTGGATCAGGAGTCGGCGTTCTACTAATATCTCCAGATCATGAGATATTCCCATACTCCCACAAGTTGATGTTCGAGAACACCAACAATACGGCGGAGTATGAAGCATTGCTTTAGGAATGGAGCAAGCTAAAAAGAAAGGAGTAAAACTCCTCAAAGCCCAAGGAGATGTTGAACTTCTAGTAAAGCAGGTTCGAGGGCAAAGTCAAGTCAAAAGAGATAAGCTGGAGCATTACAGAGATAGAGTGTTTTTTGCCACATTCAATTTTGCAACCTTCTCTATTGACTTCATTCCAATGAATCGAATTTCAATGAGACTCTTTGGCAAGTCCACAATTGCACTATTGAATCCGGATAGACCACCGTCCATATTCAGACAAGGAAACTATAAAGTGGAGATGGTCTACCGCCCCAAAGTCCCTGATAATGTTGAACAGTGGCAGACTTTCAATGAGGACAAACAAACATTTGCATTTCTGGAACAAAGCAACTTTGACAAGTTGTATGTTGAAGGGAGTAAATCACCACCACGACAAACAGTCACAGGAAAAGTTGATCCGTGTTATGATGACAATAGTGGACCAATCCAGCCAAAAGGTAACAAAATCCCCAAAGGTTTGGTTTCCTTAGTGGAGACTTTCAACAAGCATGATTGGTACCTGAAAAAGAACAAAGACTATGGTGATAGTTCTTCCTCAGAAATGCAGCAAATAAATCTGAGAACGAGAGAAGTTGATGCAAACTTGCCCGCCACGGAGAGAAGAAAGAATGAGCCACCACAAGATGAAGTTGATAAGGACTTGCCCAAGATATTTGACAAGAAGGCCAGAGAAAGGAAGTTCGAGATTGGAGACTGGGTACTATGGTGGGACAAGAGACATGAACCGAAGGGCATGCATGTCAAATCTGATTCACTCTGGAAAGGGCCCTTCGTGATCAAAAGAGATGCCGGAATGGACACTTTCTTCCTTGCCTACCGAGGATGGAATTGAGTTACCATTGCCTTTCAACGGGCAGCATCTGAAGCTTTTCCAAACATAAAAAAGCAGGATAAAACCTATATGTATATAAATAAAACTTTGTTTGTTTTTCCTTGTTTTGTTTTTGTGTTGTGTTTTTGTTTTCCTGACCCCAAGCCCAATGGACAAGACACGAAACCAGAGATGTTGGGATCTCATCTTTACCCTTGTCATTTTGACAGAGGCAAAGATGTCCACAGACGGAGCTAACTGGTGTCCCCAGATTTCACCCTGAAATCTGAGACTACCCCATGTTAAAAAAATTTGTTCTTTTAAAATAATGGGTCGTTTTGTGTTTTAATTGCCAGAAAGTATCTCTTTACGTCAATATATTCCCAAGGAGCCCTATAAGTCATTTTCGACAAATACCCAGATGCCCAAAATTGTTTTATTCTATCGCTTGGGTTTGCTTGCGGGAAATCCGTATTTAATTATTTTGAGCCCCGTTTGAGGCAATTTGTGTTCTGGTTTAACCTTGTTGTGATCGTACATGTCAATATTCCCATATACCAATAGGGTTTTAACCAGGAATGGATCCAGGGCTTTATTTGTGACTTCTGGCAACATTTTGTGTTTTTGGTGTTTTCGATTTTCGTTTTCGTGAAATTACTGGATCAATTCCTTTCACGGTTTGGCTCGATTCTTGGCCTGGAGTATCTGGAGATCACTATGCACGTTGTGCCGAAGGAATTCGCCATCGGAGGTCCGGGTTCTCTGGAAAACGAAGTCGTGCGCCAAAAAGTTTCTTCTAGGCTGGCCGCATTTTTGGAAAAAGAGGGTTTGAAGTGAATCATGGGATTTTTGGAAGCAAGCAGGTGGGATTTTTGTACCTGCCTAGCAGGGTACTTTTTCCCATGGAAGCAACGCCACTTAAGTCACAATGGGAAAATCAGAGGCAGCAGGCAAGCGGGAATTTCTTACCTGCCTTGCAGGGTAAAAATTCCCATTGTGAAATAAAAGAAAAATCACTTGAGGCATTGATGGAATTTTATTACCTGCCTTGCAGGGTAAATAATCCTATTATGAAAGTCAAATAGCTTAAGTGAATCATAAGATTTTCGGAGCTGCCTTGTAGGGTAAATAATCCCATTGTCAATTGACTTTTAAAAATAGAAATTCCTCATGCCAAAAAGTGCGACCCCTTTAGGGAAAGAAAGGCAGCCTTAAATGCATTAATTTAATTAAATTCTTCTCTAATTTTGGCGCCCAGGTTTGTGGAAAAGTCAACAAAGGGAAAGTGGATAAAGGAAATTGGAATTAGACATTCTAAAATTAAATAAATATTATTTATTTAATGCAACCCCTTCATGTCAAAAAGTGCGCCCCATTTGGGAGAGGAATAATATTTTTTTAAGTATTAATTGATTTAATTAATTCTTATTTTCAGTGGCTAAGGTCAAAGCATATTGTGAGGCTTAAGTTAACTAGGAAGTAGAAGACTAAAATTAAATAAATTTAATTTATTTAATGGCAGCCATGAGCATGCACAAAATAGGCGCCCATTTGAAGAGTAAAGCTTATTAAATAATTAATTAATTGCCAGGAATAGGAGAGGCATTAATTAATTACAGAACTATGAGGATTATATAAGCAGGGGCTGCCATAAGGATGAATTAATTAATTCAAAAGTAGAGTGCAGCCCAGACAAAAAGTGCGCCCCATTTGAAGAGGAATTTTGCTCAGAAGAAGGTTTAATTAATGTTGAAAGCTTCCAAATTTGGCGCCTAGGTTTGAAGGAGCTTGATTTGTGTCTGAATAATTGTCTGCATAAGTGATACAAGTGCTCGTGTGAAGTTGGTAAAATTCATGCTTGCTTTTCATGTTGTCGGCTAGATTTTCTGCATTGCATAAAACCTAGGCTGTCATGAGATAAATCTCCCTCATTTACCGGTGAGGCTCCCGTGTCGATTTGTCGATTAAAATATGTTAGTATCTATATGGGGTTTTACTTTAATCTGTTTAGCTCATGAACCATAGTTATGCAGCTTCGCAAAGAAATAAGCGCTATTTTAAGAAAGAAAATATTTATAGAGTAAGGGAATTATATAAACACAGGAAGAAATGGGGAAGATGTGCAACCCAATCAATAGATAACATGAGTTGATTGCATACACATAGAAGAAACCAATAGATATCAACGCACGAATTATAAACAAACGCACTTGAGATCTAGATCTAAAATAACACAGAGTCTATGAGAAGATCTAAGATAGAGAGCTAGAAACAAATTGCACCGTGACACAAAGTTCTCAGGAAACCCGCCCTTTATATTCATTTGCTTCAAGTGGCTATCGGGGTTTCAAAGACAAAGTTGGAACACAAGAATGTTGCTTACAAATTTTGATTCTTTAACCCGTAGATTCTTCCTCTACTTATAGAATGTAGAAGGGAAAGTACAAATGGGAAACTCAACTGAATCGAATCATGAACAAGAAGTAAAGATGATATTTGGCAATCATCCTCCACTAACTTCTCCTTAAGTGACACATCTATCACTTAACTAATAGAATTGTTCCACATAACTTAAAGTAATGGTTTCAAAACCAATAACTTTAAAGTTTTACAATTTCATCCGGGAACGTGGAAAATAGAAGAAGAAAGAATAGAAGAAGAAGTCAAGTCAGCTGTAACATTTATATCTTCTTTTTGTTCGATACTGAATATACTTGTCGAACATGTAATTCAGCATCTTCCCATCTGTCTTAGCCACAACTTCCTTTTTTGTCCTGAACTGCAGCAATCCTTCGTTCAACACCTTGATACATGCTTCCACATCCTCCAAGCTTGGCCCGAACCTCGCAATATCCGACTGCAATGCCACCAGTCTGCTAATGGAATTCATCGTGAAAGGCTTAGTAGCTCCATCAATTCTCTCCTTGTACCATTAGAAGAGACCCTTCCAGGGAATTAGGCACTCTGCTAGGAATGATCCGTATGTATGAAGTAACATTTCCGACCACTTCCTCCTCAGTGAAAGCAATGATATTGTCTGGTAAAGACGATGTCTTACTCTCAAGTGTCTACATCCTCTTTAGCAGAATTCTACAGATCTCCAAACGGAAAGATACTACAAACTCCAACTGCTTCCCCTTCTCAACTGATCCGTCTGCACAACTGCTCCGCGACCAACACTTCTCCTGGCAGCTTATTGATTTCGGCCAAAGTACTCACATTACTCTCAAAGAATCGTATTCATATCTACTATGCTCATCACCAGTTGCTTGGTGATCTACTTGCATCATTCATAACCTTCGGCTACCGGCACCTCTCCAAGTTGCATGAAGCTTGATGAATAATCAAATTCTTCCATTCATCGATAGCTTTCACCTGATTGCTTGCATCTTCCATCTCCTACATCGATGATCGCTCACCTACTCCCGCACTAAAATTGGTGAGTGGAAGATTTAGCAACCTTGGCAATGATCTCGCACAACTAAGATACCTGCTTCTGAAGCTCGTCTTTCTCCGCCTTTTCTCTGTCAAGCCTAAGGAATAGAGCATCTATCAATGTCTGTGTATCCTGCTTCAATCCTTCTGTGGTGGCTTGACCGATAGGTACTCTGGTTACTATTATGTCTTCTGCCGTGAGCTCATCCTCTTTCTTTCCTTCCGCCGGAACTGACATCTCAGCAAACTTCTGCCCCGACTCCTCGATGATCAACCTTGAAGTTACCTTAGCAACTTTAGGTTTTCTATCTTTTCCGCCTAGACTCTGGAGCAGCTGCAAGTCGTGTTCCTCCAAGTTCATTTCCACTCTAGCCTCTGGAACCAACTGCGAAGTCAACCATTCTGAGAAATTACTTCTCGGAGAATGAGAAGTTGTTGAGTGTACTACTATCTCCCGCTCTGATTCCTCTCCATCAGAAACTGCTACAGTGTTATGGCTGTCATCTTCTGAATCATCCAAGGACAAAGCTCTTTCGAACTCGCCATTTGCAGGCTTCAACATTTCTTGAAGAACAAAGCGCGCGAACGGATTGGCCGAGGAGAGAAGATGAATGTTGTCGATTCAAGTGGAGGCATTGAAGTGTCCTTTGTTCAAGTGCAACAGTCGGTGAAGTATTGGATGCTGGAGAAGCCAGAACTAATGTCATTACCGTGGAAGTTATCTTCTCTTTTGATTGAGACCTTTTGTGCACTTTCATCTTCTCGGGCCTTCTACTGCTTTCTCCTCCATGCTTCCTCTTGAGGGAATCCCGTGTCAAAGTTGCCCGTGACTTGATTCATCAATGCTTCATCAAGGCAATATCCCTTCACAACAACTAGTTTGAAGTATTCACCAGAACGGCGGCAGACCTTTCTTCAATCGTATGGTAGCCCCCTACGTTCTCTTGAAGTACGGCTCTATCTCCTCCCATTTGATGGTAAGTGTCAAGTAACACATTCCCATCATCTTTAAGATCCGCAGGTATCTGTGCTAATCCAAAGTCGAACACTTGTCGTGCTGATAGCCTGCTGAAATCCTTCTTTCTAACCTCGTACTCACTTTTGCACTTCATCCAGAAATCCTCTAATGAAGGCACATGTGCGTACTCCTGGGAGATCGTCTTCCTAGCTACTCCAAATGGATCGAAGTTCAGCCGTGCGGGAAGAACTCTTGCTCGTACTTAGAGAACATCTCCGCTTCCAATCCTCGGGCTTTATGAATGCTCTGGCAGCTATAATGTCCCACAGTGATCGGGAAGAAGCCCGTAGACTTGTGCCGTTTCGACTGAAGGTCGTGTATCTCCACAAGTTGTCTGCTCAGCTCCATGGTGATCAATCTATCATTCGGATATCTAGGCAGCTTAACCGGTTCTCCAGAAAAGCCGGTAACCCTGAGGTATGTGAAATCTGCAAACTGAATGAATAGACTGTCAATTCTGGATACAACTTCCCACGCTTCCTTGCTCACCCTGTTGGCCTTTAGATCCTTGTCCAACCTGCAAATGAATTCGTAGAAGAATCCATCATTGACCACTTTGAAATCTTTCTTGTACGCAAGTACAGTAAGCAGTGGGTAGCACTCAAAAATGGGGTCCTTAGAAAGAACGCCACATCTATCCAGCTTGGAGAAGACGCCTTGTAAAGTTGCTGCATATACTAAATACGAAGTCATTTTGAAGCTGAAAGTACATTTCACGTTCCGGAGTTGCTCACCAATGTTGTCGCTAATGATTTCCGACCAATTGATTATTGAATCCACTTTGTTGACTTCAATGGTCCTGATGAAAGCATACATCCTGTACGGAAAGTGTGAGCGTTCGCTTTGCCATTTATCTGCATAACAATTTGGCAATATCATCCATCTCTTGTACCAGATTGGACCGGAAGAATTCTTGGAAACTTAGAAGGAGATCTCGGGGCTTCTTCATGTATCTCGTTGTTTATTATGTTCACGCAATCAACTCTATGCTTCTCCCACTTTGCCAAAGCATCCTCGTATGCCGATAGAAGTTACCACCTTTCGTGTCGGAATCTTCAAACAATAATTGATGAACTGTGTGTCCAACCGAATTATTGTTTTCCCCGTAGCATCTCGCACTGATCTGGATGATGGATGGTAAGACCTAGCACACTCCATAACAAACTCTGGCAACTGGGCTGTGTAAGGAAACGTTGCAGCTCGAATAATTCCACTGCTTTTAACTGCACGCATGAGGGAAGTCTTTCCTGCTCTAGATCTATCAATCAATTCGGAAAGAGGTTTCGGACCTAGATTTGTGTCTCCAATGTCTGTGAATTTGGAAGTGATGCATGACTCCGTTATGCTTTCTTTTTCATCCCTCTTTGTCATGGTTGTGTCTATCTTTGTCTAAACAATTCTTTTTCTTCTTACTCGGCCGGAATTCTTCAAAACTGGTGCAGATCTAGATAATTCTTCAAATTCGGAGGATATATTCAATGTATTGGACATTGATTTAAGTTCCCTTTCTTTTGTAAAGCACCTGTAACGAATTCCTACAATTAATTCAGACAAAGATGGCAACTAGACCATGAACAGTGGATTTTAATCATAAAAATCTGCATAATTCAAGCCTGCTGCCCCAAAAATTGATGTTTTATTTGCATGCAAAGCAAGCATGAATTTTACCAACTTCACCTGAGCACCTGTATCACTTATGCAAACAATTATCTAGACACAAATCAACCTCCTTCAACTTGTGCGCCAATTCTGGAAGCTTTTAGCATTAATTTCACCTTCTTTTGAGCAAAAATCCTCTTCAAATGGGGCGCACTTTTCCTCTGGGCTGCACTTCTCTGCCTGTGAATTAATTAATTCATCTTTATGGCAGCCCCTACTTATATAATCCTCATGATTCTATAATTAATTAATGTCTTTCCTATTACTGGCAATTAATTAATTAATTAATAAGCTTCACTCTTCAAATGGGGCGCCTATTTTGTGCATGCTTATGGCTGCCATTAAATAAATTAAATTTATTTAATTTTAGACTTCTGCTTCCAGTTAACTCAAGCCTCACAGTATGCTTTGACCTTAGCCACTGAAAATAGGAATTAATTTAATCATTTAATACTTAAAAAAATATTATTTCTCTCCCAAATGGGGCGCACTTTTGACATGAAGGGGCTGCTTTAAATAAATATTATTTATTTAATTTTAGAACAATCTATTTCCAACCTCCTTTTGTCCATTTACCTCTCGTTGACTTTTCCACAAGCTCCAGGCGCTAAAATTGGGTGAATAAATACCGACAAATATTTATTTAATGCATTATTATTCACCCAAGGTGGGTCGCACTTTTTGAAATAAAGAATTTCTAATTTTAAAAGTCATATGTCAATGAGATTATTTACCCTGCAAGGCAGCCCTGAAAATCTCATGATTCACTTAAGTTGTTTGACTTTCATAATGGGATTATTTACCCTGCAAGGCAGGTAATAAAATCTCATGATTCACTTAAGTGATTTTTCTTTTATTCCACAATGGGAATTTTTACCCTGCAAGGCAGGTAAGAAATTTTTGCCTACCTGTTGCCTCTAATTTTCCCATTGTGACTTAAGTGGCGTTGCTTCCATGGGAAAAAGTACCCTGCTAGGCAGATACAAAATTCTCACCTGCCTGCTACTTCCAAAATCCCATGATCCACTTCAAACCCTCTTTTTCCAAAAATGCGGCCAGCCCAGAAGAGGCTTTTTGGTGCACAACTTCGTCTTTTCCAAGAGAACCAGACCTCCGATGGCGAATTCCTTCTGGCACAACATGCGTATGTGATCTCCAAATACTCCAGGCCAAGAATCAGGCCAAACCGGCAAAGGAATTGATCCAGAGAAATTTCACAGAAAATGAAACGGGAAAAACACAAACACAAAACGTTGCCATAAGTCACAAATAAAGCCCAGAATGAATTCCTGGTTAAAACCCTACTGGTATATAGGAATAACGATATGTACGATCACAACAGAGTTAAACCGGAGCACAAATTGCCTCAAACGGGGCTTAAAATAATTAAATACAAATTTCCCACAGGCAAACCCCGGCGATAGAATAAAACAATTTTGGGCATCTGAGTATTTGTCGAAAGTGGCTTATATGGCTCCTTAGGAATATCTTGACACATTACAGGAACTTTCTGGCAATAAAAACACTAAACGACCCATTATTTTAAAAATACGAATTTTTTTCGAATAGGGTAGTCTTAGATTTTAGGATGAAATCTGGGGACACCACATGCAAATAAAACATCAAATTTTGGGGCAGCAAGCTTGATATATGCAGATTTTTATGATTAAAATCCAATGTTCATGTTCCGATTGCCATCTTTGTTTGAATTAATTGCAAGAAATCATTACAGGTGCTTTTATAAAAAAAAGGGAGCTTAGATCAGTGTTCAATACATTGAACATATCCTCTGAATCTGAAGAAATCTCCAAATCTGCACCGGTTGTGAAGAATTCCAGCCGAATAAAGAGGAAAAGAATTGTTCAGACAAAGATAGATCCAGCCATGGCAAAGCGGGATGAACGAGAAAGATCAGCAGAATCATGCATAGCTTTCAGATCCAGATCCAGATTCATAATTGCAAAGGCTTCATCCTCTTGTTTCGAATGCAGCGCGTGAAGAAGTCAGTGCATGGAGAATTCCTTCCAGGACCTTGTGCATGTTCTCTCAATCTTCCAGTTGAAGCCTTCATTGAATTCGCATTCACCCGGAGTGCTTTCCAGAATTTTTAATTGCTCATATGCAATTAAAAATAAAAATGACGAGTTATTTACAGCAAACATTGCACTGATGCATGTACAGGAGAAGAACTACAAAAGCTTCAAGGATAAAAGGGAAGACAAGGCAAAGGCAAAATTCCAGATCTAGCCGCTTCCAGATCCAGCCACTTCCAAATCCACGGTATGGTGAGAATCAAGGGCAAAAGAATCAACTGCATGTTGAATATGAAAAAGAGCAAGACTGCAGCTTTCCTCTTTCTTCTTTTTTTTCTTATTTTCTCCGATAAAGTAATTGAGCAATCAATTAAATTATACAACTTAAGTGATTGGTTTAAAAGCCATTACTTGAAGAAGTCAACTACTTGGAAATAGGTGGCAGACGTGCAAAATAGAAGGTTCTATTTTCAGTTGCAAATCATGCATGTCATGCAAAGAGGAATTCCAGGAGGGAGATTGCCAGTTGTTTCCTTTCCGACTTCCACATGTGCCAGTTCAACTAAAAGCTTCCGACTTGTAATTGCCCTCTACATTCTATAAGTAGAGGAAGAACCTACGGGTTAAAAGATGAGAATTTGTAAGCAGCATTCTTGTGTTCCAGACTTTGTGCTGAAACCCCTGATAGCCACTTGAAGCAAAGGAATATAAAGGAGCAGATTTCCGGAGAACTTTGTGTCACGGTGCATTTTGTTTCTAGCTTTTATCTCAGATCTTCTAATAAACTTTATGTTATTTTAGATCTAGATTTGGAGTTGCCTTTGCTTATAGTTCTATGTGTTGATATCTATTGGTTTCTTCTATGTGCATCCAATCAACTCTGTTATCTATTGATTGGGTTGCACATCTTCCATATTTCTTCCTGTGTGTTATTATTTCCTTCTTCTATAAATATTTCCTTTCTTAAACAATTTGCTGCTTTGCGGAGCTATACAACTATGATTCATGAGTGAATAGTTAAAGTAAAACCCCCATATAGATACTAGCATATTTTTATTGAGAAATCAAACACAGAGCCTCACCGGTAAATGAGAGAGATTTATCTCATGACTACCTAGGTTTTCAGCTATGCAGAAAATCTAGCCAACACAATGATAGTTATCCTTCAAAGAAGCTTGAATAAGATTGCGGAAATCTACGCAAATCCTAATTTCCCCATTTTTCTTGCGAACTGGAACAATATTAGCTATCCAGGTTGAATGTCGAATAGGAAACACTATTCGTGCGTCTAACATCTTTTGAACCTCGTGGAATATTGTCCCTGCTATCTTGGGATTATACTCTTTTGCTCTCGCTCGAACGGAGTTGCACCAGGTTTCAAAGGTATGGCATGCTCCATTTCCCTAGGTTGGAAAGACTTCAAGTCTTTATATGAGTAAGCCAAGACGTCAGAATATTTGGTAAGGAGGCTTACAAATTTCTTGCACTCCTTAGGTGAGCAACACTTACCAATGTTGACTAGGCGAGGTTTGTCCTTGGTACCAATGTTAACTTGCTCATAATCAGCAGAATTCCAAGGTCATGCCTGCTTTCTCTTTGATAAACCTGTCGTGCTTATCAAAAAGTTCAAGTGAAACCAATCCTTTTGGAATTTTATTTCCTTTGAGTTGAATGATTCCATCGTCAGGATCCTTGTTCTCAACTCCTTGAATGGGTGAGGTCATCGATTCACGAAATGCAAAATCACTTCCTTCAAAGTACAATTGTTCAAAATTATCTCTCTTTTCCAAGAAGGCAATAATTTGTTGATCATCATTGAATACTTGCCAATTTTTTGCATTGTCAGGAACACTTGGCCTAAAAACCATTTCAATGGTGTATTTGTCTTGATCAAACTCTAAATGAGGGATCATCAATGAAGCTGAGACTGCTAGAGAATCTGCTTTGTCATTCTTTTCACGAGGGACGGATCCTATGGAAAAAGCATCGAAGGTTTCTATCGCGTCCCACACTTTATTTTTGTAGTGTCTCAAACGATCATTCTTTACCTAAAACTGATTTTTACTTGTTTCACGATCAATTCTGCATCTCCAAAGACTTTCAAATTTTTGATTCCTTTCTCTTCTGTAACTTGGAGGCCAAGGATTAATGCCTCATATTCTGCAGTGTTGTTAGTATTTGAAAATTGGAGTTTATAAGAAAAATGAAACATTTTACCATTCGGAGATATGAGCACCACTCCTGCGCCGAACTGTTGAGTAACAACTTCCATCGAGCTCAAGAGTCCAGATCTCATTGGGATCTTGGCAAGTGACCTCAGGTGCATGAACCTCTATAGTCATCATATAATTACCCATACTTGAGTTTTGAAACAGGACTTGTGCACGGGGATCATCGGTTTTCGTTACGGTGAACTTTGCTTGAGTTTCGGCATTAGCTTCTTCATTTCTCCACTGATAGGGATCATAGCATGAGACCAGTCCATTTGAATCTCACCACCCAGATCTCTGCAAAATTTCCTACTCAACAACATACCATATGAAGCAGGAATGTCAGCAACTAGAATAGTTACCTTAACTCGCTTCTGAGGAAATTGGGCTAAAACCATTTGAGCGTCTTTAATCTGCCCAATCAAAGGAACTTGTCTTGTCTCCATGGAGTAACAAGATTTGAATGTTCTCGTACAAGTCAACCCAAGAGCATGTGCTACTTTCGCAGGCATCACATTATCCGAGGCTCCAGAATCTATAATGCAATTACTTAATTTGCATCCGTTGATCAGAAAGGACACAAAGAAAGGTTCAATCTTTTCATTCGAAGGTGTAGTGGCCGCCACAATATTTTGAGTCTTCCCATCTTTGGGAGTTTTCAGAATTCCTTTGGAGGAATGAACAGTAGAGTCGCCTTTGATAAACTGGACCAATTTCTCAAGTTGGTCCTTATTGGACTTCAAGTACTCTACCTGTGACATGGAAATTTTTGCTTTATTGATATGATCAATAATATCAAATTTGGGCAAAATGACCGTACTTGAAGTCTCATATACTAGTTCTTTCGAACTTGATGGCACACTTTTGACCTTTACTTCAGGCTTGGTTTATACTGACGTGGAAGAAGAAAGTTTCTTCGTAGTTGATTTATCAATTGATTGACTTAACAAAGGCCCTCCTTTCTTTAAGATAGTTTTGACCTTGAAAACCTCAATCGCCTTGGACTCTTTAGGAATCTCAGTTGTCTTGGATTCTTTGGAAGTTTCCTTAGTCTTAGATTCTTTGCGAACTTCTTTGGAGATCTTTTTATCTTCCACCTTAGTGGTACTCTGCTCCTTCTGAGAGTGTCCGAAGACCGCGAAGGATTGACTATTCAGGTCTTCTATAATTTCTTTGTATTCGTCTTCTTCTTCTAAACGGCACTCGAAGAAATGATTATTACTCTCTCCTTCAAGCTCTTCGACTTCAGGTTCAGATGTTCCGAGTTTGGCTCTTCTTCATCAACTTCAATGACCTCAACTTCATCATCACTTTCTTCAACAACATCACACTTTGAGTTAGTTGCGGGAGCCGCTTTAATAGCAAGCCTCGTCGAGGCACCTTCAATTTTGGATTTGTTGGGAATGTATCATTTTCTTGGGATGTCTTTGTAAGGAGCAAGTTTACTACTTTGAGCAACTTTCTTTTTCAAAGCTAGCACATCATTAGCCAACTTAGTGAGTATAGCCTCTGAAGCATTGGGGGTTTCTTGACTCTTTCCCTTGAGGGAAGTTTTCTTGAATTTTCCCGCCATGATTAAGTCATCCTCAATTTCTATGGCCAAGGATTGAGCAAGTTCCAAAGTAGCCACTCTAGCCCTTCTCAGCTGATAGCACACTTTTGGTTGTGCATTAATAAAGAAACATTTTTGTCCGTTAGGGTTCGAGCGAATCCGGCATGAACTTTGTTCACCATTTTGTAGAATTTAGCCATTTTGTGGGAGGAACTTTGTTCACCATTTGATGAAATATTTTCTGAACTTTGAATAAAGTGAATACCCAAATGATAAGACTCTTGATTTGATTTGGATTTGCAATTCGCTTAAACCTAGATAAAGTGAATATCCAAAGTATAAGACTTTTGGTTTGATAGGATTGAGTTTAGCTTAGATTTGGATAAAGTCAATATCCAAAGTATAAGACTTGAATTGGGTGTGATTTGATAA
The DNA here is from genome assembly GCA_018340775.1 of Taxus wallichiana var. yunnanensis. NCBI lineage: Eukaryota > Viridiplantae > Streptophyta > Pinopsida > Cupressales > Taxaceae > Taxus > Taxus wallichiana. The sequence goes on along the minus strand of CM031236.1, from coordinate 433,708,935 downwards.
GCTTAATATTTGAATAAAGTGAATATTCAACGTATAAGACTTGGTCTTGATAGCACTTGAATTTGCTTGGATTTGGAAAAAGTGAATATCCAAAGTATAAGATTTAGCTTTGAAGGAATTTTGGATGTGAGTATCCAAAGGATAAGATTTAGCTTTCATATGATTTTGGATATGAGTATCCAAGGTATAAGATGTATATTTTGATAGGATTTGGATTTTTGGACATGAGTGTCCAAAGGGATTGGGCTGAATTTGGTTTTGGTAGAACACAAGTTCTAATTCCAAGTGGATTTTGAAAAACTAGTTTTTGATCTTTGATTGGATTGGATTTGTGTTTGTGGAACACAATTTCTAATAGTGTATAACCTTTTTTGTTTACAATCAGCAAACAACAAGTATGATGTGTTTTTGAGAACGATTTGGCTTTAAGAGGGTAAAATCCATCGGGTATTTCGCGTACGCTTTATGAAAAATGCAACATGTAGAATGTCACGAATGAGTGGATGCAAGGATCTTATTTCTCCAAAAAGATGCGTCTTTCAATATATCCCAAACCTAATATATCAAATCTATACGAGGACAAAAGTGATACGAGGAACCCTTGGAATATTGAAAGAGACTCACCTAATCATTACTAACCCGCTTAGAGGAGTGAATCACCACTCCAATGCTAGGCTTTGTGAAAAGGTGGTGGGTGATGGGGGAATGATATATGAATGGTGTTCTTATTTCTCCCCGAAGAATTTACAAGGACTCGGTGAAGCGCGACTCTTGAGAGCTATCTAAAAAATGGGTCACGGACCAAGAATGGACGTTCCATCTTTCTTTGGAAGATTGGAGCCAAAAGAACTTGTAGATTGGATCACAAGCATGGAGGAACACTTTGAATTTGAAAAGATCAATGACCTATAAAGACTCAAGGTAACGCAAACTAAATTGAAAAAGCACGCAACCATATAGTGGAAGGAAATCCAAAATGAGTGCGAAGAAGGAGAGGAAAGGATAAAATAGTGCACTAGGATAGAATGGTAGCGAAGATGAAAGGTAAGTTCCTACCTTTTGATTACAAGATGAAATTTGCTTAAAAGGTTGCAAAACCTAAGGAGAAAGGAGATGTCTGTCAAGGACTACTCACAGAAATCTACCGGATCACGATATGATCTAGGCATACAAAGGTTGACCAAGAAAAGGTCACGAGGTATATCGGTGGCGTGACATTTGGCATTCGGGAGGAGGTAAGTCTTATGCACATTCAAACGATGGAAGAGGCTTATCAACTAGCCTTGAAGGTTGATGAAAAGTTGGCACACAATAGTCAAAGCACAACCTAAAGAGGAGAGATGCAATGTGTGCGGAAGAGGAGGAAACAATGTGGTTATATCAAGCCGCAAAAAGAAGAGCGCAAAGAGTGCGCAAAAACATGTGCAAGGTATTGTGCGAGAGGAAGGAATGTCATACTCATCAAGAGGGGGCGTAAGATTTGGTCAAGGCAGCGGAAGAGGATTCTCTAGAACATGTTTCAAGTGTGGACAAGTGAGACATCATGCATACGAGTGTCCTAGTGCGCAAGGTGAAGTGACAAGCAAACGATTGAAGCAAGTGCACATGTAGTGCATGGTGATGCGTAATCAATAGGATCCGCCAAAATTTCGAAGGAGCAGAGCGCGAAGAAGCTCTAATGATAAGGAAGGTATTGTTAAAGACTATGCAAGGGAGGATAATCCGGGACAAAGGAAAATTTCATTTAGAACCATATGCAAGTCAGGAGGTAAGTGTTGCAAGGTGATTGTCAACAATGGTAGTACGAACAATCTAGTTTCCTGCAAAATGGTTGAAAAGTTGGGGATGAAAAGGATTGTGCATCCCAATCCTTATAAGGTGTCATGGTTGCAAAAAGGCCATCGGGGCTTGGTGAATGAGCAAAGCCTTGCTAAGTTTCAAATTGGGAACTACCGCAATGAAGCATTGTGCGATGTGATGCCGATGGATGTTTTCCATCTATTGTTAGAGAAGCCTTGGCAATATGACTGGAAGGTTGTTCATGATGGGCGCACGAATGTTATTCACATAGAGAAGGATGGAAGGAAGTTTAATTTGTCACCCTTAAAGGATAAGGACAAAGGTGAAGTGCACATTGAAGTGTATGTGAGAGTATTGGTTGTGTCGTGCAAAGAATTCCGCGTGAAGTTGACAAGGAGAAAACATGTTATGCGTTTGCGAACGAGGGAAGTGCGCAAAGGTGCACAAGGGTGAAGGCATTCCAGAGGAAGTGCATGGATTGTTGAATGAGTTTGCAGACATGGTGACAGAGGACTTGCCTCAAGGATTACCATCGGTGCATAGCGAAGATTACGAGTCATCAAATTGACTTGATACCAAGGTCAAGTTTGCCAAACAAAGCACCATATAGGATGACTCCAGGAAGAAAATGCGTAGGTAAGATGCCAACTACAGGAACTATTGGACAAAGGGTTGGTCTAAGAGTTTGAGCCCATCAATACCCGCAATACTAACACCAAAGAAAGGAGGAGAGTGTTGCATGTGCGATGATTCAAGGGCTATCAATAAGACAATAATTCAAGATAGATTTCTATTGCCGAGAATGGCAATTTGATGGATTGTCTCAGTGGTGCGTGATACTTTTCCAAGATTGAACTGAAAAGTGGTTATCAACAAATCCACATCAGAGAAGGAGATGAGTGGAAAATGGCTTTCAAAACGAAGGAAGGCTTGTATAAATGGTTGGTTATGTCATTTGGGTTGACAAATGCTCCAAGTACCTTTATGAGGCTAATGAATGAAGCATTGAAACCATTCCTTGGAAAAATTGTGATTGTATACTTGGGTGATAAACTAGTATTTAGAACGAAGGAGGATCACTTGGATCATTTGCACAAAGTGATGAAGCGCTTAGGAGGAAAAGTTCCTAGTGAACATCAAGAAGTGTAATTTCATGCGCGAAGAGTTGGTATGCTTGGGTTTTGTGATATCCCAAGGGCGGATGGACCTAGAGAGAGTGCACGCAATAGTAGAGTGGTCTTCGCCGATGAATGTAATCGATGCGTGAAGTTTTCATGGGTCGGAAAGCTTCTACAAGAAGTTTATCCGAAAATTCAGAGAGTGTGTGCGGGGATCACGAAACCATAAAGGGGATCACAAACAATTGTGTGACAAGAAGAAGCAAAGCATAGCTTCCAGAATGAAGCAAAGGATTACAATACAACTAGTGCTAGCATTGCCATGTTTTGAGCTTTTCAAGTTGATTGCGATGCAAGTGGCACAACCATAGGCGTTATGTTAAGTCAAGAAAGTAAACCCCATAGCCTACTTCAATGAGAAGTTGAACGACGCTAAGAGGAGATATTTGGTCTATGACCAAGAGTTCTATGTTATTGTGAAGTAGAGGCATTACCTATGCCCAGCTGAATTTTCCTTGTACACGGATCACCGGTTGTCATAGTTCATCAATAACCAAGCGAAGCTGAACCAAAGGCACATGAAATGGGTAGAGTTTCTGCAAAGTTACTCTTTTGTGTTGAAGCATCGAAGTGGGAAGTCAAATAAGGTGTAGACACCTTGAGTCGAAGAGTCTAGTTGCTAAATGAAATGCGCAATGAGTATTGGGGTTTGACACCATGAAATAGTTATACGTGCAAGATAAGGATTTCAAGGATGCATGGGAGGCATGCGTGGAACCGTCGCGCACAGCAGAGGACGCCGTGGTTAGATTATTTCATGCAAGATGGAATGTTGTTTAGAAGAGCACAATTGTGCATACCCAAAGGGTCAATGCGCGATAATTTGATTAGAGAAAAGTATAGAGGAGGCTTAGGAGGTCACTTTGGAGGTGACAACTTTAACGCAATGGAGGAGCGTAACTATTGGCCACAGATGGGCGCGGATGTGCACAAGAATGTGAGGTGCAGAATTTGCCGCTTAGCCAAAGGGCACAAATAGAATACTGGATGTATCAACGTTACAAGTACCAAGAAGACCATGGGAGAACATCAGCATGGATTTTGTGCTAGGATTATCGACAACGCAAAGAGGGAACGATTCCATATTTGTGGTAGTCGACAAATTTTCAAAGATGGCACATTTTATCACATGCAAGAAGACTAGTGATGTATCAGGCATAGAAAATTTGTTCAAGGAGATAGTGTGATTGCATGGGCTGCCATTGAGCATAGTATCCGATGAGATACGAAGTTCTTAGGTTATTTTGGAGAACCTTATGTAAGATGGGGGCAAGGCTGACTTTCAATTCAACATACCACAAACAGATGGACAAATGAAGTGGTGCACAGGAGTTTAGGCAATTTATTGCGCAACTTGGTTGGAGACAAGCCTAAGTAATGGGAGATGGCATTTTTGCGCAAGCAATATTCGCCTACAATGATTCTCACAAAGTACAAGGAAGACTCCATTCCAAATTGATTATGACAAAAGTCAAACAGGGGTTACCGAATGCGAGAAGTAGTTGATAATCGGAGCACGAGAAAGAAGATTATGTAGTAGAGTATATGCGCACATTACATGAAGATGTGTGCAACAAGTTGGAGCAAAGTAACTACCGTTACAATGAGTGCACGGATGAGAGGCACAAAAATAACAAACTTGAGGTTGGAGACCAAGAGTTGGCATATTTGTGCAACGAAAGATTTCCAAAAGGGATGTATAACAAGCTTAAGTTGAAGAAGATTGGGTCGTGCAAGGAGTTGCAGAAGATGGGACCCAACGTATATGAGATTGAGTTACCTAAGGAGTTGGATATCTCATCGATATTCAATGTTGCTGATTTGTATGAGTACCATGAAGGGGAAAGTAGTGCGCGAGATAACTATGAGTGTACAAAAGAACCTAAGGATAGCGCACAAGAAACGCAAAAAGCATTTGATTCGAGAAGGCAGAGACTAGAGAAAGGGAAGGAAGAAATTGAGGTCATATTGGACTCAAGAGTGATGAAGAAGACATGCGGAAAAGAAGACATGGAATACTTAGTGAAGTGGAAGAATCGTGAAACGACAAAAATCCAACATGGATGAGTTCGAAGGAACTTGGTCAAATATGTCATACTCTTGCGGACTTTTAACTCGTGAGTCGAAGCTCACATTTCTTTAACCCGGGGTGTTTGGTGCAAGAGCATCACGGGCAAAACCTAACATTTTGCATAGCTTAGGAATTTTAGCTAAGTATTGATGCGTGAGAGAATGGGAAAAAGGAAAACAAGGCAAAGGAGGCACAACAGAATGAAGTAGGGCTTGCGCGAGAGTGCACGAATGTTTTTGCGTAATGGTTTGCTAGTGTGCAGTGCGAGGAAGAATGTGGTGCGCAAAACTTAGTGAATAAGGATTACGCAATACACTAGCAAGGAACATGTCAAGAAAATGAAAAAGGAAGTAGATGAGGACTAAGTCAGAACATGTGTCAGACAAGGGAGGAAACAGCCGACTAAGCAGTTGATGAGGATCTTCTAGATGGATTTTCTCAACTACCAGGTTGATATGGCCTGGGTAGGTAAGAATCCAAAACCAGGGTAGTTTGACGCCATTAATGAAACAAATTCAAATTTGAATCTGAGCAAGCTGAGGAGAAATTTCTAGAAGGAAATTCAAACAAGGAAAGAGCGGGAAACGGGAGAGTATAAGAGCAGGGCCAACATCTCATTTCAGGCAAGTGAAATGACTAAGGAACAAGCCAGAGCCAGAGCCAGATGAGACAAAGTGAGCCTATAAAGAGTCTAGTGTATACAATACACCACCTTTGTATTATCTTAGAGTCTGTTATAAGCTCTGTAACAGTCTCATTAGAGGGAGGAAATATTGTAGAGGCCATTAAGGCTTTGAAGTTAATAGAGAGAATTTTTGTGTGTGTTCCGCTGTGTGATTCTGCAAACAGTACAGGATCGTCTTGGTCCGCCCCATCGCCATTGGACAATATTGATCTTACAGAAACAGGTCTGCCTATTTTCTTCTATATTCCGACTCTTTTAAAAATGTCAAAAATTTAATCACATCTTTTACGATAACTGCAGACCAAAGTGGAAATGCCTCTAATTACCTAAATTCTATGAATATGGGCTGGATTTCTTCATTGCTGGACAAATAATTAGATAACGCTGGACCTCCAGGCTCCATCTGTGCTAAATTTACAAATTCAGAGTCAAAATCCAAAAGCAAATGCTTGCATACAATCCATATTCGAAAGACCTAAATAAGGGATGTCTTTAAGCTGGGAATCAATATTCCACCATTTGTATTAAGATATTTTCCATATACCCAAACCACCTGAGCCCAGTAAGTGCTCTGAGAGCATAGTGACACATACAGAATTCATTTGAAAACCTTTGCTATTTTGAATTATGTAGTGTTTTGTTAATTTTTGTTTATTTTAACCCTGATCATGCACAGAACATTGATAATCATATTATTGTTATTTTCTTTGTTTTTTTATTTGTAGATTTTATGTATGGAATAGTCTTTGCTATGACATACTTAGGGTCGCAAAAATCATTGTTTCCTGTACCTGTACCCATTTCCTGGTAGCTTAGAGTAAAAGTTCAACGTTTAGAATAGGTTCAACTTAGTAGAAAAAAATCCCCCTCGTAGAATAGAATTACACCCACCGTACAAATGAATACGATAAGAAACAATTTATATGTGTGCCTTGGATGATCACAGGTGGCCAATGGGACTGTAAAATACAACCATTTAAATGACCACCAGCAAGGATATGCCAAGAAAAGAAAACTAAACAAAGACAACAGAAAGCCTTGCAAACAACTCATACCATTTCAAAGGTAATCCTTTGTAGTCAAACCATACTGTATCTGTCCCAGGAGGCAGAGAATTCTGAAAATGAGGTTTTATAAGTGGTACAAGCAGAGGCAGATATCCATTCCGCAGACCCAAAACCTGAAAAATGTGGCAGAGCTTAAGACCACCCTTATTCGTTTTCAACAATATCTAATTAATAAGTAAATAATCCAAAGCACAAGTTAGCATAGTAATTCCATTGAAAAAGCAGAAACAACAGAATTAGATCGAAATGCACATCAAGATGGACTTTGGTTATAATCTTTCCATATGCTACATAACTGATTCTAAAAACTATTAATAAATGCATTGACCAGGACAAATCAGCGGTGCTTCCCAGCAATGGAAGCTTAAACAAATCTCATAATACTGCATGCATTATAGGCTTCCAAACTATAAATCTCCCAAGACTTCCTCCATACAACAAAGAAATAACCTTCAATTGTTTCTAGTTAGCTTAATTTTAAAAAAACCTTCTACATTTTAAAAGGGCAAGAGACTGCAAAAAATTAAAAATCGATAATGAGCTTCAACACAAAGATTTCAGCATCACAGTACCACACTGATAATCTTCATGGCATTTGTTACCTGTTGTGATATGGTATTCAGAAAAATGAAAACATTGCATGACTTCTACCCAAAACATGATTAACGTACTTAAGTTTATCAAATAAGCAATTCAAATCAAGAAACCAAAACCTATTTTATTTTAGCAAATAGCCTGGTATCCAAGTGTAGAGAAGATATGTGCTCTTCTTTTGCACCAAGAATAGTTAACGTGATCTGGGGGCTAAAATATTACAGTTCCCCTTTCTGCACCTCATAGAGTTAGCATGGATGCATGCCTACTCAAGGATTACATGTGTGCAATGATCGATCTAGCATTGCCTGCAAATGGTCATACATACCTCCCATGAAGACACATTTCAATGATCAACGCTACATGGTTGTGACTACCCATTTCAATAGAGCTATGAGCATAAAACGTTTAACCTTGGTGCCTTGAAAGTTGAAAACCCTTGCAGCTACGAAAAGTAGAGCTAATGTCAATAAGAATGGCCCTTGCATCTTGAAAAATAAGAACTCATGCCAATAAGTGGAATTATAATCAAAACAAACACTAAGCTTGAGAAAACCCAGATGATGATGGAAAAACAAAAATTTCATTATGCACATACAATTTACACCATCCATGAGATCAACATGGACTCCCGACTATCATCATTCCATTTCCACAATGCATTCCAACTCAATACACGAAACTCGTGTATTCCTCACTATGGCTTGTGATAATAGAATTTATTCATGCTCAAAATTGCATGTATAATCATGAATCCAAATAAATAGCCACAAGTATAATTATCATATTTACCACCATAACACATGGATAACAAACAAGAAAAGATGAAATATCAATTAATTAGCAGGTCATCTCCTCCAACTTAAGATTATATAATGGAATTTATTGAAAATTCAACTAGGAGCTTCCTAGTACAGTTTCCACCATTCGTTTATGCATGCTCAAAATTGCCTGTATAATCATGGATCCAAGTAAATAGCCACAAGTATAACTATCATATTTACCACCATAACACAAGGATAACAAACAAGAAAAGATGAAATTTAGCCAGTTATCCCCTCCAACTTCCGATAATATAACAGAATTTATTCAAACCTCAACTAGGAGCTTTCTAGTTCTAGTTTCTGCCCAAATTTAAGTCAAGATGTGTATTTCAATAAACAGAAATCAGAGTTCATCCACAATGAAAATTCATTGCCGCATCAAACGTAAATTCAACGAAGGAAATAAGATGTATTGATGTCAATGAATCACCAAAATAGGTAATGAACTTGAAATTACAGCCAATAATTGATCAAAAAAATAAACTAAGGCTGTACCTCAAACATCTCACACTACAAAAAAGAAACAAAATATAAAGTAAACAGAAATTAGAGTTCAGCCACAATGAAAATTCATTGCCGCATCAAACTTAAATTCACCAAAGAAGGAAATAAGATGTATTGATATCAATGAATGACCAAAATAGGTAATGAACTTGAAATTACAGCCAATGATCGGTCAAAATTTTGAAATAAAGGTATAGCTAAAACATCCCACACTAGAAAAAAAAATATAAGTAAAGAAGGGGCTTACCAAGAAACATGTAAACCAAAAACCCTATTTACATGAATAACCTATAAGGCTATAAGAATACAGTGTGTGAAAGAAACAACAAGTTGCAATGAACAGGTATCCTAAAGGAGAGGAACAACTAAGAAGAGAAAGAAGCAAAGCCTCCTAATCTTCCTTGGCAACAAAGGTAGTGCCTAAATAGTTATCAACCAAAGTAGGCACATGTTCAAATCCAGGCGGGTAGGGTATGCACATCCTATATCATGGTAGCACATACGCTGCCTCCCTACCTATGTGGAAGAGGAACACGTGGAGCACGGAGTAGTCGCATATGTGCATATGCACATCAGGACCTTAACGGATCTTAATTTAACTTAGCCGCTGTATGATGACAATTAAGGGGTTTGAGAATGTCCTTGTATAAGAACTAAGAAAAACAAAAGGCTTTGGAAGCATAGATACTGAAAAGCCTCGTCACAATGAAGCACAGACCAACAAAATTAGGAGATTGTCAAAAAGGAGAAATACAGAATCTAGACTATAAAGGATTCCGTCGAAAAACGAAGGAGATTTTTTTCCGTCTCAAGCACACTAGTTGGCTCAACAAAATGAAAGAATTTTGAAGAGATCTTTGTCATAGTTATGAGAAGGAAGCCTTAACCCAATTAATCTGGAGATGCTGCACAAGCCTGTAACTACTCATTCCAAACAGACTGTATTTGAAAAGGCCTCCCACATTGTTTCGTAGTATGAATGTTTCAAAAGTGGCAAGGAATAAACAATTTGAAGGTTTCATGACTAAAAACACTACCACCCCCAGCACATGCATATTCATTTTCACTGGGACAATGAATGTAATATTGGATTAGTTTTTGCTTGATTGGAAGAGCTTATCTGTCGGATGGAATTGGTTTCCAAGCAACAAGAAAAGACAAATAGTGGCTGCTGAAGCTCATTGCAGATAAATTTGGAATAAAAAGTTAGGTTTAAGTCTTAATTTAATATACTGTGCAACAATGATAATTCAGAACTGAGAAAAACAGTCTTAAATCAAGTTACTCTTGTTTTTGCCAATTATGAATTGATAAAGAACAATTAGTGTTCTACGATTAGAGAGGGGAACCAAATTATGCAGATGGAATGTGTGACAAAGTCCTTAGAAGTGTACAAAAGCAGATCAAAGTGCCGTCAAGCTGCTCAAAAAAGATCTCAATCTGGAACTCAGTGCAAAACAAGTTTGTGGGAAGCAAGACACCTTTGGCACCGAAACCATCTCAGGAGCTACAAACCTGCCTTCTCAGGATGTACATCTAATCTGACCGCTGCAATTCTGTTCGCCACGTCTGAAGATCTGACTTCTAGGTTTGGATTCATGTGATGACTATGTTGTGATGAGCTATGGCTTCTCTTTGTCTTGAAACCCTAGCCCTTGCACTTCAGACCTAAAAGGGGTTAGTAACGATTAGGTTGGACTGCTTCACCACACCCCCACTAATCTGATGAGCATACTACTATTCTGAAGAGGGAACAAGCCAAGTGTAGTTCTCCCAAACCTATGATGAGATGCATGTGATATAGGATAAACAATAAAAATCAAGCCCTTGGTTCAGCACTCACACTTGGCAACACGCATTTGTAATTTGAATTTGACCAATGGTTGATGTAGGTTAGAAATATAGATGCCTTTAGTTTTCAGTAGCTTGCTATTGTGATGGATGCTCTAAGAAATAGAATAATTTAGTGCTTGTCCTTGACCTTCTTAGAGTGAAGGAGTGGAGGATATCCTAGATGCCCCTAATGAGTTAGGGTGTATGTGTATTTATATGTGACCATTCACAAAATTTTCCACTCAACCAACCCAAAAGTGCCACCTAGGCCGACTAGGCTAAGTTATCCTTAGAAGTGCAAAGGACACGTTCGTGGAGGTTGGATAGGTTCAGCCCTAAAAACTTGTACAGGTTGTAAAAGGAATCAGATCTAAGACAAGTGAAAGTTTGCATAGATGTTCTGTAACATGTGCAGTGATTTTTGAGGAGCTGAGTTGGAGAATAGTTGTCACCTAGTGGGACTAAGATACTGGATAGAGCAGGAGTGTGCCTTAGATTGGTCATTTTATGTATAAATGGGATAAATGTCAGAATAAGTACCAGATGCCGCATTGCCTAGTGCTCAAACCAAATTTAGGGTACTAAAAGATTGTTCTATACACAAAACTACCTGCCACTCAAAAAAAAGGTTTTTATATATTTCAGTTATGTAATCTCTTTACAAAAGTTTTTGGATACCCATCTGCATATCTATTAGTTCATAAATATAGAGATAAAGTATAAAGATGGTTTACAATAAAAAGGTGGTTGATTGGTTGATTGATTGATTAGTGCACAGCCATGAGGGCATTCACACTTCTACTTTGCTCCCTTGTGCAACTTGTGTACCTCTCACCTTGGAGTTCACTATTGCTCGCCCCTTGAAGCACACACAGGCACAAGTCTTGTAGCCAAAATGCACTTGCTTGCAATCCCGTGCAAATTTTGCACACACTCAAGTTTTGCAGCCTTCTCATACTTGCTCACAATACCGTGAAGAATTTGTGCCTTGCACAGGGCCTTCAAGGCCCCGTAGAACCGATCAGCATGTTTGTGTCTGCATGCAAAGCTTGCCTCACCTCACATTCTTGCACCACCTTTGTGACACACGCTTGCACAGTTCCCCACACTACACAAAGCAAAAATCTTCAACATCCACGTGGAGATTCCCAGTTTCTGCACAGCTTGCCAAGCGACACCCTTCAAGTTCTACGACACATTAGGGAATCTCGCTGCGCACTATCGAAGCCAGAAGCGTAGCTATCATGCACATCTGGAGCAAGTTCGACCGTCACGCATGGAAGATGGAATGACTTGCAACTGTTCCCCTTCATTACCACATTTTGTTATAACTGCTTTCTGGCATTGTTGTATAAACATGTAACATACACAACTGCCTAAGGGTTGGTCTTGTTGGATGATTAGTTTTCATTCCCATATCAACACCCTAGAGAGCCGAACCACATAGTAGGAATGCTTGCATGCTTTACGTATCTTGTAATTCTCACACTACTCTATATTTCATTCTAGTTTAGGCAAATCGACCAAGAAGCATTTACTGTAACCTTGTACACATCTATAATTATTCCCTGTTTTCCAATAATAAATATTAGTTGCATTTCCTACAAAAAGGACTTATGCTACATCATTGTCTGCTCAATGCACTAATAACCTACATGCACTCTTTATAATCCTTACAACTATCTCTAGCGCATGATCGTCCCCCACACGTGGTCCAGGGCTACATGGTGTGGACCATTGGTATAAGAGCATAGTTCCACCCATAGTTAGAAGACTCGCCAAGTACTCGCCGAGTTGGCGAGTACTCGCCAAAGAAAAAGCCAAACGAATACTCGCCTGGAAAACTCGCCACTCGGGCTCGCCAAGTTTTGGCAAGTATTCGCCACGAATATTCGACAAATACTCGCCAAAACTCGGTGAGTCTCGAGCCAAATACTCGCCCACGCGGACTGTACACGCAAACACGTCTTTTACACTCAAAAAACTCGGTTTTTTCCCTTTATAAGGCCCTAAAGCACTTCATTTTCATTCACACAACCATTTGAGCTTGCATTGCATGTGTTGAACGGATTTTTGAGCGAATTCGAAGAGGAAATTTGGAGAATTGCATTTGGAGGTAAGTTTTTTTAAATTCTTTCAAGTTTTTGCAAATTTGGTATATATTATTTAAGTTTTATATATTCATATTGTAATTCTAAATACATATTCTTCCCTTTTTCCGCGATGGTTGCTCCGCTCTCTTCTTCCGCAAAACCCCTAAAAGTGGAAAATAGCCCTAACCAGTGGCTGCCGACATGGATCTGCTCAACACTCCAAGGGCGGCGGCGCCTGTTGGAGGCGGCACTACTCTCTGTTTACTGAGCGGAGGCGGTTCTAATCAAGGGTCGAATCGGGGGATCCGCCTATCCTGGATTAATCGGCTTTCGGTGCTTTTACTCAACCTTTTTCCTTGTCTCATGGCAACGGCACTAACTCTAGCCGTGGACCTCAAGCTCTTGACATGGGACGCAGCAACAGCTTCTCTTTCTCATGGTATAGATGCAGGAAAAAATGGAGACGTTTCACAAAGCTCCCTCGGCGGTGATGGTGGCGCTCCTAAGGCTGGTAGGGTTGGCAAGGGAGCCTTTGCCATGAACACCTCCTTCAAAGATGCATTGAATGGCAAGGATCCCCCATGAAACCTGCAGACATTACCCCATGCATTACATTTGGGGAAGAGGTTATTTCTTCTAAAAAATACTACGAGGAACACACATTAATCTGCAGATTTGGAGGTCTATGGCCCAACCTTCCTACACTTCATGATTGGATCTCCAAGCATTGGACTCCGATACTAGTTGGAAGGTTAGATTTGTACCCGTGTGCTAAAGGTATTTTCATTGTTGTTTTTTCTTCAATAGTTGATAAGAACACCATCGCATCCAAGCTTTGGGTCTGTCAATCTAGATACTTGGTTATGAAACCCTGGTTCCCCTCTTTTAACCCGCTCACTGAATCATTCTCCTGCAAACCTGTATGGATCAAGCTGCCCCATTTACCTCTCCAATTTTGGAGTTGCGTTATGATTGCCTGGTATCTACTCGGCAATGCCTTGGGAACTACCCTTTATATAGATTCTCAAACCTCTGATTATACCCATACTACTTATGCCCGGATCTTGGTGGAACTTGACACCGCTAAAAACCTTCCTACAACCATTGATCTTAGAGTGCAAAACAGAACTTGGTCATAGCCTTTAGATTATGAAGGCCTACCATTTTGGTGTAGAAGGTGTTTTTGTTTAGGCCACACCTCTATTGATTGTGGGATAGCAAAGCGCCAACATGAGAGACACAACTGGTGGAAAGACGCCCTCCCGAAACACCTAGTTTTGAAGCCAAAGAGGATCTAGACTCAAATGCAGATACTGAAGATGAATCCAATTCTGTCCCAGAAACCCCTCTATCGGAAATTCCCGGTTATTGACAAAGAAAGAAAATGCCAAGGATTTATCTCATTCAGTTGTTATCAGAAAGGAAAATACAAAAGATTTAACTCAGGCTAACAAAATTCTTGTCCCAGTTGGAATCATTGAGGATAAGGAAAATACTCTTTTATTTAATCCTCCAATTGCAGAGTTTTCAGCAGGCTAGGTAACGGTGCGTAAAAAGAAAAAAATTATTTCCAAGAATACCGCTTCTCCGCCTAGTTAGTTTTCCACTGTTGTTCGGTTGTTCCTTATTGCTTCACTTGTCTTTGTCGTGCAGCAGCTGTTTGATCGTTGTACATCAGCTGTGTTTTTGTTGAATCGATTCTTTGGTATTTGGTATTATTCTCGCAAATTTTTTTTTTGTTGTTGGGCGTTCACGTTTTATCTTGATTTTGATCATTTTGTTGTGCCTTAATTGTATAAATCTGGCTTTTTGAGCCTACTTGTACAAGGGTATAGTCCCTTTCAAAAACTATTATAATTAAAAAAATCTAAATACATGTAATGTATAAGCGAATGCTTTTATTTTTAATAGTCATTTGCAGCCGGAGGTATGGTTTTTTTTTACGCAAATTCGTTCTAAACTATTTAAATTTTATATATGCGTATTGTAATCAATTCATCGAATATGTTTTGTAATTTTAAATGCGTTCAATGTGATTGCGAATCATTTTAAATTTTTAATACTCATTTGCAACCATAGGTATGTTATTTTTATTAAATTACGGTGAAATATGGTTATTCAAGCACGTTTTTTTTAATTTAATTAAGCTTACGTTTTTTTAATTTTTTAAATGTGCATTGTGTTGCAGATTAGAGCTTAACAATGGCATTAGGCTCGGCATCTAGGTCAACATCACTAGCAGGAACCGTTCTTGCAAATGCCCATACCCTCACTTGGAAGTATGGTGTACATGGAGCAGTTCAAGGAACAATTGTTTGCAATTTCGTGGCAAAACATTTTCTGGAGGCATCAATCGTCTGAAGTATCACCTTGCATGTATTGTTTGTCGGGACGTTGTGGTTTGCCCCAATGTTACGGAAGAGGCAAAGCGAGAGATGAAAGCAGAGTTGGCAAAGCTAGAGGAGAAGAAACTAGAGAGGGAAAGGGTGCATGCAACCATAAAGACAAGTTGTTAGACCTGGGGCTGCAATGACAGAGGATTCAGAGGATGATGCGGCAACAATTGTGGGCTCTACTCGTGGTCCACACATACGAACCGGAAGAGGCACATCTTCATCGAGTTCGAGCAAAGGCATACATAGCTTTTTTGTGCCAAGGAACATACCTGGAGCACAACCTTCATTGCAAGGTACAGCCTGGAACAAGGATATGCACAAGGAAGCGGATAAAACATGTGCGAATTTCTGGTACTACAACAACCTTCCATTCAATGTGGCAAAGAGCCCATACTGGGAGTACTTGGTGACAACATTGACAATTTGTAGGGAAAGGGTACAAGGCACCCTCTCCAAAAGATTTGAGTGGGAAATTGCTCCAGGGTGCAGTTGCAGATGCCACTACAATTCTAGAAGATCAAAAGAAACAATGGCACAAATACGGATGCACCATTCTTTCAGATGGGTGGACGGATGGAAGGAACCGCACCCTCATTAATTTTTTAACACTTCAAATGGTGAGATGGTGTTTTTGAATTCTATTGATGCCTCTAACATAGTAAAAATGCAAAGAATTTGAGTGTTATGTTGGAGACAATTGTATTAGAGGTGGGTATACAAAATGTTGTGCAAGTTATCACAAACAATGCAAAGAACATATGTGGCAATTGGGAGACTACTACAGGAGAGACATCCATCACTCTTTTGGACTCCTTGTGCAACTCATTGCCTTGACCTTCTTTTGGAGGATATAGCATAGTTACGCAGGGACGCGTCCCCCCTGTTTTGACACGTCCAAGACGCCCCGGGGACGCTGGGAAGCGTTTTCCCAGCGTTTCCCTTTTTTTCCGGGAAACGCATCTTGGACGCGTCGAAAATGTTGGGAAACGCTCGGGACGGGAAACATGGGGGACGTGCGAAACATGGGGGATGTCTAGACGTCCCCCACGAATTTATTTCCTTTTTTGGCATTTCTTTCCTTTTTTGGATTTTTGGTGAAAAAACACAAGCATAGAAAAAAATTGCCATTTTTGGAAAGGGTCCGGGAAGATGTAGCAACAAAAACTTGCATGTGCCATAACTTTCTAACTCGTGGCTCCGTTTGGTGTCGTTTTCTCTAAAAGTGCATATTGTCTTGAGCTCTATGCATTGATGGCAATATTTTTCTTATTTTCATAAAATCAATTTTTGCACCTTTTTAGACCAAGCAATTTCTTGCGTAATCTTCAAAGAATCATGAGTATTAAGGAATGCATTTGATATTTATGAATTCAAGTTTCACCTTATTTAAATCTCAAATGGTTTTATTTTAGCTTATTTATATAATTTAGTCACTATATATTTATTTTTATTTTAAATATTTATGTATTTTTAATTAGTCGTCCCCGCCCTCCCCAAAATTTAGAAATTTTTCTTTGTCCGGTGGCATCCCTAGATTTCACCCTGAAATTTGGGACTACCCTATGTAAAAAAAATCATACTTTTAAAATAATGGGTCGTTTTGTGTGTTAATTGCTAGAAAGTGTCTGTATTGTGTCAAGATATTCCCAGAGAGTCCTATTAGCGGTTTTGCCAAATACCCGATATGCCCAAAATCGTTATATTTTTTGTCGGGGGGTTTGCTCATGGAAATTTGTATTTAATTATTCTGAGCCCCGTTTGAGGCAAATTGTGCTCCAGTTTAACCCTGTTGTGGTCTTACATGTCAACATTCCCATATACCAGTAGGGTTTTAACCAGGAATGAATCCTGGGCTTTATCTATGACTTTTGGCAACGTTTTTCGTTTTTGGTGCTTTTCGTTTTGTTTTCTGTGAAATTTCTCTGGGTCAATTCCTTTGTCGGTTTAATCTGATTTCTTGCCTGGAGTATCTGGAGATCACCTATGGACGTTATGCCAGAAGGAATTTGTCACAAGAGGTCTGGTTCTCTCTGAAAAGACGAAGTCATGCACGAAAAAGCTTCTTCTGGGCAAGCCGCATTTTTGGAAAAAGAAGACTTTAAAGCTACAATGGGATTTTTGGTAGCAGCAGGCAGGTGGGATTTTTGTACCTGCCTAGCAGGTACTTTTTCCCATGGAAGCAACGCCACTTAAGTCACAATGGGAAAATTAGAGGTAAGAAAGCAGGCGGGAATTTCTTACCTACCTTGCAGGGTAAAAATTCTCATTGTGAAATAAAAGAAAATCACTTAAGGCATTGATGGGATTTTCTTACCTGCCTTGCAGGTAAATAATCCCATTATGAAAGTCAAACAACTTAAGTGGATCATGGGATTTTTGGAGCTGCGGTGCAAGGTGAATAATCCCATTGAAAATTAGCTCTTAAAAATAGAAATGCCTTCATGTCAAAAAGTGTGACCCCTTTTGGGAAAGAAGGGCAGCTTTAAATGCATTAATTAATTAATTATTTCTCCAAATTTGGCGCCCAAGCATGAGGAAAAGTCAACAAGGGTGAAGAAGATAAAGGGAAATTAGAATTAGAATTCTAAAATTAAATAAATATTATTTATTTAATGCAGCCCCTTCATGTCAAAAAGTGCGCCCCATATTGAAGAGGAATAATACTTTTTTAAGTATTAATTGATGTAATTAATTCCTATTTTTAGTGGATGAGGTCAAAGCACACTGTGAAGCTTAAGTGAACTGGAAGTAGAGAGCTAAAATTAAATAAATTTAATTTATTTAATGGCAGCCATGAGCATGCACAAAATAGGCGCCCATTTGAAGAGAAAAACTTATTAATTAATTAATTAATTGCCAGGAATAGGAGGGGCAATAATTAATTATAGAATGATGAGGGTTATATAAGCATGGGCTGCCATAAGGATGAATTAATTAATTCTTTAGCAAGGAAGTGCAGCCCAGGCAATTTTGGCGCCCCATTTGAAGAGGAATTTTGCTCAGAAAAAGGTTTATTTACTGTTGGAAGCTTCAAAATTTGGCACCTAGGTTTGAAGGAGCTTGATTTGTGTCTGAATAATTGTCTGCATAGTGGTACAGGTGCTCAGGTGAAGTTGATAAAATTCATGTTTGCTTTGCATGCAAACAAAACATCAAATTTTTGGGGTAGCAGGCTCAATATATGCAGATTTTTATAATTAAAATCCACTGTTCATGTTCCGGTTGCCATCTTTGTCTAAATTAATTACAGGAATTCATTATAAGTGTTTTTATAAGAGAAAGGGAGCTTAAATCAATGTCCAATACATTGAACATATCCTCCGAATCTGAAGAAATCTCCAGATCTGCACCGGTTGTAAAGAATTCCGACTGAATAAAAAGAAAAAGAATTGCTCAGACAAAGATCGCTCCAACCATGGCAAAGCGGGATGAACGAGAAAGATCAGCAGAATCATGCATAGATCTAGATCCAGATCGCATTCAAATCCAAATCCATAATTGCAAAGGCTTCATCCTCTTGTTTCGAATGCAACCCGTGAAGAAGTCAGTGCATGGAGAATTCCTTCCAAGACCTTGTGCATGTTCTCCCAATCTTCCAGTTGAAGCCTTCATTGAATTTGCATTCACCCAGAGTGCTTTCCAGAATTTTTAATTGCTCATATGCAATTAAAAATAAAAATGATGAGTTATTTACGGCAAACATTGCACTGATGCATGTACTAGAGAAGAACTGCAAAAGCTTCAAGGATAAGAGGGAAGACAAGGCAAAGGCAACACCCGTAAGCAAAATTCTAGATCCAGCTACTTCTAGATCCAATTTGGTGAGAATCAAAGGCAAAAGAATCAATTGCATGCAGAATATGAAAAAGAACAAGACTGCAACTTTCCTCTTTCTTCTTCATTCTCTTATTTCCTCTGACAAAGTAATTGAGCGAGCAATTAAATTATAAAACTTAAGTGATTGGTTTAAAAGCCATTACTTGAAGAAGTCAACTACTTGGAAATAGGTGGCGATACATGCAAAATAAAAGGTTCTATCTTGATTCTACAAATCATGCATGTCATACAAAGAGGAATTCCAGGAGGGAGATTGCCAGTTGTTTCCTTTCCGACTTCCACATGTGTCAGTTCAACTAAAAGTTTCCTATTTGTAATTTCCCCTCTACATGCTATAAGTAGAGGAAGAACCTACGGGTTAAATGATCAGAATTTGTAAGCAACATTCTTGTGTTCCAGACTTTGTGTTGAAACCCCGATAGCTATTTGAAGCAAAGGAATAGAAAGGAGCAGATTTCCAGGAGAACTTTGTGTCACGGTGCATTTTGTTTCTAGCTTTTGTCTTAGATCTACTTATAAACTTTGTGTTATTTTAGATCTAGATCTGAAAGTTGCCTTTGCTTATAATTTTGTGTGTTAATATCTATTGGTCATGTCTATGTGCATGCAATCAACTCTGTAATCTATTGATTGGGTTGCACATCTTCCCTATTTCTTCCATGTTTTTTTATTTCCTTCTTCTTTAGATATTTCCTTTCTTCAACAAATTACCGCTATCTTGTAAAACTATACTGACTATGGTTCATGAGCTGCATGGTTAAAGTAAAACCCCTAAATAGATACTAGCATATTTTATTGACAAATCTTACACGGGAGCCTCACCGGTAAATGAGGGAGATTTATCTCATGATTGCCTAAGTTTTCAGCTATGCAGAAAATCTAGCCAACACCGTGAAACCCCGTCCCCCATCTTAGGTAACTATGGGATATAGGCAAAATTGATTGGGTGAGGCCGGTTGTAGAAGATGCAAGAAACATAACAAAGTACATATATAATCACCCTTGGGTTTTGAGCTTGATGAAAGAACACACAAAGGGGAAAGAGTTTGTTCGAACCGGTGTCACAAGTTTTCGAACTAACTTCTTGACATTCGCAAAGTATTTCTAGTTTGTTAACATCATGAAGCAAATGTTTGTTAGTCAAACATGGCTAGACTCACAATATTCAAAGAAAGTAATGGAGAGAGGATTCGCAAAGATAGTTTTTATGATATCTTACAAAGAAAGCTATAGAGATCATCAAGGTAATTTCAAACTTCGATTTATATTTCAAGTTGATTCCTTTATTTTAATTTGTTAAATTATAAATATATTGTTATTTACTTTTTTACTTTATTTGTAAGTTTGTAACCTTACATTTTAATTTGTGTGTAGGTGTCAAAGCCGTTGGTGAGGGTTTTGCGTTTGGTTGATGGGGAGCAAATGAGGCCATGGATAGGGCCAAAGAGTCTATCCAAAACTATTATAGGGGGATATCGCCAAATATGGTCCCTTTTGGGAGATTATTGATCGGAGGTGGAACAATCAACTCCACCAACCTATTCATGCAACGGGTACTACCTCAACCCCAAGTATTTCTTCTCCAGATAGCTTCACAGATGTGAACGGAGAGGTTATGGAGGGCCTTTCAACATGTATTGAGAGGATGATACCAAATGTTGAGACGAGGGACCTCATTATTTTAGAGCTACAAAATTACAAACATGTTAGGGGGAGGCTCTTTTCTTGAGGTTAGCTATCCGAGGGAGAACCACACAGACACCAGGTAATAAAAATTAGAATGTTTACTAAGTTACTTATTAGTTACAAATTTGATTTTATTAATTACTTATAAACTTTTGATTATCTTGTTTGTAGGTTCTTGGTGGGAGGATTGGGGAGGAAATACCCCGCATCTTCAAAAGCTAGCCCTCAGAATTCTATCTCAACCTTGTAGCGCTTCAGATGTGAACGCAACTAGAGTTTGTTTGAGGCCATTCACACAAAGAAGCACAACAAGTTGACTCAAAAATGGCTCAACGACTTGGTTTTTGTGCAATACAATCTCCGGCTTCGCACAAGAAAAGTGGAGGCCACATCAGAGGAGCTTATTGATTTGGATGAGATAGATCCATACAGCGAGTGGACTAGGCAAGAAGAGGAAATCCTGCGTTCACAGAGGATGAGATTGCTTCTTTTGAGAGGGAAGCTATGGAGGGAGAAGCACTAGCAGGAGATATTGGATTGGATGACATCTTTGGAGGTGATCTCCAACATGCAACAAAGGAGCCACCACCATCTACTACCAGGTTGGAGCCAGAGTCGTAGCCTTCTAGGAGGAGCGAGGAGACGCAGCCGAGTGTGGGGACTAGTAGAGGCACTAGACCCTCTCCCCAATATTTCTCTAGAGGGAAGAGGAAAATGTAACTTATTATATATTGTAACTTGCTATAGATATGAAATTTATGATGATATTTTTCAATGACAATCATCATAAATTCATAGCACTTATCAGCCGGTTGTTGTATTCGCATGATGATGCGATTTTGTATTGTATTTGTATTCAAATCTAATAGAAAACACTTCTCCAACATTTTATGGACTCATTTGATACATTTTGTACCTATATTTTGCTTAAAATTTATGTTTTTTAAAGAAATTTGCGTATTTTTTAAGTTGTCGAGTATTCCCAAGTATTCGCCGAGTCTTGCCAAGTTTTTGCCGAGTCAAATTTTTTTGGGTCTGTCGAGTATTTGCCGAATACGAGTATGTGAACTATGGTCCGACCTTTTTATTCCTATAAACACGCAAACCCAAGGGAAAGACAATAAAATTTGGTTCTATTTCGACTCTCCGTAAGAACGTCGTAGCAAGATTACGATGGTTGATGCCCAAAAGCAACATGAGGCAGCCCCAAACGTCCAAAAGCAAATTAAGGACTCCTTGGAAGCATAGCGCTTTTAAGAACTCTTTGGCCATTTCTATGAATTGATGGTTCAACTCAATCTATTGGGAACACCTTGTTTCTCCTAGTCGTCCAACACACAATTTCAACAATAAACCTCCTTCAAGGTCCAAGTAAGCCTCGACATTCTAGTGCCCGAAGGAATGATTGATGCCGCAACATGGATAAGTGGCTTCATCATCTTGAGGCTTACTTCTCCGTCAACAACTAAAATGACTAGAAAATCACCTCCAAAATTGAAGATGTCATTTCAATGTTTCGTTAGAGAGAGACATTCAACGCACAACACAATAAAGAGTTGAAGCCCATTTGGACTTAGGATGACTTTATACAAGACTATGCAGAATATTACCCCTTCAAACACTATGAGGATGAATAGGTGAAGTTCTTGTAGACGCAACAACACAACAAGCAATTAGTGGAGGAATACACAAACAAGTTCCATGACTACAAATCTAGGTTGCCATGATACAGTAAGATATGCTGAAACGGAAAAAAATTTAAAACCCTCGGGCACACGATACGCTGATTACGTTTACGTTGACAATATATTTTTAAAAATTAAAAACTATAAATATATATATATAAAGTTAAAGAAAACAACAAGCTTATAGTCTCAACAACCTATAAAATATTAGAAGCCAACAAGCAGCTTATTATGAATTAGAAGCCATTTAAAACAAGATTTCTTTGACTAAATACAAAAGGACCACAAAACATTAAATCTATGAGTCCATCTACTAATGGGCTCACAAACATTCCACTTATTGTTAAGGCCTAGGGAAAGGTTTGGGGAGAAGGCAATCTTTTCATAGAGTTGTTTGGAGGTAGCCTCTTGGAGAGGGGGCCCTTTGAGCCACCTCATAGTATCCCAAAAGTCATTCTCATCCTCCATAATTAGTCTAGTAGAGGGAGCTGTGAAAGCATTTCTAAGCATTGTATACATTCTGAACTGAGATTGAGGAAGCTTATAGAAAGCTTTAAGGTCTGTCCATTCCATCCACTTCCCAAATCTGTACAAGTCATGAAATATTTTAATTCCTTTCTCAAACCAAAGGAGGGCAGAGAAGCCTCTTGTCAAGGTAAGGATCTTGTCATTATATTTCAGATTCCACCAAATTGATTTGTAGGCTTGGCACCTAGTGTCAAAGGAAGAGAAGATAGGCTGCCCAACCACCAAGTGCTTCACTTGTTCCCATGCCTTCCAAATTGACTGAAGAATAGAGGACCCATGAGGAGCAACAAGAAATCCCCGAATAGTAAGTCAACCAAATGAAGTCCTTTTCATCTCTCTTGACCCTTGGGAGCCTATTGGCAATATTGAATCTCACACGAACTTTCCAAGGTTCAATTCCAGTCAAAGCCCTCAAGTTTTATTTATTTTTTTGCACTTTAAAAAAAACCGTGTGGGTAAGTTGTGGGTACATACCCACAGAACTGGGTATGTCCTAGGTACAGTTTTCTATACCTGGAATGTACCTAGGGCCTGTGGGTGTGTACCCACCGAAGTACCCTTGAGAGTACTATTACCGATTTCCATACCAGTACGGGCTAGTACTAGACAATCAATGCAGTCTAGCTACAAATCGTGCCTAAGTGAGGGCCTCACGAAGCAACATAAGGTGTTGAAGTACATCATGAACTTTCACCTTATATATGTGCCAAAAATGGAGTTCCTAACTTCCGACTCTTTGAGTGAAGCATACAGCAACGCTACAAAGATCGAGGCCGAGGCAAATATGAAACAGCGCCGCAACTTCATCCAACAACATGCACAAGAGTTTGCATGCACACTATGCACCATCTCAATCCCCTACACAAAACAAGCAAAAGGCTTCCCACAAAAGTGAGAAGCCTAAGAAGGTTGAGCAGGAGTAGTAGATGGCTCCTGCACCTTCTAATTCAGAAAAAGGAAAGAAGAAAACGGATGACAAGTATTGTCATCGACATCACTCGCACACCCACAAAAATTTTGAATGTTGCATGCAGCAATCCTTGCAATCTACATTAGATTGTAATGTCCCCTTCTCAAAATTAATCGGTAAAAGTACCCTTAGCCTAAATTTTATTTCCCATAGGCTTAAGGGATGTTGAAAGGGAAATATTTTATTTTTGAAAAGTGCCTTAAGTTGCCAAAAGTAACTTTATGCTATTTTATAAAAGCAACTTATGTCTTATTATTAAAATAAAAGTAACTTGTCAATAAAGTAAAGCCAAATGCCAAATTAGACATGGGACATCCCACTTAGGGACCTTTTTTTGAAAAATGTGCCATGAAAAGTCATAAAAGGGGGTCGATGGGGGTTTTTGGGGATTTTTTTTTAGTCATTATCTATTTTTACATTAAGGTTTTGAGTTGTTACTCCAACTTCTGCTTTTGAGGATGAAAATCCTCCATTGCAATCAGATTTGAGGGCAAAAAACTTCCAATCTGCAGAGAAAACTCCATCCAAGAGTTGCATTTGTGCATCCAGACAAAGATTTTCAGTTTCATATCAGATTCATCAGCTAGGGCACATTGCAGGTCAGATTTTCAAAGTTTACAGCTAGGGCATCATCTTAGATTGGAACAACATATTTGGGAAGGGTTTTACCCTCATTTGGAGCCATCCTAAGGGCTAACGTCACCCTCCTAGGGGCTGACATCACCATTGGTGACTGTTGCAGCATGTGGTACGGCCAGGAATAGATTGTGGGGCTTGCAAATAGCCAAATTCTGCCCAAAACACCATCTTCAGTCAACTGGACCAGCATTTTGGCATTATTTTCCTATATACGGTCAGCTGTACTTTTATTAATTTCCAGCCTGAAAATAAAATATATAAAAATTGTTTTTGATGTATATGTGATGCTTACACTCAAATCTATATATTCAAAGGGTTTATCAATGTTTTCCAGCAATTGGGTATTTTTATTTTGAAGGCCTACTGTAATAAATTGAAGGAAATCAGATTGTTTTTTTATTAGGGTTTATTGAAAAATTCAGATTTCTTTTATTTTTGCCCTAAGGGGATATTACAGTGGTATCGAGCTGGTTTTCTTGCCAGCCTGTTGGGAAATTAATATTCATGCAGGGTAGTGATAGAGAATTCAGATATTACCAAAGAGAGAAAAAGAAGGGTTTAGAAGAACCAAAGGAAGGGCTTGAACAAACCAATCCAGAATTTGGGAAAGGAAAAGAGAAGGTAAATATGGCTGACAGGAATGCAGAGGAGGCAAGGATTGATAGGCTTGTCCAAGGGCAAGAGTGATTGGCTGATATGATGGCTCAGTTGGTTCATACCATGCAAAACATGCATGCACCCAGAAATCAGAATGGTGAAGGAAGTTCTTCAAGGGGTAAACAACCATCAGCCTCAAAGAATCTCTAGGCCTTTCCAACCTAATTTCCTTCCGAGGAAGAATCTCTTCCAAAGGTGAAAATTCAGCCCTTTATGGTAGATGACCTTGTTGCCAACTATGTGGAATATAGAGCTCTTCCAACTAAGATATGTGAGGAAATATCTCTTGCAAATTTCATGGGTTTGAAGAAAAACAGAGGTGGACCACAAGAACCTAGACCACAAGCAAATCAGAGGGATCTTCAACATGCTTTGGGCAAGTTAACACTTTCCACCTTTGATGGTTCCAACAAGTGTACAACTCGTGCATGGATACAGAAGTTGGATACCTATCTATCTCTTAGGCCAATGTTAGAAGAGGAAGCTATTAAGTTTGCAACTCTTCATCTTGAGGGAATAGCACATGAATGGTGGTACCATGGGCTGATCACACAAGGACATAATCTTATCAATTCCTATGATGAGTTTAGTAGGAGGTTGATTGAGAGATTTGATAGAACTGATCCGAAAGTCCACTTTCGGGAATTGGCACAACTAAAACAACGTAATAGAATGGATGATTATGTAGCTAAATTTCAGAAGCTAGCTGTGGTGGTATGGGATGTAACTGAAAGGAGACTTGCGGTATTGTTTGTTGAGGGGTTGGTTGAACCACTCAAGGGATTGTAAGAGCTTTTAACCCTCTTTCTCTTCAAGAAGCAATTAAGAAGGCATTAGATTTGGAAACATCAACTCCAAAGGGAAAAAAATTGCCTATGGTACAGCCAAGGATAACACCTTTTGGGCAGCCTCGGACAACACCTTATGGATAGCAAAGGAAGCCATTCCCAGATAAGAGGATCTCAACAAAAAGAGTTGCCAAAGGTAAGTAAGGAAACAGAAACAAGAAATGAATTAAGAAGGAAGAACTTATGCCTCACATGTAAGGATCAAAAGAAGAAGAAGCTGAAATTGAAGAAGTAGCCCAAGAACAAGAACCAGAAAAAGAAGAAGAGGTAGATGCTACAGGTGGCACTCTTGCCACATTGTCAGGTGCTCCTATATATCATCCCTTTAGAGTAAGAGGAGTCTTGCAAGGGCAAAAGGTCACAAGTGTTGATTGATAGTGGGGCAACCCACAATTTTATTGATGAGGGCTTGGTGATGAGGATGGGGTTGAAAGCGGAAGATTTCAAAGGCTTCAATGTGACTGTTGTTGATGGTTTCACCATCCCATGCACCAAGAGAATTCAGCAACTCAATCTCACCTTGGGAAGGCACAAAGTAAGTGATGACTTCTATGTTGTTGGTATTGGTGAAACTGATTTAGTGCTTGGGGTACAATGGCTGCATTCTTTGGGGGAATTCACCCAAAATTATCAAATTATGGAGCTGAAATTTAAAGTGGATGGTAAAGAGGTTGTACTTCAAGGCATGGCCAATGGAGCTCCTCAAGTGGTCACTACAAAAAGGATGGAGAGGGCTTTTAGTAGAGGGCAAGTCTCATGGGTAGCACATTGTTTGGTAAGTACTACAACTCCATTTTCAGAACAGTAGTCATATCATAAAGATATTCAGCCTATAATTGATAAGCATGCCAAGGTTTTCAATAATATACCCAATGGGTTGCCACCAAATAGAGGATTTCAGCACATTATTGAGTTGGAACCCGCACTAAACCAGTTATAACTACTCAAGGCTAGGGGGTACAATGGTTGCATTCATTGGGGAATTCACCCAAAAGTATCAGATTATGTAGTTGAAATTTAAAGTGGATGGTAAAGAGGTTGTACTTCAAGGCATGGCCAATGGAGCTCCTCAAGTGGTCACGACAAAAAGGATGGAGAGGGCTTTTAGTAGAGGGCAAGTCTCATGGGCAGCACATTGTTTGGTAAGTACTACAACTCCATTTTCAAAACAACAGTCATATCATAAGGATATTCAGCCTATAATTGATAAGCATGCCAACGTTTTCAATAGTATACCCCATGGGTTGCCACCGGATAAAAGATTTCAGCACATTATTGAGTTGGAAACTGCACAAAACCGGTTATGACTACTTTGTACCACCACCCAAGAGCATTCAAAGAGGAGATCGAAAAGGCAATCAAGGAGTTACTAGAGATGGGTCATATTAGGCCTAGTTCTAGTCCTTTTGCTTCTTCAGTTGTCCTAGTGAAGAAGGATGGAACCATGAGGATGTGTATTGACTACCAGTTGTTGAACAAGAAGACCATTAAAAATAGGTATCCCATACCTCATATTGATGAATTACATGGAGCTATATTTTTTCCAAGATTGATTTGAGAACCGGTTATCATCAAATACGGGTAAGAGATGAAGATGTTCAGAAGATAGCCTTTAGGTGTCACTTTGGGCATTTTGAGTTTCTAGTCATGCCTTTTGGTTTAACTAATGCACCAACTACTTTCCAATCTTGTATGAATCATGTTTTTAGTAAGCATTTGAGGAAGTTTGTCTTGGTGTTCTTTGATGACATCTTGGTGTATGGTAAAACACAAGAAGAGCATCTGAAGCACTTGGATACATGGCAGAAATTTGGAACAGCAAACTCTCTTTGCTAAGGAATCCAAGTGTGAGTTTGGCATGAGTGAAATTCTATATCTTGGCCATGTCATCAATGCCCAAGGAGTTCATGTTGACCACAGAAGATCCAAGCCATATTGGATTGGCCTCCTCCTACCACAATGACACAGCTGAGAGGATTTTTGGGACTTTGCAGTTACTATAGAAGATTTGTAAAGGGATTTTCACAGTTGGCTGTCCCATTGACTGATTTAACAAAGAAGGGAGCTTTCATCTGGTCCAAATCAGCCCAAACAACCTTTGACAAACTCAAAAGAATAATGAGCACATGTCCAATACTTATTCCAGATTTTTCTATTCCTTTTGTGTTGGAATGTGATGCATCAAGTGAAGGTATTGGGGCTGTTTTGATGCAAAAGGGCATCCCATAGCCTTTGAGAGCCAAAAACTCAAATATATTGAGCGGGGTTCTCCATTTATGATAAGGAAATGCTTGCCATCATGCATGCATTGGCCAAATTCAGACAGTACTTAATTTGTGGCAGATTTGTGGTCAAAACAGATCACAATAGTTTGAAGTTCTTCCTCAACCAAAAGGACTTGAATGATAGGCAACAAAAATGGGTGAGTAAACTTCAGGCCTATGACTTTGACATTGAATATATTAAAGGGAAAAACAACATTGTAGTTGATGCCTTGTCAAGGAAACCAATTCTTTGCTCCATGTCTGAAATCACAGCTGATTGGAAGGATTTTATAACAATTGAATATGCAAAGAATGATTTTACTAATGTTGTCCTTGAAGGGAAAATAGAGGATGAAAGGTACAAGGTAGTGGATGATCTCATTCTCTACAAAAATAGAATCTATTTGGTCCCTGGAATCAAAATGAAGCATAAGATTTTGAGGGCAATACATGACACACCCTTGGCTGGTCACCCAAGGTATTTTAAAACATACAAGCAAGCGAGAGAAAGGTTCTTTTGGAAAGGACTCAAGGGAGAAGTCCTTCAATACATCCGGGAGTGCCTCACTTGCCAACAAAACAAGTCGGAACAAGAATTTCCAGCAGGCTTGTTACAGCCCTTGCCCATCCCAACTCAGAAATGGGAAAGTATTTCAATGGATTTCATCACCGGACTTCCCATGGTTCAAGGTAAGAGTTGTCTTTATGTGGTGGTTGATCGACTCACTAAGTATGCTCACTTTTTCCCTATTCCAACTAAGTTCAATGCACCACTAGTGGCTGATATATTCTTCAGAGAAGTTTTCAGACTTTATGGGCTGCCTAAAAATATTGTAAGTGATAGGGACAGCAGGTTCATGAGTTTATTTTGGCAAGAACTCTTTTGTCTAACATTACAAAATTGACTCCCAATACTAGTTATCATCCCCAAACGGATGGACAAACGGAAATAGTGAACAAATGGATTGAGGGTACCTAAGGAACTATGTGGCAGGGCAGCAATCAGCTTGGGTCAAATGGCTCTACATGGGGGAGCATTGTTACAATACTTCATATCATATGTCAATTGGTATGTCTCCTTTCAAGGCATTATATGGTTATGATGCTCTTTCTTTTATTGACTTGGTCATTTCAGATAGTAGAGTGTCAAGGGCCAAGGATTTGGTCCAATAGAGTCAGGATATCTTGAGGGTGCTCAAGGAGAATCTCAAGCGTGATCTTTATCAGAAAAAGTTGTATGCAGAAAAGCATAGGATTTTGAGGACTTTTGAGGTCGGAGATATGTTTTTCCTAATATTGTAACCATATAGATAGTCTTCCCTCAAGTAAAGTGGAGTTGAAAAGCTTAAGCCATGGTCCTATGAGCCATACAGAGTTAAGAGAAGAGTGGGAACAATTGCTTATGAGCTAGAGTTGTCAAAGCATAGTCGAATACACAATGTCTTCCATGTTTTGTGCCTCAAAAAGGCACTAGGACAGCATATTATTCCTTCTGTTGAGTTGCCTCCTTTGGATGATGAGGGAAAGCTGATTTTAATCCGGAAGCTATCATAGATGTCCAAGAAAGAAAGCTAAGGAACAGGAGCATAAGGGGTTTTTAGTTCATTGGAAGGATCTATAGGTTGAGGATGCTACATGGGAAGGTGCAGCAATTTTAGAGCATCCTAACTTACAATTGCTTGAGGGCAAGCAATTTTGGGAGGGGAGGATTGTAATGTCCCCTTCTCGAAATTAATCGTAAAAGTACCCTTAGCCTAATTTTTATTTCTCGTAGGCTTAAGGGGTGTTGCAAGGGAAATATTTTATTTTAATAAAGTGACTTAAGTTGCCAAAAGTAACTTTATATTATTTTATAAAAGCAACTTATGTCTTATTATTAAAATAAAAGTAACTTGTCAATAAAGCAAAGTCAAATGCCAAATTAGACATGGGATGTCCCACTTAGGGACTTTTCTCAAAAAGTGTGCCATGAAAAGTCATAAAAGGGGTTGATGGGGGTCTTTTGGGGATCTCTTTTGGCCATTATCTATTTTTACATTGAGGTTTTGAGTTGTTGCTCCAACTTCTGCTTTTGAGGACAAAAACCCTCCATTGCAATCAGATTTGAGGACGAAAACCCTCCAATCTTCAAGGGTAACTCCATCCAGAGTTGCATTTGTGCATCCAAACAAAGATTTCCAGTTTCAGATCATATTTCTTACTTAAGGCAAATTGCAGTCAGATTTTAGGAGTTTACAGCTCGGGCATTATCTTAGGTTGGAACAATGTATTTGGGAAGGGTTTTACCCTCATTTGGAGCCATCCTAAGGGCTGACATCACCATTGGCGATTGTTGCAACGTGTGGTATGTCTGGGAATAGTTTGTGGGGCTTGAAAATAGCCGAATTTAGCCCAAAACATCTTCAGTCAGCTGGACCAGCATTTTGGCATTATTTTCCTATATACGGTCAGTTGTACTTTTATTAATTTCCAGCCTGAAAATAAAATATATAAAAATTTGTTTTTGATGTATATTTGATCTTTGCACTCAAATTTATATATTCAAAGGGTTTATCAGTGTTTTCCAACAATTGGGTATTTTTATTTTGAAGGCCTGCTGTAATAAATTGAAGGAAATCATATTGTTGTGTTTTATTAGGGTTTTTGAAAAATCCAAATTTCTTTTATTTTTGCCCTAAGGGGATATTATATAGGTCATGTTCAAATGAACAACATTGATCTAGATAGTTCTTTTCTGAGCACCATTGCCATTACCACTAATCCTTCAGAGGAATGCGAGAGTATCTTCCACACAAATTTTTGGGTCAAGGGAAACCTCTCCATGTCACCATCAACAATGGAAGTCAAAAGAACATCGTTTCTCAAGACAGAGCTCAACACTTGCACTTCCTACTTTTATGCATCTTCACCCATACTCACTTGGATGGCTTTAGTCAAGAAAAGATATACAATTGGAGGGACAACGTACATTTCAATATAAAATCAAGCCAATGGAGGATAGTGTCACTTGTGACATCTCATCTCTTGAGGTCTACAACTACGATTGAGAAGACCATACTTATACGACCACAATGTTATATATCAAGCTAAGCATAGAGAGTTCAAACCAAAGACCATTTTTTCAACGTATTTGAGTCATCAAGAATGACCAAAGTCACTTTGGTCCCTACCAAAATGTTGTAAAATTGTATAGCACATGCAAAAATTCATGTTGCACATGGTCCGCCCAAAGACACCTATGCGGGAGAGGAAGTTGGCATTGGTAATGTGCACCACGTAATTGTTGTCACAACAATAAGAACTCAAAAATTTATTGGTCTTCACAAAATCAAACGGCCTTCCAATATATTGTGCAAGAAAGCAACCTTGAATAGAATTGGTTTATGGATCCCCTCTTCCAAATGGACCGTTGTAACTTAGATCACTTTGGGAAAATTATGAAGTTTGGTTGATACATGCATAACCACATAGATTTGTGCAAACTTCTCTTCGCACCTCTTGCACGACTTCACAACTTGAATGGATTTTTAAGAAGCTTTTTAAGTGTTATCAAAGTGCAAAATGCATCGTATTGCGTTTTAGCTTCAGCAACCTCTAGCTCATGAGTTGAACTTTAAAAAAGTATCATCTTCCACCATCAAAACTAGCCCAAAAAGTTAAGCACACTACAAGTTGGTTTGTGCCATCTAATTGGCTCACCCCATATCGGTAGCATCACATCAACTTTCCTTGTTCGACGCTCCACTCAATTGGCATACCCTAAGGTAGCGCGACACGACACCAAGGACTTCCTAGGCATCACTCAGCTCGATTGGTCCACCCCAAGTTGAGGTGAAGCACTAAGGATGCATTATGCCTTCCACACAATGTCGCACACATTTTTGCTCTTTCGTGTAACTTGTACATCATTGCATCATAGTATCTCGCATACTCACATCTTCTCACAATATTGCACAAAGATCAAACATCGCACAATATTTGCGCAGACTCTACAATGCCACACACTTATTTTGCAACACACACATTCTGCAATTCTACAAGCAAACTGCAACCCTCACAGCTCCTGTAGTCTTATGCCAACTCATCTCACAACACTTGCAGCTTTTGTAGTTCTGCAAAAGCATATAGAATACACCTACGGCATCCTATGGCAAGGATACGGCCTTGCACTCGGTGTGCACCAACGATCGCATCAAGATCGAGCTTTAGCTTGCTAACCTCTAGCTCATGAGTTGAGTTTTCAAATTAGTATCATCTTCCACTATCAAACCTAACCCAAATAATGTATTCACATTACCAGTTGATTTGTGCCATCTAATTGGCTCACCCCATATCAACAACATCACTATCAACTTTCCTTGTTCGACGCTCTACTCAATTGGCACACCCTAAGGTAGCGCCACGACACCGAGGACTTCCTAGGCATCATTCAACTCGATTGGTCCACCCCAAGTTGAGGTGAAGCACTATGGACACATTATGCCCTCCACGTAATGCCGCACACATTTGTTCTCTTTTGTGCAACTTGTACATGACTCCATCATAGTATCTCGCATACTCATAACTTCTCACAATACCGCACATCATCACACATCTCGCAGATTTCCGATCTCTACAATGCCACACACTTGACTCACACATTTTACAATTCTACAAGGAAACAAAGAACTCTCATGTCTCTTGCATTATTACGCCAACTCATCTCACAACACTTGCAGCTTTTGTAGTTCCACGAAAGCATATAACATACACCTACGGCATCCTACGGCAAGGATACAACCTTCGCACCAACGATCGCATCAATATCAAGCTTTATCTTGGCAACCTCTAGCTCATGAGTTGAGCTTTAAAAAAGTATCATCTTCCACCATCAAAACTAGCCCGAGAAAAGTTAAGCACCTCTACAAGTTGGTTTGTGCCATCTAATTGGCTCACCCCATATCCGCAACATCACGGTCAACTTTCCTTGTTTGACGCTCCACTCAATCGCACACCTTGAGGTAGCACACGACACCAAGGACTTCCTAGGCATCACTCAACTCAATTGATTCACCCCAAGTTGAGGTGAAGCACTAAGGACACATTATGCCTTCCATGCAATGCCGCACACATTTGTGCTCTTTCGTGCGACTTGTACATCACTACGTCATAGTATCTCGCATACTCGACTTCTCACAATACTACACAACATCACACATATCTTGCAATATTTGCAATTTCTACAATGCCACACACTTTGCAACACTCACACATTTTGCAATTCTACAAGCAAACACAACTCCCTTTGATCTTGCGCACCAACTAATCTCACAACACTTGCAACTTTTATGGTTATGCAAAAGCATATAACATACACCTACGGTAGCTTGTGGCAAAGATCATCCTTGCGCCAGTGTGCAACAACGATTACAAGAAGCATATAACATACACCTACAGTAGCTTGTGGCAAAGATCATCCTTGCGCCAGTGTGCAACAACGATTACACGCAGCTTACCTCCTTCAGCTTGCCTTACCTTCACGACATCTTGCAACAATGTGCATAGATGGCCATCTCCTCACAACATTCCATCAACTTACCTCCTTTGAAGACAACTTGCCTTGCCTTTGCGACATCTCACGGCAAGTGTAACACCTAAAAGATTCGAGCACAACTCTTGAATCATTCTACATAGCTTCCCTCCTTGCCCAACACTTAGTATCTTCCACTAAGTCTCGCAGCACCTTGGCTCTTTGCCTCATGCAATCCCTTACATCCGTGCACTTGCTTCACTGACTCGCGCAGCTCCTACACTCTTGTGCAAGCACCACGCAACCTTCACATGGCTTCCACAATGTTGTGCAAACCAATGTAGTGCTCATAGCCTTCTGCAACACCATATCACCACATTAGCATGTGTAGCTTCTATGATGATGCACATTGCTTGCAACACTCACAACTTCTGCTGATTCGCACAAGCAAACATACAAGTCTTGGCCAAATTGCATCTACTCGCAATCTCGAACAAAACTTGCTTGCACAAATGTCTTATGCAACCCTTCTCACGCTTACTCAGAGAGTCGGGCAACCGTGCATCCTACGCAGAGCCTCCAAATCCTGCAACATCGCCAAAGATCTTGCACCCTTATGCCAAGCTTGCCTCATTCACCCCTTGGGCTTCCACAGCACCAAGATGCCCCATCAAGGTAATGTACGACACTCAACGCCCCCACAACCCCTCACGCTAAGCATAGAAGCTCGCGGCATTCTCGCAACACCTTGCAACATGTGCGACATTAGCCTATCTCAACACCCGACTTAGCATCCACATGGAGACTCCTAGTTTATGCGTGGTTTTATCAAGTGGCATCTTCCCGGTTCTACGACACATTAGGAATCTCACTATGTAACAATTGGCACGTTGGAATCTCAACGCGACGCACATCCGAGAGAAATTTCAACCGTTGCTCGGCTTGGAAGATGAAACAAATTGCAATTGTTTCTCGTTGTAATCATCATATATTATGACCAACTTCTTCTAATCCTAAATATGTGTGTGTGTATTGTACGGTATCCGAAAACGAGGGAAGGCCATTGTCCTATCCCTGTTCTAGGCTATGCCCACCAACCCGATTCTTACATGCTCTATGTATCTTGTATCATGTATCCATCAACCATCTCTCCTACATGTTAGCATGTTCTACATATCTAACATCTAAATGGTCATCTACCAACCTCGCAACTCAACATGGATACATTCCCTTCTTGATTACAAGAACTTGCTTTCCTCATCTTTTTGGTTACTTATACTCTAGGCAACTCTGTTAGAAGCACGAGAGATTGGGGGGTAAATCGGTTTTTCAAACTTTTGCTTCATTTACCATGTCATACATTCATCATTCAAATTAACCATTCATCATACATAACCATATGTGAGCTTATTAAGTGTGTTATAACCATCCACAAGTGCAAAAGACAAGAGAGAACACAATAACACCAGATATAAAGTGGGAAACCCTCAAGGGTAAGAAAACCCACTAAAACCTCTGCTAATATTACTCATAACAAAGGACTTGCATGAATATTACACATCACACAAGATTTGTTTAGTGAGGCACCAACCCCTACTTTAGGACACCAATCTTACAAGGAGGCTACAACCCCCAAGATGACTAAACACCAACTCAACCACCTAAAATGGATGATCACTGAAGATATGTTGCTCCCATAATTGATTGTGATCACAAGTTCAGCTCCTCTCTCTCAAAATCTTCTCAAACTGCCCTCTCCTACTGCCCTCTCCTACTTCGCTCAAATCTGGTCCTTCTCTTGCTGATTAGGTCTATTGACCTTGCACACATGCTCTTCAACTCTTCTCATCTCATCACACCTCTTCTTGACTTTGTCCTCGACCCCTCTCACTTCTTTTTTCACCTCCTACAACTCGCGCATATCCTCATACTCTCAACTAACCCAAATGAGAAAATACACTAGCCTTATATACATGACACTAGCTCATAATACCTCTAGGTCGGTCATGACCATATATGTCGGTCATACCAAACATAAAACACAACTATAACCTCATATAAATCACTCCAAAAGACCCAAGTAGGTCGGCAAGGGTCACACCATCAAGAACTAGCCCACACATCTCAAATAGGCCTAAAACATAAGCCTACACCTCCAACGAATGGACTATGATCTTTAAGGGCACACTCCAGCTTTCACAATGCTCCAACATGCTTCACTGGGGGACATCCTCTCAACATCACTAAGTACAAGAAGCTCTGCATCAACTATCTCCACTATGAAGCACACCAAGAAGCAAGCATTCTCAACAAGGTCTTCAAGCACCGAAAATCAATCCCTAGAAAACAAGAAACTTCACCTATCAAAACTCTTCATCATGGCTCATGCAGCATACCATTAAAAAGGTCTTTGATTCTACTATCTAAAACAACTCACTTCATTCTCCAAATTAGGGCTTAAGGCACTCAACCACTTCAATCTCTAAAACAAGTCCAACCTGCCATTATGGACTCAAGAACCAGTCTTAAGGGATCATGCTTCAAACACCTCCAAAGCAACTTCCAAGCACTGAAACCACTTGGAACACTTCAAGGGAGACATGACACACTTGTTCAATCCATCACATGCATATGTCACATGGAGAAAATCACATTTACACATCTGAACCACAAGGCTTCTTGAGAGACCTAATAGGGCTAATTAGGCCACTAGGGTTTCAACATGAAACCACTTCATCTAATGAAACCAAAGGCTCCAACACATCATATCAGGTGTCAAACAACTCACCATGACCAAATAACTCAGCTACAACATGCCAGCCCGACCAAACTCATCTCAAACCATAAGAATAGGTTTAGCCCTTCTAAGCCAAAAGCGGTAGGGTGACTGAGGACACAGTAACTCAAAATTTCTCCATCAGTAACTGCCTGAAACTTTCCATGGACATCCAGCACACCTCCCAAACTTCCTGGAACAATTCGCTTCTCATCATGAAACCTCCATCTCAGCCCTGAAACTGCAAATCTCCACAAAACTAAGGTTTTTTCTCCAGCTTGCTCAATTTGAACATGAGACCACCACCAAAATGAGCCTTGAAGAATTCTCTATAACCTTAAGTCATCATACTAGATTGCCCAATCCATTTGGAGCCCAAACAATTCATCTTTCCTCCATCGCTCTGCTGCTAGGGTTTTAGCAAGGGTTTTGACATGTCGACTTCTTAACAATTGTTCATAAAGATGGGACGACCAAATCAACTCATTCTTTTTGCAAAATGATCTTAGCTCAATGCAAAAACATCCCCCAAAGCCTCAAGCTCCCATGCAGAACCCACAGTGTGGGTGAGCAAATGAACTTCACCTATCAAGCTGGTTTTTCCTTCTCAAGAGCTCGGTTTTGCCAAAAACTCATTTTCTTGCATTTCCTTCACAACCTTGACCTAAAATTTGACCCAGAGCACCATAGCAACCTCCTTCATGCATTCATGCTCGAATGCCTTTGAATCTCTCTCACCACCAAGACTTACCTATGCTTTCCTACCTTGTTCTTAAGAAACTTGCTTCAATGGATCTTGATATGCTCTTTCCAAAGCTGAAAACTGACCTGATACACCTCTTACACATGTTATGCAACATCATAACACATTTCCCATGCTTGTACATTATTGCCTGCTCCATATCTCATGCCATTCACTCATACACCATGCACTAGGTCTAGGATTAGGCCTAGAATGACCTACTTCACCACATGACTCATCAAGATTGACCTTGTATACAATTTGCAATCACATAAGCACCTCTAACACATCGCTCCGACCATGTTTGACCTCAAGAAGACTTCATACCACCTTAGGAGTACTCATACTATGACCATGCATATTAGACCATGCTCCAAGACACCATAGCAGCACCAAAACAAGACACTACCAATCAACCTTCGGACTTGACCTTGATGACACATAGACTCCATTTGCCATCAATGACACTTGACATCAATGACAACACTAGACACAATGCTTAACAAACTCAATAAGGATACATTCCCCTTATGATCATAAAGCCTACTCTCCTCGCCTCTCTCTGCGCATTATACGCAAATGTACTCTACCCTATTATTTCATTTGAATAGAAGTGGTGCTATTCTGCCTGTGCTCATGTGTTGAATGTGTAATGGTTGTTTTCGAATCTATTTACTAGTTTCTATCGCATGTTCTACAATCTACAACTTTGCTTAAGTAGGCATACCCTTAACTAGTTGTATTGTCCTCCGCATAACCTCCAGGCTCCGTACATGTAACTAACGCCATATACAAGCTCCTTTATTTGAGTAAGATCAAGCCTACCTCTTATCATCATAGAGTCCAATAATTATGTGCCCAAGAAAGACGGGACATGACAACCGTGCATAAACTATCACACACTCAACAAGAGCTTGGTGAAGAAACGGTATCCATTGCAATGCTGCCATTAATGACCTCCTCGCCCAACTTTGAGGCTGGCAATACTTCACCAAAATCGACTTGAAGTCAAGTTATCATTAGGTTCTAGATTATCTTGAAGACATCTAAATAACAACTTTCAAGACATAGGAAGGATAGTACGAATGGTTGGTTATGCCTTTCGACTTGGCCAATGCGATAGAACATTCATGCACTTGATGGATGATCTACTTAGACCCTTCCTCAACTCCTTCGTCATCATCTACTTAGATGACATTCTCATCTTCAACAAGACTTGGGAGGAGCATGTGGAGCACATCTTGTGTGTCTTAGACACCTTGCACAAACACAAGTTGCAAGCCAACTTAGCAAAGTGTACATTTGGCATAGTGTCAATCCAATACGTGGGCTACATCATCGACCATGCAGGAATACATGTAAGATCAAAGTGATCCAAAGATTGTCCTACTTTGTGTAATCTCACAGAATTGAGGAGTTTTCTTGGGCTCACAAAGTTTTATCACAAGTTAGTCCTTGCTTTCTAGCACATACCATGGCCCGTTAGCCAAATTACATGCACAAAACACAAGTTTTATTGGACTCATGCACAACAACATGTTTTTAAGGCTCTTAAACAACACCCCGTGTAGCGCCTATTCTTGCAATGTCTAACATTGCACTCCTTTGAACTTCGCACCGACACATTTCACTGTGCACTCACCACAGTCCTCATGTAGCATGGACATTTGGTCGCATACCACTCAAAGACGCTCAAAGTGACATAGTGCCAAGGTCCTCCACCTACAAAAAAGAGTTGAACACTATGTAAGCATTTAAGCAATGGCAGCACTACATCTTGGGAAACGAGCACTTGTTCATTCTCATCATAAGCCACTTCAATTTCTACAAATGCAAAACATGTTGGAGAATGTGCGACCCATGAAGTAGATGTCTTACTTACAGCAATTCCATCTTATGATAAAGCACAAGCAGGGAAAGGACAACATGGCAGCAAATTGCCTTAGCCAACCGCCAATACACGTGCTCATCACAGTGTTGTACATGGACGGCCACAACTTTTCAACTTGAGTCTCTTTAAACTGATAAGGACTTCGCAAACACCTATACCACTCTTGCACAAGGGGAACGGGTTTAAGAATTCTACCTAGGTGACAAGCTTGACCATCTCTATGTACCTGATGGCACAGCTCAACAAAGAATCATTTGGGAGGTTCATTATGACAAGACATAGAGGCACTTCAATGTTACAAAGACTTTACCCGCATTGCAATCACATATCTATTGACCACACATGCACACAAACATAGAATGCCACATCAAATCTTGCATTCCTTGCTGCATCGCCAAGCCCACAAACAAGAAGCTAGGACT
Source organism: Taxus wallichiana var. yunnanensis (assembly GCA_018340775.1). NCBI lineage: Eukaryota > Viridiplantae > Streptophyta > Pinopsida > Cupressales > Taxaceae > Taxus > Taxus wallichiana. The sequence goes on along the minus strand of CM031236.1, from coordinate 433,669,436 downwards.
TTACACGCCTCTATCAATTCCATCCAGACCAAGGGTTTCCATTAGCATGGATTACATAATTAGACTACTATGACAAAGTGCCAAAACAATGTGGTATTTGATGTAGTAAATAGGTTTTTAAAGATGGTCATCATGGTTCCTTATGAGAAACGCATTGGTGCAACCAACACTACTCATGCGCTCTTCACCCAATAGGGATCCACTTTGGATTCCCCACATCCATTGTATCTAACCAAGATCCTCCTTTTGTCGGCCATTCCTAGCAAACACTAAGGGAATTGATGGGTATGCAGCTTGATCGGTTGACAACATTTCATCCTTAGCCAGACGGACAAATCGAAGTTGTCGATCGCACTCTAGTTCATTTTCTACGTATGTACAACTGTTTGCATACTCACACATGGGATGATAACTTGCTTTACATCCAGCATGCCTACAACAGAGCTATTCACAGTTCTACGAGGCATAATCCATTTCAATATGTTTTGGGTTCCAACCAGTGGCCCCTCTATATATGTCTTCTCATGCACTAGTAGGCATTGAGTTGTGCACATAGGAGAAGGAAGCAGCCAAAATGCAAAAGTTACTGCAACACATACAGTTTGTTCCTTGACAGGTTCAACAGAATCTTTGGCACTCCCAACAAAAGTACAAAGAATGCCACAATGCACATTGTACACCTCATGAAGTTGGCGATAAAGTTTGGTTACATCTTCAAAATGAACGCTTTAGGGGTCCACACTTAAAGATCAAGTCTTTGTGTTATGGTCCTTACACCATTTTGCGCGCAACTGGTGAGAATTCCTTTACTCTTGATCTTCCCCTATACTTGGGCATACAACCAATACTCATCCTAGAGCTCCTTACGCCTTACTTCCCTCCACCTTTTGAGCCAGCAGTGACATAACATCCTTCTGATCTAAATCTCGAACACTTGCACCCCACAGGCGAGGGTCAGATTATCTAAGTGATAGACACACAAACCCGTCATGGCACAAATCTTCTAAGCGGTCAAGGCTGGGCAATATGTTGATCAAGCTAAGTGGTACAACCTTCAACAACTTCAAGTGCAATTACCACAGCTCATCACGAACACAATGGGGACCATTGTTCTTCAAGAAAGGGAAAATCATTCGTGTTCAACCACGCAAGTGCACACACTTTTGTTTTGCGCACCTCTCACCTTGGAGTTCACTTTTGAGTGCCCCCTCTTAGCGCACACATGCACAAGTCTTATGGTTGAATTGTGCTCACAATCTTGTGCATAACTTGTGCATGCACAAGTCTTGCAGCCTTCCCACTTTTGCTTGCAATATTGCAGACTTTACATCTTGCGTAATGCCTCATAGAACCCATCGGCATTTTTGCACCCACACACAATGCTTGCCTTACCTCATAGTTTTGTGACACCTTTTTGCAACACGCATGTGCAATTCCCCAACTTACGCACGACAACAACCTTCAACATCCACGTGGAAACTCTTGGTTTCTATGCGGCTTGCCAGGTGGCACTTTACCAGTTTTGCGGCACATCAAAGAATCTCACTGCATAACCGTCAGATCTAGAACCATAACTGACACGCACATCCGAAGGAAGTTCAACTGTCATGCATGGAAGATGGAACGACTTGTAGCCACTCCCCTTCGTTATTGGGTCTAGCTATAACTACCTTGTAGCATTATTGTATAAACATATAACATACACAGTTGTCTAAGGGTTGGTCTTGTGAGTTGATTGGTTTCCAATCACGAATCGACACCCTTGAGAGCCACACCAAATAGTAGGAATATTTGCATGCTTTGTGTATCTTGTAATTCTCACACTACTCTATATTTCATTCTAGTCTAGATAAATCAACCAAGAAGGATTCCCTTACTGATCACAAAATCTTGTTCTTTGAGCCTTATCATAACCTTGTACACCTCTCTACTTATTCCCTATTCGCCATTAATGAATAGAACTTTCATTTCTAGCAAGTAAGACTTCCGCTATATCATGGTGTGTTTTAGCCTTACTGTAACCTTGTACACCCTTGTACTTATTACCTGTTCTCCATTAATGAATAGAAGTTGCATATACAGCAAGTAAGACTTCTGCTACATTATCGTGTGTTTGGTTCATTGCACTAATAACCTGCGCACAGCAGCATTGGCCCCCGCACATGGTCCTAGGCTTTGAGGTACGGGTCATTTGTATTTATGGCCCAAGAACAAAAATCAAGCTAATAATTGCCATGAAATCTCACAAAACAATGTCAAGCACAAACAGCACTAGCAAGTAGCAACCAAAGGAGAAGGCAAATCATCTCATGGAGGGAGAGAAGCTAAGGCAACGGGCTCCCCTGGAAGAGGGTCCGGCACCACTCGTCCATCCTGTCGTACTAGCACGCAGCATCTGGTACTGGGGATGTCCAGCAGCAGTCTTACCACGTGCAGGCACCTCGAGGCAGGATGTAAATGCTGACCCCAAAGCAACTTTCTCTCTAAAAGATTTGGCTCCACATTGATACAGACCTTTTAACAGTAGAAAAGAACCGTGTGGAAGTTCTGCGTTGCAAGAGAGTGGAAATTCATTTAACAAAAATGGTGGGGCAACACGGTTAAATGAATGCAGCATTGAGACATAAAATAGAAACAAAATAACAACAATCCTCGTAGAAGTGAATCTGTGAATAATAATACCATAAGCGGTGGCGGCGGAGGCAGCGTGGTGACTTGAGAGGGATGCAGATGCACTTCAATTGGAATGCTTCCTCCCCATACATTACTCCGCGCTTCCCAATTCTCCATCTCTCCTCTTACATATAAATTCCCTCTTAACACCCTCCTCCGTCTGCCACCAAACAAATTAGTACACCAATTCTTAATAAAAGAAATTGAGCTTCCCCGGGATTTGGCAAATGGAAACGAATTTTATAAACGGAAATGAAATCAGGTCAGAGTGTGAATGTTTTGGTCAAGATTGACCCCTAGAGAACGTAATGGATTTTATGTAAAATTGTTAAGGTGGTTTTGTACACTAACTTCAATTTCAACTTTAGGTCTTATAAATTCTTTAGTCTTACGGACATTATTAAAATCATTCATTCATATATTGATATTCACATGCTAATCTTTTATATACTTTCATCGGTTTGTCCATCTCACTTACATGTATTTAATGGATAATTTGTTTATACCTCGATGCAACATAAATAATTTATGTTTTTAACACACGTATAAAATAAAACAATAATATTGTCAAAAGTATGAAAAACAATTGATCCGGACTTGAGCTGAAAATAATAATAGGGGATAATAGAGAGCGAAGGACAATTTGGGCTTGTTAGCGCTTGAAAAATTGGAAGTCGTGGCTATTCACGGTCATAGGCCTAGAAGCACTAAGTCACAAAGAACAAGACAGCAAAGAAGCTCAACAGGAGGCAACCCTACTAGCTCCTACATTTTTGCTACGACTTGCTCCCTCTCATGGCATCATTTACCCAATTGTTGCATCCAGTGGAAATGTCCAATCACACGTATTCAAATTTTGGCAGAGCTTAGGGCTCATGCCAATAATGCGAGAATGAAGGCCTTTGAATGAAATTGGGATGTATTAGAGTAGGTGAGAAAGAACCAATAATCAACCCCGACCATAGTAAGATCAAACAAGAAATGATTGCTCTTACAAACCAAGGTTTAATCTGCAAGTTTGTGGTTTGGGATCTTCATGAAAAGGAGTTACAAACCTAGATTTTAGAACAACGTAAGGTAAAAGGGCACATCAATATTTGCATTTATTTACATGGCTTCTTCATTGTCGTTTTTCAACCGAGGAGTACTGGGGCTAACGTATTTTAAAAAGGACCTTGGTGTTTTGGTATATCAAGGTTATTCATGACCCCATAAAACCCCAATTTCAACTTCTCACAAGAGGATCCATATGGTGGTTCTAATATGGGAAGACTTTTTAAACTACTAGCACACTTATGGGCATACTCCAACCTGTCAAGGATTAGAAGCGTCCTTGGAGAGATGGCTTGCATTTCTTTTGAGAATCGCAACAAAAGCATATTGTCTATGCAAAAATTTGTGTTCAAATGGATGTGAGCAAGCATATCCCCAACAAATTTTAGCTCAAATCATCTCGAGGAAGTCTTATTGGAACAACCCCTAGACTACGAAAATCTCCATTTTCGGTGCTTTTGATTCCACAACCATGGGTGTTTAGCCCAAGATTGCCCTATGGTTACTACTTGTTGAGAAAGGGGAGCGTTGTCACCACTAAAAAGAGTGGGATGAGAAGGATTTTTAGGTTGTTGGTAGGAAAAGAAATAATATCATAAAAGGAAAGAGGGAAAAGTTCATAAGGAATCAAATGCCAAAGAACCCACGTGTTGATGTTTGCTCCACCGTTCAAAGATTCGCTCAAAGGAGGATGATCTACAGAAAAAAAAGGCATCAAAAATAGTAGATCTCTCCAAGGAAATTATTCCTGTGACTTAAGAAAATTAGGTTATTGATTCAATTGAGGTTCTATCAAAAAAATGTTTGAGATCTTTAGTTTTACTCTCCCTACTTTTGGCGTGGAGGATTGTCGTTTTAAGAATAACTTGCATTCTTTTAGGAAGCATTGAGTATGTTTTGTTTTTGTTAACTACTTTCTCATTGTTTGGCCATTTTTGTGCTTATTTTTTCCACTTTCAAGTCAAAATATACCAATCGGATGCCTTTTTAAGACCATTATGACCTTTTTTTAATAATACAACGTGTTCAAAAAAAAAGTATAATTGGTATTTTACAATTTAGAAGTATCTACTGAAACTTTAAGATGCAAAGTATGGTTGGGGAATGGATATTCACATGGGAAATGTTTATGAATCAAAAAGACCTTTGCAATTATAACTATGGTGTTTCGTAACTATTTATTTAGACTTCATGATTGTATGTTTGTGTTTCGTGATTTGTAAATAAGGGCATTGAATTTATTTTTTTAGTTCTTCATGAATGTATGTTTGTGCTTTGGGACTATAAATATGGGTTTTACAACAGAATGTTTATGTTTTTTATTATCCAAAAGGGCTTCACAAAAATATTCTAGTGATTTATGATTGTAAAATGTGGTTTTTAAGGTTTATAGGGATCACGAACTTTGATGCAGATCTTTCGAGGGCTTGTGATCTCTTTAACAAGGACTTTTATGTGTTTGTGTATATGATTGAGGATCGAGACAAACTTTTGAGGTGTTTGTAGAGATTAGAAAACACACCTTGCACATAATGTCTCTTATTCAAATATACCAAAAACATCATAAAACGTAATATTCCCAAAAAATCAAATAATCCCACAAAATAAAATATAAAATATAAAATCCCACAAAAATTGGGATAAAAGACACCTCACCACTCATTTATTAACCCTCACCCACTCACATTTAATTCTATTCACCTTACCTACCCATTTGCATACCCAATACACTATAGACCCTTATCATCTCACCCACATATGCACATTGCACTCATATGTGTCTCACTCCCCTATGCACTCAAAAACTATAAAATACCACTCACCCCCATCATTCCAACCCCTGACTCTTTGTGCACTTAAGCCATACTTGAGTTTTCTTTCTCTCTTGCTCACATATCTTAGTTTTGCAGGTCTTGAAAAAGTGAAAGAGGAACACAAAGGATAGGTCCACGTTATCGCAAAATCTGCTTTTAGTGAAATTCCAACAAAGGTAGGAATTGCAGAATCAGTTGACTGCGATCTCCATGCAATTTTTGGTGAATCGCAACTATGATTGACTTGCGATCTCCATTTAATTTTCGGTGAATCACAATTATGATTGTCTGCAACTGAAAGTCATGTATATTTGTCATTTACATATATATTTTTGTCATTTTAATCAATAAAATGTTTTTTATCTCCTTAAATGATCGAGGATTTCGGTCGAGGCAAGTACCCTAACCACAAAAAACAACTAACATTTTTTAAAAGTGTGATTGTGTGCAAGTTTAGATTCAGATCTAGATGAATTTTACCCACTTTATTCAATGAAAGAACCCATAATTTTCCTTCTCTTCACAATAGAAGATAAGCCTATTCTATTTTAGTAGCATTGATTTAGAGATTTCATATCAACTAATCCATATTGTAGGTGATCCAAATCTAGGTGTACATTTTGGCGACCACGGTGGGACCATTTTTTTGTGGGTAACTCTTTTCATTTCGAATCTAATAGTGTTTTCTTTAGGGTTTTATAGTCTTTTCAGTTTTTTTTTACTCTTTTTCTAACATTTATGTTGCATATCTAACACTTGGTTTTGCACATTTGCTAATAAATCCAAAAAAATGGTTGTAGGCCGTAAGAGAATCGTGGATCGGGTTCCGATTTTTTGCCCAAAAATAACAATTTGGTTACTGGGAGTCGCAATTGCGACTATTTTGTAATTTTGTTTCTTCAAAAACATAAAAAGCACTTATTTATTCTTAAAGGAATGAATCAGAATTAACACACTAAATATAGGTCTAGTTAAGGGTAAATACCCATTTGCATGATTGTGGGAAGTACTTGGGCATAAGCCCTAAAACTCATTATGAGGAGTACCACAAGAACCCCGAAGTAGCTGGCACATTGAGACGACTCGTTGACGAAAAGGGTCAGTGGCCCAGCCTAATTGACTACTTTTACCCATGACGTAAAGTCAATGTTTTCTGTGGTGAAGGCCCCATCATGATCGAGTAAGGTCCATGACTAGCATTTTCTAGTGAACAATACTTCGTTTGGGAAATATTTGGCATTTAGAGAGAGATCCCTACATAGTTAGCTAAACAAATTGGGCCCATATTCAACCGTAAGACAAACAAACATCACCACATTTATCAATATATTTTGTTTCAATTTATATTGTCTCCGAATCACACTCATGAATCGTTTTTGTTCTTTACAAATTCCCTTCACACACTACCATACTTGTTTTCGATAATAGTTCTGAAGTTCTTATTTTCCAGTCTACCAGAATCGCTATGACTATACTAAGTTTTCCTATTAGATTGAGACACCACTTTGAGAATGTCTAAGGGGTTGTGACATGAGCGAGTCAAGGATCGCACTGTGCATCTATCAAGTTGCCCCACTTTTGACAATCCACACATTTATTCACATGGTTACAACAATCATGCTCCATGGTAGGCCAATAGTAGCCTACTCTGAGTATTTTCTTCACAAGGACGATCACATTAGTATGAGCTCCATCGATTCCTTCCTGCTCCTCCTTAATTGCTCAGATAGATTCGTTCAAACTTAAACATCGCAACAAATTCCTGTCATAGCCTTAGTGGAAAAGGGTGCCCCCAAGTAGGGTATAACGGGATATACGCTGGATGAGCGTGTATTTTTCAGCATGGGAAATGTTAGTGGGAAAGGTTCCATCGTGGAGGTAATTAAATATTTCAAAGCATACCATGGGGAAAAGGGACCAACAACATTGCACACCAAACAGGAATCTAGTATGTCATATGTCGACGTTCTTAGATTTTCTACAAAGAATGACATATCATTATTCCCTAGCGGAATACTCAACATGGATCCTATTGTAGTCATAGCATCTATTGCTCTGTTCTGGGCTCTTGGTATTTTCTCAAATGTTATATGCTTGAAGAACTCCTTCAAATAATCAACCATCCTTTTGTATGGAAGAAGTTTCTCATGTTTGACCTTGTATTCATCTCGTGACTTGTTTTATAATGAACATTGAATCACCAATGCAATTAACTCGCCCGATATCCCACTTGATGGCTAGCTCCATCCTCGCGATGAGAGGTTCATACTCCATTATATTATTCATGCATAGGAACCTAAGCCATAATGCTTGGGAAATCAAGTCTTCCGTAGGAGTGATTAACACAACTCCGACATATCAAAGGATCAAAGGATTGCCAAATGATACATTCCTCAAAGTACATGATGGATGCATTTGGTAGTTCCAGACTCAAAGGTTTGGTACTTGGTAGTGGAGCTTCTGCTAGTTGATCTGCTAGGACTTTTCCTTTCACTGAATTTTTATGCACATACTCAATGTCGAATTCGCTTAATAAGATGATCCAATTATCCATCTTTCAATTTAGGCGGGTTTTGATAGTAAGTATTTTAAAGGATCGACCTTTGAAATAAGATTGAATTTATTGTTGAGAAAATAGTGGCGTAGCTTTTGGAAAGAAAACACTATGGCTAGGCAAGCCTTTTTGATTTGCGAGATAGTTGAGCTCATATGCTATCAATGTTTTGCTCAAGTAGTATACAACTTTTTCTCTTTGCTCTTTATCATATTGGGCCAACAATGCCCCAATTGCAAAATGTGTAGCAGAAATGTAAAGCAACAAGGGTTCTCTACATGGGTAACATGAGAACATGGGGCTTAGATAAGTATTCTTTTAGTAGATAAAACACTTGCTATTGTTCTGGCCCCCAGTGAAATTAACATCTTTCTTAAGAAGATGCATGAATGTATGGCACTTATCTGCTAGCTGTGAAATAAACCTTATGATGGATTGAATTTTCCATTATAAGCTACTTAGTTGTCTAATATTGTTAGGAGGAGGCATATCTCGTGATAGCAATGAATTTTGTGGGGTCCATTTCTATTCCTTTCCTCGACACAATGAATCTAGTAATTTCCCAAAAATAGCACACCGAAGACACATTTCTTCAGGTTAAGGCATACCTTGTAGTCCCTTAGGCGTTGAAAGATATGTCATAAATTTTTTGGGTGCTCCTCCCGAGTTCTAGATTTAGTGAGTATATCATCTATGTAATCTTCCATGATGTCACTTATCATGTCATGAAAGATTACAGTCATCACCCATTGATATGTAGCACATGCATTCTTAAGGCCGAAGGGCATGACTTGTAGCAGAATGTCCCCTATGGGGTTGTGAAAGTTGTCTTGTGTTGATCTTCCTCCACAATATTTATCTGATTATAACCTGAGAAGCCATCCATGAGTGATAGCATCTCATAACTAATAGTAGAATCAACGATCATGTCGATGTTAGGAAGAGAAAATTCATCCTTGGGACAAGCTTTGTTAATATATCTAAAATCAAGACACACTCGACATCGACTAGATTTTTTTGAACTGGTACCACATTAGAAATCCACTCTGAGTAGTCGATAGGCCTGATGAAGCCTAGTTCTAATAACATTTCTATCTCTTCCTTTACCAACAAGGTGATGCGAGGATGCATCTTCTCTGGAGCTTTTGTTTGATTAACTTGGGGTATGGGTGCACAAAAAGATTATGTACCACTAATGAAGGATCAAGTCTTGACATGTCTGTAAGACCCAACGAAAGATATCTACATACTCTCTCAAAAGTCCTGTAAATGTTTTCTGCTCTTGAGCTAAGAGTGAAGCTCCCAACTTAACTATTATAGGTAGCTCCTCCATGCTAATGTTAACATCTATTGTATCTTCCACTAGTAGCTTTGAATCATCCTCCATGCACGTAGGATCGGGAGGGAGATTGAGATCTTCTTCTACCAAAGTTGGTTTAGGGAGATCCTCATCTTTAGATGGGTATATAATCTTATCCATAGGTTGTTCTACTTGTTTTTCCACAAGCGCCTCAAAGAAGTTTTTTTCTATAGGACTTCCCCTTTTTATTTCCGCAAGGATTTTCTATAGGACTCTTTCCCTTGCTCACTTTTTTACTTAAGTGTCCACACAACTCTACCTCCTCTCCAAAGTATGCACATGCATTGAGCTGAATGGAGAATCCTTTCTTGTGATCGTTTCTTGGAATGTTATCTTTGATGCCCAAGAACTCACCAATAGCCTCATCGTTCTGAAACACGTCAATAGGTATGTGTTTTTGTTGATCCCAATTCACGAGTGATGGGTATATGAGGTTTAATGTCTGAGTTATAGGGGATATGATGGGTGTAATAAGGGTTATGGTAAGGATAACCATGTTAGAGAATAGGTTCGTAGAGGCGAGGTATTTGTAAAGACTACACAGGAATCTGTTTCACTTTCATTTTCGGACAAACTATCCTCACTCTCAGAAGAAGCATACTCGTTATTTGAAGGGTGAGACTCATACAAATGGATGCCAATATCTGATTTACCCATTATATGGTGAGGTATTGAAATATATTCTAATGGACCTTGTTTTGTGACGCAACTTGACCACGTCCTTGATATCTCATAGTAAGCATGATTTTGTTAGGAAGAACATACCTAGATAACTTATAACATAAAGCCATTTCATCATCTTGAGCATGAAATACAATATTGTTGAGAATTATTTCATCTTTTAAGAAGCCACCTAAAGTGAAATTATTGAAAGGAAGTTAGCCCTTGATCTTTGGAATTTATAAGACGGTCAACTAAGTGCTTAGTTGATAACGAGATGTTTTAAACCATAAGAGTCTACTGAAGATTATACTTTCCACAACCGTTGCCTATGACTTTCATCTTCCATGCAGAAAATAGAGATTTTGATGTAGACACACTGTTATTACTTGGAGTTAGGGTGTCCAGATCCACTCGTGAAGTGAGGGCCTGGGAATGAACATGAACAAAAATCTCTATAGAGGAACACTCATAGATGGTGGGAAAATAACCCAACAATGCTTTGCAATGAGAAAATGGTTGAGGATATCCTTGTATAGTAAGCATTTTTCCTTCATGTTGCAACTTTAAACACTAATGATACATTGATGGCACGACCTGCATGGTGTGAATCCATGAGAGACTAAGCAAGATGTTGTAAGGGAGCTCTAGGTCCAAGACATGGCACTTTGTATCATGGGTTATGGGACTAACATCCAATGAGAAAGTGATCATTACAGTGGATTCTATTTATTCATTTTCATAAGCTTTTATGGTGATGACCTTTGTCTCTAATTCAACCTCTGTGCAGTCTAGTTAACAAACTAGTTTAAGAGTACAAATGTTGAGACCCGATCCGCCATCCACAAGCAATCTCTTGACCTTATTACAATTGATTATTACCTCAATATGCAAGGGCATGTTATGGGAGGCATTTTTAGTTAAGGATTTTGTCAGACTGAAGGTTATTTTTTTTACAGGAGAGATTTGTGCTACCATGGACTATAAATGCATTGGGTCAATATCAATAGATACTCTTGATCCCTGTAAGGTTTTACAAAGTATGTCCTTATGGACGTTAGAAATCTTGAGAAGGTCCAAGATTGAAATATTGGTGTGGTTTTCTCCAATTGATCTAACACATCATAGTGACTCTCTTGAGGAGGAGGGGGAGTAGGTTCTAAGATAACAAGGAAAGCTCGTCATGTTGCCATGACATACTCTCTTGTTTTAATTATAATCGTATTGATTTGCTCAATGAGTGGATCAACACAACCTATCAAGGCATCAAAATGGTCTTTGTTTGACACATAATTAGTATTATTATTCGAGATGACTGTCCCGATTCGGATTTTTCTTTCCTTCATGATTGGGAAAATACTCTTTGAAGATCCCTAAGTTTGCATTTGGATACTTGGCAGCAATAGCGGAGTCTACTTCTATATCACCATTGTCGACTAGGTCTTGAATGTAGTGTTTTAATCTTAAACACTTGTCAGTTTTGTGACCCTTTACATGGTGAAATCCACAAAATTCATTATCCCTAAACTATGATGGTTTAGGTGCATCATCCCCATAGGGTTGTGTTTCAAGGTACTTAACCATGTTTACGACCTCTAAATTCTTTAGTATGGACGATATTGATTCAGATAGAGGTGTGAAAGTACAACATTTATAATCCATACGGGGAGTTCCTTTTCGTAAGCTTTAAAGGTGCATGGTTCTGAACGACTTGTACTCATTTGGAGTCTACTATCCCATCACCAAAGACTTTTTGTTCTTATTATGAACAAAATTTGGTTTGTCATTAGATTTGGAATCGTTATGATCATGGGAGAAAGGTTTTAGAGTCCCCTAGCTAACAACACTTTTTCAATTTGACTCCCTTTTTCAATTACCTCTTCGAACATGTTGCCATAATGCATTTGCAAGTGGAACATAATGTCTGGGTGGAGGTTGGGAAAAAATATACTTATCAACTATTTTTAGGTATGGAACAAGGGAAACGGCTAGCTAACCCTCTCCATCTTTGTAGGAAAGTAGCGAAGTTTTTGTTGTTTTGTATTACAGAGATCTAACATGGTAACATCACTCTCTATATTAAAAGAAAAGTGACATACAAAATGTTCAACTAATTCCAGCCATGTAGATAGAGATCCCTTGGGGATGTACAAAACCACTCTAACGCATGTCCTCCTAAACTCCATGGGAAGAGGCATATAATATAATTATCGTTATATGCAACCTCTTGACATGTAATATAAAAATCTTTGATATGGTCACAAGGGTCACCTTTTACCTTATACTTGTCAAATTTTGGGAAATCAAAGTGTCATGGAAAGGTACTGTATGGCATGGCCCTATCAAATGGATAAGGGCACAACTCGTCAAAATGGTATTTTTATCTGTTACGTTTTGCCTTCTTGCAATGCTAGAAGGGCATTCTTCATAGTAAACCACTCTTGATTGAAGAGTGGATCTTACGTGAGTGTCATAGGTCTATACGCATAATTAAATCTAGGTATATTCCCACCCCTATTCTCTGCAAGAACTTATTCATAACCTGTCTCTTTCGTCTTCTATCGAGGAGTGTATATAGGGAACTCATGAAATGAAGCTTTAGGTTTTACCTTTGGTATAGTTTGTTTCAAAAAAATTTGGTTGTTCCTTTTGTATATGTGAAGCAAACTTGCCAATTGGTGAGTGAGGGCTTGGACTGTTGTTCTAACATCACCACTCGAATAGGAACTTTTATACAATCTTCGTGAGGGGAGGTTGTGCATGATGAACATGTTCCTTGTTGTCTTCATAATGTATTCTAACAATAGGTACTCGATAATATCCTTCATTTTGAAAGGTATTTCTTCATTATTTTGTCGTGTAGAAGTAGAGGCATGACCTGGGTTTAATATTTCATTAACAATACAATAAGGCCGGTCTACTTCTTCTTCTCCCCGAACCATTCCGAAAATGAGAGGATGGTCTATTATAGATTGTAATTTAGCAAGATAATATACGACATGAGTTATCCGAGACACCATAATCACGTATAATACTCAAATTTAGTAACACCAAAAGTTTACTCTCTATGATACTTTGAGATAGGTGTGAAACACAATACGACAACACAATATCACCAGTTAGGTCAAGTTTGAAAGAAACAAGACCTAAATGCTAAGATAATGTTGACGCAATCCTTTAACAAGGTATAATCAAAACCAATTTCTAAACACTAACAAAGTCTAAGTCTTGTAAAATGGACGATACAAATGTGAGTAGCGTAATAATGCTATTTGAACACGTAATCATACTTTGCAAGAAAGTAAGATTTTAGTATCAAAATGGCGTTATAGCAATGATAACAAAGTAACATAAAAACTCACAAAACTCGAGATAAAGCTAGGATGTAAAAAAAACTATGTCTAAGTATATGAAGGAATTATTAAGCGTGCGAGTAATATAGAGATTTAGGCCAAATTTCACAATGAAAACAAGATGTAAATATCACAATTGTATGGCTATAATGCAGGAAACGTAACAACTCTAAAGAAGACAATGATAATATCACCTAACTACAAATGATAGTAAGTCTCAAATATGGGTTTTGAGACAATGAGGGCTTACTAGATCGTGAGTACATACCATGCACACTTTAAACACTTGCACTTTCGCATTGCAACCTAGTCACACAAGTAGAATACAAAAGTGGTGGACACGTAATATGATCAAGCCACATATGTTGTTATTATTTTGTCCCAAAATGGGAAACAAGAAAAAAAAGGTGTAAACCAAGTGGTGGTGAAAAATACTTGGTGTAACTTTGGCAGAGTTTCGCCTTGTCTTAGGACAAGTGAAAAACTAGGATAAAGTAACACTAAATAGATTTCATGATGAAATATCATGCAGTTTCAACTTCAAGAGATTCTTTCCCTTGTTTGAAAAACAAGAGTTTGAATCTAAAAAAGTTGTCACTTTGTGAGAGCTCTATAGAATATGATGTCAAAAACAAATGGCTCCAAGCCAAAAAGCTTCCTAGGTGGTTCTCTCTCTATGTGTCACAAGTTTACTTCTACAAGCTCGGTTTGCCAAGGTTTCCCAAGGAATATCCCAGCTTTACTTTACCCCCTTCTAATATAATGAGAAACTAGCGTGTTTAGTTGTATTATCACCGGGGTCGCAATGGAAATAAATTTGACTCTAATCTCACCAAGGCATACTAATCAAGTGGGTAGTTGGAGCACTTTCCTATTTCGTTCACAAGGTTCCCTCTTGCGTGAACTACTTTAGGGTTCCTAGGACCACCCCCATTGTTGTAGCTTAAGGATTATACCAAAGGGGTTGTATCCTAGTTTAAAGCGGATGAACCATATCTCTTAACTAAAACCCGCAATACGATGTTTTGAATTTGTGTGTTGGTGTGTTTAAGTAATTGGGTTTAGACCATCGTTGTAAACCTACAACACACGTGAATGTTAGAGTTTGGTTTGAAGAGATTCCTTATTTTGTTGACAAGCATTAGGTCCTTCAAACAAATGGTTAGTAGTTCAAAAATATTCACAACATCATAGAAAGATAACAATGAAAAGGCTTGTAAATCAACTAACTACCTTAAAAATTTGCAAAACAATGTTTATTCCCAATTAATCCAAGTGATTCTTAATGAAAGAATTTTTTTTTAATTCCCAAGATCACACCAAGTGTAAGGGAAGAGCATACACAAATTTTAGCCTTGATTATTTGTCAACCGAAAAGCTCTTAAACTAAAAGATCAAGCATATGTCAAAAATGAAAGTTTATTCCCTTAAGCACAAAAAATGAATGATGATTGTTCCTACTTACTCTAAATAAGCAATAAGTGGTTTAGAGGTGCTTTTGATTCTCAAGATCACACAAAGTGCAACAGAAGAGCATACACAACCCTATTCCAAACTCAAACAAAGTATGAAAACATAATCACTCATCAAACTCTAAGCCAATTTGATCAAAAATCCCTTATCAAACCCTAAGGCAATTTTGTTAAGAATATTGCTCTAAAATCATAAACTTGATAAAAACAACAAATAAAAACCTTTAAAAAATGATAGAAACCCTAAAAATCAGAAGTTGAAATTTTGAAGTTTGAAGCAATTTTACCTGAGTGCACAGGCACACTTCTTAGTACATGGGTGCACTCTATAGAGCATCGGTGAAAACGTTGAAGTATAGGCACATACATTCATGCACATGTGTACCTCTATCAATTTTACATAGTTAGTTATGCACAAGCGCGTCCAGTGAGGCATAGGAACACCCTTTGATGCAGAGGCATAGTTTACACACAGAGAGCCAAAATATAGTGATGCACAGGCACACACAGTGATGCACAGTTGCACTCGGTTGACACGATGCACCTTGTAGGACACAAGTGCAGTCGTGATGCACAAGCACACCCTTTGATCCACATGCACAATTTTTCCTATAGGTGCTCAAAATCTAACTTTTGAAGAGGATTTCTTGAAAAAGATCAAAACTTTGGCTTTCTAAATTTTTTTTGATAGGGCTTCACCTCCTGATATCCTGCAAAGAACATGAAAACACAACTTCTACTACTAATCTAGTTGAAATAACTATCTAGTTTGCAAATTGATCTATAAAACTTTGAAAATTACTCTAAAACTTTGGAATTAATCTAAAAAGCTATAGAAACTAATCTAAAAGCTAGAAAGTACTCTAGAAAGCTTGAAATTGAACTAGAAAACTTGAAATTAATCTAAGAAACTTGAAAATAATCTAGAAAACTTGAAATAAAAAACTTTGAAACTAAGTTAAAAAGCTTTAAAATTGAAAGCAATGGGGTATCTCCCCTACCAGTGCGCCAAATGAAAGCACCCTAAACTCTACAAAGCAAATAACATGACTAATTAAGGGAGGCTAACACCATTTCCATCTATAGCCAAGGCTTTAAGTCTAGGAATGTAACACTAAAGATAAAAGCTTAATGGAATGTTAACTAACATGAATATAATTCAAAATCTAGCTAATCATGCCTACTAATATATTGAATTGCTAAACTAACAAAGACCTAAATAGATCTAAGAGGGAAATCAAATTGGTATGGTTGCTACTCCAAACAAGGTGAAATGGCCTCTCCAAATGACTACATGGTCATTTTGGATATCCATCTACTAACCCCATTGAAGACTTTAGGCAAGGATTGAGCTTGGCTATAAATCATATTTCTTATATGAGATGCAAATCAAAGCATGGTGTAAAGTTTAAGGGTAAGTGCTTAGTCCTTTTTATAGTTTTACCTTTGAGGAAAACTTGTATTTTGGTGCATGTGGGACTAAAAGTACAAATTAGATTAATGATTACTAATCATGATTAAGATGTACTAATCACAATTATTGAATTAATATGTGATTAAGATGCGAAAAACCTTAATCAACCGCTTAGGGTTAATTGAGGAGGCTAGGATAAGCTTTTGAAGCTTGCTTTGAAATGTTGTGGAGGGAAATGGGGTGATTTTGAGTGGTTAGAAGAGGGGTTTGAGCCAATAATAGGGTATATTGATCAAAACAAGGGAAAAATAGACTTAATTAGCTAATAATCTCTAATTTCTCTGTTTGGAAGAGGAATTGGACTTACGATTCGTCATAAAGTGGCATCCTAAATGCGAAAGAGGTTAGGAAATCAACAATGTGATGTTAATTGGCCAAAGTGGTAAGAAACTTTAGTTAATTAGTAGAAATCACTAATTATAATGGAATTGGGAAGAATGAGAATGATTTGTGTGCGTTTGGTAATAAGATTGCAAAAGTGAAATATAGGTGACTATAGACAATGCTAAAATGTGGGATGAGTATGCGTATGTTATGAGATTAATGTATGAGAATGCAAAAGTAAAATATGCATGGATGCTAAGATTAGGGGGAATGTGGGATGTTATGCCCCCAAGTGTATGATAATGCATGTACTATGTAATAAATGATGTATAGGGGTGATGAGACATGATGGATTTTGTTTAATTGATGATGCGTAAGGAGTGTTAAAGTATTATAGATGTGTGTATGTATAGGTGGTGATGTAATGGAGAAATGTAAGATGAAACAAGGTTCTTTATAGTAAAAGACCCTCAACAGTCATATAAGAACCCCAAGAATATGAGTGTGTCATCAAGAGGGTAGAGTAACAAGAGTCACCTACCAAAGGCCAAGTTTACGTGTAGTGGGACCTTGTTGGAAAAAGTTTGTAGTAGAACTAGGTGGTGGCGGTGAAAGTGAAAATGTATCGTAAACACTAGGAGGAGGATTAGTTGCTTTGAAAAACTTAATTGGTTGGAGTGTAGATTTGGGAAGAGGCCATGTTGCATTGAGTCTCAAGGGAGACTTCTTAGGTTTATTTGGTAATGTAGTAGACGACCTAGTAGGAGTGGTTTGTGAACTAATTTTTATAGGTGGTTGAATTTGTTAACTTGGGGATACCATAGGTGATTGCCTAGGTAACACTTGACTAACTGAAGAAGGTGTATGAGAAGTGGTATAGTGATGCTTGGTAAGTGAAGAAGAAACAACATAAAAAAATAGGAGATCCATGGGATGGAACAATGGTATTTGTTTGACTAGGAGAAGAAACAGTATGCTCATGTGAGTGATTATCAACATCAATCATGTAATGAATGAGAGGAGTATCTAAAACCTCATTATAAAGAGTAGAGGGAGGATCACTAGTAGCCGTAGGTGTTTACTTATACAGATCTTGAATAATCAAGGAATGAATAGACTTAGGAGTCTATGTGGGTGTGACCTTTGGAAGGGGATGTTGTGTATGGAATGAGATAAGACCTTGATGCACAAGACTTTATATTAGGCGACACAGAGTGTGGAAATCATTTGCATTATGTCCACGGATTTGATGATAATGGCAATATGGATGACCTTGATATTTTGCTAATCGACAAAACAAATAGTAATGAGTACATGTTAGAGTGATCAACCGAAGAATAAGTAATTGAGTAAGGATTACATGTAGCATGGTATTATGCTCAAATATGAGAGGCTCGAGACATAATGACATGTCTTGAGGTTCAGTTAGATGACATGTAGTGGACATATATTGTATATAATATGTAGAAGGAGCACAAATACACGATTGAGATAAATCCATAAGTTGTTGGATTTCAGATCTAAGAGATGTGATCGTTGATTCCATAGATTGCATAGAGGATGTATGTGATTGAGAAGCATCCTTAGACTGTTGACCTTCAGATCTAAGAGATGTGATTATGGATTCTATGACAAAAATTTTTGCATGTAAGGCCTGAATCGAGTCTAAGATGGGTTTGTTATATTGAGGGTTGTCAAGTCTAGGGTTGACAAAGAAACAATGAAGCATAACACTTAACTCATGCGGAGGAATATTGTCATCATAATACTTGGTGTCTAAGGCGCTTTGGAAAACAGCCTGACAAGCGAGATGTTTCTTAAGTAAATCGAGATAAGGAGACTTGATGACCCATGATACGGGAAAATGAAGATCCTAAGCGTGAAGAGATTTGGGTTCACCAAAATGATTAACTACAATTAAACTAACCTATGAGAAAGTATAAAAATATTTAATCTAATATAGGAGGACTAAAATGCTATAAAATACACTAAAACAATATTAAATAACTTTAAATAATCATGCTTAATGAAATAAGACCCTAAGAATGTGAAGATTGTAAAAGGAAAGGACTTAGCTAATTGCCGAAGACAGGTATAAGGTGTTGCGGAGTCGACTTTGGATTCTAGAGGCGGGAACAACTGCACAAAAGTCTCGTAAAGGCCGATCTCGGAGGATCCGAAGGCAGACTAGAGTGCCCAAGAAAGTACTAGGGCACCTCGGGGTGCCCTGGTTTGGAAAATAGGTTCCCTGGTCTCTGTAAAAACTTAGAATCTAGTTCTTTTAGTGTCACAAGATACTCTAAAATATTCCTTATATCTCATTGCACTAGATATGTTGAACTGTGCTAGATGTATGAAATAGTGTAGGATGAAGGAATGACTGCTAAAAGACAAAGAAGTATCAAAAACCCTAAAAATAAAAGATGTAAAATGAATGGGTTGGACTGACCTCAACTGCCACAACAATGGGCTTACTAACTTGAGTGCTACACTACATTTCAGACCCAAGTGTAGTTCTGGTGTGTGTGTGCATGTCGTGCCCTAAGTGCTCTTGTGCTAGTCACACTTTATGAAATAGTGAACAACAATAACTATAAAAATGTAATAGCATGTGTGCATGGAATATAATAGAATCCCCCCCTATGTTGTGTGTGTTGATGCACATCTCCTAGCCTTTATGCATGGCACTATGTGGATGTAAGTGATGCAATGGATGTAACTCTAGATGGAGTGATAGTAGTAAGTGATGCTAGGACCCTCATTATAGTCTCATAACTTTATATTTATAGGGTTCTCTTGCTCTAATTTTGTAATTAACCCCAACATGGCCGACTAGGAAAAAGATAAGGATGAAAAATGGCTAGAAGAGGCCCAAAAAGAAGTGGGAAAGTAAAACAAGGATCAGGGAGCCCCAATACAGGCTGAGCGCCCGATTTAGGCTAAAATGATGGGACAATGACGAAATAGTTGGGCATGCATATGAAAATACACAAGAATGATGAAATAAAAAGGTAAAATAAGATGGCCAAAAGGTGGGATTAATTAGTACTTTCTTCACTTGAGAACCTTCTAAATAGTAGTATGAGACCAGGCTAAATAATGCCTAAAGTGCATGATTTTGTGACTACACTTTTCTTGATCCGATTCTTCCTCCTTTTCCTCATTAAATACCTTGTTCCTGTACTCAAGAAACCATTTGATGATCCCTTGAACCTATTCATCATTTGGTCCAAACACGTAGTGATTTAGTACCTCTCAAACTCGGTTTCACCGGCCAATTTCCCTTGCAATATTTTAGTCTTATTAATGAATTTCTTGAGTGACTCAAGAAGTTCTAGTAAGATACCAATCTGTGAATGGAATCAAGACAAAAATATTTAGCTACATCATTGTCCTGGTTCACCAAGCTCTTGAACTAGGTGACAATCTGATCGACCAGAAGTGCATCAATATTTGTGTCCAGAAACTTGTAATGAATCATATCAAACTCTTCCATAATATCATTGAGGCCATCAACTACCTCGATTCTTCTTTCATCCAACTTTGACATGGCTTCTTGTAATATTCAGACTCTGAACTCCATTGCTTCATTAAATTAAAATAGTTTTGTAATATCATCAATAATCTGTTGTTGCAAATCAAAGACACCCCACGGATGTTGATCGATTTCTAGTTTGATTACACTAGCATCCGGTGTGATTGCACAACATTGAATCCTTTCCCCAAGTGTGGGACTTGCAAAATGAGAAAGGAATCTCCAGTTTAGAGGCTGGTTCCTTAGTTCCTCTGGTCAGATTTATCACTTACAAGTTGCAGAGGTCTATATTCCTAACCCTACCCTAAATTCCAAAGGAGACAGAGATAGAGAATGCAAAAAGCTAAAACTAATGCTAATAGGTGATGCACCAAAGGAGTGGTGAGAATTTTTTACTTCTGCAGATTGACACAGTCCATAAAAATGCAACAAAGAACCTCATGCACAAACTGATAATTGTAATGAAGGATCATAAATTAACCAAACAACACAGGCAGAGGATGAAAACTAATCATAGAGGCTGTATTGTTATTTTAATCATCAAAATCACTTGCATTACAACACCTGAGAGGCAAAATAAAGTTGCAGCTCTTAGAAAAGGTCTGATATTCCACCAAAATCACTTCCAAGGTGAGAAAGGGGACCTGCAATACACAAAAAATGTTCAACACTTTGAAAATGAGCCAAATCGGCTTTTTACGGTCAAGGGACGAGCCCAGAGAGAGAAATGCAGGAAAACATGGGAGAGGTTCAATCATTGACTAGAATGCATTCAAAATAGCATGGGCATCCTTACGGACCCATTCCCGACATTTTTAACCATGCTGGGAGAGAATGCGAGCCATTCTTCATTAAAAACGGTGGTTCAAACGTCATTTCGCTCATCACCACGTGCGAGATGTTTTTGATTTTATCTCTCCAAACTCCATCAAAATTCAAAATTGACCCTATAATCTTGTAGATAATTTCACCATATTTCCATTGATATAAAGAACGCGAAAACCGAGCTCTGGATCGAAAGATATGGCCATTTGAATTTTTAGGGCAAAACAAGGCCAAATCGGGTTGGCGGGCAAAAATTTGAATTTTTGCACCTTTTTGGTCATTTGGAAAATTTTCCAAAATTTCCCGTGCTCCACCACTCTAGGTGCCACATGGCGGCATCTCATTGGCCGCAAGCCTTTCAGGGGAAACTTTTCCCAAAAACCTCCGCCGAGCCATAACTTCAAAAATACATGGAGTTAGGAGGAAAACTTTACCTTTTTGGAAAGATGAGAAAGAGCTCTATCCAATGGTGTCATTTCCAGAAGGTTTTGAGTGCCTAAAAAGCAAAATATTATGACTAAGGCACAAGAGAGGAAAAAATGAGAGGAGTTAGCCACAAAAAATGAGCAGGGGCACATTTTGGATAACAATAACTCCTTCCTTCAAAATCATATCTAACTTTACACTCTATACTTCCTTCCAAGTCTCAAGAATCAACTCAAAGTTATCACTCTCCTCGGCGAGGACTTCACTCACTTAGAGAGGGCATCTTTCTTGGCATACAAATCATTATAAATATCAACAACATCCTTAATAATTTCTTCCCCTTCCTGAACTAGCCTTTCCATCTACGTTCCTACGCCGCCCTTGTTGTCCAATATTCTCTACCACAGAGAAAGAGGTGTCGTCAAAACTTAGAGGTATGGTGAGAGCAATAGTATGAACAGAGTGTGTGATATTAGTCAAGATAACAATCAAGTGTTCAATCTTAACCTTGAGCTCGTCTTTAGTTACTTTATCTTTATCAAATTTATCTAACATGTTACCCAAGGAAACTTGGACATCTTTCTTTCACGCTTCGTGAGTCACCTTTCCAAGAGCAAACCTAGAGATTTGATAGTCTCGCATCGTGATGGCATCTTTATTTTTTCCGTAGCTAGGGTAGCTATCTCAACAAACCTCTCTCCCTGTTTGAACAACCAACATGTTAAAAATAACCCTTAGCCTCTTTTCTTGTCTCTCCAAGAGGGTGGATCTATGATCCCGAGATCGAAAACATCGATAATCAAAACTTTCTTCTTTTGTTTTGGTGTCTTCCTGTTTAACCACACAGGGATATAAGAAGAAGCTTTAGTGGATAACACATGCATTGTTATGGTGGAAATCAATTGAGTGGGTGTAACTAGAGAACTAGTTGTATTCATTATGAGAGGAAAAAACGTGGTGACGATGGAAGGTGGAGGTGAAAGGATAAGCTGCATGTATTAATGATATGGGAGTAGAAATGGGGAGAGTTTTTGAGGGAGAGGAGTCCCAAAAGGAGATCCTAATGCCATAACATCTCTGGTTGAAAGAGTGGGAAGGGAGGAGAAAACCTGAGCCATAAAAGGAGATGCGGTGAGGGATGTAGGAGAAATGGGAATGGAGGAAGTGGTTAGAGGAAGAGTGAGAGGTGGAGGGGAAGGAGGAACTGAGAATGGTGAGGATGGAAGAGGTGGAGAGAGAGGTGACTGCAACACTTGAGAGATTACAGGAGAAACAATTAGGTCAATGACCTTTATTGATGGAACTTTGGGAGATGTTACTCCCGTTTTAGAAACTCTAGAGGAATATCTTGAACCTTTATAAAAAGAAATCTTTCATTGTTTTGAAACGGGTTAGGGATTTTTCCTATTTCCTTTAGAAGGGGTGACATTGCCCATTGATGATTATACCTGAATAAGTTCTGAAGCAAGCTATTTTGATGCTTTGGGCGTAATTCCTAGTGACATTAACCATTGGTAGGTATGATTTTGAATGGGACCGACCCTTTCCTTTATATTGCTGCATTATTTGAGTGACCAATAGATCTAAGGAAATGGTTGGTATCTAACATTTTTCAGATCATAGGAGGGATCCAAAACCTGTTCGTCATCTTAGAGGCCTTTGGGGATGGATAAAATTCCATATTGGGCTACCTTATGAAGAGTTATCCATTCAAAATCCCTCTCTCTTACCACGATTTCATCCTCAGAATAGATCCAAATATCATCCAATTGGGGTGCATGCATCTTTGGTTGATCTCAATTTGAAAATCTTGTCCCAATAATCGAAATAGGTGCATAGATGAAATGTCTTCATAGTCATATGTTACATTTCTCCTTCAACATTCTTTGCTTTGTATGTGGAAGCGCACTCGTAGCTTCCCACATTTATAGGAAAGCGGGATCTTTCCTTGTGTCGGTCATGTTGAATCTTATGATAATGCAACAAGCTGAAAAATTAACACCATCAAAATCCACTTGTCCGATTTGGGCACCTATGTAGCTTGATAAGAGAAAAAATTAATCCGAGCATCTTGATGTATGTGAATGTTGGGAATTATAAGTAGATACCTCCCCATTCCCTAACTTCCTTCCAGGATTCATCGAAAATCCTCTGGTTATACAAATCCTTATTAAAGAAGTACACAATGACTACAAAGTAAACATCGTTCACTCTTTGAAAATGTTTAGGGCTCTCCTTCATTGTGAGATGAGGATAGTATTCATATCCATTCCTAGAAATCCTTAGAAGAGGGAAGTCTTGTGACTCTACTCAACAATGTGATGATATTGTTTACCTCCGAATAAAGTCGATCGAGGAATCACTTTAGGGAACCTAGATAGTGAAATTTTGGTTTTTTCTAAATAAATTTTGTTAATGATTCTCATATAAGTATTATTTTCTATGACCTAGTGCTCAATTCCAGACTCTGGGGAAATGGTAACATATGTTTCAACATCAGGAAACCTTAATAAGTCTTTTGAAAAAATCAATGTCTAGTTTGATTACTACCAACCCATCATCATATTTCACTTTGTGTGAGTCTTTATCAAAGTGTGAAGTGGAAACGAGTACGAATGCTAGGCATTGCATTAATGGGGGAAAGACAATAACTAGAGCAAGCCCACTGTTGAAGATCTCCTATATCTAAGGTTTCTTATTTGGAGCCTTGACCCTCTCCCAAAATTTAGGGAGATCGATGTGCCCTAAGTCCGTGTCTCTGATATTGTCGACATCAGAGGAAATGCTTAAAGGGCATGTCACCTCTTGAAAACTATACTTCATTTTATCCTTCCCCTTAGAAGAGGACCCAAACATTTGTCTTTGAAAACCCTAGAAATTACCATCAAACAAGGATTAGAAGTTAAGGACTGAATTTTAACCTAGAAAAGCGACTCTACAAACTTAAACATGTATTCCAAATCACCACAGGAGATATGTTCTCTTCTCCCGACATGTTCGCTAACCATGGGATTTCCTTATGCCCATGCAAATATATATATGCTACGCCACATCAACAACCCATTCCACCTCCCCCTCAACAAGCACCATCAATGGTCGAAACCTATGCGATAGGGACTTATTCAAAATATTTGAAAGAACCTTTAGACTTCACTATATGAAGTGTCATGCTTCCAAGACCTCTCCCCGATCTACCCAAGTACAAAGGAGAGAGAGACCCAAATGCACATATTAAGGCCTATGCCATGGCCATTCGAGAACTGCTCCCTTGGGATGGAGTTGTTGCTAAAATATTCCCCAAAAAGCGTTAGAGGGTATCACCTCGATTGGTATACTGAGAATCACCGGAAGCCTCAATACATTCATTTAAATAACTCGTTTTAGAGTTCATCAAGGCGTTCGACATGAACAAATTGTTGAGAACAGGAATCAGGGAATTCTTGCATATTAAGCAAGAACACAATGAATCATGTTGCTCATTCCATCCAAAGATGGCGTCACGAGTCCTCTATTCTTCAAAGAAGCACTCCAAACATGGATCGGATAGAACTATGTGATTTATTCCTTCATTCTCTCGGTAGAGAGATAAAGGAAGAAGTCCAAAAGTTTCCACTAAGAACTTATGATGAAGTGCTCTAGAGCGCTGTCCAAATAGATCAAGCTATGATAGAAAGCGGTCGTAAGACATATGGAACAAATGGGAGGTTAATCGTCCCCAACCAAAACACTACGACTTATCCTACTACCACAAACACAAATCAAGGACCTAAAATCCTTAACAAAAACCACGGGGTGACAAAGATGGAGTAGTGACCAAGACCAAAAAAGCAAACGTTGTAAATGTTCCACCACCAATTAACAATCAATGCAACAACAATTTTACCCCAACAATCAACACGGTGGATTTTAATCATCCCCAACAACAACAACAACAATGACAACAACAAAAATGGCATATCCAAACACATAATCCAAGTCAAAACTCAACCGGATATCAAAACCAAAACCAAAGACAACAAACACAAAACTTTAATCCTAATAGTCAACAGTTCAATCAGAGTTTTGGACCACAACATGCGCCAAACCAACAACCTAGGAGTTATAATCCTAACTCGTATTGTGGTTTCCACAAAATTCGAGGCCATGACACTAGGACTTGCTGTGATTACAATAAGTTCATACAACATCTGTTAGAAGAACAAAGACAACTCTTCATATAAATGTTCTTAATGTGATTCATTGACACCTATGCCAAAAACTTTCACACAAAGGCGGTTTCCCCCAAAACGCACCTCTTAAGATCTTCAATGATCCACTTCCAAATCACAATAACAATAATAAATTAAATCCAAATGGGATGAACAAAGGTGTAATGACAGGAAATAATGATCACGAAGCCTCAACTTCGCTAAATCCACCTATCACACCACAATTAGGAAATCAGCCGCGAACCAAGATAGTTGGTCTAGTGGAGTTAGATACTGAGCTGCACGTAGAAGCCATAACAAGAACATGAGAATATTCTTCTCAACCAAATCCAATCTATCCACTAGAACCAGATAACATTCAACAAACATTGGTAAAACCCGTGGGTGCTTATGATTTAATTAATGACTTAACAAAGACCTTCTCTCACATCTCCTTTTTGGACTTATTGAAAAACTCTCCTGCCCATAGGGCTGTTCTGTTAGAAGCACTAGGTCTAGGTCATTTAATTAACATCACTCCACCTCCCGAAACACAAGTAAACCATATATACTTCGATATCCACCCTCCGGGGAAGCCGAGATAGGGATAGCGAGTTTATATTCAGCATAAACAAAATGCCAACAGATGCTGAAATTATGCGTAGAGGCGATCCGGCCTTGCATTTACTAGTGTGGGTTTACAATAATTACGTTAAACACACAATGGTTGATGATGGGGCAGCAATTAACATTGTCCCCTTCTCTTTCCTTCAAAAGATAGGATATGGAGAAACAAACTGTTCCACAATAAGAAATACGCTAAGAGGTTATGATAGCCTTAAAGCTACTTCAATTAGGACTATAATATTACCAGTCACCTTAGGACCCAAGACATTTTATCATAGATCAGAAACCAACTATAATATGATCCTCGATCGACCATGGATACATCGCATGAAAGCAATCCCTCTACGTTATTCCGAAAATAAGATTCTTACACTTAGGAAAGATATTCATAGCAAAAGGTGACCCAAAACCATTCGACATACACCTAGCTAGACCTAAAGAAAAGACCAGGCATTCACTCTGATTTTGAACTCCCAACAAACCAACTTAACAAACTAATTGACTCGAAACCAGAGGAAAAATTAATACCTACAATAGAGCTAGAAATTACGAACCTAGTCAAGAGCATCCCACCCTCGGGACGAAGCTAACGTTGTAGAAACAATGTCATTAGGAACTACTGTAAAAATTGTCGAATTACTAGAACAAGATCTACCAATTTTCCTACCATTTGACTCCGCAGGTATGGGATGCACCCTAGGAGTTGGTTCTCTTCTAGCAGAGGAACTTTGCATGGTAGAAGTAACCGAAACAGAAGAAATAGATGTGAAGAATTTCCCAACATCCATATTTCCTAGTAAATATTGGACTCTCCATTTCGATGGAGCTAGATGTCACTATGGAGCTGGGGCAGGCGTAATCTTTACTTCTCCTGAGGGAAAGATCCTACCTTTTGCTTTTAAGTTGAACTTTGAATGTACAAACAACGACGCTGAGTACGAAGCCCTCCTCCTTGGCCTCATCATAGCCAAAAGGATTGGTGTTAATGACATTAGAGTGTTAGGAGACTCGTAGTTAGTTGTAAACCAGGTCTCTGAAGTATATGAGACTAGAGTTGAGCACTTACAGCTCTATAAAACAACGCTATTAGATCTAAGCAAAAGATTCGACTTCATATCCATTGAGGCAATCCCACGAGAACAAAACCTTCTTGTAGATTCAATAGAAGCCTCAAACTTCATGTTTTACCCTAAGTAATGAGTTGGAAGATACAAGTTTCAAAGTATCACTTTGTACTTAATCATTAGTGAAGAAAATGTCAACTGACCCTCTACTAACACATACAGCTGAGAATGAATCTCCTATCTTACATCATGTT
This sequence comes from Taxus wallichiana var. yunnanensis, assembly GCA_018340775.1. NCBI lineage: Eukaryota > Viridiplantae > Streptophyta > Pinopsida > Cupressales > Taxaceae > Taxus > Taxus wallichiana. The sequence goes on along the minus strand of CM031236.1, from coordinate 433,641,781 downwards.
GATAGTGATAAAGTCACTCTCGAATATCTAAACACCTATGCGGAGCTACACCTTGCTCACAGTATAGTTGATCTTTCCTTGATACCACATTCCTCTTCCTACTTTGGAAATCCCACGGTAGAGTCTCCTCCACAGAAGGATCTCGACATCTATGAGATAGAAAATGGAGATAGCTTGGAACTACCTCCAGCCCCACTTGAATTTGAAGAAGGTAACACTTCTTTGATAGAAGAAACCATTGACATAAACATTGGAATGGAGGAAGAAACAAGAATTTTGAAGTTGGGATCCTCATTAACTCTGGAAGAAATAGAAATACACACCCAAATCCTCAAAGAACATCAAAAGGATTTTGCATTTAATTATAAAGAAATGATAGGTATCACACCACAAGTTGCGGTACACAATCTTGTCACTAAACTAGATGCGAAGCCAATTAAACAGAAGTCAAGACCAATGAAGCTGAAAGTGGCTCTCATGATAAAAGAGGAAGTAATAAAACTTCTCCAAGTAGGATTCATCAAACCAGTCAATTATTCACAATGGGTGTCTAATATCATCCCCATTCTCAAAAATAATGGGAAGATACGCATATGCATAGATTTTTGGGATATTAACAAAGCTTGTCCCAAGGATGATTTACCATTACCATCCATTGACATCATCATTGATGCAACAACTAGATTTGAGATTTTGTCTCTCATGGATGGGTACTCGGGATATAATCAAATCAAAATATCTGAACAAGATCAAGCCAAAACCACATTTATAACTCCCCGGGGAACTTATTATTATGCTATCATGCTGTTTGGTCATAAGAACGCTGGCGCTACGTATCAGCGGGCAATGACTTATATATTCCACGATCTTATCCATAAAATTGTAGAATCATATGTGGATGACTTGTTGGCCAAGGCCAAGAAATAGTTGTGATCATCCGGAGGTGCTTCGTATCATCCTCTCATGACTAATTGAGTATGGTGTCACATTAAACCCAGAGAAGTGTGTTTTCGGTGTAACAGGAGGCAAACTTCTAGGATACATTATATCTTCACGAGGGATTGATGTTGATCTAGCCAAAATACGGGTTGTTCTCAAAATGATCCCACCTTCGAACGAATCTGGAATCAGGACATTTCTCGGGAAACTCGGTGCAATCCGAAGGTTCATCCTAGATTTAAGCTTCGCCATTCATCCAATCAACAATCTACTCAAGAAAGATTATAGTATCAATTGGACTGAAGACTGCAATGAGGCTTTTGAAGTAGTTAAGTGCTTCTTGTTGTCACCACCCATGCTAATGCCTCCCAAGCCAGACCGCCCTTTAATCCTATACTCACGAGCCACTCATGTCTCGCTGGCTTGCATGCGTTGGCTCAAGAAGACGATGACAAATGAGAATGCACAATCTATTTCATTAGTCGAACATTACTCGATTATGAAACATGTTACACACAAGAGAGAGAATGCCTTGCCATAATTTTTGCAACAAAATGTTTAAGACATTACATGTTAAATCAAGAAACAAAGGTCATTGTGAAGACAGACCATTTACGGACATTTCTCACGTAAGGGTCCTTGTCTAAAAAAGCTGGCCATTTCATAACCCTAATGGGAGAATTTGAGTTAACATTCGTAAACCAAAAATCTGTTAAAGGACAAATCATTGCAGACTGGTTAGCTGAAAATCCACTAGATGGAGGTGAACTGGTAGATCTAGACTTTCCTGATGAATGTGTATTCTTTTTGAAACCCAGACCCCCATCTCTAGATGTCCCTGGTATACTGATATCATCAATTTTATCATGGACCATACATACTCGTAAAGTGCCACGCCACAACAAAGAAGGTGGTTACGCATTATTGCCACTAAATATGTTGTTTTAGACCAAGTGCTCTATCATAGAGCCTTCGACGGCATGCTTTTAAGATGTGTCGACATCGAAGAATCCAAGAGGATCCTTCATGAATCCCATAGTGGGATATGCGGGGGCCACTTCGGTGGTCACACCACCACTCACAAAATACATCGATGGGCTATTTTTGGCCCTTTGTCGAGCATGATGCGAGTGGAATTTATACGCAAATGCCACAAATGTCAAGAATTCTCTCACGAGATTCACATGCCAAAGACAATCCCTATGCCAATAGCAACTCCGTGGCCCTTCTCCATGTGGGGTCTATACTTGATAGGGAAATCCTCTCCTCATCAACCGATGGCCATAATTTTATAATCACTGACCACGAAATATTTCACCAAATGGGTAGAGGCCATGTCTCTCACCACCGTACTGTGCTCGATGATTGCCAAATTCATTTTGAACCAAATTATCTGTAGGTATGGTGTCCCACAAGTCATTATCTCTCGATATTGGCACGTCCTTTAAGAACGACAAGGTTCATGAGCTATTTAGCAAGTTCAAAATAAATCATCACACGGCCTCTCTTTACTACCCACCGAACCTCAATAAGAACACCAACGGGAGCAACTCCTTTCTCATTGGTATTCAGGGCAGGAGCAGTTCTCCCGCTTGAGGTTGAAATACCCAATCTCCGCATCTCGCTACAAGGGATTCTAGATGAAGAAGCTTATAGGGAGGCACGCCTCTCCCAACTAGAAAGCCTAGACGAGGCCAGGTTAAATCTCTGAACAACGGCATAGAGCCTATGTTGACCGGATGTGCCGGCAGTATAACAAAAAGGTCTATGAGTGAGAAATATATGAAGGAGATCTAGTTTTAATACTAGACAACCGAATCGAAAAGAAAACTGATGAAGGAAGAAAGTTCCACCCAAATGGTTGGGCCCATATTGAGTCATGAAAGACTACGAAAATGGTGCGTATCTCTTATTCACACTAGAGGGTGAGGAATTCAATGAATCAGTCAATTCCTTGCATCTTAAATGGTTTTACGCATGAAGCATTGGCACTATTTGTATAATTATATCTACATTACATATTCATTTAGATAGGTTCATTTTGTTCACTCATTTTGTAAAAACTTGGTGATCAAGGGACTTGCTCTTAAGCAATTCATTACAAACTTCTGATGGTATTGAAAGGAGCATTCAAATCATACTTCTTCATTTTCATAACATCATCAACTGTTTCAGAATCATTTCATCAATTAAAGCTAGATATGACAAAGTCTTAACGATGGCCATACCAAGGCCTGCATGCTTGTTCTCACTTTTGGTTTCTTCCTAGGATAGGTGTCTTGCCTATGGTCTTTTCTAGAAGCTTAACGGTGTCACATCCACCCCATATATATATCTCTTTGGAAATAAGAACATGCGATATTTTGCTCAAGTAAGTAAGTCAAATATAGATCAAATAGAAAATTTTACTTTTACACATTTCCTTGCCCTACTGCCTTTGGTGATGAGCTTACATCTCTTACTAGTGACGTAGGGTTGGGAAAGGATGGGAATGCCTTTACTCCCCTGTGCCTTGTCCATGGTGATAAGCCCATGCTTCCTACTAGTAGCATGGGGCAAGGTGAGGGGGTCCTCTTGACAATAAATGTTGAAAGTCATAAGCAAATAGTTCAAACAAACCTTTGAAATATTGAGTCAAAAACAAATGAATCAGATGTCCAAAGTTCCAAGAGAATTCAAAACCCTGAAAGCCAAATTTTGTCAACCAAGTGGCCATCTACGGATCTAAGTCTGGATAAACTGTAAAGCAAGTCACATTCTAAACTATGGAGTCACTTGAGTAAGATAGGTTTGTAGCGTCCTAGTTTAGTTCCACCAACCCTTTGTCTATCTCCCATCACTACCATTTAAACACACCTCATAGCTTGTGCCCTTTCTAGCTCTCGGTGGTGAGCCCTCGCATCTTACTAGTTGCGTGGAGTTAGGAGTGGGGCAAGTACATCTACTCATCATACCAATTCATCATCACATTTTGTCAAAACAATATGAAGTACTAGGAAAATTGCTTATGAAAACTAAAGTTCAAGATCACAAAGCTCATCTATGTCATCATACATCAACATCACGAAATACAAAAAAGGATGTGATATTTGTTCTCCATTGCATACATTCTGAAAAGCATATAAAAACAAAATTTTATAAACATCTAGTATACATGTGAAAATGAATCACAAAACTCTAGGTACAAAGAGATCTAGATCCAAAAAGAGATGTATATATATATATATATATATATATATATATATATAATCAGTTTTATGTACAATGCCATCATGCGCTAGGCATGGTCAAAACGCTCAATGAGCCTGGAAAATACAAAATGATCGTATAAACAATCTAGCAAGAGTCACTACAAAAAGAGCCAAGTGGCCTCTCAATCCCTATGGGATCCCTCAGAAGGCACACAACCACGTCTAGGACTCCGGCTACGCTAGCGCTCTAAGTGCACTGAGGGCTCACGGTCCCAAATGGTAGCTGTAGCCTCGCTATGAGAGCGGCTCCTCGGCAGTGCTCTATATTCCTATACCTAGCTAACTCGGTACTGAGGGAAGTCACCATCTTGGCCACATGCCAAACGGGGGAAAAAACATCGGTATACCTACCGGTTGTCGAAGGCTCCCCTACATCCATGGATAGCTCGGCATAAGTCTTCTCCATAGGGAGCATCAGGGTATCAGTACATACCCGGCGAATCAAGTCTCGCCACTCATCAGCAGTCTCTGCAAGAAAAGGAGAAAAACAAGTTATAAAATAATCAAAAGATGAAACCAAGGATGAACAAAAGGAGAGATAGCAACTAAGGCAATCCTAGCTAAAAACAAATATTAAAAGAAGAGTGACAACTCACTTGGATCTCCAGGCCTCCAAGAGGGATCACTAGGATCAATGCCTGCCACGGATGCCACCGTTGACTAATGTCCTCGTCCTATTTCTGGGGCAACATAGCATCCTACCATGGACTCGTCCTCTCCGCCTAGGTTTTGAGAAAGTAACTCCTCTGAGACTAGATTCACCCTCTCTATGCTCTACTCTGCCCTCTCGGCCTATAAAATATCTTGAGTGTCATGCCACTCGGGATTGCTATCCTCTTCCTCACCCGACTCGCTGACCTCCATGTCCTCGGTCTCCTCCTCCGTCTCTCCCCCTGTGAATTCCTCATACTCGGAGTCTATATCAATAGGGTCATCATTGCTATGGGCAGGGCCGGTGGCAATCTGAAGTAAAGGTGCCTGAGGAGCACCAACTCTTGCTCGGGTGCGTACCACCCTCCGGCTGTAATAGGCACGCTAGGAGTAACAACTATCCAACCCCGGCCCTTAGGACCACCCCTAGCCTCCCGAAATGATCTGAACATTGGCACCATTGGGGGAAGCATATCAACGTAAGTAAGGCCGAACTCTTTGCGGCACTCGCTCAAAGGGGTGTGTCTCTACCTTCCCGTCCTGTTCACAAGTTGCCATGTACTAGAGTAGGAAATCAAAGTGAAGGTCTCCTTGCCCCACAACCCCGCCATGGCATGATAAGGTGTGGCCTCCATATCCTCAGTAGTCAAGGAAGCAACTAGTTGGTGGGGTGCTCTAAGCACCATCATCTCTATCCATCTAGCTGCCCTCACGGCTCGAGATCTACCACCTCTATACCTCTCCCATAAGGGATGATACGCTCATAGACCCAGCTCATAACCAAGGTCAGATGGATCGACTGTCACCGTAAGCGAACCACCCTGTATAAGTTGGGATAGGTAGTCCTAAGTGTATCAGCTCCCCAGGCATAAATTTGACCATGTGCCTCAATCTGTGTGATGATGGGGCCCAACAATAGAGTAAAGTATCCCCTCCCTTGTCCCCGATCAATCTCGAAGCAAGGATGCCCATGATGGCCTGATGGATCAGAGGGATGGGAAAGCTAGGAATAGAATGGACCTTCACCCCCTTCTTTGAACCAGTGGAGACAACTGCGTCTCCCATATAGGTGGCCCATTGTGTCACTTGAGCTCTGGATACTGCTGTATCAAATGAAAGTCTCCTCCCAATAATCGGGACTCCCAAAATGTGGTAGACATCCTCTAAGGTGATAGTCCACTCACCCCTGACACCTGGAAATCGGAAAGTGTTCTAATCTGCATCCTAGTAAGAAAATAAGTCACATAGTATGTGACTGGCAGGTGTAACGTGGGGGACCCGTGCGATCCTCAATATGCCTGCCCTCTGAAGAGTATCCTGCTCATCCTGAGAGAGTGCATCTAGCACTACTGGAAGCCAATCACTCTCTCTCTCTCAGCTCCATCTGATGTACTCTTCCTTCTTCTGCAAAACACACAAAAACATGCAAGAAGGAGCAAGTTAGTATCAAGATTGCATTGAAAAAAATCATTAAAGCAGGTAAGAATGCTAGAAATGCAAAAATGAATTCAAACAAGTATTGTTTTGGCATTCTGGAGAGAACCGCCACCCTAAGCATGGCGGTGGTTCTATAACCGCTACCTTGGAAGGCGGTGGTCCTGTAACCGCCACCCTGCTTAGGGCGGCGGTTCTGTCCTGCATTTCAAAAATGGTCGCATACCCTAAAAATGCTCAAAAATGCTAAAAAATGACCATTTTGCTAAAACAAAAGCCTACCCATTAGGCGTCCCCCCTAAGAGATACATTTGAAATTGACATTTCTAAAAATACCCCCCCATGACAAATTTTTCATCATTTTTACATTTAGGGTGCAAAAATGAATAATCAAGAAGAACTAACCTGAGATTTCATGGGTCGAGGTTCTACTTGCAGAGGCATGATCGCTATCTCGATGTGAACGTTTCGACTATATTCTCGTTGAAAACCGTCACCGTGGGTCCCAGAGCTCAAAAACTATCAAATTAACATGTGCAAATGAATAGGAAAATGGTCCCATTATATATATATATATATATAGTGTTTTGATGCATTTTCGAGTGCCCCTTTCGCAGGTTTAGAGCGCCAATGGAGGTAAGTTCTCATCCCGCACAAATGGTAAGTCCTCATCTCATACTAATTTAGTATTTATTTTTCGATTTGTTTTGTCTATCTACACTTGAGTCTTCTTTCCATTTTGCAGGTAGCGGGAACTTGGATGACGACATTTCGACACACGGGCGTGTCAGGTATAATTTCTAACTTCCCATTTTTGGGACTGCCATACTCGAACCCACTGTTTATGCCTCTTCATGGCTAAAACGCTTCTCCAAGGGGGCAATATGTATGTACCCAAAAATTTAGGGTCTGCATCTGCTTTGTTGGAACAATGTTACACATGCCCCAATGATGATACAGGTTGCCTCACAAGGTGTTCGGATCCAGAAAAGCTCGCGAAGTATATGTTAGCATCCCAAATGCTTTATTCATGTTCCTTGTGCTTTTTTTTATTCCTCTGCCATTCATTTCTTAGCTTTTTGCCCTTTAGTGATGAAACCGCTGCCCGCTCAAGGCAACGGTCCTATAACCTCCGCCCTACTCGGGGTGGTTTGTCCTTCACGTGTTTTCTAGCACATTCTTCTGATCACGACTTGCGTAAATTTTCAACTTTTACTAGCTTTTCTCCACCGCCTTGGCTCGTATTAATGTTTTATGTCCCCTAGAATAGTGTTTCTCCATTGTTTAATGGTAAAAGAGTTCTAATGGGAATCACCTTTGGGTGAATGTGAAATCTATAAATAGCCAGCTTGTTTTCAAGCAAATGGCCCCTCAAAACCGCCTCTCACCTTCTCATTTTCCATTGTTTAGTCTCTTAATTCTTTCTTAGAGTTCATTTTGTTTTCATGTTTGCATCCATGCTAGTTTTTCCTTTGCTTTCAGAAGTCATTCAATTTTCTTGCTTCAGTCTTGTTCATAGTTGTTCATACAAATTAGTTTAGAGCAAAGTAGTGTCAGTTATAGATTGCATCCATTAGAGTTGCAGGTTGTGTTCTTCACAGAAGGTGGATTCTAGAATCTCTCGGTACTCTTGCGTTGTATTCCCGCAATAAATCCCACTAGGAATTGCATATGCCAAGCTCTGTCTCTTGCGTTGTCCCTCTCCTACTCGCATTTTATTCGGTCTATATCCAAACTGCCATTGTTTGAATACCTATTTTCTGTTGATGCTAGCATATACATGCTCTTCTGGATTCACGTGAACACAAAGGAATGAGGAGATCATTCTGAGGGGACAAAGTCATACACTACTAGATTTGCCACTGTTCTGCAAATTCTAGGTTTTATCTGTCAAAGTTCTAGTTAAAATATATCAAATAGAGTAGTGAAACATTTCATTTTAGTTAAATTTCATTCTCGATATTACAGGGAAGCTGTGGGGATTGATAGTTTCTGAGAAACTATGATTCATTCCTCACTTCTGAGGTAGGATCGAGAATCTTTCAATTAAGTTAATCAACTATCTAGTTATTTAGGATAAACTCACAACTACACAGGAAAGTAGCTACACTGGGCTACTTTGTTTGTTTTAATTTTGTTATTAGATTAGTTGTCATTTTCTAAATATATTAGATTAGTTGCTCTTTCATTTCCATTCAAAATCTTATCAAAAATACAAAAATAGAGGAATATATATATGTTGTAGATATATCTCGCATAGTTAGTTTATTTCATTTCAGTTAGGCTTATATTGATCTTGTATGACAATCACGGGACCTAGGGAGCCTAGGGAATACATTTTTGATCCAATCATGCATCAACCAAATACTATTGCAGCAATAATTGACATAGACCAAAATCTCGTAAAGTCTGGGTCTTCCGAACAACCATAGACCTACAAGAAATCAACACACAGTTAAGGGGATTAAACATGGAAGACGACAAAGTGCATACGTTCTGGTCAAGTCAGCCAAATTATAGATTACCTTGATAGACATCTGTATGACTGTAGAAGGACCTGAAAGAGAACAAACATTCGGTTGTGATCCACTAGTCCCACAGCCAGACGTGGGAGACCTTCTCGTTGATATAGACACTAGCTTACGTATCCAAGTTGCCAGAACACCTGTTAGGTACTCTGAGAAAATCGTTTAACTTTTAGTTCTAAACGTAGAGGCCAAAAAGGAATACAATTATTGGATACTCGGGATTAGAAGAAGGGATTGATTCTTCACATGACCCTAGGAGGTCCACAACAACCACGAACTTATGGTTGTGATCCAAAGGTCCCACAACCCAATGGGCCTACAAATCAATCCAACGTTGACGTTGGTTTGCGAACATTAGTGTTTAGATCCTCTCCACTCCCACCAGACATTATCACACAACTATCTTTATTAAACATAGAAGCTAATCAAGCTAAAGATTTCTGGACTAGACCAGAGAATAGTCCATAAAACACCAAAAGATCCACTACATATTTAGCCATTCCATTTTCATGACCTTGTCGAGAGGTATATACGAAGCACCCACATGTTATCTTCCACGTATTCCATAACCCATAGATCGGATAATTACAGAGCTCGATATTGATTGGAGCCTTTGAGCGGCTATCTCGCCGAATGATCTATCACACCGATTTAGGTTAGGAGGGTCTTCTTTGCTTTTGATTCGCGAGATCCCGCCATTGCGTGTTGAAAACATAAGATTACCTAACTAGCTTATCTGCATCCCGTGTGTATTCCATCCCCACCGGTTGTCTCGGCACAACCTCGGGAGGTCAGTACGAGGAAGAATCACCTATAGATTCCCATGCTTACATGTCACTCTTCCATCATACAATGAGTCTTGATTGTGTATGCCAAGTTTTCGGTTATTCTCCATAGTCCTTTTGATAATCCGTATCAAGTTCTTATTACTGGACTCGGCCAAACCATTACCTTGTGGGTAATAGTTAGATGAAGTTTTTAAATATACCCCATTCTTGATAGCCCACTCACTGAGATTTGTACCCATGAAGGACATGGCATTATCTGAGATCATCGTGAAGGGAACACCAAACCTCGTCATTATACCTTCTAGAAAATCTAGAATAGACTTCTCATTTCCTTCTTTCAATGCCACCACCTTTGTCCACCGAGTGAAATAGTTTGTTGTAGTCAACACCCACTTATGTCCATCACTCGATGGTGGATTTATCATCTCGATAAATTCTAACCCCCATTGAACAAAGGGTTGATCTACTTGGATTGGATGAAGGGGTAAAGTAGCTAGCCTTTATTTTCCTTTGAAGAAGGCACATTCTTTACATTTCCTTACCCACTTATGGGCATCCTTGAATAGATCCAACCAGTAATAACCAACCCTCATAATCTTTGTAGTAGTCTTTCTCACTGAAAAATGTCCCCTGACAACCCATTATGGAATTCCTCCAGTATTCTATTAACTTGTTTAGGACCTATGCCTCTAAGGAGAATGACATTTAAATCTCTTTGAAATAGTATGTTGTCTATGAGAACATAAGGGATAGATTGAAGTCAGAAAATTCACCTCTGGGTTCTATCCAGTCAATAGGATATTCTCCGATAGAAAAAAATAATTCATTTTAGCTATCTAATCGGTAGGAATATCTTCTGGAGGTGATTATGATACACATTATCACATCCGTCTTTTGCTTCCAAATTAGTAGCAAGTTGTGGACATAAACCCTTCCCTTTGACTAATTGGTTACCTTTATTTGCATGTCATATTCCATAACCATGGTAATTGATCCAGAGGATCCTCACAGAGAAACACCGATCTAAGATCTTCTCAGAATAAATTGCAGTCATTTTTAAAGTGTGGAGAAAAATTATACGATTCCATCGATATCTTGTTTGCAGGAAACAAAGCTCATTTGCAAAAGTTATAGCCCGCTGAAATTTTGAGCAACTGGAAAAATTTGGAGTTTTTGTGCAGGTTGGACGTGTGCACGCTTGCAAGTGTTTCAATTATATTGTGACACGTGGACAATTTTTGTGATGAACTAAAAGAGGTTTTGGGAACGCCGGTCTTGGACACTCATTTTTGGACAAATGGACCCCGCTATTTACTGGCTGGGGGCCCTCAGCCAGGTTCGACACACTCGATTATGGAGGGGTGTCTTGGCCTCCTTCTCATTTTATCACTATACCAACTTGTGTATATATATTCTTGTAATTGCATTTTTGCTATGCATGTGGGACTATATGATATGCCATTTTAAACTATGCAATTACCATTTCCACGCATTTTTATTTAATTCCATATTCCACGCATTTAATCCAATTTCCCAATTACCATTTCCACGCATTATCTTTGGCATTATTCTAGGTGCCTAAAAATACACATCCATGTGCCATATTTATCCAACCAACAAATGCACCCACTTCCTAAGTAGCTAAGGTGGCTCTTAAGCCAATACAAATAGCCCCCTCTTTGCATTATTAAATGCCTTCCTTCTTTCACGCACCCACAATGTGGGATAAACCACTACAAATCCGCCTAAGGAGAAGGAGAGAGAAGTGGAGGGGATTTGAACAGCTAACCTCCCATGCAAAATTTTAGGTGCCTAACCATTGAGCCAGCCGCTTGGAAACATTATAAAAGGAGAGTTATTTTATTTGAATAGCATTCGGGTCTGTGCTAAAGATTGTAATGCTCATAACTTGAGCTAGGAGTGGAATTTTGAGGAGATGTAAAAAGCAACCTGTTATTTTTGACAAAGGAAGACTGTGAGAAGGTCATAATTTTGTAGAATTATTTTCAAGATTTTAATAGGTTGGTCCCATTCAATCGGACCGGAGGCGTAGGCCTCAAGTGCCGAACTCGTTATCAATTCTGTGTGTCAAATTCTTTGGTGAATTCTCTTCTTTTCTTTAAATATTTGCATAAAGTACTTGCAGTTTTTATTCTTTTATTAAAAATACAAAAGGATATAATGCTCAATTTTTACATCGAAAATCAATACGAAGCAAAGAAATGTGTGTGCACCATTGCTAGTTAAATTTGATTTTCAGATCATTGGTATCAGAGCTGGTTTTGACTAATTTTTGGTTCAGATTAACGTGTTTTGGATTACAAGTTGTGTGTTGGATGTTAACAAGGTCTTGATCTAAGAAGGGTGAAGGAGAGTTAGTTGAAGGAGATCCCAAAATTGGTACCAGACGATCTCGAAGTCCTATAATGGCGGATCGAGAGGAAGTGGAAGAAAACTTTTGTCAATCATTCCAACAGATGAAGGAAATGGTGGAAGAAATGTACCAAGATAGGCAAAGGGAAAAGGGAACTAGAGGAGGTAAGAAAGAAGAAAGCTCTAGTTCTGATATTCCAAAAAGAGACTCTTTAAAATCTGATTTTCCTTCATTAAAGTTAGATATCAAGTTTGAATTTCCTATGTATACTGGAGAGCTAAATGCAGAGAAGTTGGATAACTGGGTCAAGCAGATAGAAGTATATTGCAGGGTTCAAATAATTGTTGATGATGAAGCAAAGATTCATTTGGAAACTCTTCGGATGGGTGGCACAACACTCATTTGGTGGGAGAGTAAGCTTCAGGAAGTGGAAGAAACCAAAGGTATAGAAATCACTTCTTGGTCTGAATTTGTTTCAAATCTTAGGCAACAATTTTATCCTCTTGGTTATAAGCAACAAGCTATGATGGATTGGAAAACATTAAGACAAACTAAGGGACAAAGTGTTCAAGAATACACACAGGAATTTAGGAAAAGGGCTCTAGTGCAGGAATTTCTCTAAACACAGAAGAAACACTGCTCAAATATATTGGTGGATTGCATAGTTATCTAAGGCATATGATACTTGTTTTAGGTCCTACTAATCTTGATGCAGTATGTGTTCAAGCAACCCATTTGGAAGCACGAGGGAAAATGAAAAGGAGTCCTCTTTCTCTTCTGTTAATTAGAAGAATAAGCAATCTGAAGGAAAAGGTTCGAAAGAACAAGGAAAAGGAAAGGGTAAGCATAAAACAAACTCTACTATTAAGAAGGAAGATGAAAAACCATTTTGTAATCATTGTAAAAAAACCATGATGAGTCTAAATGTTGGAAATTACATCCTGAAAAGAAGCCTAAATGGATGGTTAAGAAAGGAAAAGAAAAAGAAAACAAACACTGTAGTGCATGATCTTGGTTCTGATTCAGGTGATGAAACCAAAATCACAGCTATGAGTTTTCAAGGTAAATCAACTCTTTCAATTTCCAACAATAGCACTACAGATGTTGCATCTTCTTCTAGTAAACAAACTATACCTGATGATAAGAAAAGGAATGAGCTTTTCCACATTAGAGTAATTTCAAAGCATACGAAAATTGATACTCTTTTTGATAGTGGATCTCAAGCTAATCTAATTTCTGAGGAGGTTGTTAAGAAATTAGGACTCAAAACTAAACTGCATCCTAAGCCTTATCCTTTGGGCTAGGTTTGTGATGATGTAAAACTACAAGTAACTAAAACTTGTACTTTCATTTGCCATTACAGACAAGTTTATTGATGAGGTTGAATTGGATGTAGTTCCTTTGGATATTTGTGGGGTGGTTTTGGGAAGTCCTTATTTGTATGATCGTAAAGCAATCTTCTATAGGGAAGAAAATAAATATTTTCTTGTAAAGGATGGAATTGAGTTTATTGTTAGAGCTCACCGTGAAAAGAATAATCTATCCTTAGTAACTGCAGGTCAAATGAAAATCTTGTAAACTCAAGCAAAATTTTTGTGCTCATGGTGGTCAAAGCCAAAGAAAAAGAACATGAGATGGCTTTTGAGACTTGTGATCTGAAACATAAGGATGAATTGGTAAAAAGTGTTTCTCATTTTGATGATGTTTTTCAGGATCCACAGGGTATACCTCCCAGAAGAGGGGTTCAACATGAGATACAGTTGCTTCAAGATGCACCTCTTCCCAATATCGAAATGTACGGAGTTGTTAGTCGTATAGAATGAGGAAATCAAGAGATAGGTAATGGAACTTTTAGCTTAAGGTATAATTCGTCCAAGTATATCCCCATGTGGTTCACCAATTATATTGGTTCCTAAGAAGGATGGCACTTGGCGAATGTGTGTTGATTTCCGTGCTTTAAACAAGATTACTATAAAGAATCGTTACCCTCTTCCTAGAATAGATGATTTACTGGATCAATTAAAGAATGTAATTTATTTCACTAAGTTAGACTTAAGAAGTGGTTATCACCAAGTAAGAATTGCTGAAGGTGATGTTTGGAAAATTGCTTTTAAAATGAAATAGGATTGTTTGAATGGTTAGTGATGCCTTTTGGTTTGTGCAATGCACCGGAAACATTCATGAGAGTTATGAATGAAATCTTTAGACCATTCATTGATAATTTCGTTATTGTCTACTTAGATGATATTCTTATTTTCAGTAAGTCATGGGATGAACATGTTAAACACATCCAGAAAGTCTTAGATGCACTAAGGAAAGAGAAATTGTATTTGAAGATGTCAAAATGTGAATTTGGAAAAACATCTTTAATTTACTTGGGTTATATTGTAGGAAATGGAGAATTGAGAATTGATCCTGCAAAAATAGAGGTTATTGTGAAATGGCCTAGACCCACTAATGTGATGAAGTTAGAAGTTTTCTAGGTGCAGTTCAGTACTGGAGAAAATTTATTGCTAACTTCTCATATATTGCATCTCCTTTGCATGCTTTGACAAGTATTAAACAGGTCTTTCAGTGGGGAGGAAAACAACAGAAAGCCTTTGATACACTGAAAGAGAAGATAAGTACCGCTCCGATCTTGGCACTTCCGGATTTACAACATTCATTTGAGATTGAGACAGATGCTAGTGACTACGCAATGGGGGCAGTTTTGATGCAGAACAAACGACCAATGTGTTACCATTCAGAAACCTTTACAAGTGTGGTAAGAAACTATCTAACTTATGATAAAGAGTTGTATGATTTGGTTCAAAGTGTTAAAAAGTGGAAGCATTATTTAATGGGAAAAGAAACAATTATCCATACTGACCATCAACCGCTTCAATACTTACAAACACAAACCAAATTGCAGCAGTCTAGACATTTCAGGTGGATGGGATTTTTGCAACAATTTCATCTTGTAATCAGGTATAAAAAAGGTATTCAAAACAAGGTTGCCGACATGTTATCTAGACCACCAGTGGTAGTAGCATCTATTCTTTTGCAGCATAGTTCTTTGGCTCATGTTAGTTACAAGGAACAATATGTAAATGATGTTGACTTTAGAGAAGTGTATGAGGATCTAGTAAGTGGGAAACAAGTAGGAGAAAAATATTATCATTTGCATGAAGGATTGTTATATCATTCTAGAAAACTTTGTATTCCAGAAAATGAGCATGTGCATATGATTAGGGAAGCACATACTTCTCTTATTTCAGGGCATTTTGGTGTTAGTAAGACAGTTGCACATTTACAAAAATATTGTTATTGGCCTAGAATGCATGAACATGTAAACAGGTATATTAAGGGATGTGTTCTTTGTGCCACAAGCAAGCCAAGTAACAGGAAATTAGGACTTTACACTCCTCTTCTGTTCCAACAAGGCCTTGGGAAAGTGTTTCCATGGACTTTGTAGGAGGCTTGCCCATGACATGGAAGAAACATGATTACTTATATGTGGTAGTGGACAAATTTAGCAAAATGTGTGTGTTGGTTCCATGTACTAAACAAATAACTAGTGAGGGAACTGCACATTTGTTTTTTCAGTTTGTTTGGGTTCATTTTGGTTTACCTACTTCAATTATATTTGATCGGGATTCTAGATTTCTTGGGGAATTTTGGTCAACATTGTGGGGTTAATGGACACAAAACTGAAAAAGAGCATTGTTTTTCATCCACAGATTGATGGTCATACTGAGGTTGTAAAGCGCACGCAGTGGTACAATTACTTAGGGGCTATAGTAACAAACATCCTAAATTGTGGGATGAACATCTTTATTATATGTGCAACATACTTATAATCATGCCTTACATTCTTCTACTTTGAAGTCTCCATTTGAGACTTGTTATGGATATCTGCCTAATTTTCCATTGGATATATATTATGGACATAAAGCGATGTTAATGGTTCAAGTGATTAGACAAGGCTAAAATATTTGTGCGAGAGAATACAACTTGAGTTCATCAGTATGTCCGTGAACAATTGGAGAAAAGTCAGGCTAAGTACAAAGCTAGGCATGATAAACATAGAACTGATCACAAGTTCAAAGTTGGTGATTCAATTTGGCTTCACATCAGCAAGGAAAGGCTGACAGGTGAAGGTAAAAAATTGAAACCTATACGGTATGGTCCGTTCCAAATATTGGAAAAAATTGGTAACAACACTTTCCGGTTGGATTTACCTCCATATATGCAAATCTACTCAGTTGTAAATGTTGAGAATTTAAGATTGTATGAACCACCTATGATTGTTGATCATGATGATTCTAACATAATGCCTTCCATTGATGATTTTGCTCCTGAGTATCTTGATGAGTTGTAGGAAGACATCATTTTGGACAGGAAAGTAAGAACTTCACGAAGGGGTGATATTGAGTATCTTCGTGTTGGGTTCAAAGGCATGCATCCGAAAAAGGCTAAATGGATGGAAACCGGAAAGGTGAGGGAGAAATACCCTCACCTATTTACCAATTAAGTTGACTTTTGGGGTCAAAAGTTTCTTAGTGGGGAGGAATGATCCAGAGGATCCTCACGAGAGAAAAACTGATCTAAGATCTTCTCAAAATAATTTGTAGTCATTTTTAAAGCGTGGAGAAAAATTATACGATTCCGTCGATATCTTGTTTGCAGGAAACAGAGCTCGTTTGCAAAAGTTATAGCCTCGTTGAAATTTTGCAATTGTGCAAAATTTGGAGTTTTGTGCAGGTTGGACGTGTGCACGCTTGCCAAGTGTTTCAATTATATTGCGACACGTGGACAATTTGTGTGACGAACTAAAAGTGGTTTTTGGGAACGCCGGTCTTGGACACTCGTTTTGGACAAATGGACCCCGCTATTTATTGGTTGGGGGCCCTCAGCCAGGTTCGACACACTCGATTATGGAGGGGTGTCTTGGCCTCCTTCTCATTTTATCACTATACCAACTTGTGTATATATATGCTTGTAATTTCATTTGTGCTATGCATGTGGGACTATATGATACGCCATTTTAAACTATGCAATTACCATTTCCACGCATTTTTTCCATATTCCATACATTTAATCCAATTTCCCAATTACCATTTCCACGCATTATCTTTGGCATTATTCTAGGTGCCTAAAAATACACATCCATGCACCATATTTATCCAACCAACAAATGTGCCCACTTCCTAAGTAGCTAAGGTGGCTCTTAAGCCAATACAAATAGCCCCCTCTTTGCATTATTAAATGCCTTCCTTCTTTCACGCACCCACAATGTGGGATAAACCACTACAAATCCACCTAAGGAGAAGGAGAGAGAAGTGGAGGGGATTTGAACAGCTAACCTCCCATGCAAAAGTTTAGGTGCCTAACCATTGAGCCAACCATTTGGAAACATTATAAAAGGAGAGTTATTTTATTTGAATAGCATTCGGGTCTATGCTAAAATATTGAAATGCTCATAACTTGAGCTAGGAGTGGAATTTTGAGGAGATGTAAAAAGAAACCCCTGTTATTTTTGATAGAGGAATACTGTGAGAAGGTCAGAATTTTGTAGAATTCTTTGTAAAGAATTATTTTCAATATTTTAATAGATCGGTCCCATTCAACCGGACCCGGAGACGTAGGCCTCAAGCGCCGAACTCCGTTATCAATTCTTGTGTCAAATTGCTGGTGAATTCTCTTCTTTTCTTTAAATATTTGCACAGTACTTGTAGTTTTTATTATTTTATTAAAAATACAAGAGGATATAATGCTCAATTTTTACATCGAAAATCAATACGAAGAAAATAAATGTGTGTGCACCATTGCTAGTTAAATTTGATTTTCAGATCAGTAATCCATCCATCTCATTTTTCATTCATATCTTTATTCAATAAGAAATAATTGACCCCTGGATGTGACACCATCAGCTGAATTTTTTTATTGGACAACATATGTTTGAACTTATTTAATGCCTGAATAACACAAAAACTTGTTTCTCGATAAATGAGTATTTGAGCTCATAATCTTTGAGTGATTTGGATGAAGAAGGAAATCGGTTGTTCCATCAAATCATCATTATGCTGAGTGAGGATTCCTGAAATGCTTTCCTATCCCATAAAAGAATAAACGATAAAATCCCTCTCATACTTGGGGTTCACCAATGTAGGAGCTTGGGAAATAGCTATCTTGATAGCTTTAAAAATATCTTTTCCTTATTTAGTCCAGCTAAAGGGTATGTTATTTTTCAACATGGTTGTTAATGGTTTAGCCAAGGTAGTGAACTAAGGTATAAACCTTCTTACAAAGTTGATAGTTCCTAAGAAACTCTAAAGGCCCTTCTTGTGGCTTGGAAGGGAAAGATCTAAAATAACATGAATCCTTTCTAAGTCAATTGAGATTCCTTTCATTGAAACAATATGCCCTAATAATTTTCCCTCATGAACTGAAAAAATGCATTTCTTGGGATTTAATGAGACCCTAAATTCCCTACACCTTTTAAAAACCTTTTCCAAATGGTCTATGTGATCTTTCACGTGCTTGGAATATACCGTTATGTCATCAAGGTAAACGAGGATCATATCATTAATTATCCCTTGAAATCCATATCCATAGCTCATTGGAAAGTGGCCCCAACGTTGGATAATCCAAATGGCATTTTATTGTAAGCATATGTGCCCCATTTGGTAGTAAAGGCTATTTTGAATTGATCTAACTCCTTAACCAAAATTTGATTATAGCCTGAGTAGCTGTTAAGTAGTGAAAATATTTCTACACCGCCACTATTTGGAGAATTTGTTCCATGGATGGAAGAGGATAATGATCCTTTAGGAAGCTTGATTTAGGTCTCGAAGTCTATGCATAGTCTTATTTCTCCATTTTCTTCCCATTTGGAACTTAATTGGCTACCTAGGAGGAATGCTTTATTGGAAAGATGATACTAGCCTCAATGAGATTTGAAAGCTCTTTCTTCATAAGTGGTTCAATCTTGGGGTTGACCGGTCTCTCTTTTGCCTAAGTGGCTTAGTGTTTGGGTCAAGTTAAATAGTGTGTTGTGCTAACCCTGGATCTAAACCACATAGGTCTTCATAGCTCTAGGTAAAGATATCATTATACTCTTGAAAAAGACCAATAAAGGCCTAATTTTCCTTCGTCGAGCATGCTTTCCCAATATTCAAAAATTTATTCTCCGCAATCTGAACTTACGTGAAATCATCTTCTTTAATGATCATGTTGGTGCTTTGTATTTTAATTTGGCCATCTAAATTGAAGATGGATTCAAGAGTGACCTAACCTTTCGGTAATTTATTTTTCTTTAACCGTATGATTTGATCATTTTATGCTTCTTGAAGCTTGGACTAGTTCTTTGAAGAGAACTCAAATTCCTTCTACAGAAAAAGAATAATCTATTTATCACTATCGAAGACTTGCCAACTACCTCGCATTTCTGTAATGCTGTTGGTCTGACAACCATTTTGATAAACTAATGTTACTTCTTCATGATATCAACAGGGACATCATACTGACAACCTATTGTGGCAAGCCTATCTGCATCTTTATTTTGATTCCTCAGAATCACATGAATTCTAAAGGATTCAAACTCTTCAATCAAATCCCACACCCTATTTTTGTATGAACTTAAAAGATCATTTTTATGCGCTTGAGGATCGACACGATGCATAACAAGCTCAGTATCCCCAAAAATAGTTAAGGCTTTGATTCATTTTTAGGGACAAATGGATTCCTTGCACTAATGCTTCATATTCGACCACATTATTAGTGCAGTTGAAATGAAGTCAAAAAGATGAGAAATATTTTTACCTTGTGGAGAAATCAGCATAATGCCAATGCCTACTCCATTTTACTCCTTGACCCATCAAAAAAGAGTTTCCACAATCCTTCATGGTTATCTTGGGTTTTTAAAAGGTGGGGTATAATTGTTCCTTCTTCATGGATACAATAAGTTCCTAACCTAGTTTATTCTAACTCCAATGCTTCAATGTATGGGTCAAATTGATGTTTCATACTCAAATAATCGAGTAAAATATCAGGGACTTATTCCATAGGAGTGGTGGACTCATGATCTGTAACTTATTATTCTTGGTTACATATGGTATAGTTCAAATTAATGATGTTAGCAGTGTAAGGTTCAACATGATTTTGAAAATTGGTTCTACCCTTATGGCTACCTTAGTACCATACCTAGTACTGAGGAACAAGTGTGACAAATCAACAAACAAATAACCTCCCATTTTGGTAGTGAAATCTCTGGATAGACATATGGAAAAGAAAGGTGGAAGATCAATGAATGATATGTCCTATGTAAATGACAAGCTTGGACATGTGTGAATAGTAAGATTGAGATCCTTTATAATCCCAATAGTTTGAACTACTATGCCATCCAACTAAACAAATCCCCTTGATACTGGCATATATTGAATACCCAACACATCTGCAATCTATTTAGGCATCACAGAGTTATCGACACTGATTCGAGAACAGATCATGCGGTTGTATACCAAGTACTTACTAATGATTAAGGAAATGTAAAATGGTGGTGGCTTATTGGTCTTAGCAATGTTTTTCCTTCTAGTCAACACAAGTTAGTAGTTGTAGATGCTCCATGCTTGACCACTTCGCTTAGGTGTACTAAATTTTTTAGAGCTTCCTACAACAAATTTCTCTGAGAAGGAATCAAAAGTGCCTCCCACATGGTGAAATTTAATTTTGTCTTAATCATTTGTTCCACAATACTTGAAAGGGATACTTCTTACCCTGTCAATGTTTCTTTGAGCATTGGTATCTTCTCTCGAAAAATGGGCATTTAACATTGTAACATTTGAAGAATTTTCTTTCCTCACACCTTTATTGGCCTACGTTTTTGGAAAATTATTCCATGCGTATTTTCTTGTATCTACTTGAAAACGAGGTTGAGAGGTGGAACTAATCAACCTTTGGTGGTAAGCCTTCTATTGGTCTCTATGTTGATTGAGTATTAACATCTACTATTGTAGATTCTATATTGAATCCACAAAATCCTCCTCTTACCAATTCAATAACTTGGTCTCTTCGATGTTTGAGGTGGAAAATCCTCTTCCCGTGAAGGAGCTTCTATTAGTTGTTTAATAAGTGTCAATATGCTCTGAACCATAAGAGCTTGACTAAGAACTCCGTTAGGGAACAAATTTTTGATTGTGTGGTTAAGAGCATGGGTAACACCATTCATAATCCTGGACCAAGTTGTTTTGTACAGGGACAAGAGATCTAGAGGAACTAACAGTAAGGGGAGCCTTAACATTCAAGGGTTTAACATTGGCAACTTGATTATGAGCTTGGTTGTTATTCTAGAAGGGTTGCATATTAGAATGATACTATTGGTTCTAGGGTTGGTAAGGATGAGCATATTGGGACTGTTTTCTCTTAAGGGCTACCAATTCATTTCCAAAGGTTGAAGCAATGATTTAACCTCATAAAGATAATTTTGTGGGGAAGGTACATATAGGAGTGGCTAATTATAAAATGGAGGAAGAGGAGCAATTCTGGATGATTAGTGGGAAAATTAGGATACAAAGGCATTGGTGGTCTTGGAGCTATCTTCCCATCTTGGATCAAGTATTCTCAGCCCTTATGACAATGTCATAGGCATCAAGAAATGTTGTCCCTCCCATTGATTGGATCATGACCGCAACATCACTGTTTAAAGATCTTAGGTAGTACAAAAATACATTATTTGGGGAAGGTTTTATCAATACTGGAATCCTATTCCATGTCTTTTGGAATTGGAAGTTGAAATCCCCCATGAAATCTTGAGGAGCTCTCTTTATAGTGGTTAGTTGTTTCATAAGAGAGAGGTGATCACTCTTATCCTCAAATTGGTTGCAGAGTTTTTCTCCCAACTCATCCAAAGTCCGTATGGTGCTAGATGCTAACCCACAAAACCATTTATGTGCTTTTACCATAAGGGAAGTAGTAAGAAGTCTTATTGCAACATTATCTTCTGTGATATTGTGTACTTTGCCATGATGCTAGCCACATCTTGAATGTGTTATATGGGAGTGATATTGGTCTCCCCCATGTAGAAAGGTAGACTCTTGAGGGTACTAGTGGGTATAACATCATGTTGGGCTAGTACAAGAGGATCGCCACCATTAAAATCAGGGAAAACCTGATTTCTTACCACTACCATCACAATGAGTGGTTGATTTATCTTTAGGAGGGGAAATCTTCTGTATGGGGGTGTCGAATTTGCATGACAAGAGGATGATGAAGCTTCACCCCTTCTTCTTTTGGGAGGAGATAAAGATTGTTTGATGCTTCCTTGATTTTATTTCCTTGACAAAGCTCTGGTCTAAATCCTTTACCTAAGTTAATGCAATAGATCCCGAAATACGAGAGATGTAGAGTCACTAGGTACCTTGATTTATGCAAATGCTAAGAAAATTACCAACTCTTAGTTTTGTCCCACCGGGTGTGCTAAAAAAATTTTGTCACGTGGATTGTGCACACGTTGAATTGTTAAGTGATCCAATACAACATGGGAACATCCCGAAGGTGTGGGATCTTGGCTCCTTGGGACGAACATCTGGAGAATGCCGACTTCCTACTAAAACTTGTACATCCGATTTAAGATCAAGGTGTAAAACTACAATACTTTGAAAAAACTAATCTATCTGTTCTTGGGAAAAAGGATAGAAGGATAACTGAAATATATGGAAAAGAGGTGATGCACCAAAAAGTTTTAGGAACAAATAGATCTACTTCACATACACAAAGTATTATTGTAGAACACTATATAATATACACAAATCCTTACAATCTTTTCAGTCAATGATTTTAAAGAATATGAACTTAGAATAACATAAGGAATTTGATATCTTTCACAACTGAAATAGTAAATATCGTATACCACAACTTGTAAGTTAACTGGGAAAGACAATCAATATGAAGGCAAGATAAATCACTACATACAAGGAATTAAAAACATCCACAAGTATTAAATGAATTATTGAGACACACAACACATCAAGTATTCAAAGGAATTTTTTTTTTTGAATATAAATGAGGCTAAAGATTGTTTGTAGACTCCCAAAAATGATAGAGCCTCCTTACAAATGAGATCCAAAAGTCCCCTAAAAACATAATGCATTCTCCTATTTATAGACTAAGAGGATTGAGAAATTATAGTTATGCCTCTTAATTGTTACATACTAAAAATAGAATGTAATTATACTAGGAAATAGTCTCCCATAAAAATAGTGAAATGGTTGTGCAGGTTTAACTCAGTTAAACTTGTAACTCCCAATGGTGTTACTATTTGGAAAATGTGAAAAAATGGCTACCATTTCAAGATAGGGATAGCGCCACCCTTTTCTCGATCTGATTCTTTCTCCTTTTCCTCAGTAGCTACCATGTACCTATACTCAAGAAACCTCTTGATGATCCCTTGAACCTCTTTATCATCTGTTCCACTTGCGTAGTGATTTAGGACCTCTCACGACTCGGTTTCTCTAGCCAATTTTCTGGCAATATTTTCATCTTATTTATGAATTTCTTAAGTTAACTCAATAAGTTACGGTAAGATACCAATATGTGAATAGAATCAAGACTAAAATATTTAGTTGCATCATTGTCCTAGCTCACCAAGCTCTTGAAATGGGTGACAATTTGATCACCAAAAGTGCATCAATATTTGTGTCGTAAAATTACAATGAATCCTTTAGAACTCTTCCATAATATCATTGAGGCCATCAACTGCCTCAATTCTTATTTCATCCAACTTCAACATGTATTCCAAAAATATTTGAAATCGAACTCCATTTCTTCATTACATTTAAATAGTTTTGCAATATCATCAATAAATCATTCCTTCAAAAGAATATCTAACTTTACACTCTGTACTTCCTTCTAAGTCTCAAGAATCAGTTCCAAGTTATCACTCTCCTCGGTGAGGAGTTCACTCATCTTAGAGAGGGAATATTTCTCATCATACAAATAATTATAAATATTAACAACATCCAAAATCATTTCTTCTCCTTCTTGAACTAGAATTTCCATCCATGTTCCTATTGCTCACCATTATTGTCCTATCTTCTCTACCATAGAGAAGTATGTTGTCAAAATTTGGAGGTATGGTGAGAGCGGTAGTATGAACAGGTTATGTGATTTTAGTCAAGATAGTGGTCAGCTATTCAACCTTACCCTTGAGCTCATCTTTAGTTACTTTATCTTTATCAAATTTATCCAACAAAGTTACCCAAGGCAACTTGGACATCTTTCTTTGCTCCTTCATGAGTTGCCTTTCCAAGAGAAAACCTAGAGATTTGATAATCTTCTGTTGTGATGGTCTCTTTGGTATTTCCTATAGTTGGGGTAGCTATCTTTGTAAACCTCTCCCCTTTCTAATGAAACATGAGGTTAGAAATAACCCTTGGCCTCTTGGCTTGTCTCCGAGAAGGGTGGATCTATGATACTAAGAATGACAACATCGATAATCTGAATTTTTCTTTTATTTTGGTGTCTACCTATTAAACCATGCAGGGATAGAAGAAGAAGCTTAAGTGGATAACACATGCATTGTTATGGCAGAAATCGATTGAGGGGGTATAACTAGAGCACTGGTTACGATCACTATGAGAGGTAAAGATGTGATGATGATGGAAGGAAGAATGGAAAGGATAACTATAGGCATCGATGAGGTTGGAGTAGAAATGGGGAGAGTTTTTTTAGGGAGAGGAGTCCCAAAAGGAGATCTTAATGACATACCATCCACGGTTGAAAGAGTAGGAAGGGAGGAGAAAAATTGAGCCATAGAAGGAGATGCATTGAGGGATGTAAGAGAAACAGGAATGGATGAAATGGAGGAAGTGGTCGGAGGAAGAGTAAGAGGAGGAGGGGAAAGAGGAGCGAGAATGGCGAGGATGGAAGAGGTAGAGAGAGAGGTGAATACAAAACTTGATAGATTACATGAGAAACATTCAGGTCAATGACCTCTATTGATGGCACTTTGGGAGATGTTACTCCCATTGTAGAAACTACGGAGAAATATTATGAATGTCTATAAACAAAAGAAATATTATGGGGTTTTGAAATGGGTTTCGGAGTTGTCCTATTTCCTTTAAAAGGGGTGGCATGGCACACTAATGATTCTACCTCCATTGGTAGGTCAAATTTAGAATGAGACCCACCCTTTCCTTCAGTACTGCTGCATTCTTTGAGTGACCAATTGATCCATGGAAATGGTTGGTTTCTAACATTGTTCCAATTATAGGAGGGATCCAAAACCTATTCGTCATCCTGGAGGCCTTCAGGGATGGCTACAATTATGTATTTTCTACCTCTTGAAGAGTTATCCTTTCAAAAATCCCTATTTCTTATCATGATTTCATCCTCGCAATGGATCTAAATATCCTCCGGTTGCGATGGGGTGGGAGTGGTGCAGTCAAGTCACATGGTTGTGTGCTTGCCCACCCATTTAAAATACCCTAGAGGCGTGGATCCTCCTCGGAGGTGGTTTCTCCACTAGAGGTAGCATCTCTTCTCGTGTTGACACTTTGGTGGTTACTCCTCCTCACCGCCGATGTTGGTGGCTTCTCCTCTCATTATTGATCTTTGGTGGCTCCTTCTCCTCTCGATTGCTAACACCGGTGGCTGCTCCGCCACCGGTGTTGCTCCTCTTGCTACTATTGTCTTGGTTGTTCCTCTCGCCGATAACACCGGTGGCTACTCCTCTTGCTAGCATCGACCATGGTGGCTGCTCCTCTTGTTCCGACGTATTTGGTGGTTGTTCTAATAGTTATACCACTCGGCCATTGTGGTCATTGTCGATGGTCAGCTGCATCTTCACTATGGTTTTATGGTTGCTTCAATTGAGTTCCTAATAGTGGTCCCCTTCATTGTAACCAGGTTTTGGATCCTCTCAAAAAATCCTCAAGTGTACAAGGATGTGGGTCCTTTCAAACACCCTCAATTTACCCTCAATCCAAAAAAATCCTCTAGTTGGGGTATGTGAATGTTGGATGATCATGATTTTCTAAACTTGTCCCAATAATCAAAACAGGTGTGTGGGTGAAATTTCTTCATAGTCATTTGTTTCATTTCTCCTTCAACATTATTTTCTTTATATGTGGAAGTGCACATGTATCTTCCCATAGGTATAGGAAACTAGGCTCTTGCCTTGTGTCGGTCATGTTGAATCTTATGGTAGTGTAACAACTGATGAACTAGCTCCATCAAAATCCACTTGTACGTTGGGCACCTAGGTATCTTGATAGGAGCACCTAAGAATATGAGCATCCTGATGTATGTGAATGTTGGGAATTGTAAGTAGATACCTCCCCATTCCATAAATTCCTTCTAGGCTTTATTAAAAATCCTTTGGTTATACAAATCCTTATTACATAACTACAAAATGACCACAAAGAAATCATCTTTCACTCTTTGAAAATGTTTGGGCCCCTCTTTCATTGTGAGTGAGGATAGTATTCATAAATTTGAGATGCATTCCTTGATCCCACTGATGAAAACACTGGATAATACCTCATACCAGCCACCACATATACAAGGTAAGAGGTCATAAAGAAATTCTTAGAGGTCAGAACATCTGATAATTGGAAATAGATAACATTATTAATGTGCTCAGCCCATCGAATAAGATCACTACTTTTCTTGATAATGGAAATATAAAGATACATCCATTCCTAGAAATACTTAGAAGAGGGGGAAATACCGTGACTCTGCATAGTAATGTGATGATATCATTCACCTCTTGAATAAATATTATCAAGATATCATTTTAGGGAACCTAGATAGTGAACTCTTGGTTTTCACCTAATAAATTTTGTTAACGATTCTCATACAAGTATAATTTTCTGTGACCCAATGCTCAAGGGAAGACTATGGGGAAATGGTAGCATATGTTTCGACATTAGGAAGCCTTGATAAGTCTTTGAAAAAATCACTATCTAGTTTGATTACTACTAATCTGTCATTATATTTCACTGCATGAGTCTTTATCAAAGTATGAAGTAACAACAAGTACAAATTCGGGAATTGTATTAATGGGGAAATGCAGCAGATTAGAACAAGCCCATTGTAGAAGATCGCTTGCATCCAGGGTTTCTTGTTTGGATCCTTGACCCTCTCCCAAAATTTGGGGAGATTGATGTTCCCTAATTTTGTGTCTCCAATATTATTAACATTAGAGGAAATTCTTGAAGGGGGTGTCACCCTTGAAAATTGTACTTCATTTTATCCTTCCCCTTAGAAGAGGAATCAAACATCTATCTTTGCTGAAAACCCCATAAAATACCACTGAAACAAGGATCAGAAGTTGAGGGTGGAAGTGTAACCCTGCAAAGAAGCTCTACAAACCTAAACTGCATCTCCAATGTGAAACCTTGACACAAAATCTTGAAATCGAAGTCTAACCTGTCATCTGCAGCCACGAAGTTCCGAAATCGGAACTCTAGACTGTGATGTAGCTATGAAGTTATGAAATGTAAAATAGGCTCGATTTCCACCTTATAACGTGTTTTCTGATCTTTGGCTTCCAAAAAGTGGAAGTTAAACCCTACAAAGTAGCCTTTATCCTCTGAAAAACTCTTCTCTCCCTTAGAAGTAATATTTCCTTGTTCGTATAAGGGTTTGAAGCCTAGGCTTCAAAAATAATAAAAATAACAAGTATGAAAGAGCCATGGGTTTAGAATTCAAAGACAAAACCTCGAAGAAGGATGCAATGAAAGAAATAAGGAAGGTGCCCATGAGAGAAGCAAAAATGATAGAACAAAACCAGAAGAGACCAAAAGGAAATGCAAAAACAAACTTGCAAACTTACATAAGAACTGATGAGAAAACATGAAAAAATGCTTCAAAAATAACCTAGAGGGGGTACAGTCGGTACTTAGAGGCATGTCAGCATGTCAATGTACCAATTTTTTAGGTAAAAATGATAAGTAAAACTTGCATTTTTACAGTAACATGAAAATTAATATCCCCATTTAACACGTACGGGTGGTTGGCATTTATTTCCATCAGAAGTCAGAGTTTGGAGGCCGACGTGTAGTTTTCATGCAAATTACACATCAGAATCCAAAGTCTGAAATGCTTATGGAGTGATCGGGGTTCAGAGTTTGGAAGTCAACGTGCAGTTTGCAAGAAAACTACACTTCAGACTCCAAAGTCCAAAATGGTGACAGGGAATCGGAGTTCAGAACTTGGTGTGTAGTTTGCATGAAAATTACATCTTGAGTTTCGAATTCTAGTTCCAAAATGAATTTGGGGTAGGTTTCAGGTTTCAGAAATCAATGTGCCTTTTACATGCAAAATGTATGTTGACTTCCAAAATCCGGTGAAAAAATGGTACTAGGAAATTTTGAAATAAATTTCTCGAAAAATTAAAGAATGGGTAAGTTAGAAAGCTACAAGAAATTTTTCATAGCCCTCTTGGCAAGGGAAACTTGTAAGGTGAAAAAAATCTACAAATGATACTTGGGAATATTTCACTTGACCAATGAGAGGTAATTATGTGTTTTCCATGGAATAAAAATGGCCAGTAGTAAGGGTGAGGGTAAGACCAAAATATTTAGCCAATTTTCAGGCGTTACATTATCGGAGGTGCCAAAGTCAATAATGTAGTTATTCAATTTATATGCATTGAACAGTAAGGAAAGGTAAAAGGGATCTAACTTCTTATAAGAGGGAGATGTTAAGGTGAGAATGTTTTGGGAAGGAGTGGTGCTAGGAGTGGGAAGTGATTCTTTGGTGCTGACATTTTTGGAACATAAATTTGAACTACTTCCTTTGATAAACTAGACAAGTTTATCAAATTTATTAGGATGAGTTCACAAGTACTCAAAATAAGAAATTTGAATTTTATCTTTCTTAACATGGTCAATGATGTCAAAAGGTGAAGATGTGGTGGGTACATTAGGATCAATGAAAACTTTGACAGGGGTATGATTTTCATTCTTAGGTTTAACAAAAGTAGAAGTTGACTTGACAAGAGGGGATGAAAGATACTTGAAGAGGTAGATATGGCCTTGTTTGAGGTAGTTTCAATTTTCTTCTTATATGATTCCATGGAATCGAGCTGCGATGATCCTCTCTTTGTTATTGTTTTTGGTAGATTTGCCATTTGAGGATCTACAAGTTTCTTCTTTGGGATCACAACAAAGGAAGAGGCTTCTTTTTGTGCTTGTGAGCAAATGAACACTACATAAGAGTAATTGTTCATATCAACCATGGAATCTTCATGATATTCATCAGGTGAGTATTCACAATACCTAATATTTGCACATGTACATTCTTCTTCTCCTTCAAGTTTTTATTCATCTCCCTCATCTTCACAGGTTCCACATATTACATTAACCGATGGAGCTTCCAAGGTAATCATTTTGGGTACTCAGTAATTTTATTCTTGCTCTCGTTCTTGGTATGAAGCATGTTGAGTATTTTACTTCTTCAATGTATTCATTGACCATTTTTGCAACAATGGATCAACACTTTCATCTTTGAAACTCTGGACCTTATTATTTATTGAATAGTTCTTGATCTTCCCTAACATGATAAGGTCATCTTCCACTTCAATGACAAGTTTTGAGAATTTTCCAAATTGTTTGGTTAAGATTTCTATAGTAGGATGAACACCAATAGGAATCTTGCTAATCATCTTATTTATTTTTGCTGCAAATTCTCTTAGGGATGTTGTGGTTCTTTCTTCGTCGGAGCTAATTGATCTAGATTATCCTTAATGAGAAACATCGATCTACAATATTCCCAACATATTTCGTAATCCATTTCAATGCATCGAGCGGGTTGAGAGATTTCAGGGGGTATCTTAACCACAAAAATAGAGGCCGTATGTAAAAGTTATTGCACGTTATTTTTTTAGCAATCGGTAAACAATATGGGACTACACATAGGTTCGAGATGACTTGGATGCATGCACACTCACCATGTGGACCAATCAAACAATGACAAGTGGCAATGTGGTATGGAAGAAAAATTTGTTTAGGCCTTAGATCTTTAACACTCATTATCAGGTGGGTGAAACCCACTATTTGCTAGCTGGGGGCCCTCAACCAGGGTTGACACACTCTTTTTGTAGAGGGGTGCCTTTGCCTCCATTTCTTCATATCACTATACTCAAGCTTATGTATTTAAGTGCTTATGTCATTAATCACATTGTGAATATGAGATATTATACATTGTATTGTAAGTGTTGATATGTATATTGGCCATGCATTTGAAATGAGTTAGCAACCCAACTTGCTAAGTTAACTTATCATATTGGTCGACTACTAGCTCAACCGCTAGCTCACCCCACCTAACTTCCTCATCTCTTAACTCTCAAGCCACCTATTCCACCAACTCCTCAATCCCACCAACTTCACCTCACTAACCATATTGCAAAAATTAGCTCCTCCTCACCAAACACCACCCCACTTAGCACAATATCTAGCGGTGATACTACGTGGCCCAAAAAAATGTGGATCTAATTCCAACACAACAAACAAAACAACCCATATTTAAACACACCACCGACCATTATCCTATGAATGTGGGATTTAATCCCCATATGGAAAATAAGACCATTAGTGGAGGTTATGGGGTTTGACCTCCTAACCAACCTTGTGCTAAAAATATACCTTGCCGCTAGGCCATTGGGAGTGAAAATTTTATAAAAGGAGGAGGATGTGACATTTGAAGAGTGAGTTCTGCAGGTTTGTGTTAGCCTAGAGGGAATTATATAGAGTTGGAGACATTTTGGAGAAAATTTGTGAAGGAGACCAGGGTTTATTTTGTAGGAGGAATATTGTGACAGGTTGAAGAAGGTCTAAATTGCCTTGTACACCATTTGTAAGTGTTTTTAAGGTGATTTTAATAGATCAACCCCATTATTATGGACCCGAGAGATGTAGGATACGCGACATACTCCATTATCAAAGGATTGTGTCATTATTCTCTACTTTTATTTTGGTTTTTCTAATTTCCATAGTCTACTTGTAGATTTTAATTAATTATTAAATTTATGAGAAAATTCATAATGTTTAAATTCAATCCAAAAAAGCATATTTAAATTAATTTTTGGTGTGTGTGTGTTTGTAATTTCTTATGATTTTGGATCATTTGGTATCAAATTTGGTTTATGGTAAGTTTAACAATTGCTTTGGATTGCAAGTTTGTGGTGTATGTTGACAAGGTCCCGCTCTAGAAAAGGTGAAGGATAATTAGCAAGTTTGGATCCGAAGTTGGATTGAGATGGTCTCGAAGTTTAGATATGGCTGAGGACAAAGAAGAAGACTTTATTCAATACTTCATGTAAATGATAGAAATGGTGGAG
Organism: Taxus wallichiana var. yunnanensis; assembly: GCA_018340775.1. Lineage (NCBI taxonomy): Eukaryota > Viridiplantae > Streptophyta > Pinopsida > Cupressales > Taxaceae > Taxus > Taxus wallichiana. The sequence continues at coordinate 433,610,495 of CM031236.1, read as the reverse complement.
GAATTGTACCGAGATAGAAGGAGAAATATGGAAAGAGAAGCTAAGAAAGGTAAAAAAAAGAAGAGTCTTATTCTTCATCTAAATCTAATTCTCTGTCTCTCAAAAGTGGTAAACTAAATTCTAATTTTCTTCCTTCATTAAAACTAGATATTAATTTTGAATTGCCAATGTATAATTGAGAGATTAATGCAAAAAAGTTGGATGAGTGGATCAATTAGATTGAAGTATATTACAAGGTTCAGAAAATTATTGATGATGAAGCAAAAATTCATGTAGCAACTCTTCAAATGGGTAACACAACATTCATCTGGTGGGAGAGTAAGCTTCAAGAGATTGATGAAAAAAGGTAAAGAAATCTCTTCTTGGAATGATTTTGTTTCTGATCTAAGACAACAATTTTATCCTTTGGGTTATATGCAACAAGCCATGATGGATTGGAAAAGTTTGAGGAAAACTAAGGGACAGAGTGTTCAAGATTATACACAAGAATTTAGAAAGAGGGATCTCATTTTGGGTATTTCTCTCCATACACAAGAAACACTACTGAAATATATTGGTGGGTTACATAGCTATTTGAGACATATGATTCTCATTCTTAATCTTACTAACCTTGATGTGGTGTGTGTAAAGCTACTCATTTGGAAGCATGGGGAAAATGAATAAAGAGACTTCCGAAAAAAATAAGAACAAGCAATCCGACAACAAAGAGAAATGTTCGAAAGAACATGGTAAAGGAAAGGGTAAGAAAAAGAATAATTCTATTGTTAAGAAAGAAGATGATAAACTATTTTGTAATCATTGCAAAAATAATCATGATGAATCTAAGTGTTGGAAATTACATCCAGAACTAAAGCCTAAATGGTTTAACAATAATAAAGGGAAAGAAAATAAGACCAACACTATGGTGCAATAGGATATTGGATCCGATTCTAGTGATGAGACCAAGATCATGACCATTTGTTTATAAGGATCTAATTCTTCCTCTTCTTATAGCACTAGTTAATCTAATGTTGCATCTTCTTCTAAACAACAATATATTCATGATGAAAATCATAGAAGTGAGTTATTCCACCTTAGAGTTGTTTCTAAACATACTAAAATAGAAAATCTATTTGATAATGGATCTCAAGATAATATTATTTGGGAGGAGGTTGTGAATAAATTAGGACTCTAAAGCAAACCACATCCTAAGCCTTATCCTTTGGGCTGGGTGTGTGATGATGTGAAATTGCATGTAACAAAAACTTGTAGATTGATTTTCCATTATTGACAAGTTCATTGATGAGGTTGATTTGGATGTTGTTCCATTAGAAATTTGTGATGTGGTTTTGGGAAGTCCATATCTTTATGATCGTAAAGTAATCTTCTACAGGGAAGAGAATAAATACTTGCTTGTCAAAGATGGGATTGAATATATTGTTAGAGATCATCGTGTGAAAACAAGTCTTTCTTTGGTTATTGTAGGGTAGATGAAAAGACTTGTAAATTCAAGAAAGAATTTTGTACTCATGGTGATCAAAGCCAAAGAGAAATATCATTCCAAGGATTTTGAGGATTGTGATCCTAAACATCGTAATGAATTGATTAAAATTGTTTCTAACTATGATGATGTGTTTCAGGATCCATAAGGTCTACCTCTTAAAAGAGGGGTTCAACATGAGATAAAATTATTGTAGGATTCACCTCTTCCTAACATTGGTATGTATAGATTGTCCATGGTTGAAAATGAGGAAATCAAGAAACAGGTGATGGAGTTGTTGGAAAAAGAAGTTATCCAACCAAGTTCATCATCTTGTGGTTCACCTATCATTTTGGTGTCAAGAAAGATGACACATGGTAGATGTGTGTTTAATTTTCATTCCTTAAACAAGATCACAAAAAAAAATTGGTACCCTCTTCCTCGCATTGATGATTTATTGGATTAGTTGAAAAATGTTGTTTATTTCACTAAGTTAGACTTAAGAAGTGGTTATCACCAGGTTAGAATCAGTGAAGGTGATGTTTGGAAAACTGCTTTTAAAATAAAACAAGGTTTGTTTGAATGACTTGTTATGCCTTTTGGATTGTGCAATGCACCAGATACATTCATGCATGTGATGAATAATGTTTTTAGGCCATTCATTGATGATTTTGTGATAGTCTACTTAGATGATATTCTTATTTTTAGTAAATCATGGGATGATCATGTCATTCATATTCAAAAAGTCTTAGATTCTTTGAGAAAGGAGAAACTACATATGAAGATGTCGAAATGTGAATTTGGAAAAACATATTTGATTTATTTCGGTTATGTTGTGGGACATGGTAAATTGAAAATTGATCCTGAAAAAGTTGAGTTCATTGTTAATTGGCCTAAACCTAATAATGTAGTAGAGGTTAGGAGATTTCTTGGTGCAATTCAGTATTGGAGATAGTTTATTGCTAACTTCTCATTTATTACATCTCCTTTACATTATTTAACTACCATTAAATAGATATTTTAGTAGGGAGGAAAACATCAAATATATTTTTGTACACAAAAAGAGAAAATAAGTACTACTCTTGTCTTAGCACTTCCATATTTACAACACACATTTGAGATCAAGAACGATGCCAATGAATATGTAATGGGGATGTCTCGATGTAGAAAAAAAACCTATTTGTTACCATTATGAAACTTTTACAACTACGGTAAGAAATTATCCAAATGATAAAGAGTTGTATTCTTTGGTATAGAGTGTAAAAAAATGGAAACAACACTTGATGGGTAAGGAAACAATAATTCATACAAATCATCAACCCCTCTAGTATATCCAATCACAGACCAAATTGTAACAATCTAGACACTTCCATTGGATGGGTTTCCTACAACAGTTTCATCTCGTGATCAGGTATAAGAAAGGTATACAAAATAAGGTTGTTGATATGTTATCTATAACTCCAGTTGTTGTTGCATCTATTCTTTTACAATATAGTTCTCTAGTTCATGAAAGTTACAAAGAACAATATGTTAATGATGCTGATTTTAAAGAAGTGTATGAAGATTTGATGAGTGGTAAATAGGTAGGAGAATTGGACTATCATGTGCATGATGGACTCTTGTATCATTTTGGTAAAATTTGTATTCCATGGGATGAAAGAGTGCATATGATTAGGGAAGCTCACACTTCTCTCTTCTATTTGGTCATTTTGGTGTCAGTAAGACAATTGTGCATTTAGAAATGTATTGTTATTGGCCTCGTATACAGGAACATGTAGCCAAATATATCAAGGGATGTTTTCTTTGTGCCACGAGCAAGCCTAGAAGCAAGAATTTAGGACTTTACAATCCTCTTACCATCCCTAATCATCCTTAGGAAAGTATTTTTATGGATTTTGTAGGATTCTTGCACATGTCATGGAGAAAACATGACTATCCACATGTGGTTGTGGATATATATAACAAAATGTGTGTATTGATTCCTTGTACTAAACAAATTACTGGTGAAGGGACTACACACTTATTATTTCAAAGTGTGTATTGGTTCATTTTAGTTTTCCCACTTCTATTTTTTTATTAGGATTATAGGTTTATTAGGGAGCTTTGGTCAACTTTGTGGGATTTTATGAACACCAAGTGAAGAAAAGTACTACTTTTCATCCACATACCGATGGTCAAACAAAGGTCATAAACTACATAGTGGTACATCTACTCAGAGGTTATTGTGGTAAACATCCTAATTTGTGGGATGAACATTTGTATTATGTGTAACATGTCTATAACCGTGTACTTCATTCTTCTACTATGAAGTCTCCTTTTGAGACTTGTTTTGGTGATATGCCTAAATCTCCATTAGATTTATCTTTTAGACAAGAATATGTTATTGATGGATATAGTGATACTGAAAAAGCTAAGAAGTTTATGTAGAAGATACAACTGGTCCATCAGTTTGTCTAAGAATAATTGGAGAAAATTCAAGCCAAATGCAAGGCTAGGCATGATAAACAAACATCTGATGATCATAAATTCCAAGTGGGTGATTTGGTTTGGCTTCACATCAGCAAGGAAAGACTGATAGGTGAAGGTAAAAATTTAAAACCAATTCGGTATGGTCCATTCCGAATCTTGGAAAAATTGGTAATAATGCTTTCTAGTTAGATTTACCTCCTTACATACATTTATTCAGTTGTGAATGTGGAAAATCTGAAATTGTATGAGCCTCCTATGATTATTGATCATGATGATAGCATTTTTGTACCTTTTGTTGATGATTTTTCTCTTGAGTATTTGGATGAGTTGCAGGAAGATATCATTCTAGACAGGAAGGTGATAACCTCATGAAGGGGTGATGTTGAATATCTTCATGTGGGTTTAAAGGAATACATCCAAATAAGGTGAAATGGATGGAAACAGGAAAGGTGAGGGAAAATTACCCTCACCTCATTACTAATTAAAATTACTTTTGGAGCTCCAAAAGTTTCTCAGTGGAGAGGTGTGATCCAGAGGATCCTTATTGAGAAATATTTATCTACAATCTTCCCAAAAAAATTTGTAATCAGTTTCACTATGTAGAGAAGGCCAAGAGATTTTTGGTGGTATCTTGAATGTTGAAAATAGAGGCCGTATGTAGAAGTTATTAAACTTTAATTTTTTTGGCAATCTAGTAAAAATATGGGATTGCACATAGGTTCGAGATGACTTAGACATGTGCACACTGGCCATGTGGACCAATCAAACAATGATAAGTGGTAATGTGGTATGGAAGAAAAAGTTGTTTTGTGCCTCCAGTCTTTGACATTCGTTATCAGATTGGTGGGCCCTACTATTTGCTGGTTGGGGGCCCTTAGGCAAGGTCGACACACTCTTTTTGCAGAGGGGTGCCTTCACCTCCATTTATTCATATCACTATATTCAAGATTCTATAAATAAGTGCTTATGTCATTCAACACATTATGAATGTGGGATATTATGCATTGTATTGTAATAATTGTTATGTAGATTGGACAAGTATTTAAATTGAGTAAACAAACAAACTTTTCGAGTAGCCTTTTTTAGCTCGTCCAATCGCTAGCTCAACCACCAACTCACCCCACCAACTTGCCTCATTTCTCGACTCCCGAGACACCTATTCCACCAAATCCTTAACTCCTACTGAATCCACCTCACCAACCATGTTGCCAAACTTATCTCCCTCCTCGTCAAACACCGCCCTACTTAGCCAAGTGTCCATCGACCATACTATATGGCCTAAACAAAATGTGGCTCTAAAGCCAACATAACAAATGGCCAACCCATATTTAAACACACCGCCCAAAATTTATCCTATGAATGTGGGATTTAATCCCTATATGGAAAATAAGACTGTTGGTGGAGGTTGGGGGATTTGACCCCTTAACCAACCTTGTGATAAAAATATACCCGCTTCTTTAGGCCATTGGGGTGGACGAGTTATAAAAGGGAGGACACGTTATTTGAAGTGGTTAAGTTATAGTCTGTGTAATCCTAGAAGACATTATAGAGAGTTGAAGACATTTTTGGAGAAATTTTCCAAAAGAGACCAGGTTTATTTTGCATGAGGAATATTATGACAGTTGAAGACAATATGAATTGCCTTTGTACGTACACCATTTATAAGTGTTTTTAAAGGTGATTTCAATAGTTCTGTCCCATTATTATGGAACCAGAGATGTAGGCTTCATTCGAACTCTATTATCAATGGATTGTGTCATTATTCTCTTCTTTTCTTTTGGTTTTCTCTAATTTCTACGATCTACTTACACATTTTAATTAATTATTAAATTTGCGAAAACCTGTAATGTTTAAATTAATCGAAAATCATATTTAAAGCATTTTTTTTGGTGCGTGTATTTGTAATTTCTTATGATTCGGATCACTAATTGAGCAAGGAGGGCATGAGAATCTTCTCGCAGTCTTGAATCTTACTTCAAACCTAGTTTTCATGTCATCCTAGTTAGTAATGGAGTGAGGTGGAAAGTAGTAAAACCATTTTGCAGTGGCATCTTGTAATGACTCTATGAATAGTTGAATGGAAACATATTTATGTCCCACTCCAATAACACCACATGTTGTGATAAAAGTTGTAATATGATCATTTGGACATTTCTTTCCATCTCCATAGAATTTGGGAAAGTTCTTTCTTGATCCTTTTGGTAATTCATGAAGTGGAGGAGCCAAAGCTAGTGGAATTGTGTTCCATCCCCATGGCACATGTGTAGCCATTTATTATTATTCTTATTCTTCTTATTCTTCTGGTGAGATGATATCTAATGGTTTTAAACTGATTCTCCAATGGGATCTTCAAGTGGATTTTTAGGAACTTGTCTTAGGATTTGTATGGGAGAAAGTATGAAATCTTCTTGTTCTTGTGGCTCAAACATAAGATTATAAAAAACTGTAATTCAACCTGCTTTATTTTCTTTATTGAATATTTTTACCAATTTTTCTTAGAGCATTAGAAATGAATGAAACTAGAAAAATGTATATTTTTCAAATTGGATTACAAAAAGGCTCTTGAACATTTAGATAGTTAAATTTGGTATTTTCGGTTTTCAATTTTTTTATGGGTTTTGTATTTTTTTTATATTTTTAGAGATATTTTAAAGGTGTGCAATGGGAAAATCTTCCCCATTAGAGTCACCAAAATTGATGGTGAAATATTTTGTTTTTATGGAAAATTATTGGTTTTCACCAATGGTCACAGTGGCTATGCCCCTTCTTTTTGGGTATGCGGAGGCACCCATTTATTGAATGTAAGCACTAAATAAAACTTTAGGGTGACCGTTAGGTTGGGGATCACATAAGAGTACTCCACTAAACTTGTGGAAAATTTCTTGTACAATATACAAGGGAGGAATTCACTTGGAAAGAGCTAAGAGGAAGGAGGAAAATAGAGAGGGTTAAAATTGTGAGTAGGCACTTGCAAATTCTCACTAATATTAACCATAGTAGGTCCACCTGCAATAAGAAGAAATCAACCATGTAAGAACTAGCAAGAATAATAAATCTTAGACATAAAGTGTTATGGATTCATTAATAAAATACATAAAGTTCCTTCTTATTTTACAAGATTACAATGCTTGCGAAGTTGGAAAGTAGAGAGTATAGAAGAACATAAGAAATGAGATATAATAATGCAACTTATTTCATTTAGTAGTAGTGAAATCCAACAACTATTAATAACAAAAAAATGTTAACCCTTTGGAATGGAGAAGCCATCCCAATTTATAACTTACAAAAATGTCTCTTCCTCTCCCCTTATGTGACTTTTCATCTCACCACCACTTGTGACCTTTCACATTCCCTAGGAATGAAATTAAGTCCTTTTCTTATTTTTGAAAAGGGAATTTTACAATACAAAATTAAGTCACTTAAGTGAATAAGAAAAAGAGTGAAAAATACATTCCCAATGAAGAAATAGAATGTTAGAGAGAGAGAGGGAGGGGGAGAGAGAAGAAGAGAGAGAAGTGAAAATATGGAGACATGGAAGCCTTTGTTGATGAAGAATCGCTTCGACAGATCTTGAGAGAATGCTTAGAGTGAAACTCTTTATCATTGACCTCTTGTTGAATTGAAACATTGTGGTTATAATCTCATTCTTTTGTGAGATGCAGACACACTCCAAACATTGAATAAGTGTTAAAAAAACTATTAAGTGACTTGCACCATGTGAACTTGAGATGATTTCCCGTTCTTGCAAACATGATGATCCTCTTTGAACACAAGGTCAAAGTTAGGATATGAAGATCATCACCTTACTCCTCTTGACTTCAAGATTCACCTTCGTGAAAAAATGTCTCCTTTTTGAATGGAATCAACCTCAAGATGATAAAACACATTCTTTCTCATCTATTGCTCATTGAAAAATGTCTTCTCCTAATATAAGGATTGTTCCCTCATTCAACTTTGGAAGTGCATATTGTAAAATCTTGAATCTTTCTAGTTACCATGATGTTCCAAAAATGTTCCAAACATATCCAGGTTCCCTTTCTTCATCAAGAGAGGCCCAAAATCCTCGTTTCTTGACCAATATTCTGAAACTTACTATTTTTAATAAGACTTATTGTAGAATCCTATTTTTAGTCATCGATTTCTCAATCTGAAACTTTTGAGTTTCCCTGATGTGTAAGGAGCAATGACAAGTATGAGAATGAAATATTTACAATACTTACTATATATAGAATAGAGGATTAAGAATGCTTACTATTTTTATAAGTGGGTCTTCTCAAGTGTCGAATGGAATGAAAGTGGTCTCAAAAGTTTTGTTATTTCATAAGGATGCTTTGCTCTAATTTTTAGAGGATTTCAATTGCCAGAACTCCATAGATCTAAAAATGGGTTTTTATTTCAGGAAACTTTTTCTAGCCATTAAAAATAATGTATAACACTATTGTATGTAAGGTTGGGATCATTTGAAAGGCGTTTTTGAGAAGGATATGATGTTAAAATCTCATGGGGATTGGATAAGGGGTTTGGGAGATATGAACAACTTTCCATTTTTAGCATATGAGGTCTCTGACACTTTTTTACTAGCATAATTATAAAGAGAGTCATCTTTTGGGGGGAAATGAAACTTTACAAATAAAAAATGGTGGAGTGTTTGAACATGAATTTTTTTATCTCACTTGCACACTTTAACTCAAAGCTTGACTCAAATAGGCTTAACCGGGGTTGAATGAGGGTTGAAGTGGAGAGAGGGAGTGAATTTTTGTGTCCCTCATGTCCATTTTGCTGTTGGAAAAATGTGAGGGGACATCACTAGCTGAAAAATGTAGAGGACACTACATGATCCAAAATGTGTCACGGGGTCACGGGAACATGAGAGGGGCGTCATATTTGACTAGACTCGAGCTTGCACTCTAACAAGCACAACACTCGAAGATGATGTTTTGAAGTGAAGAAAACTTGTAAAAAGGAAGGGGCATGTCCATTTTCATATTGGGAAAATCCAAGGGAACACAACATGATCTAAAATTTTCCTGGGGGAGTTCATCATGACAAAGTGGTATATTTTTACATTCTTCTCATCTAACCACTTAAGTCACACATTTTAAGTGATGAAAACATAACATTCATAGGGGGAACAAAATTTTGTGTCCTCGATGTCCCTTTTCACCTTGGGAAAAGTACAAGGGGAAATATCTTGAAAAGTGCACTCAAGCCTTTAAGTGATGTTGATGTCATCATCCCAATGTGAAATTAGAACATGTAGCTTGCCTTTTCTCGCTCCGAGAGTGAAAGTTGGAGTTATGAGGTGAAATATTATATGATTTTGAATCCAAAGAATCTATTGAGTTAATTCCCACAATTTTCACAATTTTATTTAGCTTTCAATTTGAGTTATGACACTATTCACCCTTTTAGCACAAAGGAGCAAAAACAATGACTTGAGTTGTCACATAAGATATTGAAGACTTAGACAAACATTGATGTTTCCATAATGTGGAAGATTTCAAGATCTTTCCAGTACTATATTTTCTCCCAAATCCTCCCGAAACTCAAAAAATCTCCGAAAAAGGTGATTTTCTCCATCGAAGCCTTCATTCCATGCGCTTAAAATTAACCATTTTTTCTTTAATTGTTCCCGACATTAATTACCTTCACAATTTTTTTCTAAACTACCTTGGGTCACTTCAGTTCTCTCTTATTCAACTCCCGGATGGTTTGATTCTCCCTATCTTCTTATGGAGGATGTCCACATGCTACAAAGATGACAAAAAAACCAATTTAGTGCTTTGGAGAGCATTATTCCACTTCCGACCTCATTATTATCATGAAATACACTTAGATCCATACCATTGCACATAAAACACACTTAAAAACCATGTTAGCATGTTCCTCTTATCCGAATGAGGATAACATGACTCAAAGGGGTGCATGAGTGACAAGATGGCTAGAGGAAGGGTTCACAATGATTGGGAAAGAGGTTTTCAAATGGTGGGCTTAGTTGTCATGACCAAAATTTTCAATTTTACATGCTAGACATTTAACATGACAATACGGGTATATAATGTTGAATGGCATGTTTCTAACTTATGAGGTGGAACTATATGGTTTTATACATTTTGACATGTATCTATACGGTTTTGTCTATGTAAGGCAAACTACAAATGATGTCAATACATAATTATCAATTTTGATATGGAGTATCTCATTATAAATTTTACATAGTTATTCTTAATGACACATGGTCTAATATATGTTTGATTTGTTCTGTGATTACCAATAGATGTCCATGCAAGAGAGTTTTACGGTGGTCACCATATAGAGACCCTTCTTAGTTTGTGTGTAGATGATGTTGGATGGGATGTAATAGATATAAACGGTTTACGACATGCAACCAAATTGGGGTAGGTGACCCAAAATATACATTTGATCACTATATTGCATGAGTGGTTGAATCCAAACACTTGTACTTTTGGTTTACGAAAGAGAGACGACTATGACCATAGAGGATGTGTATTATATTTTATAGATACCACTTGTGGGAGAGAGGGTACAATTTCTTCGATAAATGTGCCTTTTGAAATGTTTAGGGCACATTATTTTGGACAGTATAAGTGGTATTGCAAATACCACCATTCATTTGAGTTTGAAATGTAACAACAGGGGTTCTCTGCAATTGCAATGTTGTTGACATCATTTAAAGTAGTAGATGGTGGAAGGGTGTCTATTTCATATTGGATGTAGTAGATATGCTAGTGTATAGAGGATAGTGGAGTGAGATATACTTGAGGTCATAGTATACTACCCAATTTATATAGGGACTTACACATATTCAATTTGGATAACCATAAAGGTGGTGTGGCCAACATTACCATATTACATATGTGGGCTTATGAACACATATTTTATGCTGCCAATTGGAGGTGATAGGGCCAATCAGTCCATGTGGAGATATTTTTGTCATAGTGGGTGATATCGAGAAGGCGAGGCTTGAATACAACTTCTTATCACCCAATATTTAATAGGTTGACTTCTGTGTTATTATATGGGTGCCATTTACAAAGTTCAGAGGATGAATTGAAATTGTGTAAGGTGTGGCATACCATTTGGTAGAGGATCAATTTCCTAGGATAGGAGAGTTGTATTAGTGGGAGTGTGTGATGCACTAGTTTGGATTAGTTCTAGATTTTCCTCTAGTACCATATGTGGGAAGGTATACACATGCAACTTTGAGAGATGGAAGTTGGCCAAGATTAACACAAATATGGTTATTTCCCTCGCCAAAGGATGAGGTAGACCAAAGTGGTTGTAGTAGGCTATATCGATGATGTAAGATGCACGATAATATATACCGATGGTGGAAAAAGTACCGATGGGTACTATTGTATCTTGTGATCATATACAATCCGAGGAAGGTGGAGCACCATTAGGAGGAGGTGATAAAGTAGGTATGCACCCACTAAAAGGAGGAGGATATGGATTATGGATTCCCAAGGAATTTGAGGAGATGATGTAGGTGAGAGAGATTCCACCGTAGATGATTTCATAGCCATAACCATTGCTCAACGTAAGTATCTTGTAATATTGCATATAATAATTTTGTAACGAATTGATGTGAAAATTTCAAATTTATTGAGTGAGTAGTGATTAATGGGTACATGTTTGGTTTCTTGTATGTAGGTGATGTATATTAGATAATGATAATTGATGCATCCATATGGACATTAATGAGGAAGATCCCCAACAATGTGGTGGTTGACAAGATGTTAGATCATGTTGATGATATAGTGGGAGAGCATGCATATTTGTTTGATCCATTAGTCATGAAGAAGCCACTTGTATTGTGTTATTGAATGAGAGGGATGAAATTTTAGCCGAGATAACATGGAGGCCCCAACCTCCACCTAGGATAGAGCTTATACATGATTTATTGAAGAGATTGATTAGTGTGCAATCACAATATATAGAGGCCAAGGAATAAATAGATACCCTATAAGAGATAATATGGCAATATAGATCACCGTCACACTTGTATGGTTATGGAGATGCAAGGAGGCCTCGAGTTCTTGAGCTCTCGTCAAGGTGCTTGAGAGAGGATGATGATAGTGGCCATGTATAAATATTTTTGAAAGGGGCATGAACCTCATTGTATTTTCATTTTTTTGAAATGACGATATATATGTATGTATGTACATATTTTTGTATTGAGTTCATATGGTGGCATTGTGTGACAAGAATCTTGACTAGTTATTAGTTTTACTTTATCACATACATTATCCGATGTAGTTGAGTAATATAGATTTTGATGTGAAACACGTGTTGACTTATGGTTGCTTTGAATACAAATGATTGTTTAAATTTTGTGAAACTAACTAGGATGAGAAGAAATGGCAATGCACATTGATGTTTGTATGACCAATAAAGGTAGAGAGAAGAGACCTGTGATGAAAGCACGTGGGAGGAAAATGAATAGGGGAGGAAACCTGTTCTTAAGAAAGAAGGAAGGGTAATCCTCATGTGCATCTAAAAATAAAAAGATACAACATGTGTAGTGGATGGGATTATTAAGATTGTTGAATGAAAAGTTTGAGAAATTATAGTAGTTTAGCCGAATAAGGGATGGAGGGTCACTCTAGATCACAATAATGCATAGTTTGGGGTTTCATGTGAGATAATATTTGGTTGAATAGGTAGTGGTTATGTCATGACCATTAAAGATATGTGATTTACTTGAGTATCTTTCATGACAAAGCATTGTTCCTTTGTAACCCATTTAAATTTAGCTTTTTGTATAGGTTGAGTAATAACAACTTCCTTTGGAGGGGTAGATTTTTAAAGAGGTTGCAAAACTAGATTTCTCGTAGAAGGACCTTCATCCAAGATTAAAGCCTTTATAGAACAATGTTGTGGAGGAGGGGAGAGAGATATAATTACATTCCTTGTATCAAAAGAGATAATTCCTTTGTATTCAAGCCACTTGAGTTTCTAATCTAGTGCATAACAATCATTATTATTGTGCCCATTAATACAATGGAATTACAAAAAGGTCGACCTTTCTCATATTACAATCGATGGGTGTTTACACCCTAGTTATATTTTAGAATGTTATTGTATAACAATTAAGAAAGACGTAAGGGTTAACAAGACATATAATATTCTAAAAGAATTAACTTCCAACATCAATTATACATTATTAGAACATTGCATTCAAACTTGAAATAAGAAAAATGATAGACAAATAACTCAAATACATAGGAAAAAGGATAAAATTAGTTGTTTAGGATGATTCGGGGGATGATGTGGATGTGTAGAGTAGTGGAACAAGAATATATATAGCTATGGATTCTACACTAAAGATTTTGGAACTAGAAACTAAACAAGTGCAAGAGCATGTTAGGAATTAGTCCTAAAATGGGTATATTGTGTGTGTGAATAATAATAATAATAATAGTATTAAGTTGTTGATAAATAACTTAATATTATCATATGTGAATAACACTCACATAGGATTTAAGTGAGTGATTTTAGGGAAGGATGAGTGAATGTAGGGTGAGATAGTTTAAGGATGGTTAGTGGTTAGGAGAGAATCTAGGTGGTTAAAACAACTACCCTAGATTAGTGTTAGGAGTTTGTATTACTAGTTCTATACATATGTAACCATTGATTAATATGTAGAATGAATTATTTTTGAGCTCATGCTCTTTTTGAATATGGGGTAGCCCCACATTTGGTATTAGAGCAGGGTTTGTATGAGACCATATGAAGTGGGCGAGAGAGAGGACCTCGTGCAAACCCATGATCCATTGTCTATGTGCCATCCATTTTTTGTAAAGTCAAGCGGTGCAAACAAAGGACTAGCAGATACCACGGACCTCGCGCGAAATCTGGAGTTTGTAGCGTCCACCCTTCTTGCATATTTTTTAACAGTAATAGCGGATACCATGGACCTCGCAGCGAACCCGCTGACATCCATCATCCAACTGCGTTGTCTTTCTCTCCCATTTTGTTCGCTCTCTTCACAATTTTTTCATCCATCTTATTCACAGTTATCATAAAAAAATAAAAATTAAAAAATATAAATCTGGAGCATATATTTCAGTTGTCAGAAAAATTATTTTGCAGGCAAATTTTTTTTTAACTTTGTTGGTTTTTGTGCCCATGCAACAAGCTGTACATTCAAAGATTGGATTTGAAGGATCTATTTTACACTTTTCTACAGCAGATTGAAAGTTTTGAAAGATTTACATATATTAAGAAAGGCTCTTTAAATTGAAAATTGAAAGAGTTTTACATGATCTGCGGAGAATTTTTTTAGAGTGTTTCAGGATCACCCAGCTCAGGTTTTACAGGAAACTCTACAACATTGGCGATCTTCAGCGTATTGGGTGAACACTATTTGGATTGAGCTCCCCGAGATCGATCTACTCCATACCATTGAAGAAATTAACTCATGACCAGGATCCACGAGTTGCATGTTTGGCATTCTCCACAACAAGATAATCCCTGATTTGGCTGTATATTAGAACGCGGCCTGATTTAGAAGACAGACCTCTAGATCTAGCATGGCATTGATCCTCAGATATGTAGGTTGCATGCATCTCGGTCTGTTCTCTTCTTGACAATGCATCCAATAGACCCTGCTCAGACGACTCTTTCCACATAGGCGACCAAACCCATTGCTGATCCACTATCTCGAGCTCACGTTTGAGTGTTACCTCGAGGAATTGTAGCTCCCTCTCTCTCGGTATTCAAGGATTCATTGATGCTGCTTGCGAACATACGTGACAGTTAGGGTAATCGCTTTACGCAATGTATGTATTGGATCTCCTGAGCAAAATGATGTTTTCCAGCATGCAGATGTGCTCTATTTTTGTCGGAATTTGTTGCTTTTGTATGCAGGCTTGGTGATGAAAAGCCTCATCTCATTTTACATGAATGGGCTCAACCCTCGGCTTAACAATGGCGATCTAGAATCTGCCACTCGGTCGGATTCAACTCTGTTCAAACATCAACATTGTTGGAGTAGAATTCATTCTCAACTCAGCCCTTGAAGACCGAAATCCTCACAGCACTACAGATCCGTTGTTCAGATCTTAGACTCGACTCCCTTCAACAAATCCCTGTCCACGACTTGGTCTTGCTTCAATGGCGGCGACAACATATTCTATCTTTCCACACAATGAAATGCGGTCCTCAAGCCCTAAAACCACCTCGAGCTCTTCACACAACTTGGGTGGGTGCATTTTTTATGTCAGGTTTGAGTTTTTTAAAACGTTAAAACTAAAAGTAGTGAGTGCATTGTTTCTATGAGATACATAGACCTTTGAAGGCACTATGGTAAAATGGTGGTCAAGGGGTTGACCCTTCCAACATCACAAAACCTACAACTTTTTTGCCACGACATTATTTGGGGGAGGATATATATATATATATATATATATATATATATATATATATATATATATATATATAAATAAATAAATAAATAAAGGGAACATTTTTTTTTTTTCAAAAAAGGGGGAATGAGAGGATATTTTTGAAAAAATGAGATTGTTTTTTGTAGCATGGATGTATTATCGGTTAGAACTCACATCCAATGTATTGTACATTGAAGAGGTGATTATAAAGCCGGCGGATCTCAAATGTCAACAACAATTCATGTGACTAGGCCATCCAACATCGGAGCTCCAGATCATAATGTTTCTTCCACATGTTAGCACTAAGTGAGGAATGTTAGGAATTAGTCCTAACATGGGTGTATTGTGTGTGTGGAAAATAATAATAATAATGTAAGATAATATTAAGTTGTTGATAAATAACTTAATATTATCATTATATGTGAATAACACTCATGTAGGATTTAAGTGAGTAATTTAGGGAAGGTTGAGTGAATGTAGGGTGAGATAGTTTAGGGATGGTTAGTGGTTAGGAGAGAATCTAGGTGGTTAGAACAACCATCCTAGATTAGTGTTAGGAGTTTGTACTACTAGTTATATATATATAGATATGTGACCTCAATGTTGATTAATATGTTGAATGCATTATTTTTGAGCACATGCTCTTCTCCGAATATCGGGTAGCCCCCACAGACCATATGGATTTTATATGATTTAGGTGAGAGATGTAATATAGGACAAGAGTTGTACGGTTTGGGCATGTGAAACAATTTGGATCTATAACTTCTTGTGTGCTTTAATTTCATGAAAATGGATCTCGTTATGTGTTTCTCTTGCTTACACAACTTTGGGATGACTCGTGATTATCTACAATAAAGTGGAAACCCTATCAATATATAAAACACTTCATTGTTAGTAAACAAAAGGAGGAAAATACTTGTGTGCGTTTGAGGTTGGACCACCCTTGGTAGTTAGACTACCAAATTTTGAAACAATCCAAGTGTTGAACTACATATTCTTGTTACAAAAACAAGCCTCGTGTAGTTATCCTAAGTTCTTGTGCTAGTGTGTACAAATAACCAACCCCCTAGGGTTGCCGTCATGTATCTCGACACTAATTTCGTGGGATAACTACATAGTATAGAATGTAACCAACACAATAATAGTGATATGTGGTGTGCCTCACCATGTTTCCTAATCCTTTGTTGATTGAAGCCCTTGTGCAATGCTTGGGATGACTTCACTCTTGTTAAAATGTGGCTTTATGATATTTGCATGCTTGTAGATGGGTTAAGCTAGACACTTTGACTTGGTTGAGTGATTCAGACTTGAAGTAGGGACTACCTTAGTTGATGTGCAACTAATTTGAGCATATTTATGAACTCTTTGAGTGCTTTTGGAAAGATGTTTATAATATGAGCTTGAAAGAATGCCAAGTGAGTATAAAGGCGATAATGGTTTACGTAAATAGTCTTCCATATGTGAGATATTCTAATAAGGTTGACCTTAGGAAGATGAAATGACCCAAATAATGATTTGAAATTGAAAATAGAGTCGGTGTTTGAGAATGGGTGGGAGTGTATGGCTGGGCAAGACCGGACCCCAAATCTTGACCCTTCCGTAAGATTTTGGACAGGAGAGAAAAATATCAAATTAAAAGTTGTGTTGTGAATATTAGATGTTTTATGTTTCTTTCTTGAAATAATAATTCGAAAATTGAAGACAAGGCATAGTGTCAAGATAAGAAATTTATAGAATGAATAGAGAGATGAGGAGATTATATTCTAAATATGATCATTTGTCTTAGTAAGGATATAAGTTCAAGCCCGACATCGCATAAGGATAAGTTACAAAATTTTAGCATCTATAATAGGGAGGATGATATGCGGTAGGAGTATCTAAATCAATCATTTATCATTTAGAATAAGTAAAATATCATGCATAAAATCGGTGGCCTTGTCAACACATAGTGGTTTACATTTGGGGAGTGGTATAGGCTTCAAAATATCCATAGGTTTAGGTGTAGCATGATATGAAGTCTTACCGTTATGCAACACATTAACCTTATCCAAAGGAGAAGGATGATCATGTTGAGTGTGGATGCAATAGGACTAACATCATGGGAATGTGTGAAAGTACACATGGGAAAATATCACTCTTTAGGTTGATAACACATAAACAAAGATCAGTGAATGAATCACATGTGTCGCGAATCAACTTTTTCTTAAGTGGGAAGATGAGGCTTCGAAAAAAGATGTGTTGCATTTCTAAATCCATAGGCTTGTATATTAATTTTTTTATACCAGCTTTGAAACGTAGGATATAATTAACAATAGGATTGGTTTTGCTTTGATGTAAAGAGGGTAACCTCTCATATGTAACTTTAGGCCCCTTGTTATCAATAAAGAGAATGAGAAAAGCTTCCTCAAGTTATAAGAATGTGATTAGGGATCCACTAGGAAGATGAGTAAAGACATTACCAATGAGACTTTGTGGAAAGGATTTTAATTGTAATTATAGACACTCAAATTTGGTAATTTACCCTTTGATACTATTAGTCGTGACATTGTTCCTTTTATAAGATAAATATATGAATTCTATCCTTGCTCAAAAAAGCTTATTGTCTCTCTTCCAACTTCCTTATTTCTACACACTGATGTGTCATCACATTTTGAATATAAATGCATAAAATAAGTATTTCACTTGTGCTTATCATGATACATATTTCAGATTGCATGCGCCGTCTCCTTGTCCCAAATCATATGATATGATCGGGATCTAGAATCCATTCCTATTTGAACTATACGGTCCTAAACCAATGCATCATCCAAATTTACTTCAATTTGATTATCTTTTTTGGATCATTTCATCCTTCTAAATCGACATTGTCATAACAAATTACCTTTAAAACCCTACATAAACAAGTTAATATCACTTTGTTTACTTACGACACTCTTCGATATCTCATTACAAATAATGACAAGAAAGGAACTCAAGGATACCTAAATCTCACTAGATATTTTGTACATCCATTAAGCTAGTCACTACTACAATTTTGACAAACTCAACTAGGTCAAGGAGTTTAGTTTCCCTCATTTCCAAGCATCCAAAGGTCTCAATTCAATGTCTTAGTAAGATCAAAATCACCCCAATCATTATCAAAGTGGTTCAAGTTTCCAAAATAGCCACATCCGTATAGATATTATATGTTAGGTGGAGAACTATGTGTGGTTTGAGGTCTTGTCGAAGTAATGCTGATGTAGGTAGTGCACATATTGCACTTTAACCCAAAACACTAATATTTTTGTGGGGTTTTCCACCTATAGTTAGGGTTTGAGTTCAATTTAAAGTATTCAAATGTTTTTGTAATTGTGTGACACTTAGGGATTGAAAAAGAATACATTTACATCAAAATGAAGGGCACAAGAAGTTATAGAGCCACACTTTGAGCAGGTTCAAAATTGTACAATATGGTCAAGACTGAACATACATTCTCGATTTAAATGTATCATTAAGTAACAGGTCATTTTCTAGCTAAGCATCTACATGTTCATTACTCCCATATTCTATATTCTATGCACCCAGATCTCTCATTTCACTTTGTACAACTAAGTGCATCTATCCTCTTGTGTTTTTGAGTTTATAACATATCATTATCACTAGTTGCAAATATTAATGTGTTATTCTGATATTGCATAATTAATTTTGGAAGTTAATTAATCAAACTAACCCTCAATAAAAGACCTTAAATCCTCTTTTAGTGCATTAATATCATTCTTAATATAATTAGGGTGTAAACATTTGGTGAACCCAATTTTATTTGAACCCTTCACCTAATGTGGGGTCTTATTTAGATCCTTTGATTTCCCTTCGATTCCAAAACCCTAGGGTTATCCTAGTGTGTGTATGATATTGATTTTGTATTTATTATTATTTGTTTGGCCATGGATTTATTTAATTCCTTGCAAAAATGTAATGGTTTTCATCCCTCTAATCAGGTCCACACCACTTATGGGATTGTAAAACATGTTTCTCCTTCTTCATATTTCGATATGGATGATATCGCTTATAATTATTATCAATCCACCAATCCCCTTACAGTTCCCAAAATCCTACCCCACTTTGACCCATCCTCAACGACTTGACTTAGTCACCTACCTCTTATTATTCATGACTATGCCTCAAAACTAAAGTAGAAATCTCTCTTTCAAAACCTTGCAGTAATGATCTAGTTAACGAGATTCCCTCTCCCACTCCTTCCGACCACTACGATGATGATGACTATGATATTAACACTTATGATTTCAGCGATGGGATATTGATTTATGCAAACAAACTCCTCTTCCATAAGTGAATGCTCCTACTCATACAATAAAAGATATAGAATCTAGTGATGATGAGAGTATTTCTAGTTTAGATGATGATGATGTTCCTTCAATCTACACTTTAATTGATGATGTCTATTACTATTCGATAGTTATATAGATTCAACTAGTAGTGAATGAAAAAGTAATAAAATTAATTGTGATAACTCTCTATCTCTTGCACATACTATGAATGACTCTACTTGTGTCTCTACTCTTCCTCTTGAATGCAAAATTAGTGACATTAATTATGATTATTCTATCCCTCTTGCACATGCTATGAATGATTCTACTTATGTCTCTACTCCTCTCCATAAAAACAAAAATAATGATTCTATTGTTATTTCTTCTTTATCACTTGTAGATGATAATGTGAATAATAATAACATCATTTCTATTTTTCCTAGAAAGTTTGAACATGTGGATTCTCCTCTTATTGCATGTGATGCAAATACTACCATTTATTCTTTTGGTGTAGATAATTTTTCTATAAACAATGGTTTTATTCCTCTAAATCCCTAATGTGAGACCAAAACGACATAATCTCATGTTATGCCCATGTGACTTCACATGACACATCATCCCATATTGTTTTTAAGTGAAATAATGTTCATATGGCTATTATAAATGGTAAATTACAAATCTTGAATGAGCCTTTAGATATTTATGACATACATCCTCAAGAGGTTCTTTCTCTTATGCATGCGATATGTGATTTACAACGTAAAATGCATACCTTAACTTTAGAGAGTAAAATGTACTATACTAACATTGATTCTAATACTATTTATGGAAATCCAATTCGGCATAAGCATTTCAAACCCATTTTCCTAGGAACTATGTTATGCCCTCATTCTAATTATTTGATGACACTTCAAATCCTTACCTTTATCTTAAGCATTATCAAACACTCATTGTTTCACATAATAATGAGAGGTCGCTTCTAAAATATTTTCCTAAGAGCCTCATAGGTGATGTGATGTATTGGTTTACCCATCTTCCTAGTGGATATTTGAGTACCTTCCTCGATCTTTAAGAAGATTTTACTTCACACTTTACCCGTCATAGAGTCCCTAAGTTTACATATGAGTGGTTACCTTCCTTCATCAAGGAGATATTGAGCCCGCATATAATTACATGTTATGGTTTATATAAAACATGCACCTATTATTGTGTTAGCCTATTGCTTTATAGAAATGCAATACATATTTTTTCGTGGTCTCATACTTCCTGTGAAAAATAATTAATTTACAATACATGTGTTTCCTTCATGGAGATTTGTCTTTGTGTTATAGATTTATAACGAGACCTCGATCTCCCACATCAACCCGCACATTTACATAATGACATTTCAATTACATCTACCATACCGAATATGATGTGCAACCAAATTAATCACCTAATGAATGTCAAGTTAAGGTCCTACATTGTGGTAACACTTTTATCATCCTTAATCCAAATCTCTACATGCTCCTCCTATTTATAAGGCAAATTCATTGCGGTTTAACAAATCTATTGATCAACCAAATGATATTATAGTCATTTTAATGGATAAGTGGTTAATTATATTACTTTCAAATGATCATAACTCTCCTCATATGTGTAAACATGAATTTTTTTGACCTTTTAATAACTTCCATCATATTAATGGATATCATGACAATGATTGTTATCCATTGGATTAGAAAATTAAGTTATTTGAATAAAAAGGAATCATCACTTTTGATACATGATATTTAGATAAATATTATTCTCCTCCTCTAGAATATCACCCTGCAAAAGTGTAATAATTATTCCACTAGTGTGTCATATTCACAATCTTCTATAAATGAGATCGATCGAGATGGAGTTATTTCTACACAACAACCTCTTGTGGTTAAATACAAATGTATTTCCAAATATCATTTGTTTATACCACAAGTTCCACATGTCAATCACATACCCTCTTTGGTGCCATATGTGGTAGGTCTTATACAACCAAATAATTCTTCACACATAATTCACCCTAGTGCATTTTCAGAATTTCGAGTGACTATTTGTGTCTTATTTGCTTAGTAAATTACCCAATTTTCTTGTCATCTACACTGTTCTTGTTGTTACCCTTCACAAAGTACCTCACAACATATGATAATCACCCTTCCTTATTTCTTAAGAATAGGTTTCTTTGTCATTTATGTTCTTAATAACCTATGTGGGGGTCATGCAAATAATAAATATCACGATCGTACTTCATATTTTTTTATCTACATTAGATTTGTGTCTATATACACATCAATGAATTATCCACAAACAATATCAAAATTACATTAATCACATTATATCTTGCATAATATATTTATTCTAATTATTCCATCTCATCTAAATACATGGTACTATTCATCATAACATCGCATACAATAATCTAAAAATGAATACATCTCATAACCATGATATCACCATACATCTCATCCTCTTCTAGTGGCTACCATTCTCCTAAGATTTATCATAGGTATTTTAGTGAACACATTATCTCCAATGGCTCTCAATTTATAGTCCTAATGTCATAGTTATTTTCTATCACACATTGGTTCTTATGGATCTAGTCCACCGGTTATGCTCTCAAGACTTCTATGATACATATTATCACTTCTTCAACACTCACACATGAGCATAATTATTTGGCATAGTTGAGACCCGAGCCTCCTTTTTCTTCGAGGATCTGATTTTCCTTCTCATGACGATTTCATTGGGTAGCTCTTGTGCTTCCCCTCTCCTATACATAGATAAATTCAAAATGCAAAATTTAAATATTTACAAAAATATAAAACCAAGACCTCTACCGATAGCTTGATTTGTTAACACATTACATTACATATGTTGTTTGTCACTATGATTTGATAGATAACATATCTTTTCTATATACTCCTTACACACATGTATTCACAAGGTATATTGAGCTTGATGTAGGACACACATAAAGTGTTACACAATGATAGGTGTTGACCTATCCCTCCCATATACTAAAATCATCTCGATGAAATCTCCTATACATTATATAAATGTGTTATTATTTCATTATAGTTCCCTTTTACTTTCTCATTACATTGAATACATATATTATGTACATGCTATATTTTGAGTTATCACCACTAACACATGCGTCTTTTGTAACACCGACATACCTTATTTTATATGCTTTTTTATTACTTGATATGATATTTTAACCATTTTTGACATCATTACGTACACTTACTTGTTTGTGTTACTACTTGTCTACTTCATTGTATGTGGCATGAGTTATTTGGACTTGTCTTGTGATAATGTGGGTGTCCTATGTTTGTGATTCTATGCCTTTCTTGCATGACATTACTTCTCTTGTATGTGACCTAAGTGCTTTGATTATATTGAGATACCATGGGTGTCCCATATATGTGGTTTTATATCTTGATGTGAATATTTTTGCATTCTATTGCTTCGTTTTCTCACTTGACTACTTTTGTTATGTAACTATGTTTGTTCTATTATAGATGAGTTATTTCTACTCCTCGCTACTGTTGCTATTATTTCTATTGTTATTATTTTTGCATGTTTATTTGAATGTCATGGTATCTACCATGTGCATCCCCTTTGCAAGAATGTGATCCTATTGGTAGAGACCACTATAGCATTATATGTGATCCAACACATATTATCAAACAAACATACACATATTTTCTTTTGATTTGCATGCTTAAATGCTTTATCACGTGTGCCTAAAAACATGGGGTATTAATTGGGGTATATTCTACACATATAGACAAATTTATGAGAATAGGTAAAGGTTTTCATAGGGCACATGTCTTCATAAATATCATCGACACAAACTAGGAAAACATTACAAAAGTTCAAAAATGTTCATAATATTTAGGACCTTATAGATGTTCTTGACCCTCCCACATATTTATACCATGGGGAAATCACACTAGATTTTTCTATAGTTTTGGATTTATACTTACAAATACATATTTTTTAAAATAATTTCAGACTTAGTTGACAAAGTTCAAAGTAGTTTATATGAGGCGTGACTATTTCACTCTTTCTCTAATTCATTACTCAATTTTAGTTATAGATACAAGGGTTTGGGGGTATGTGTCTCCTTCTCCATCATCATCTTGATATATTACACACTCCTAATCAGCCATGTGGCACATGGAGAGAGAATGGGGCACCCATTCTCTTTTATACTTTATATCTATATAAAAAGCTGGGCCTAGATCCATTTTTTGTGGTATGTTCCATGGGGTTATGGAAGGTATTAAAGTGGTCAATTTCTTCGCAAGTAGTCCTTTCTATCCTATTACACATTCAAAGGGGAAGATACCGAGGTTACTAAAAACTTTGATACATGGTCTTATTACTTCATAGGGTGATTTGGTACCTCTCTCTTCTTCTGTATCTATATTGTATTTGGTGTTGAGTTACATGTACCCAATACTCTAGTTTCTCCTTCGACACAATTGGGGATTGATCACCCCCAATCCCTCAACAAGTTCAATAATATAATCCAAATTTCCAAGTCTGATGCATAAAGAATAGGATATACCCCCTTTATAAAACAAACATGTGTATTCATTCTATGTTTTGCGTCTCTTTATTTCACTTTGTGAAAATTCAAATTCTAAATTTTAATTTGATTTATAGTAGTTTAGTTTATACTACAAACATTGAATACACTTTGTGTTACAAGTTTCACAATGGAGGATGCCAACATCAACACATCTAGACCAAAAAAACTTTGAAAAAAGACAAAGTGTGTCTACATCAGGTATCTTTTCCTTTGAGCATGTAGTTTTCATTTAATACTTAAAGGGGGGAGGGATGTAGACACTCAAATATGACAATTTACCCTTTAAAACTGTTAATTGTGGTAATGCTCCTTTGATAAGAAAAATATCCACATTTTATCCCCGCTCAATAGATTTTGCTATCTCTCTGCTAACTTACTTATTTCTACACATTGATGTGTTGTCACATTGTGAATATAAATTCATAAAATTAGTATTTCTTTTGCTTATCATGATACATATTTTAGACTACATGAATTTTCGCCATGTTCAAAATTGTACGCGTTTGGTTAGGATGTGGAATTCATTCCTAGCTGAAACGCATACGGTCTCACATAAAACATCCTCCAACTTTAATTTCAATTTGATTATTTTTGTTGGATCATTTCATCCTCTTGGGTTGGCCTTGTCATAACAAATTACCTTTAGAACCCTATATAAGCAAGTTAATATCACTTCATTTACTTACATGACACTCTTATGACCCCTCATTATAAATACTAACACTAAAGTCACTCAAATCTCCCTAAATCTTGCCAAATTTTATGTATATCCATTAGGGAAGTCACTACTATATCTCTAAAACACTCAACCAAGTCAAGGAGTTCATTTTCCCTCATTTCCAAGCATCAAAATATCTCAATTCAATGTCTTAGAAAGATAAAAATCACCCTCAAGCTTTGTTAAAGTGGTTTAAGTTTCCAAATTTGTTGTATCCATATATACATCACATGCTTGGTGGAGAACTACATGTGGTTTGAGGCATCTTTACAACAGTGCTGATGTTGGTAGTGCATGGATTCCACTTCAACCCAAACACTAATCTTTTTATAGGATATTCCACCTATGGCTAGGGTTTGAATTAGATTTAGATGACTCAAATGGTTTTGCAACAGTGTGACACTTAGCGTTTAAAAAAATATACATTTCCAAACAAGTGAAGGGAAAAATAAGTCACAGAGCCACTTTGTATAGGTTAAAACCATACAATAGGGTCAAGACCATACATACATTCTGGAATAACTCGTAGGGTTCTTTATTAGGGAATTTTAGCTACAATATCAATAATGAACCATCAACAAGTTCATTACTCTTAGATTCTCCAAAGATGTGCACTCGATCTATCATGTTTCACTGTATAGCTAAGTGCATCTATCCACTCGTGTTTTTGAGCTTATAACACATCATCATCACTAGTTGAAATATTAATGTGTTATTTTGATATTTCATTATTAATGTTGGAAGTTAATTTAACATAATAACACCTTGTAACAAACATTACATCCTCTTTTAGTGCATTCATAGCATTATTAATATAATTAGGGTGTAACTAGTAGTCCATCATTGTTATACGAAGCCATCAGAGACCTATAATACTTAAGATATAAATAAAGATATGAACACCCATCAAACAAGATGAACTTAGGCATGATAAAATTACGAGGAAGGTTGATTGGAATATTAAACAACATATAGAGTTAACATGTATAATGTTACCGTAGTGTCCCATTTTAATATACCCAATTGGTTAGGGTGAAGAAATGTTCATGAAATGGTGTTTTTCATTAGATACCCCGGTTTGGCGTTTTGACGAGGAACTACATCTACAAGTCATTTTTATTTAGGCTTCAAATATCACCCTTGAGCTTTTATTTAATTTTGATAGGATGATAATATTACTATTATTATTGTTATTTTCATTACATGCATTTATAACATTTAAATAATAAATTATTTTAAAAAGAGGGTATTATTTTAAAATAACAAAATAAAATAAAAATAAAAAGAAAGAGAAGAAATGCAAGTGGAAGGTGGTGTGTGAAAATTTATGGAAGTGGTTGGAGATTGATTGAAAAATTATATGATTGGTTTTAATGCCAAACCTCTCCCATCATGCATCCTCCTAGTTTGTACCTTTGGTGGAACACATGTTTGGTTTGTGTTCTTCTTTTTACATTTTGGATAGGTGTCTTGAAATTTGTCATGCCAACCTCCTATCTTCATCCATTAATCTCAATCTCAACCTCACCGAATTATAGAAAGGGTCGGTTGAAGGAAATGTTGTGCATTTGGTTCCCTTGCCATGTCCTCCATTCCTAGCACAATAGGATAGAAAGAAAATAAAATAAAATGCCCCAGAGATATGCATAAGAATGGGAGCTTGATTAGCAAGATAGTGTTAAATCAAGAGATTTACATGATAAAAATGATATATTCACCATATACATGACTAAATTACAAAGCACCTAAAGAAATGTGGTCTTATTGAATACAATTATTGCAAAATATGCACAAAATTGGGTCTGTTAAAGGCATTATAAATTGATAGGTGTAAATCAAAACTCAGAACCTTTGACAGCATCCTCCTAAGATGTGCCAAAATAGGAGATTTGAAAATAGGGTATGGGCATCCATCATCACATAAAGGATAGAATAATTTTACCAATTGTAGTTTTGTAGCTGCAATTTTGTTGGGCGCGCAGCTGGTTGTGGAGGTTTGTTGCTTGGTGATTTTTGACCATGTAAGCTTCATTTTGTTCTATTTTCTTGCATTGTGCGGTTCAACAAATGTGGATAGTTTTTTTCCCCTTAATATTAATATTTTGTGAATAGGATGACCTGACCATGCTGATTAATTTGAGCATGCCCTAAAATTTATCATCAATGTGAATGTGAAACGTGTGGTGGCTACGTGGATTTATTTTCTTCATTTAACATCGGGTAGTGTTGGATATCTTGAAGGAACTCTAAAGCTGCCCACCAATTGGAAATAAAACCCGTGAGATTATGTCGATATGTTTTTGGGTGTTTGAATATCACATAAGAATGTGTAAAAGGTCGAGGAATGCTTGGATAAATCTTGTGAATTGTTTCAAAAATGCCTTCAAGAAATATGATCTCATCGAATGCAATGATTACAGAATATGCACAAAATAGGTATGGATCACACTTCACCATTTCTTGATTTTGATTTTAAATATGTTAAATAATAGAAAATGCAATTGGAATGAGCGATAAAACTTCTACCCACCCAAAAAAATTTCAAATCGTAGAAAATTTGACCTTGAAAAGTGTGCATGGAGTGCCAAATCAAGTTGTACCGCAAAATGAAATCTCTAAATGATTCCTGTTGACCCAGGACACCATGAAGGCCCTTAAATAAAATAAAAAAATCAATTTGATGCCTTTACGAGATGAGTTTCAATTCCCTTTTATCATTTCAGTCACTTGTGGTAACAATTTTTATTTATAAGAAAACGTGATCCGTTTTGGCTTACGGTTGCCACTTCAATTGGTCAAAAATTAAAACCATCACACTTATCTTTAGACCTCTAATATGAGAATTGAAATCAAATGTCAGTTCCATGAAAACACTTTCATAAGTTAGTTTTGTAAGTTGGTTTTGGATCCACTAGTCATTGTGTAACAAGCATTTTTGATGCGTTTACGATAATCAACTCTGAAGTTACCTTTGTAACTTGAGCCTTGTTCATTCTAAAAAACTTCCACCCAATTTAAAGAGTTATTTGTATGTAGGGGAGTAAGTAAGAATCAAAAAAATTTATGCTCAAACTTAAAATGAGTGTTTTCAGGATCCATATTATAAGAGCTTTAGCCATTTTGGTCAATTTTTGCAAACTTGTAACTCTGGCTAGAAAATTCTTCTGAGGCTCCCATTTGGCTAGTAACATCTCGTGAAACATTGTAATATTATCCTAGTACTTTTTAGAGTATGGTTTGATCAATTAATTTGTATGAATGGATTTCAAAAATTTTAATGTTTTCTCTTTCCTCCATCTTTTCTCTCTAGAAATATCCATGAAATTTTGGTTGGTCTTGAAAATGTAAATGGATTGAAAATGTAGATGGATACAAATTGAAAATGGATACAAAACGTAAATGGTTATGATATTGTGGATGTTGGCCATTTTGTCTATGGTTTTTTTATTGATATCAAATGTCATTGATGGAAAATGGAGTTTAGGTGTCATAATAGTCTCCATGAGGAGTTAATCAAGGTCAAACATGAACGATGATTGGTGGTGTCCAATCATGTTGTCTTGTGATGTTGTCTTGGATTATGGTCTAGTATGCATGGTCATAGTATGAATCACTCCAAAGGTTGTATGAGGCCATCATGAAGTTTATAATGGTCAAAGTGATGTGTAAGAGGTGTTAATGAGTTTGTAAGAGGTCATCATGGTCAGTTCATGAAGAGTCATGGTTGAGTTAGGTCATTCTAGGTCTATTCCTAGACCTAGTGCATGGGGTTTGACATGGTGGCATGAGATATGGAGTTAGGAAGTCATGTACATGCATGGGAAATGTGTTATGATGTTTCAAAACATGTGTGAAAGGAATATTAGGTCAGTATTCATAGGTTTAGTGCATATACAAGGTCCTTGTGGAGCAAGAAAATGAAGACTAGCTAGGAAAGAACAAGTAAGTATTGGTGGTGAGAGAGTTTCAGAAGTTTTTAGACTAAAATAGAACTTGGGACAGTTGGAGGATGTTCTTATGGTGCTTTAGGTATATTTTCAGGTCAAGGTTGTGAATATTTTGCATGTTATGATGTTTTTGGTAAAACCGAGTTCTTAAAAGTGTAAAATTCAGCTTGATGATGATTTTTAGATACTCACCCACTCATGAAAAATATGCATAGGGTCTTGGGCCTTTAAATGATGTTAGTACATGGAGGTAAGAATCTAAAGAAAGAATAATGAGGAAAATGAATGTTAGACATTTATGAATGAATGTTAAGAAGGTAAGTTGGTTTGAAATCCTAGTTAAACCCTCATAGCAAAGCGATATGGAAGAAATGAGTTGTGTGGGAAATATTATTTGGGAAATAAAATGTGATGACTCTGGGTTATATAAGACTCTTTAGGTCTCCCGATGGTGGTGGTTTCATGTTCCAGTTGTTTTAGGAAGGTAGAGAAAAACTCTAGTTTTATGGAGATTTGTAGTTTCAAGGTTAAAATGTAAGTGTCATGATGAAAAGTGAATTGTTCCAGATTCCTTGGGAGATGATATAATTAGCTGATTTTTTTATGAAGGTACAATGGAATTTTTTTGAGTTACACGTCCTCCAAGTCACCCTACCGCTTTTGGCCTATAAGGGCTAAAATCTAATCTTGAGGTTTGAGGTGAGTTTGATGAATTTGCATGTTGGAGAAGAGTTCTATGGACTTAGATAAATTAGTATAGTCCCTCATGATGTGTTTGAATGCCTTGTTTTATTTGGAAATGAGTTTTCATGATGAAGACCTAATGGCCTAAAAATGCCATATTAGGCCTATCTAGAAGGTGACTGAAAAGGTTTGCTATAGTGGATTTATCCATATGACTTATGGTTATTATTGCCTAAGGAGGTTTCTCATGATTCCCTTGAAGTGTTCCATGCTATTTTTTTCCTGGAGGTGATGATGGAGGTGATTGAAGCTTGTTATCTCAAGACTGGTTCTTGAGTCCTTTTAGCTTGAATGAACAATTTCATAGATTGGTTTGTTTAGATGCCTTACGCCCGATTTTATAGATGAAACAAGTTGTGTCGAGTTAAAAGAATTATATTTATTTCCATTGATTAGTGTATTTTTCCTTGATGAGGTGATTTGGTATGTGAGCCATCTCAGTTTTGGTGACCTATTTCTGGGCATGATTATCATGCTTGAATGAGTTAGAAGAAGTGATAGTTATGGTGTATGTTTCCCTATTGGTGGTGTCTCATAGACTGGAGAGTGTGTTGAATTCATTATGCATACATTCATGTGCCAAAGAAGTCATGATAGTTGTTTTTATATGAAAAGTTGTTCACTCTTGTGGACTGGTTTTTGGTGTTTGAAGACCTTGTTTTAATGGCTTGCTCCTTGGTGTGGTTCATGATGTTAATAACTAATGGAGAGCTTATTTTTCTTATTGGTGATGCTAATATGTTGTCCCTAACTTGTGTGGAGCTATTGGTTCCTTAAAAATCTGGAGTGTGCCCTTGAAGGTCCTAGTTCATTTGTTGGAGATGGAGAGCTTGTTTTTAGTCTACTTGAGATGCCTTGGAGCTAGTCCTTGATGGTGTAACCATTTCCAACCTACATTGGTATCTTGGAGTGATTTATATAATGTTATAGGAGTGTTTTATTTTTGGTATGACCAACCTATATGTTCATGTCTCGACTTAGAGGCGTTTAGGATTTAAGTCATGTATATAAAGCATGATATATTAGCTCATTGGGACTAGTTGTGAAAAGGAGGACATGAGAGAGCTATAGGATGTGAAGGAAGAGTGAAGAGGGGTCAAGGAAAAATATGAGAAGAGGTGTGAAGGGCTGATAAATATTGAAGAGTAGGTATAAAAGGTCATTAGACCTAATCAACAAGAGAAGGACCACATTTGAGAGAAGTAGCAAAATGTGTGTTTTGAAGAGGGTTTGATGTGTATAGAGATGAACTTGTGATCACAATCAGTTGTGGGAGAAACATACCTTAAATTATCATCCCTTTTAGGTGGTTGAGTTTTTTCTTGGTCATCTTAGGGGGTTGTAGCCTCCTTGTAGGGTTGGTGCCCTACGAAACCGCTGTTGGTGCTCCTTGTGGGGTTGGTTCCTCACTAAACAATTCTTGTGTGATGTGTAATATTCATGAAAATAATTTGTTATGAGTAATAGTATCATATGTTTTAGTGGACTTTATTACCCTTGAGGGTTTCCCAATTTATATGTGGTGTTCATGTGTACTCTCTCTTATTTCATGTTCTTTTGAATGGATGTTACACACCTAATAAGTTCATAATTGGTTATAGATGTTGAATGGATGGTTTGAATGATAAATGTATGTAATGAACAATGAATTTTTTTTTTTTGCGTGAATTATTCTCCCCTATCTCAGTCATTATGCTTCTAACAATGGATAGAAAAGAAAATATCTCCTAGTCTTTCTCTCTCTTCGTTACTCTGTCTAGAATTGAAAAACGAAGTGCAAATGAATGTGGAAGTGTGAATGTGTGAGGAAACATTCTCTCTCACTCTCCCTATCTCTTTCTCTACTTTTTTATTTATTTAAATGATGGATGTGTTGGTTTATGCTTTAGTGTAATAGTTTTCCATACTAGTCCTAGGATTGAACCTACATTAGTCACAGGGTACTTTGGAAAATAAGGATTAAAAGCATGTTATGTTGTAATCAATGAGCTGACATTGAAATGTTGTACATTGACATTGAATGTGAATATCCAACAAAATTGATTTAGACAGAATGCAATATACAAATTAGTGTGTGTGAAATCGTTGTTTTTCTTGAACTCCCATGTTTTAAGTAATGGACATAGAAAACTATTTGACTTGTATCTACTTATGTTTTAAACTTGATTTTTAACGCCAATAGGAGTGACACCTAATGAATTTAGGACAACCTATGTACAAACCATGTTAACTTGATTACTAAATAAGATAGTTAACAATGTAAATTGGTAAAAAGTGTAATGTTATTTCGTGGTTTTCATGTCCATTTACATTTAAAATTTGTACTTATGGTTTAGAAATTTGAAACAATCATTTACCATGTAATTATTGTAGTTCCTTCATAAAACTTGTAATGTTTTGAAGAAAAACTTATCATACAAATAAAACATGTACTTAAAATTTGACGACGTTTCCTCTCAATAAAGTCACATCCAATTTTACAAAAACTTAACGTCCTAAGAAAATAATTTAACCTCACAAGTTTTCTTCTTGTCCTACACTCGAGACAATTCTTACAAAAGACCATTTCCTTAACTTGAGTATTTTGTGTGAGACAATTAATATATTATGTGTGTTAGGAAATAAGGGATAAAGTATGCGGAATAATCCCTCACGTAATCGCAACAAAAGAGAAACTAATATGCGTAAATTATTACAGATCTCAAATAAAATTGTAGAATAAAATAACACAACACAAAGAGACAAAGATTTAACGTGGTTCACCCAATTTGGGCTACGTCCACCAAGAATCACTTGCTCGATTTTATTACAAGCCACCGCTCTCTCAATACAATACCTGGATCTGTTTGGAGCTATGCTCAACAAACTCTACGTAATTCACAACCGAATTCAAAACACATCTGCAATACATTTGCTTGTCCATCTATCATATGCATAAGATCATATAAATAGACAACAATCGCTAAGCGATTTGATACAAAACCAAGGGCAAAAATCGTGGGTATAAAAACAATGGGCAAAGACCGAAAAACCATGGGCCCAAAAACAGCCCATAACGGTTACTTCCATTACCCATGGGTTAATAAACCACCCATGAAAATTTGCTTTGGGGCTTTGCCCTGAACCCCCCCGACCCGCTCATTGTGGCAAGCGGGACCGCCTAAAAATACCCGAGTGTAACACATGAAGGTGTACCACACTCTAACATGAAAATAGGCTCCACAAACATAACAATGTGTACCCGCCATAATTGGGGTGAGTAAGACCAACATTTCTAGGAGTTGTAGGTCTAATCACATCATGGATAAGTTTATTCCTCACATGCGTAATTGTCCTTAGTACCATAATGGGTAGCCAAATCCTTGTGAATATAGTTTGGGGTGATTTCACCTATGAATGGTCTCAGTGAGAGATCTAAATGACACAAGTGGAGTCCACGTGCTAGTTGATCCGTACATTAAAATCTTGTGTTTGAAATCATTAATCCATCATAGATAAAAGTTTTACCATGGAAAGTAGTATCAGAATACCTTGGGTTTCGAGGGTTTTACGAGATAAGGATATTTGATCTCTCTAGTATTGTCTTGTAGTAGGGTGTAGAACAACTTGAGTGTTAATGAAATTAATAGTTCATGGGACCTCTTATGAGGTTAATGGTGAAATAAACTTTGATGTATGTTTACCCAATGATTTAAACAGTGCCTTAGAAGGAATTTGAATGCATAAAATTGTATTGAATGTCTCACTTGTAATATGTATTTAATACTTGAGTTCCTAAGAGCAATGAAATGAATTTTTTTGTGTGAGATCACACTCCTTGGAGTCCTGAACTCCCTAAGTGAAAAGAAAGTGTTATATGAATCATAATTGTGCAAAAAAATGATGCTAATATGAGACTAAAGTAATCAATAAATGTAATAAAAAAAAGTAAGTGATATGAAATCAGTGGAATGATTGTTATAAATATTACATAGCCCTATGGTCAAAATGACTAAAATGTCTAAGACAATCTTAAAAAAATGAAAAATAAAGGAGAACATCATTGGTGATCAAATATTTTATTAAATGGGAAAATACAACCTCGAAGCACGATCACATGCTTCGTACACGTACTTTTGTGGTTTAAATAATGATGTTAAATGATTCAATTTAACTAAAGGGAAATATGGGTTGTGGGCCCTAACAAATGTAACAATGCTCTCACAAATCGTAGTATCTCTTGACTATGATATAAAATGTATGCGAATGTAAAATAATTAGTTGTATGTCATTGGAAAAATGAAAAATATGAAACTTTGGTGTGTATGTGAGACCTATAATTGTATTTGGTGACTATGGTAGCAATAGAAATTGTGACATTTAAAAAAATTATTCTGGTATTTTTAATGTTGCATTTGGGAATGTGAAGTTTTGGGTCATCACAATTAGAATAAATTACATTGTAATGATACTTAATTTTAAGGTTAAAGAATGGACCTTGTGTTATAAATCACCGATTGCATGCATACAAAAGATGACCTCTTGAGGAGGTATTGCATAAATACTAAGAGGCTCATTCAAGGGTAAAAATTTCCCATTTATAGTGGCCATGTGAACACTATTTTGTTTGAAAGTGATGCCATTATGATTGGGAACATTAAGAGATAGAGGTTTGCTTTGGATAACATGGTCAAATGATCCTTTAGAAGTAATTACATATAAGGGATCAACCATAAGTTTGGGAGAAGGAAGAACACTGGAAGAAATGGAAATGGGAGTGTTATGAGTACTATCAACAATACCTAAAAAAGGTATATCAACATTGGCATTATCTACTTGTACTAGAGAAAGAGAAGCACCACTAAAAATATCATCATTTGTACATTTATGAGAGAGAGTAGATACACATGGAATAACATTAACATTTTCATAAGTACAAATAGGAACATCATCATGTGGAGAAACATCATTATGAGTATCAACATTACTAGAAATAGAAACATGGCTAGGAATAACTTTTTAAACTATGAGAAAAGTCATCACCATGAATGAAAATATTATTAAAATCAAGAACATTAGGAAAAATATACAAGTTATCTAAACTAGTCACCTCATCGTCACATGTAATGTCACCATTATTATGTGCATG
This sequence comes from Taxus wallichiana var. yunnanensis, assembly GCA_018340775.1. Lineage (NCBI taxonomy): Eukaryota > Viridiplantae > Streptophyta > Pinopsida > Cupressales > Taxaceae > Taxus > Taxus wallichiana. The sequence goes on along the minus strand of CM031236.1, from coordinate 433,575,691 downwards.
ACTATCTATAGAAGTAGAAGAATGTCCATTATTACCATCATCAAATATATTCCTATTATGAAGGAGTTATCAAGAGTATCTTTAGGGAACTATGTGATACATGCCCATTTACCTAAAAAATCATCATCGTCGAAATGGAGTCATCCATATGCTAAAGAGGTTCTATATCGGGAGAAGGTGTAAAAATAGGCAGTTTAGTAGGGACACAATCTTGGAGTTTCATCCCACTAAGCCATTCACTATCACTGAAGCATAATCGAAATAAGGTCATAAAAATGAGGTTTGAACAAGTTATCAATACTATGCACATATATATTTGATGAGAAAACTAATGTATGAAAAGGAATGGGCTCATGAGGTACCTCTAAAATTGTTAAGGAGCTAGCTAAGGAGACCTTGATAAAGGGTATACTAAAAGTAGGTGACACAATAGGAGTGGAAAATAGAGGCAGATTTTGTAGCCTTGGAAAAGGATCATATGATGATTCATCATAACCATAAACCATATCATCAGAGAAGAATAGGATGTATGAGCATAACCATAATCTACATCGCAAATAAAAGCAAACATATTAGAACATGGTACACAAAGAGATCTTTCTTTTTAAATCCACAAGTAGCTTGTATTTGATTAAAGATATGATAACCCTTGTGGTTTTGAAAATAATTATGACAAGTTATATCCAATGTTAAGAAGAAACCCTAAATTCCCCAATGTTTGTATATCACAATTATAACTATGGAATATAAAAGATAAAACCTAATTTGGGTAAAGGTTTTGATGATGAACGGGTTCACCAAAATGTATCAACCCTAAATTAATCGTAATTCAATTAATTTAATTAGGATTGATTATTGTATGTTACAAGGTATAAAATAATACAATCACTTACATAATTGTAATGGAAACTAGGATATTTACCGATAGAACAATTAAAACACAAGAGAGGTTATAAAGATGAATTAGCTAGTCTCAAATCGTTTCATACCATACCATTGCTAGAATAGATAAATATGAAGGATTATGAGAAAACCTAGATCAATTTTTTAAATACTTGTAAGTAGTTTGTGAATTTTTTTTTCAACATTTTATGTGCATCCATTTCCATTTTTCATTCTCTTTCTCTAGATTTTTCACTTCGCACATGTGTGAGGATTCTTAAATGATTCTCACATGATCTCGTATTTTTCAATGGATTTAATTAAGGCCCTTTGATATTTAATATATTGATATTTGGTGTCATTTTTCATTTGATCTATGATGGAACCACTTGAGTAATATTTTCTTGCTCATTCCTCCTCTCTCATTAGTTTTTCTCAATTCTAAATTCCATCCATTTCCACTAATGATTTTGTTTGTAATGTGTATTAATATATGAAGTGTTGGTTTAATCAAGGATATTCCAACTTGCTATATTTGGGTCAGACCTTTGGTCCCTTCAATTGTTTAACCTCTAAGTGTTTAGTTTTTTACTATTTTAGATATTTGAAATATTAATACTTATGATAAATTAAAGGATTGTTTTAGTTTCAGATATGAGAGACTAGATTTGCATGCTTAATTGAGTCATATGTGAGATAGGGAATTAAAAAGGAAGCTATCATTTGAGTATAACATTTAGTCACTCAAATTATTAACACATCTAGTTGGTAATTAGGTGCAGAGGTCTAATGTCTAATCACCAAATTATTGAGCTAAAAATCGTTGTGGAATTATAGTTTCATTAATACTCATTTAATTATCATATGATATATTTTAGATTTTGGGTTGTAGTATTTTGATGGATGATTAAGTCCCAATATATGAGACCGGTTATTTTTTTAATCGTGGGAAGTTTCACACAATTTTGATAATTGATGCAAATCTTTATATTATTTCTAACTCCCTTATCTAAGCTTTGTAAAATTTGGCCCAATGGACAAGAAACAAGTTTAAGGTGCTATGAAAAACTCCTATTTTATCAAATCTTTCTATATTTCGCCATTTGAGACCTTTGTTTAATCTTGCATACCTTTACAAACCTCTCCACTATAAATTTGGGTTCATACTTGCTAAAATATGCTCTTCTGTATTTGTTTAAATCTCTGTTAGAAAGCTAAGTCATAAATATTTATATATTTATGCATTAAATTAATTCAAGTTTATGTATTTTCTTGCAAATGTGTGAATACCACAAGTGATACTTAATTGAGTGCTTAGTCATGCACATTGTATATGTGGAAAAATATAGATTTTGTCGAGATCATTTTTGATATAATTTCTAAGGTCTCTCGTTTGGCTTTACAAGGCTATAAAACGTAGAGAAGTGACCCCCTTCTCATATTTATTGGTCTTAATTCTAACTCAAATTATTGAAGAGAACCATGTGCTACAATTGACTCAATTTTCATCTCTCTTCACTAAATCCATAAAGGGAATAATTGGGTTCCAATGAATTAACATATTTACCGAGGAGTAATTAGTTCACTGGTTCATTCACATATACTCATCACCTTTACCAGATTGTTATCGGGTTCTTTGTGGTTCATTTTTATTATGAAAGGATCTTGGTTTTGTTTTTCAATCTCTGTTCCATGTATAGTTTATTTGCATTATAGGATGGATAAATCGCAATTTATCTCTAAGTTTGCACACAAATTGGCATCATTCTTGGATTCACTAATTTTGTTTTGGTGTTAGTTTCTTGGTTTTTATTTTAGTTCAAATCTCTAGCCTATTTCTAGTTTCAATTATTATGTATTTTTATGTAAAATGTTTAGATCTAGTTCTTCCTTTGTGAAATGATGACTCCCTTTTGATTTATATATTGTTATGCTTCAATATTTTCTTTCTCTTTTAAGCATTAGTTGCTTAGTTGTATGCACTTGAATTTTGGAAAAAGATTCAAAATTAAGGCTCTTTCATTTTCTTAGTGATTCCTTTTTTAATGGATTGTTCTTAGAGATCTTATGTGGGATCATATCAATGATTTTTAATTTTCTTTTATTGTAGGATATAAGTGTTTACAAAATGCAAGTATTTGTTTTGGCTTCTTTTACCCGATCTGCTAGAGGTTTAGGTAACAATTGTGTTTATATAGTTGGTATATTGTATTTATGAATTCGTATTATTCATAGCAGTATTTTGGTGACTTGATGGGATCCCATTATACTCTAAATGTTATGTCCTTAATCCTAAGTCATATATAAGGGGATATGGATAACTGACTTGTGGATAACATAATATCTTGTCATGTCCTATCACATTCATTCATACTTTTATATGATTAGTAAGTTGACCTTGCAGACTTTGCATAACATAATAGGGTATAAAAAGGAGTTAGTAGCTAGTAGATGATGTTAATAAATTAGATTTCCATGGTTAATTACAAAATTACCATGAGGTAATCATTTAGTCATTAGTATTTTACTCGTGGTAAAACTAGCATTTACCATATAATAATTAATAAGTTAGTAACATTATTTTTATGTAACAATAATGTAGATTTGGTTAGTATGTTGTATTGTTGAGAGCTACAACAATAATTTGTAAAATAGACATGAGAGGTTATAGGCTTCCTAGTTTATAGGATATTGTAAGCTCTATAAATTATCACACTTGTCTTATACTTTGTAGAATCGTATGAATTGAATATTATTATTGAATATTATAGTGATATTACTCTACAAATCCAAGTCTTTACCATAATTTTGTTATCGAAGTGAGCTATGATCTAGAACATGGATTGAAATTTGTAGGAGTCATTAAAATATATAATATATAACACACAAATTCAAAGTCGATCCTTGTAGAAATTAATCTGATCTAATACAAAGAATCCATGAAATAGATACACAGACAATAATCAAAATCAACAACTCTATATTATATTTTCATTAATTCACTATTTCAATACACTCCATTATATAGGAGATGTAAAATAACAATCCTTACAACAACATTTGTCTTCATATACAACCATACACCCATATGGTTTCAACCTCTCACCAATATAATAATAAAACAATACTAATTGTTTTATTATTCTAACTTACTAACTTACCACATACTAACCACATTTTACATTTACTATTTACATTTACATAGTAAATGTACTTTCACTAATTTATCATAATAATAATTACACATGTAATTATTATTCACCCATACAAATGGAGCACTAATATATATTTCCTAACATTCCCCCTTAGTGTGAACATGGGAAAACCTCGCTTTGACCGCAACGCCGCCACTACGTAGCATGCTCATGATCTGGATGGTTTCAAGGACAATACCAACAACCTCTGGATGGTTTTCCAAGTGGTTAACCAACAACCACACAACAGATGGTTTTTGAGGACAGTACCAACAACCTCTGGATAGTTTTTATGGATAACTAACAACCACGATATCATGATGATGCAGTAGTATCAACAACTCTCATCACTATCTCACTGCAGGGAATAACATAGGAAATTCTACTGAAATCTGTTGCTCGTACATACATAGAGAAAGCTGACATACTGGAAATGGAACATTGGAATGATGTTCCCCCCCTCAATGTGAAATTTCCACTTATTCAATCACGAACACTGTAAACAGGAACACTGATACTGGAACTCTGAAAAATATGACAAGAAGCACACGACACAAGCTGAAAGCAAATACACCACAAAAATGTCACCAAACCATCTATGCGGCCCCGTCGTTGGCGACTGACGAGAGGTCGCTGAATGACCTCCAACCTCCGTTTGCCTCCATCCTCCAGTAAATTCACTTAGTATAGAAATTCTTCATAATTATAGTCAATTTCATTTGTTATTTGTTCATCTCTAGTTTCCCATTCTACAATTTTGCTTACATCTGTAGGTGCTTTTTCATTTCCATCTACTATCCTCCATAGATTTTTATTCATTAACTGCATCTGAATTTTTACTCTCCATGTATGGAATTTCATAATTATAGTCAATTTCATTTGTTATTTGTTCATCTTTAGTTTCCCATTCTACAATTTTGCTTACATCTGTAGGTGCTTTTTCATTTCCATCTACTATCCTCCATAGATTTTTATTCATTAACTGCATCTGAATTTTTACTCTCCATGTATGGTGTATCCATTTTGCTGAATCTAATTATCCAAAAAAAAATTGAATGCAGATTTGAATTACCTCGATTCTCGATTTCTTCAAAAAAACAGCAGTGATCAATGTGCTGTATAGTAAATTGCATGTTTCTCCCAAACTGTGAACTGGGTTTTGCTGAAATTTCTACTGTAGCTTCCTGTATAACAGATCATTCTACACGCAAAATTTTGGAGAAACCCAGATCGCGAAACTAAAGTTACGAGATCATCTTCGAGACAGATTTAACCTGCTCTGGTACCAAATGTAGAAATTAATCTGATCTAATACAAAGAATCCATGAAATAGATACACAGAAAATAATCAAAATCAACAACTCTATATTATATTTTCATTAATTCACTATTTCAATACACTCCATTATATAGGAGATGTAAAATAACAATCCTTACAACAACATTTGTCTTCATATACAACCATACACCCATATGGTTTCAACCTCTCACCAATATAATAATAAAACAATACTAATTGTTTTATTATTCTAACTTACTAACTTACCACATACTAACCACATTTTACATTTACTATTTACATTTACATAGTAAATGTACTTTCACTAATTTATCATAATAATAATTACACATGTAATTATTATTCACCCATACAAATGGAGCACTAATATATATTTCCTAACAATCCTAAAGATGAGGAGGAGCCCAAAGTCACAATCCTTTTTCTGTTGAAATTATAATCTTGACCCATCATTGTTTTATTTTTTCCACCCCTCTCTCTAACCACTCTCGACAACATTTAATGTTGTTTTTGAGTGCCCATTTAAGTCCCTTTTTAGAGGGAATGCTATTTTATTTGTAAAAATATGTTTTTAATTATTCATTCCTAGCCTTGTATGCAACAACATTTAACATAAAAAGGAAAAAAATCAGAGAAGAGTACAAGAAGGACATTAGAGAAACAACTCAAGGGATTGAATAACAAGAAATAGAGAAGATAGACAACAAGGAAAATACATAGTAGAGTAGAAAAACAAGATGGCTGAGAAAAAAATATAGAGAGAGGATTTTAATTTGTATGTAGTTAAAAAACAGAGCAACAACTTTGAGATCAGTGTTTCAAGTTATTTTGAATCAATATAAATCTATATTTGTGTTTATTCTGGTTTTATTCTTGTTGTATTTCCTTGTTCTTTGGCACTACATTTTTCCAACAATTTAATAGCAGAGCAATGATGTTGTTGGATTTATTGAGTTTTTTTTGTGGGTTTTTTATGGCTTCCAGCAGTAACTCATGGAAACAATCTCAATATTTGATGGGAAGAACTATGATATTTAGTGTATCAAGATATAGACATTTTTCTTTGTACACACCCGAACGTGCACATGCTGCTTACATTGTTAGAAAATGGTTACAAAAGGTCCCCAATGATGATTCATATCCTTTTAGAAGGTGTTTGAGATCCTAAACCTACTCACAATATATATTTGTAGCCTAGATAGCCCTACTTAGCCTTTGCATGCTTTTTCCTAGCTTCCCGCTTAATTTTAGAGTAGTTTTGACCTTTAGTGTCAAAATTGCACCTGCCACAGGTGGCGCAGTTTTGTAACCGCCTCCCGGGTAGGGTGGAGGTTTGCTAACCGCTGCCCAAGCAGGTGACAATCTGTAATTTCCACCCTACGCAAGGCGGCGGTCTGTGCGAATTTTCTAGAATGTTCCAACACGTGATTTAGAAGCGCGTTGTTTCACTTAATTTTAGTTTGTATGCACGTTTATCACCCATTTTGGCTAATTTCAAGCTTAGTTTCCTTGTGGCATCCCCTTCTTCAGTTCTAATTTGTGATTTATTGTGATTGTTAGTTTGAACTCCCTCTTCACTGTTGATGTGGCACCCTTTACTGCCAATTGGCTTGAACCTTTGCACAACCAACCTTCTATAAATTGATCGCTTGTTTTCAAGAAAATGGCTAAAGAATTATTTTGTGCATCCTTGCAATTGCTAAGATTCTTTATTTCTTCACTGGAAACTATATAACCAATCTCAATTCTATTGTGTTATCTTTCTTCCACTTGCATTGCTCCAGTCTTCCAATTCAAGCTTCCCATTGCTCCAACGCTTTCCTTCTATTGTTGTCACTGCATTCCCAACCTATGGACTCACGTGGACATGAAGAATTGAAAGGATAAACTGAGGGGACAAGTCATCACACAACTGGATTTACCTCTCCTCTTATAAATTCCATGTTAGAGGTGTTGTTTCATTTCCTTCATTACTTTAATTTGTTACTGTTACATCATATCAAATAGAGTAGAAAAACAATTCTCTTCCTTTTCAAGTAGTTATTAATTTCCAAGAGGGTTTAAATATTTCATTGCATCCCACAGGGAGGGATCTTCTTCTTCCTATCCGTGTGGATTTAAAGGAGACAATATCTGTAGGAGGGTTGTCTACATATCATAGCTTAATTGGAAAATTTCTTGTTTTATGTTAGCATTAATTAGAATACACTCAACATAGGTGAATAACCATACCAGGTTATTTTGCTTGTTTAGTTTTAGTGTAGGAGTAGTTCAATTATTTAGAATAAAAGTAATTTGTTGTCTGTGATTGTAATATTTTAGTTTTGTGATTTGTTTAGATTAGTTTCCTTTTAGTATTAGATTAGATCGTTAATTTCATCTTTGTTCAAATAGACACTTCAAACTAGTTTAGCATTTAGAATCAACCAGGTAATCAAGCCATAGGGAATTTACACTACCCATTTACAGCCTCTAAATCTCCCCTTTTCTGATTTAGATGCTAGGAATTCACACTACCATGTCTTAGTCACTGATTCTCCTATAGCCAGTCATCCACAAAATTTCCACATCGGCTGCTCTAGCACAACCTCAGGGGGTCGAGTACGGATTGAAGGTAATGTGTCAATTTTCATTTGTACATTATCTTCCCAAGAGCTATGTGAAATAGTGGAAGGAGGATACGTAGAGGTACCAAATCAGACTACTTTTAATGCACTCACACAAGCCCAAAAGAATATTTTGAAGGAAAATAGGAAAAAGGATGCAAAGGATTTAAGTTACATTCAAAACATTCTCATCGATTCAGTTTTCCCAAGGATATTAACAACTATAAACTCCAAAAAGCATGGGATACCTTGAAAAATACATATCAAGGAAGTTAAAAGGTGAAGATAGTCAGATTGCAAATGTTGAGGAGAGATTTTGAGACCCTTCTCATGAAAGAATCAGAATTAATAAATTATTTTTTCACAAGGACAATGACCATAATCAATCAAATGAGGACTAATGGAGATGTTTTTGAAGACCATATGATCATAGAGAATGTATTGAGGATCCTTCCAACTAGATTTGATTCGGTTGTTGTTACAATAGAGGAGTCCAAGGACTTGAGGAAAATGATAGTTGATGAATTGATGGGTTCTTTGTAAACCCATGAACAAAGGATGAGTAGGAAAACCAGATCCTCCAATGAAAAATCCTTCAAAACAAACACAAATGTGAGAGGCATGGGGAGAGGAGCCTATAATATAGGAAGAGGAAAAGTTTGTAACCAGCAAGAAGGTGGAAGACACAATCATCAGAAGCCACATGAAAGAGGAAGAGGAAGGAGAAACATCACTTATAGAGGTGGTTCTACACAAAGGTATGATAAATCGAATGTACAATGTTATTATTGCAAAAAGTATGGACACTATACTAGTGAATGTAGAAAGAAAGAGTATGATATGAGAAATCATAATGCAAGATTTTCTAAAGCAAAATAAGTTGAACCTTAAAAATAATGAAAAGAGTTGAGATTTTTTTCTAACTTGTAATGTAATTGAGCAAAGAAACAAAAAATATGGTATTTGGATAGTGCATACAATAACCATGTGTGTGGCAATAAGGGAATGTTCAATAACATAGATGAAACAATTAGATTTGAAGTGAAGATGGGAAAAAATGACAAGGTTTCAGTGATGGGAAAAGGAAACATATCCATTCTCATTAAACAAGTAGATAAGAGGTAGATTAAGAATGTATTCTATGTCCCAGGATTGAAGTATAGCCTTTTAAGCATTGGGTATCTTGTCAAAAAATGATATAAGGTGAGGTTTGAAAATGGAGAATGCATTATATATGATAGAAGTGGAAGTAATAGGCAGATTGTAACAATGAAGATGACACAAAATATAATGTTTCCTTTGAGGATGCAAAGTGAGGGAGAAACAATGTTTAAAACAATAGCTATTGATCAATATACTCTTTGACACCTCAGGTATGGGCATTTGAGTTTTGGTGGATTGCATGTTCTTTATAAAAAGCAAATGGTTAGAGGGTTTCCTCCTATTGAACAACCAAATAAAGTATGTGAGGGTTGCATATTGGGGAAGCAACATAGAAATGTTTTTCCCTTAGGAAAATATTAGAGAGAAAGCTCACCTCTTGAACTAATACACTCAGACTTGTGTGATCCCATGAAGAATCCATCCTTGTCCAAGAGTGAGTATTTCATTAATTTCATAGATGACTTCAACCGAAGGACAAAGGTTTATTTTTTAAAAATTAAATCAGAGGAATTTGATGTATTCAAGCACTTTAAGGCATGGTTGAGAAGCACAGTGGCCATTATATAAATACATTGAGAATGAATATAGGGGGAGAGTATATATAAAATGAGTTTTTAAACTTCTTGTAAGGAGCATGGGATCAAGAAACAATTCACAACAAGGTATACACCACAACAAAATGGTGTAGCTGAGAGGAAAAATCGTACCATTCAAGAAATGGCAAGGAGCATGATCAAAGAAAGAGGATTGCCGAATGAATATTGGGTTGAAGCAGTTGGAACAACAATCTATTTGTTGAATAGATGTCCTACAAAAAGCGTGAGGAACATGATACCTCAAGAGGCATGGAGCGGAAGAAAGCCAAGTGTTAAGCACTTGAGAGTTTTTGGGTGTGTAGCATATGCACACGTGCCCAAGCAAAGAAGATCAAAGTGGGATAATATAGGAGAGAAGTGCATCTTCATTGGGTATAGTGAGAAATCTAAAGCTTATAGATTGTACAATCCAATCACAAAGGAACTCATAATCAACTGGGATGTTCAATTCATTGAGGAAGCATCTTGGGGAGATGCACAAGAAGTGTAACAACCAAATATAAAGGAAAATTCACCTTTTATTGATGCTAAAACAACATATGGAAGAGTAAACAACACACCAAGTTGGAATCCTATTTCACAAAGGAGTCAATCTTCAAATGACATAAACCAACAAAGCATAAAACGAGCAGCGAATGGGGCATTTTCATAATCTTCTGACTCAAATCAGCATTAGGAGTGTACAAGAGATTTATGATCATTCAAGGTATGATGATAATGAAAATGAAATGATTAATTTTGATTTATTTTCAGCTGATGATCCTATTTATTTTAAGGAAGAAATTAAGGATAGTAAATTGTGTGAAACAATGGATGAAGAAATGCATGCAATATAGAAGAATGGAACATGGGAGTTAGTATATCTTCTAGTGGGAAAGGAAGTCATTGGAGTCAAGTGGGTTTACAAAACCAAGACTACTCCTGAAGGAAAGATTGAAATACATAAGGAAAGGCTAGTTGTCAAAGGCTACAAATAAAGGCCTAGACATGATTATAATGAGACATTTTCTCTCGGGAAAGGATAGAAACCGTGAGAACAATCATTTCCATAATTGCTCATCACAAGTGGAAGCTTCATCAAATGGATGTCAAATCAGCCTTCTTAAATGGTGTGTTGGAAGAAGAGGTGTATGTGGGACAACCACCGATATGATATTCTAGGGTATGAGAGCAAAGTATACAAGCTCAAGAAAGCATTATATGGACTTAAACAATCACCAAGGGCATGGTAAAACCAGATAAAATCCTATTTGATAAGAAATGGATTTAGAAAAAGTGGCAGGAGCCCACACTTTACATCAAAGCAAGAAAGGATGGTGATATTTTGATTTTTGTTTTGTATGTAGATGATTTAATCTTTACCAGAAATGCAAACAAGGCCATAGATGAGTTCAAATCAGCCATGAAGAAGGAGTTTGAGATGACTGATTTGGGATTATTGAAGTAATTTCTTGGAATTGAGGTCAAACAAATGGAGCATAGCATATTTTTCTCAAGAAAAGTATGCAAAGGAAATTTTGGAAAGATTCAAAATGTTGGACAACAAACCAACATCTACACCAACTGAAGTAAGTTTGAAATCATCCAAAGATGATTGTAGCAGAAATGTGGATCCCATAAGGTTCAAAATCATGGTAGAAAGCTTGATGTATTTGAATGCAACTAGACCGGATATCTTGTATACAGTCAACCCAATTTTTAGATTCATGGAGACTCCAAAGGAGACACATAAACAATAGGCAAATGTATTTTTAGGTATGTAAATGGAAAAGAAATAATGAAATTCTATATGTTGTTAATTATGATTTGTAGTTAGTTGGATGCATGAGATAGTGATTGAGTAGGTAGCCTAGATGATAGAAAAAGCACATATGGAAATGTGTTTAATGTTGGGTCAGGAGCCATTTCACGGGCTTTAAAGAAACAGTTAGTTGTTTCACTGTCCACAACGGAAGTAGAGTATAATATAGTAAACTCAACCACATGTTAGGCAATATGGTTAAGGATAATCCTCTCATATTTTCATAAAGAGAAACAAGGAGGTTCTACCATTTTTGTGATAATATGTCTTCCATTTCCTTGTCAAAGAATCTAATTTTTCATGGAAGAAGCAAGCATATTGCAATAAGGTACCATTTCATTCATGAATTAGTTGAAAAAGGTGAAATAGAGCTTAAGTTTTGCATGTCAGAGCAGCAACTAGTTGACATTTTTACCAAGCCTTTGTCAAAAGATAGGTTTGAGCATTTGAGAGCAAGTTTGGGCGTCATAGATGTTCATACATTTAGCTCTGAACCATCTAGCTCTAGAATTCAAAAATCAGTTTCTTGAATGAATTTTTAGTTGTATTAGGTCAAGATGAAGGGGAGTGTTGAAATTATAATCTTGACCCATTGTTGTTTTAAATTTTATTTTTCCCCCTCTCTCCAATCACTCTCTGACAACATTTAATGTTGTTTTTGGGCACCTAGTTTGAAATCCCTGTTTTAGAGGGAATTTTATTTTATTTTCCAAAAGTTGTTTTTAATTATTCATTCCTAGCCTTGTATGCAATATCATGTAGCATAAAAAAAGGAACAAAAAATAGGGCAGAGTACAACAAGGATATTAGAGCAACAGATCAAGGGATTGAATAACAAGAAATAGAGAAGATAGAAAACAAGGAAAATACACAGTAGAGTAGATAAAATAGTAATATCTAAAAAAAAATATAGAGAGGATTTTGAGTTGTATGTAGTTAAAAACATAGCAACAACTCGAGTTCAATGTTTCAAGTTATTTTAAATCAATATAAATCTATATTTATGTTTATTATGGTTTTATTCTTATTGTATTTCCTTGTTCCTTGTTCTTTGTCACTACATTTTTCCAACATTTCCAAGTGTGTTGTCATGTTTTATTGGGAAAATTCAAACCTTTTTTATCATGTTGACTATTATGATATGTTAAAATTTGCGTAGAACACATTATCTATGTCCGGCCTTGTTTGTGCTTGATTATCGGTGGTTTGGAGGCTTAGTGATCAGTCCCAAATTCCAAGATGTATACATACATCGCTACACGTGAATTCCATGTTTGATATAAAGGTAAAATATAGGGATTTCTACCTCCCGATATATGTCATTGACTGAAAATTTTTGCATGATTATTCATACTCATACACTTAAGCCTACAATTGGCTCTTTGCATTTTTCACTAGTTCGTACATACCTTCCACATCAGTCCAAAACCGATTTGCATATATGCATCTAAATACATAAGTTTTGTTACTTTCTTTGTAACAACTATGGCTCTCTTAATGCATGATATGTGCATGTCAATCATTACCAAATTATGGATTATGGATTGTGTTATGATTATAAGCTCATGCATTGATGCCCATGTTTCACTCATACATTTCTTCCAACCAATCTTCATTGTGCAGGTATTTAAAAGTATTTAATTCATTTTAGTCTTTTTGATAGTAAAATTTATATGGTGTATTACAAAATAATACTTAAATTACTTTTTATATTCAAAATTGTATGCAAAAGTAATTGTGTAGCGATCTATCGTGTCTTTCTAATATTGTCACCGTTATGTCATTTGTCAAAATTTGTGTTGTATCTAGTAATGGAAATTACTCTAGGAAAATTTAATGGTCTCAATTCCCACACTTAGAAAGTAAAAATACAAATGTAGTTAATGAACAAGAATCGTGGAGGATTGTGAATGGACAAGAAAAAAACTAGCAAATCCAACTAAATTAGTAGAATGGAAGAGTAGGGATGATAAAGATAAAGCCATTATTGGCCTGGCTCTTTCAGATTTAGAATTAAATTATGTTGATCTCGATAAACCATCTCATGAAATGTGGGAAAAAATAAAAAATTTATTTGGAGCAAAATCAGTTAATGCCAAGTTTTCTTTAAAATTCCAGTTGTTTAGATCTAAAATGAATGACGGGGCCACCATGTCTAGTCATATTAATTATTTTAGGTCTCTTACTAGATAATTAGTAGAATTTAAAGCTCCAGTTGATGATGAAGATGCAAAATCCATATTTTTGAATAAATTTTCTTCCAAATATAACAATGTTGTTTTCACTCTTGGACATATTCCTTTGGATGAAGATGCAAAATCCTTATTGTTGAATAAATTTTCTTCCAACTATAGAAATGTTGTTTTCACTCTTGGACATATTCCTTCAAAATATTTGGAAGAACTGATATCAACTCTTCTAGTTGAGGAAAAAGGACTAAAGAAGATGTATAAGAGGAAAGCGTATTTTACTTGAAAAAGAAGTACAATAATTTCTTTAAAAAAGAGGAAATTGAATATTTATACTGCAAGAAAAGGGGTATAAATCTCCATTTTGTAAAATTTGAGCAAGTGATCTTCTAAAAGGAAAACTCAAAATGGATTAAGTAAATATGGGCATAGACGAGGAATTGGATTATGAGGAAGAATAAATGGCTGAAGACAATGGTGATAGTTCTGAAGGTTTTCTTTACTAAGTAAAAAACATTGGATGAAAAAGGTATCGAGGTTGGAGGGCAATCAATGACCTCACAATCAAGCTAACGATAGGGCCGCATGAAGGTTTGGTGACATGTTTTTTAGTGTGCTTCAGATTTCAGTGTTCCTATGTGGTTTGTTGAATAAGTGGAATTTTCACATTGTAGGGGGAATATAACACCAATGTTCCATTTCCATTACATTTCTTTTTTTTAGTTTGTAATGTGTGAGCACAATTCTGTGTAATCCTTGATGGAAGAATGTGATGATGGCCAAAGTGATAATAATACAAAATCATGATATTATGGTTGTTGGTTATCCATTTTGAAAACCATCCCAAAGGTTTATTGGTTATCCTAAAAATAAAATAATATTTTATGGTTGGTTGTTTACTAATTGAAAAACCATCCCCGGAGGTTGTTGGATATCCCGAAAACAAAACTATTTAGATCATGAGCAAGTGTCAAGGTAGCACATTGTAGTACAAGAGTTTTTTCCCCATTTTCACACCTTTGGGGATGTTAGGAAATTAGTGATCTATGGTTAATTTAAAATTATCGTGAGGTAATTATGTCAATTATTAGTATTTTACCATGCGGTAAAATTGTCATTTACCATATAGTAATTAATAAGTTAGTAACATTATTGTTATGTACCAATAATGTATATTTGGTTAGTATGTTGTAATGTTGAGAGTTACAAATGGTTATTTGGTGTTACATTTCACTGATATTGGATATATCTAAGTAATTTCATTATAAATGGTATTAAATCTTTAATTTGGGCCATAATTAGGTCAAAACCTTAATTTTGAAGATTCAACTATATCTCTAAAATGATAGTGAAATTTTATAAAATTTTTAATTAACGTGATGAAATCAACCAAGTAAGGCTCTCCCAAAGTTCAATTTTTTTACTTATTTTGAAAAATTTATATTCATTTTGGGATTTTTCATAAATTTTCTCCATAGACTACAATTGTTGGACTTTTTCTAATTTTCTTATTCTTTTAGAAATAATGAAAAAAATTAGCTAGGATTATTATTTGTGTTTCTCTCTATTCAACCAATAGCCGTATGAAACCCCAAACCCTAAATTCTACCCTAATCCAATATTCCAAGGCCCAAACCCTACATCATGACAAGGATATCAACTAGAGGCCAAGGGGCTAAGAAACTCCAGGAATGACTCTAAATAAGGATGATATAAATTTTGAATCTTTAGCTTTTGGGGTATCAGAGGTATTCAACCAAATTCAAGAAAAAAATAATAATATGGTGAGTAAAGATGACCTAAACTGCGACCTTCAAGCAATGGAAGGTAAAATTTAACCACTAAAAGGTAGCCTTAACTACAAACTTAAAAAAATGAAGGTTGAAATAAGGTAGGGTTAAAATCAATGACGTAGGAGTTGATGACCACTCTTTCAAGCATTAAGGATCGTATGAATTTGCATTCAAGTCACATGGGTTACTCAATCAATGAACACTTAGATCCAAATCACACCAACTAATGGGGATCCTTTGTAAAAAATGGTGGACCTTCTTTCTAATGGAGGAACATTATTCTAGTAAAAATGTGTAAGTTCAATGGGAATGATTTGATCACATGGATCGACCAAATGGATATTTTTTTATCTGCATCAATTCCTAAGTGGGAAATAGGTGGTAATGACATCCTTGTATCTAGAACCATAATAGTTCATTTTTATAAATGGATGTATGAGAAAAATAAAAATAAGGGTATCCCTATTACATGATCTATGTTCATTAATGAGATCTTGGCACACTACAATAATAGTGTTACAAATAAATATTTTAGCTAAATAAATAAACCATAAACAAATGGATACAATCAAGGATTATATCTAGCAATTAAAAATCTATCCTTATGAGTGGATGACATCTTAGAGGATCATCTTAATGATATATTCTTGGGTGGGATGAATGATAACATCCAACTTTATGTTCACCTTCTCAAAATGGGTTCAATATCATAATCCATAACAGTTTCTTGTCTTATGTAGGAAAGAGATCTGGTAAAATGAAGGGGTATTACTACTCTCAAGGAACACGTGATTTGAACACCATCATTTCCCCAACCAACACAACTAACTCAAAAAATTGAATAAAAGTGGTAAAAATGTCTATGTTTCAACCGTGATAATAAGTAGAGAAAGGGACATAATTGAGGGTTTGAATGAGGAAGAGGAAGATGAGGAAAATCTGGTGAAGAGGAAGAGGTTCTCGAGATCGAGGATTGAGAATCTCAACCATATCTTTCCATATAATTTAAGGAATTACTACCCCCAAAACCCTTAAGGTTGTTGGGTTCATGAAGAAACAAAGGGTGACAATACTAATTGAATTTGGAAGTACTCACAAATTCATAAATCATAAGTTTTTGTACACTTAAATTGATTCATTTATCCAACCCCAAAGTTTTAGGTCATGATTATAGATGGAGGAAAATTTAGTTGCTCAAGAAAGTGCAATAATCATAAGCTATCCATGGATATTTCCCTCTAGAGGTCCCCATGTTTTTCTTTTCAATGGGGGAGAAAACATTATGTTAGGGGTTTAATGACTTACTACCTTTGGAATAGTTGAAATGAACTTCCAAGATTTGTTCACAAGATTCCATTTTGAAGGGTAAAATTTTAAACTACATGGGATGAAGGCAAAAGCTCTACAATTTTTTAGTTCTCATCAAATCCAAATAAATGTTTAAAAAGGGTGTAGATATTATATGATATGTTGGAAGTAAGTATTATTTGGTATAGTCGAGTGCTCACTCTTCTCCAATAGCAATGGTATGAAAGAAGGATGAATATTAACACGTGTCCTGATTGCAGGGAGCTCAACAAACACAAAGTGAAAGATAATTATCCTATTCTTCTCATTGAATTTTTTTAGATGAATTACATGATGTTGTTTAATTTACAAAATTAGATCTTCGATTGGGATATCATCAAATCAGAATTTTTGATGAAGATATTCATAAAACAACATTTAGGACACATGAGGGCCACTATAAATTTATAGTAATGCCTTTTGGCCTTACAAAAACACCATATACTTCTAGAGTTCGATGAATTTGATATTTAAACCATTTATATTAAATTTTGTTCTTGTATTCTTTGATGATATATTAATCTACATCAAGACCTAGGAGGAACATTTACATCATGTTTATAAGGTTCTAGACACTCTTGAATAACAATATTTTCATTCCAATCCTTTCAAGTGTGCTTTTGGAGTAAGGGATGTAGAATAACTGGGTCATATCATGTATAATGAAGGTGTAAACGTAGATCCTCATAAGATCCATGCCATGGTATAATGAAAGAATCCTAAAACCCTCAAAAACCTTTAGGGATTCTTAGGGATTGCATGTTATTATTGTAGATTTGTAAAAAATTATGGTATAATTGTAACACCATTCATCACATTATTTAAGAAATAATATTTTCATTAGAATGAAGAAGTGATCCAAGCATTTGAGTCATGAAGAAGGTCATGTGTACCACTCTAGTTCTAGTTACCACATATTTATCCAAAACATTCATTGTTGATTATGATGCTTTAAAGTGTGGTGTAGATGTAATACTTATACAAGATGGCAACTCCATCACATTTGATATTTTTCAACTTAAAGGTAAGAACCTATAAAAAAACTTATGAGACCATATCTTCATGCAGTCAAACAATGGAGACTATATCTCATGGGTCATCTCTTCAAGGTAAAAAAGATCATGACAACTTGAAATAATTCTTTGAGAAATGAATATCATTTTAAAAACAATAAAAATGGGTCATAAAGATATTGGAATATGAAATTGAAATCATTTTAAAGAAAGGAAAATAAAATCTCATAGCTAATACACTATCTAGGAGAGATGAGCCCACAAAATCATTATTATATGCCATGTCCATATTAAAAGAATATTGGGTAGCTTATGGAAAATCAAAATGATAACATGACACAAATAACTATACCCTCATTCAGAATCTCCAACAATATTTTATCATTTCAAAAAAATTATATGGAAGGGGTATGCATTGTGGTATAAGGATTAGTTGTACTTATGTAAGAACTCTACCCTTAAAATTTAGGTTCTCTCAGAGCTCCATGCTTCTCTAGTGGGTGGCTATTCTGGGTTCTGAAAAATTATCACATAATTAAACAATTTTTCTTCTTAGAAGGGTTGGAAGGAGATTTCCGAACAAAATTGTGGCTAAATGATTAATGTGTTATTATATCAAGGGAGAAACTATTAAGTCTTTCGGCCTTTTGCAACCTCTATCTATTCCTAGTGAGTGGTGGGAAGAGGTTTCCATGGATTTCATCACATGATTGTCAAAATCTAAAGGGAAAAGTGTAATTATGGTGGTTATGGATAGACTCACCAAATATGCTCATTCCCCCTTTTCTCACATTTACAACAAGTAAAATTTCCATATACTTTATGGATATAGTTCTAAAGATAAATGGAACACCTAAGATTATAGTTAGTGATTGTGATCCTATATTTACTAGAAATTTTTGGATTGATTTATTCTCATGTTTGGGTACTCAATTAGATCATAGTTCATCATATCATCCACAATATGATGGATAAAATGGGGTATTAAGTAAATGTTTAGATGGGTATCTACAATGATTTTCTTTAGATAACTAGGAGAGATGGATTAAATGACTACCACTTACAAAATGGTGGTATAACACTTCATTTTATAATTCATCCAAAATCTCCATGTTCTTAGAATTGTACGGTTACCATCCATCATCCCTCACATCCAAATTAAGGGTCCAACCTAAAGTAAGACAAGTTTAAGAGAACACTCAACATCAATAGGAGGTGCTCTCTAGCCTTAAAGAGAAATTGGTAATGAAAAAAAAGCGTATGAAGCAATAATTTGGTCAATATCGTAGTGAGAAAATCTTTAAAGCTAAAGATTTGTTTGATTGCAACCATATAAACAACTATATTTAAAAAAAAGAAAAAATACAAAATGTTTTCACCCAAATACTATGTCCCTTATCAAGTGTTACAAAAAATGGTAGTGTGAAATATAAACTGGATATTCCTCAGTCAACTAAACTACATCCATTTTCCCATGTTTCTTACTTCAAGAAGGTCAATGGATAGAAGTTGTCTCCTCGGTCGGTGTTATCACATATTGAGGAGGAGGGACACATCATCTTGGATCCTGAAGGAATCCTACACACACACACACTAATAATTTGAAGACAACAGATTATCACCGAGTATCGATCAAGTAGAAGAATTTGGAAATTGTTGGCGAAATAATTTGTCACATGGGAAAATTAAGGAGCTCTCACCAATGCTCGGGACTAAGTACCTCTGGTTAAATGGGGCAACACCATTTATTGAATCTAGGAAATTATATACACTATTCTAATAACCAGGGGTGGTATTTCGACCAGGGATCACATAGGGGTACTTCCCTACACATGTGGAAAAATGCTTGCAGATACTACAAGGGAGGAAATATCTTGGGAGAGAGGCGTGAAGAGAATAATGGGAGGGTCTTTCACGATAAATAAAAAAATAGAGTTTATTGCTCAAAACTAGAATGTTTCCATTCACATCAATGAGAAGACACCATTAACATAGAACAAGGAACAAGACACAAGAAGCAAAAAGTATCATTGCATTATGTTGCAAAAGATTACAATGCTCATGGAGTGTTTTTAGAAGGAGAAGAATGCATTAGAATAGAAATGGAAGAAATCAACTACTTTGTCTCTAAAGTGAAAATGAGAACTATAAAACAAGAATAACCATCCTTTGAAATGAGGAGGCTCTCCCAATTTATATCTTTACAATGCAACTCTTCATCTACCCCCAAACGACTCTTCATGTACCATCAATTTTGAATTTTAAATTTCCTTAGAAAAGACAAATTAAGTACCTCTCTTATAATTTTAGAGATTAATTTTACATTTTATAAATATTTTATTGTCACTTAAGTAAATAGGAAAAAATGTCATGATTACATACAATGAGGAATTAGAAAGGGGGAGAGAAGAGGAGAAAGAATGAAGAGAGGAGATAAAATATGCTCCAAATCATGGATGAAGGTGCCTCTTCCCTTGATGAAGATCAGATCCGATGATGATGAAGATGAAACCTTGAAATATGATGACCCTCCACTATGGTGCTCTGCCGATGAAGATTGATCCTTTGGAAACTTTTCCCCTTCGAGACCTCCTTAGAATGAAGCTCCTCTATAAGACATTTACACTCATTAAAAAGTGATTTGATGAACATTTGACCAATGAAGACAATGAAATATTATTTCCCTCACTTGGAAAAACCTTCCAACCTTTGAAACACTGACATGCCTCTAAAATACCAAGTTCTTGGTGCAACTTGAGACCATTTCCGCACAATTCAACATGATGATCTTGGACATTGGGAAATGGAGTGACCAATGAGATGAGGAAAATAATATTATGAAAATGAGGGGAATTAAGGTGGGAGATTGGATGGAATATTCTTCTATCCTTTTATCAACCCATCCGATGAAGTGAGAAGCACACCGAGACCAAAATGCATCATTGTGACCAAAATTGGGAACCAATAGGGCTCCTCTTCTACTTGAGACACAATGCCTCTATCCACCCTTTTTCAAGAACAATTTTTTCCTCTATGAAGGTTGGAATCAGTGAGGAATACCAAGTATGAAAACCATGACCATTTTGAGTCTTTTTCAGATACTTGCTATTTTTAGTAAGTTCTTCCCTAGGGTGACTAGTTTTGGCAATTTTGTCGAATTGTCATTTTTGAGCACTTTCCTCTTGGGGGAATGGAATGAGTGAAGGGAATCCATTAATTATTTGGAATTAATATTATTATTAATTTTATTGAATAGTAACTTAATAAAAATATACATTGGCCATAGAGTGTTGGATTAGAGTGAAAATAGTTTCCAAAAATTCTACTTCACACTAGGATGTTTTATTCAATTTTTTCGGGGTTTCGTTGTTTGGATCTTCGTGAAAATGAAAAGTAAACTTGAAAGTTTGTGTTTTATTATTTATACAAGGAATAATTAAAAAAATATTCATTCATAAATTCAAGCATACTCCTTTTCATAGTGCAAGAAAGTGCTCATTAGAAAGTTGATTTTTGTAGATCACCTGTCTCCGATTTTAAGGCAATTTGAATCGCTGCAACTTCATAGATACGAGGAGACATTTTACATGGATTAAAATTTATAGGAATGTAAAAAATGGATCATAAAATTAATGAGGGGATGCATAAAATCATTCCAAAGTCATTCTCATAGGGAAGATATAGTCCAAATTCTAGGGCCATTCGAGGTGGGGTTTGCAAGCAATGAGAAAAAAATGCATTTTGGCCATGGTGGATGTCTGGTTTTTCTTGATAGCCTTACTAGAAATTTGAGGGTGGTGATAAAACATGAAAAATGTCTAAGTGTTGAGATATGTTGATATTTAAATTCCTTGATCCATTTTCAAATGAAGTTTCCCTCCCATTTTACCCCAGGTTAGCTGAGACTCAAGGGTGGGGTAAAAACTTTCTAAATGGGTCTCAAACCCCCTCATGCCCCTTACCAAATTTATTAATCAAAAAAGGGGAAAAAGGGACAACAGGGGTAAAAAAATGCACCATGGATAGCTTTATCATGAGAAGGGGGCATGAGGTTGTGAGTTTAAAAACACTTCCCTAACTTTTGGGCCAGAACTTAAGTGACACAAAATATGCCTCCTCCATGGTGGAATTTTTTTGTTTCCCCTATATACCCTTAGAAAAGGGAAAAGGGACATCACCACATCATAAGTGCACATAGGGTTTGCTCATCATGAGAAAGGGGCCAAAACATAAAGTGAGTGGAAAACATGTTCTAACACCCAAAGTTACATTTTAAGTGACACAACCTATCCTCTCCATGTGGTGGAAAATTATAACATCCCTCATGTCCCCTTTGAATTTGGTAAAAGGGGAAAAGGGACATCAGGGGTCTCCAAGTGTGCATTCACCAGTTTTAGAAGTGGGTGTTACCATTGCACTACTAAAAATAGCTTACCATAGTGCCTTCTTGCCCCGAGAGCTTCCCTTGGTGTTTACTAGGACAAAATTACATCATTTTGAATAAAAATGGACAATGAGAAAATTCCCACAATTTTTAGGGGACAATTATACATGTAACTTGAAATTTAACCCCTTTTTCCATTCTAGTCACGGGCGGTTCTAGGAAGGTCAAAATGTCTTTGAAGAAAAATCTACTTTTTGTCCAACTCATCTTATATCACATATATAGGGTCCTAATTGATTCAATTTTCCCTTTTAATTAGCTTCCAAATCTCCCTATAACTCCTAAAATATTTAATTGAATCTACACCAAGATCAAAGGTCTTAATCGCACTATCAAGCCAATATATGAAAATATCCTCCTCGTAATCCCCTGGAATATTTTGAAAAATTAGGTATACATCCTTATATTTCAATGAGTATTTTATTTCTTTCCAAATCCTCCCGAGGCTTCTGATATATATGGAACAATCCAACTAGATTTTTCATTGCCTCCATTTCCTTATACCATGCTACAAATAGCTTGGTATTACATAACTTGTTCATAAACCTGATTTTTATTCTAGAACTATCCTAAATCAATTCAATGAATCTTGTATCTCCTCAGCACAACTCCTAGGTGGGTTTTTCCTCAACAATAATCATACGAGTGGTTTCCACCAGTGTGAAAAAGCCTAAAAATAGACCTTTTTGGGCCTCCGGGAGAAATTCCCTCTGAATGGTCTTGAATGAATACATGAATCACATCCTTGTATATGAAACACTCTTGAAATTAACATTAGCACATTCCTCCTAACCATTATGAGGGTAACAAAATAACTATGCTGGTTGGAGGTTATGTTTACATGAACGAGAGGGATTTTCTAATGTGGGCTAGGTTGTCATGACATTTTGTTTGAATTTTTCATGCTATTTTTTTTTTTTTTTCATGAAAACATACATTGAGATACAACTTGATAATATGAAGCATTCTCGACAAAGAACATCCAAGTGATTAACAACATTAGGGATAATGTTTCTTTGAAGGGGAGGGACATCCTATGCCCTTAATTCTAAGTCATATATTGAGATATGAATAGTCGAATTGTGGCTAACATAATATCTTATCATGTAATATCACATTCATTTATGATTTCATATGCTTAGTAGGTTGGACTTGAGTATTTTCATAACATATTAGGGTATATATGAGAGCTAATAGCAAGTAGATGATCATTATATTGAGCACTTGAGTCTTATTGTATGGTTTAAAGGTTTCCCCCTCGAAATGGATAAGCTATTCTACTTACATCTTGTGATAATTTATCTATATTTTGGTGTTCTTTGGTGTTACATTGCTAATTATATTCACATTTGTCTAAGTATTTTCATTACACTAAATATGTCTATTGATAGACCCTCATTTATTGATCGAAGATATCAACCTCGCTAATAGAGATTGTTTTCATGATTTCTCAACCTCTCCCCAAATATATTAGGGGAATTTATACCCAAGTTTAATGACAATAATACACTTAAGGGGGAGAAATAATTAAAATCCTTTATTAAGTCAGTTAAATATTTTGAGATAGATAATGAAGGTGTTTTGGTTATTCAATTCATTCAAAATTCAGTTAAGCATGAATCAAACGAGTTTCATAGTTGCACGATAAAATTATTGACTCTAGGAGAAATTGTAGTATCCCTTCATTAAGTATTATTGGGATAAAAATAATTAATCTTCTCCTATGCATTTTTTTATAATTTAGTATAAAGAAGGGTGTGGGTCTTCGAATTTTTAATCTCATATTTATAGAGGCATGGAATATATTTCCTATGCATTTAAGATCAAGTGAAGCTTATGTTATCGTTATGTATTGTAATGAATTTAATGGTGATTTGAATTCATTGACAGTCTTCCATGCTTTCACTTTGACTTTGAAGTTTGAAAATATTTCATATTCTTTTGATCTTGGTGTTAATGCCTCCATGATTAAATATCACCGATTCGAGATCAAGAGATAGTGTGCATTGATGTTGAGTTTAATTATAGATACCTTGGGAGTTGAAACTAATTTGGAATCACATGATTATGCTTCTGATTTGCAATGTAATTTTTAGGAGGTTTGCAACTCTCCGTGTGGTAGATTTGGATCTCATGACTTTAATAATGTTACATTATCTCATAAGAATTTTTATAGTTGATTCTAATATTGGATTTAGAGATCATGAGCCTTATGTTGAGCTTGAAATTGATGTTATAGTTTCTCCTAGTGTATTTATTAATTTTGAAAATATTTTTGCTAAAGTTGAAGATTATGCTATATGTGTAGAAGGGAAAGAATCATTTCAGTTTATTGATCACTTTATGGGAGAGACTCTTGTTGATATACGCATCCTTTCATGTGTTGAATTTGTTAATATGGAAGATACTCATGCATTTTTATTATTTTCTTAATATGGCCATTGGTTTCCTTTTTGTAAATGGTAATCAAATTGATTTTGATGATTGTTTGTAAGATGAGGGTGTAGTTCAGCTAGAGAAACAAAATTTAAGACATGAGTGCAATGTGTTACCTATTGATACAAATGAAAGGCATGAATCTACCAATTATTTTTGTTTTGAAATTATTTGTGAAAACATTGAGCTTGTCTTATTCACTAGTTAAATAAATGAAGTTAGCTCAATTAAATCAGATGATTTAGAATAAAATTTTGATGCTATTAGTGATTTTATAGTAACGATGGTTGGGATTATGAGTGCATTGAAAGAAGTAACGAGGTGTAGTTTTTGCAACACATGAGAACCCAATCTTTGAGGAATTCAAATTATTTGATAATCCATTTTTAATTTAAAGAGCACACATGAGTGTGATTCACTTCAATTAGATTTTCCTATATCTCTAGTTATTGATTTCTTGTTAGAATACCATGTGTATGATATATTGCAGTTGGTAGCTTTATGATGATGAGTTATGTAATGGATATTTTTATGATTTAGAGTATGAATCATTTTATTATGTTGATAACAAATCAATGTTTTATGATATGACAAATGCAAATGAAATTGTTGTGTTTGATCTTGGAATTAATTTTTAGGAAAGTGATTTGTTCCCTTGTGGTGAAGTTGAATATTTTCATGTTAATACTTACATTACTAACTTTTTTATTGAGCCTCTTTATTTTGACATGAGTAAATTTTTGTAGCAATAAGAATTGGACCAATATAAGAAGTTAGAGAGTGGTTTTTAATTTGTTGGAGTAGTCATAGTGTGGGGTTGAAAATGATTTGGGAACTGATCAAAATTATTTTAATACATATATTGATTTTTCATTTGAGTTTTTTTTGGCTAAAAATTTGGGATAGGGAAGATCAAATTTGTTTCAACAAGATCCATGTTTTGATTGGTCTTCATTTTTGGTTCAAATTTCACGTTTTGGGCCTCAAAACTCAACGATTTGTTGTGTGTTTTGTTTTGGTGCATTTTGTTAATCTTTTGTTATTACATTTTTCTAAGAGGACACTCTAGTTTACTAAGTAGAGGATCTTACTTCTCCATTCCTGTGAATGGGATTATTATTTGAAATTGGGACGCCTTCTAGCTTGTACATTTTGTATATATATATATATTTTAATAAGTGCTTTGGACAACTTATATTGCATAGTTTTTAATTAATATGGTGTTGTAAAATTTCAGTCAAAAAGTTAGAATTGTAGAGTTTTTGTGTTGTTAGTGCCTTTAGAGTGTAGGAATAAAGTATTCATAATTTTAGAGGCATTGGTGTATTTCAATTTAGGCCTAGGAACTTTAGGTCCTCGCAAAATAATACCCATCCCATAATTAGAGCTAATGTTGGACCTCGAAGTTTCCCATGACATTTTGGGAACCTTATATTTAAATATTTAGAGTGTAAGAGAGGTTCCATTTGTATTGAAATTATTTACCAAGTGGTATGATTGCGGTACCCTCTAATCATTTCTCAAAAAGGTTTGTGGTACTTTCCTAAGGCATTATGAATTGGATGAGTTATTTTTTCATGCCACGACATTTTAAATGGATCATACTCATGAAAGGGGTCTAAAATGAATAATAATGCTATGCAAGTCCCCAAATTTTACATGAAAAAAATAGTATGCCAACTAAGAGAGCTACTAAAACACTTTAGGTTGTTGAGTAGTAGTTTGCACGAAAAATGTAACTTTTTATATAGAACTTTGTTTAGGTCATGGTTTGAAGTGTGTGGAGACTAATGAGTTATGGAGCTCAATTACTTCGGATTAGCATGCAATATGAAACTTGTTGGAAAACATAGTAACCGACATCGGTTATGGAGGGACCGGCATCAGGTCACCTATGACCAACACCAGTCAAGCAAGGAGGAACCAACATCGTTTAGGGTTAACTGGCATCGGGTACTGTGTGTGGGTGTTTTAATTAACTCACGAGAATTAGATCTATTTTTAGTATTAAATCATATATATTGATTGTAATTACATGGCTAAGTGCCCTAAGTTTGTATACGCCTATATAAACATGAAATCTAGGGTTTAGAAGTAAGAATTAAGAACTTACAAAATTTAATGATTATTGTGAGAATAATTGTGTGAGAGAGAATTCTTGGTGAAGAAGCAAAAGCTTGAGAGTAAGACAATATTGCACATCTGAGAGGTGTGGAAGATTGTAAATCTTCATTGTCTATCTTGTGAAAGCTTTGGATAATATATTGCCTTGTTTCTTGGTGGACATATCCCACACTGGGTGAACCACGTTAAATATGGTGTTGATTTATATCTCTTGTTATGTATATTTCTTCTGGTAGAATATATGATTTTATTTGCATGTATGCTTATATCTGATGTATTATCTGTACAACTGGGGTGCTAACCCCAACATAGACCTAAGTAAACTTCCAAATAAACACAAAGTCGTGATGAACAATGGTTATCGAGTTATTAAAAATAAATAAAAATGATATTTGTAGTACATTACAGTCCCTAAATTTTATAGGAAAAAGAACAACACACCAACTAAGAGAATTTCCAAAATAGTTTAGGTCATGTTTTGAAGTGTGTGGAGACCTAAGTAAACTTCCAAAACAAATTAGGCTAATGAAAAATGGTTATTGAGTTATTAAATAATATGAAAAAGATATTTGTAGTGCAATCATGGGTCCCTAAATTTTGTAAGAAGAAGCACAACACACCAACTAAGAGAATTGACAAAAAGCAGTTTAGGCCATGAGCAATAATTTACACAAAAATGTAATAATTGATACATAGCTTTGTTCATTATTTGGTTTGAAGCAAAAGATACATGAAGATTTTATCAAGAAAATTACTAGATTAATTCATGTTGTGGAGCAATAATTTATATGAAAAATGTAACTTTTGATACAAATATTTGTGTAGGCCACGATTTGAGAAAAAGAAACACTATGAGAAAACTAAGTGAACTACCAAAATAGTTCAAGCAATTGAGCAATGATTTTTAATTTATTCTCAAACAATGAAAACCATCTTGGGTTGTAGTACTCACAAAATGCAAAACAAAGCATTTTCTAGAAACTCAAAAGCATGTTTTCATCATTTATCTTAGGAGGACTATTCAAGGAAGATTTTGGATGACAAAGTTTACTCAAAAATGGCGGTTGGTATTACGATATCCTCATGATAGGAGATTACAATGCAATTGGTTATGCGGATTTTCATTGTATCAATCAACATTTATGCTCATGTAAAATCACCCTCTCAACTAAATTTGTCACTTTGTAAAACTTTGAAACAATAATAATGCGTGAGTGATTTGATTGGATTGGTTAAGTTGAACAATCATGAAAATGTGGTCCCACCTTATCAAATGATGCAGAGTGGTGCAATGAGAAATTTTCAAGTAAGACTATAGTGGGAGAATAATTTTTTTGCTAAAATTTGGAGCAAATTTAATGATGGGCGGGGTTAATATCATTTTATATTTTCCCATAACTTATGATAGAGAGCTTTGATTGAAAACATTGGTATATTTTGTAGGAAGAATAGTTGAAATAGTTACAATTTTAATTTGACAAATCTTTGTGAATAGTTTTGTGTACATCCATAACCATATTTCGCTCTCTTTCTATAATTTTTCTTACGCACATATGCGGGGTCTCTTAGATGTTCTGTGTTTTTCTCAATGGATTTATTTGGGGCCCTAGGATATTTAATTGTTTGTTATTTGGTGTCATTTTTCATTTGAAATCTTGCCAAGCCACATGAATAATCCATACTTCATTATTACTCATCTCTCATTAGTTCTTCTCAAATTTGAATTTCCTCCATTTCCAATTATGGAAAGTTTTATAACGTGTCCTAATAAATGAAGAGTTGGCTTCATCAAGTATCTTCTAAATTGCCATTTTTGGGTGAGACCTTTGGTCCCTTTAGTTGCTTATATTCTAGGTGTTCACTTTTGTATTATTTTAGATGTTTAGAATATGAGTAACTATGATTGATTCACATATTGTTTTAGTTTTAGATCTAAGAGAGTATATTTTCATGCTTAATTGAGTCATAAGTGAGGTAGTGAATTATAAAGGAAACTACTATTTGAGTTTGAAGTGTATTCACTCAAAATATTAACAATTATTCATTTGGTAGTTTGGTATAAAGGTCTTTTGTGTAATCGGAAAAACACGAGTTATAAAATCCTTATAAAATTCTAGGTTCATTTGTACTCGTTTAATTGTCATATGCTAAATTTATATATGGGTTATACAAGTTTGATGGATAATTCGGTCTAGTGTATGTATTTGGTTATTTTTCTTAATTACGGGAAGTTTTGTACAATTATGCAAATTGATGTAAATATTTATGCTATTTTGACACCCTCATCTAAGCTTTGAATATTTTGTCCCAATGGATAAGGCACAAGTTGAAGTTGGAATAATCCACCCCCTTTTTTATCAAATATTTTTGTATTCCCCCCTTTCAGACCTTTGTTTCATGTTACATACCTTTTGAGGTATCCTAATTGTAAACTTGGCATTATAATTGCTAGGTATGCTTTGTATTTGTTTAAAAATCTATTAGAAAGACAACAAGTCGGGATATTTGTATATTTATACAATAAAATAATTCAAGTATTTGTATTTTCCTACAAATATGTGACTATTTCACAAGTGACACTTAATTGGGTACTTAGTAATGAAGGTTGAATTTGTGGATATATTTATGATAGAATGGACATTGCATTTACTAGGATATCTCCCCTTGGCTTCACAAAACCATAAAAAGTAGAGAAGTGACCCCCTTCTCATATTTATGGGTCTTAAGTCGACTCGGTTTGTTGAATAGAAACACGTGCTACAATTGCTCACTTTTCATCTCTTCACTAAATCCATAAAGTGCAAATTTGGGCTCCATCCAATTTATTTAGAGAATCAAGAATATTTTGGAGTAATTTGGACTTATTACTTGTCTAATTCCAATAAAAATGAAATGAATTGGACTTGGTGTAGTGCCCCATATTTGGACAACCCAAACCAACGTAAGCAATTAAAATCCTGATTTTTTTAAAATATATTTATTATTATAATTCCTTAACTATGTGTAGTCATTTTTACACCCACCAAAGAACAAGGGAATCCCATGCGCGCGGTCTATCACCCAGCGGGCGTTGGGCACTCACCCAAGGCACACGAGGGTGCCAAGTCTCTCTTTTATGTGAGTTAAGAGGGAAAACATCATCTATGATCCAAAATTAAAGAAAGTGAGTGGAAATGAGACATGCAAGCATCATAGAGCTCAGAATGGATTCTAGATCAATGCAGTCATTCTAGATAGAAAAGTACTTAATAGATCAAGAACTAAACCAAAACAGAAAGGGAAATGCGCAAGGATTCAGACTCATTCCATAAACATGCATAAAACAGAACCATGAAGATATGTAAATGCACCAGAATCATTACTGATCATATTCATATAAACTGGTAACCTCATTACATTCATTAGATTCATTACAGAGCATTGTAGAAAGGCAGATCGAAGTCATGCATCATAATTGGATCCATATCCTTTAGCTCTCAAAAATAAATTTTAAAACCCCAAGCCCTTGATACATCCTTCTCCTATGTTTTATCTACCCAACCCAAATAGAGTTCCTTGTAGCATTTCTATAGAGGTCTACTCTCTATTATATCCGATCATCTGATCATCTCCTCATCTCATCATCTCTTTTCTTCTGCAAGCACTTGTATATATAGGCATCCCGAAGTGCCAACTCATCCTTCTGCGGCCTCAGATCGATTGCCAAGTGTCTGAATGTGGTCCTCCATGGGAGCATGCTCTTTTAGGCCCGAGCTCTCCACTTTTTGCCATGATGGTCTTCTAAAAGCTTCCATCACAGGGCATATTCCTTCATAGGCCAACCTATCGCCAAAGGGCACCTTATCCACTCGCATGCGCCTGTCGGATCACACTTTTCTCGTGTCATGTCCAATACGCAAAATATGGCTAAGTCCCAAGACCTTGTCCTATAGCCGCACATCATGGGTTATGATAAGACCCCTAGAACCTTGTCTTTCGCACTATACGCTTGTGCACCCATCCTTCAACCTAGGCCTTGCGCGCCCATGCGCCTTGGTGCACTTAGTCAATATTTTAGGGGCCCAACATCACCCCACACTATGCCTGTTCTCCATCCGTGGGAACACTTCTCCAATGAATAAAGAATCATAAAAGACTTAGTGTCTTGGGAAAAGAATAAGGGGATGAAGAATTTAGGAAATAATAAAGAATGGGGAAGTGACGACATTATTGCAACAAGCTAGGAAAATATTTTTGCTAGTCAGCCTCCAACTTGTTTCAGAATCGACTTCATTTTGTGCTCTTTGGCAGAGGTCGCCGACTAGGGTGTTTACCTCCCCAAAACTCATTCCATCTCCTTGAGCATTCATAGTGTCAACAATGTTTTCCGACTCCTTGCCCACGTCATCAAGCATGTCCATTCTTCTAGTAATCTGTGGGTATAGCTACTTTAGCCGGTTCTTGATTATAACCCTTAGGGCCTCAATAGCTTCGACTTATTTTCAACCTTGGCCAGGATTCTATCCCGCTCTACTCTATTCTATTTATTCTTTTCTTGGAACTCCTTAAGCTCTGTTTCATAGTTGGCGACTGAGAATACCCGCCACTTTATCTCTATCTGCATAGTTGTTATATGCGGCCTCAACAATATGGGCAATAATCTTTACATCGAAAGGACTTTGCTATATTCTACCATGATTGCTACTACCTTTAACTTATCCTCCTTCTCCAGTGTGCGCTGCTACTTCTTCCATGGATTCTAAAGCTAGAGGTTGCCTCTCCATGGTGAGGATTCTTATTAAGTCTTGAGGCACTCAAGGAAGATCCATAATTTTACACGGGCGGTGCAGTCTAGATGCTTCAAAATAATGGCATATGTGATGGATTATACTTTCTTTTGTACTTCCCACACCCTTGCCTTTTCTTCTCTAAGTTCACGTTTTTGTTGAGCGCTAATTAACTCATCCTGCTTTAAATCCTTGGCCTTTTCTTCTAGATCTTCCTCCTTCTTTTCTAGTTACGGTTATAGAAATCTTATCCTATCATTCCGTCCAAAGAGCCTACCTTCAACCTCAATGAGACCTTATTGAGTGAATTACATAAGCTTGCTCATCGAGAGACACTGAGCATTTAACAAGGGGTTGTCTCCTTTTGACTTTGACATTTTCATTAGTGCCCCTGGCTTACCTTGAACTCGGCTCATTAATGTGGGATTCAATTACCCAAGAGAGCATCTTCCTTATCCAAGGGTATGCACCTTCTTCATTAAACGAATTCATTGACATGAGTTGATCTGTTGGAACGGTGCTTTGAAAGCACGTGTGCAATACCTTGCTATGATCATCAATATAGATCATTCCTTTCCTTTGTATCTCCATGCGCTTTCCCCCGTGCGGGTGCCCTTAGGAAAAGTTCTTTGAAATACTAGGGCCTACCGCGCTTCCATGATCTTTCCCTACGCTTTCTTCCTTATCTTCATTCATCACTAGATCAACGCTGCCCTCCCATTCTTGTTCTACCAAGGCCTTGGTGATTTTCCTTGCTTCTCTTTTTTCTTGACTCATTTATTTTCTCCTTCATGAGGCTTGGAGTTTTCTGATCCTACATGCCAACCTCTTCACTTCTTCCCATGTCTTGGGTGCCTTCCTCCTCTTGGCTACCCTTGCACCACATGAAAAGGAACTCATGTTCTTCTTCTCCACCCTCTTCTTCTAAATCATGCACACTAAAAACAAGTGGTCCTTGGTCTCCTTCAGGATCATTTTCTTCATCGTCATCCCTCTCACCTATGTATTTCTCCAAGCTCTTTGTTTCCTCCGAATCAGCTTCCTCCATCACCTTCAATTTCTTCCTAACTGGGGATTCCAGTATAGGAGACTCTGCTCTCTCTTCCTCTTCCTCCGGTGATTTCTCCTCCGCGATAAGATTTTTTTGTTCGGCACCTTCTCTTTAACTAGGGACCTCTTCCTACGTGCGTAAGTGCTTGTCCTAGCGCTTGTTCCTGGGGTGCCTATTGCATGTGTATCTTGGGCACTTCGTGCCTTTTTCTTTATCTCCTCTATTTACTTCTTCTTGGGCATGGTCTTCTTCCTACCGTTAGGTCCTCGGAGTATAAGCTATCTCGTTTCCAAGATAATCACCCTTCTTAAACTTGGGCCTTATCTCGAAGGTATACACTTGCTATGGACTTCTCTTCTATAGTCAAAGTCGGGGTTTCACCATTTAGAATTTATGTGACACATAATTTTCCATGTACGTGCACTTGTTGGGGTAGACCAATGTTCTGGGCATCTCCCTGTGGTCCCGGTCCAAACTTCCAAGGTCAAACTTCAACTTCTTGGACTCCTTGAACCTGTTAACTCCCACCTAGAAGTATTGAGCTGTGAAGGTGAATGGGAGATTGAACCATGGGCTCATAGTATCATCAGTCAATTTGAACCTACTAATACAAAAGTGTTGGTATACAACAAACTCATCTTCTCCTACTGTAAGCACTGGCAGTTGTTCCGGTATTCTCCATTCTGCCCCGAACGCATTCCTTAAGTGCATATACCATTTTTCAAGACGTGTCTTGTGAATGGGCATCATGCTATCACAAGTATATTTCTCAAATATTTTTGCGGGCGAGGGTCTTCCTCTAGGTGCTCCCACACAAACTTATCTCTGCATCCGGTACTCCAATCTCTCGAGAACATAATGGATGAGAGGAAATTACCAAAGAGAATCTTGTCTCCTTCCCCTGTGTCTTTGGTGATAATTTCATCTCTAATGTATGTAGGCAGTTGTAGATGGTGCCCTCTCGATATTTTTCTACAAACATTCAACTAGGACTTGTTTACTCCGCGTCCATATTTCTTACATGTTGAGTTTTGTTACCAGGCCCGCGACCATTCTCATCACTGGGTCTTGGATATCCTAGATATAAAAGTATCTTGACCCCTTCTTATACGCATACGCAGCCACTGTATCCTTAATTACTTCCTTGTCGCACAGGTTGTCCTCTATACTATCTCCTTCATAGGTAAGGCCTGTGAATATTTAAATTAGCTGAGGGGTTATGCGCATTTTGTGCCTTGTGAAGTGAAAGTGGTCTTCATGTATGTGCGACATTAACCACTAATAGAGGCACTCTGGCTTTCCGAAGTAGGGAAACTCATAGAGTTGTAATAATCCCACCTTTTATAACTTCACTTGGACTTCATCGCTATAAATTAGTAACCCCTTAGGTGTTCTCTCGGTTAGTCGGGCACACTAAATCCAACTCCATTTAATTTTCAATCATGTTCGTGCGATGATTATATTCACTTCTTGTCATTTTTCTCAAGTGGGATTCCCATTCCATCCCGAGAAAAACCCCATATGGGTATTGCATTTCTACATACCATTCTCGTTGGTACTGTGGTGGTTTCTTGTTGTTTACCCTTGCCCTTGCCCTTTTTAGGTGTTACTGCTGGTTTCTTGGGTGCCATTATTTAGATTTTCTCTACACTTCAACTTTTCTTCCTAGCTCTGCTCTTCTATCTTTTCCAAGTTCAAATCTCCAACCTGCAAAGAATACTCTTTTCCAACCCGTGCCCTAGCTGCCAAACCCTAATTGGAATATCTCCTTCATAAGATGGTGCTTCTCCACAACTCTCTCTATGCCCGTGAACTATTTCCCTCCTGGTTTGCAAATCCAAATTGGTCACTCACGGCTAAATTTCTCCAATTTTTTTCTTCACACGGATCAACTCTGGAAACCCTAGTTCACAAAATATCTTCCTTCTTGTAAACAAAAAGTAAATAATGAAGTGTCCAACCTTCTATTTATAGTTTTTCCTACTTTCTAACATTAAATTCCACTTCACCTACCACCACACTTTAACACTTAATGCAGATTTTTCAAATGAACCCGTCTTTAGTGCTTTCACTCATGCGCCCAATCCTGTGTGGACAATTCCCCAACCTTTTGGTGTGCAACCAATCCATCTTAACAGGAGACTCTTGCGCGCGCGTAACCAGTGTCAAAGGTAATTCTTCCGTCATGATTTTTTTCTTGCCTACCTCGTGTTGCTTTTGCACTTCTTCCAATCTTGTACGTGGATCTACAATGTAGCCTTACCCTGGCACCAACCATCCTTTTTCACCTTTCCTCTCATGCAATTCCTTCACAGGGCCATCCAACCGGGCTTTCCAACGTAATCCTTCCTGGTGCTTCACACTTCAATTTCTTCCACCTTACTCCACCCCACACTAAAATTATGTGCGGTCCTTTGCGTGCAGTTACAACCTTCAAAAAGTAATGAGATTACCGGCACCCAAGGCACAACACAAAACAACAACGAGAAAGGGAAACACAAGAAAATAAAATGCATTAAGGGAAATCCTAAACTAACTAACAATATTGCCTTATTTACAAACACCAAGAAGACTTATTTATAGTAGGGCTTCAACCTAATCCCATTGAAGTGTCCTGGTAATCTCATCCCATGCAACACTTCAGAATCGCACGCACTTGAATCAAGGATGTACAAGGTGATGTAGGAACCCAACCAATGGACTTTTAACTTCCTAGGTGGCACATAAACTTAGAGTCATATAGTAGCACCATCTACCCAACCTCAAACTTCTTGTTCTTAATGTGATGATCATGTCATGCCTTTTGTTTTTCTTTTTTAGTCTTTTGGATCCACCTGACGAGTGATCGTCTTTCGTCCAATTGCATTAACTTGTCAATTCTCTCTTCCAGCCGCTTGTTCATCGTGCCCAATCCTCTGCAAGCGTGCTTATCGTAGAAGGTAACATGAATTCAACTAGTAGGATGGCTTCCGCACCAAATACCAATTGAAATGGTGTGGCATTATTCAACCTCTTGTAGGTTGTCCTATACACCCAAAGCAAGATGATACTTTGTCATCCCAATCTGTCTACCAACATCACAGATCTTAGTCAATGTGAGACTAAGTATTTTGTTAAATGCCTCAGCAGTTCCATTTGCTTGAGGGTAATAGGGAGTAGTTTTGTGATGGGACACCATGAATTCTGAAAAGCAGAATGACGACCATCTCATTGAGAAAGTGCGTACCTATATCACTTGTTAAACTCAATGGACATCCATACTTGCTTTGATTATGTTTTCTCATAAAAATCTAGTAGCGGTAGCCGCTTATACAATCCTTTGTAGGCGTTGCCTCATCCCACCTTGTCAAATAATCAGTGCAAGTGAGGATATACTGCAAACCAGTCCTTTGTGCCACTGGCGAGGTTGGTACGAAAAAGTCGATAGCCCACTTCTCAAATGGTTCCGTGTTGGCTATTGGTCGTAAGGGAATTTCATCCCTTTTCCAGGTTTGCCAAGGCACTGGCAATGGTCATAGGCCTTGCAAAACTCAATGTAATCTTGATAAATGGTCTCCCACCAAAGCCCTGTGAGTAGAATCTTCTGTGCGGTTGCATTTCCCACATAGTGTCCTCCTGCAATCCCACCATGCACCACTTCCATTATTGCAATAAGCTCATGTTCTAGCACGTAACGCACAAGAACCTCATCACGACCCATTTGGTACAGATCTCCACTAATTAGCATGTAGGGTGCAGCACTTATGGCCAACTTCTTCTTCTCTAAGGCCTTCATTCCATCTGGTGCCACACCTGTCTTAAGGAATACCACAATGTCCTAAAAAAACAAGGCGCGCCGCATGACCTAAATAATTGTGCATCTGGCATAGTCTCTTTAATGCTCTACGCGTCCTCCCTTGAATCAATCCTAGACAAATGATCAGGTCCGGAATTAATTTTACTTGGTTTAACAACCACTATGAACTCAAATTCTTGGAATAATAGTACCCACCAACATATGCGACCTTGTAGAATGAGCTTGTTCACCAAGTATTTCAATGCTATATGGTCAATGTAAAATATAAAAGGGGTTACCAACAAATAATGTATGAATTTATGAAGCGCGTAGATCATTGACAACGCCCGCACTCGGTTATAGTGTAATTCTATGCTCTGCTGGTGTCAATTTGCTGCTTCAAAGCACAAAGGATGATTAACAATCCCTTCACCAAGCCGCAAGTACTACTCCAATGGCGGTTCTGAGGCATCCACATGAACATGGAAAGGCTTATCCCAAGAAGGGAAACATAGGATGGGCGCGGTGATAAGCCTATCCTTCAAAGTGTCAAATTCCTTCTGTTGCACCTCTCCCCAATGAAAGGAACTTTTATGTCTAAGCAACTCTTCTAAAGGTGCGGTGATCTTGGCATATCCCTTGATGAACTTCCTGTAGTACCCGTATGCCCAAGAAATCCATGCACTGCGCTTTGACTAGTAGGCTCCCTCAATCCCATAATTACTGCAACTTTGCGGGATCTACTAGTAGGCCCTCCTTACATATGATGTGCCCCAATAATGTTCCAAATGGGGTAGCAAAGACACATTTCTTAATGTTGAGGGATATCCTCAATTGTTGACATCTTTCAAACATCAGCCTTAAGTTGTCACAATGGTCCTTCACTAACCCATATATTGTCCAATCATCCAGGTAGACTTGAAGGAATTTATGGATGAAGTCCTGGAAAGCTTGTACCATAATGCGTGAGAACACAACAGGCGCATTCTTCAACCCAAAAGGCATGACTGTATAGGAAAAAATTCCCCACTCAGTGGTGAAATTTGTCTTCCTTTGGTCCTCCTTTGCGATCCTTACTTGGTGATAGCTTCGAGAATCCATCTGTGAAAGAATAGACCTCGCGCCCTGCCACTCCTTCTAAGATTTCTTCAGTGAATGGGGTTGGGAAAGGATCAATGATACATATTGCATTTAGGTCCCTATAATCAACACAGATCCTTATCCTTTCGTCCTTCTTGATGCTAATTACCATTGGACTTATCCATTCTGACTCTTCAACAGCTTCAATAATGCCGACGCTATCATCTTGTCTATTTCTTCCTTGACCTTCATGCGCAGGTTAGGATTCATTCGGTATGGTCTCTTCCAGACCGGGTGCACACCTTCCTTCAACTTAATTCTCATTTCCCCTAAGGAATGGTGAACGCCTTTGAGTTCATGATACCCACGCGGGAATAAATCCTCAAACTCATGTAAAAGATCAATGATCTTAGAGACTTCCTTCTCCGACCAATAGTCTCGATGATAGCCTCTTTAGGCTCTTCTTCTAAGCTGATGTTAACCTTATTTGTCTTTAAAGGTTCATGATAGGTGTGCGCCCATTCATCAGCACTATCTACCACCTCGCATGTCCCTATAGAATGGTCAACATCTAAGTTTTCCACTTCTTCCCCATCAATAACATACACCAACTTCCCTTTTTATTTTTCAAACATGTGTGCTCAAGCTATATCTCTTCTGTTTCTTATTCCTCAAAGCATGCCTCCGGGCCAGTTCAACTAGAAAGTCCAATAGCCTATCTTCTACCATAGCATAGAGTCTCCAATGGTAGGGCACTTGATAACTTTCTGCAATGCCTTATCCACCAAGGGTTTGTACTCGATACTCAAATGTTTAAATGAGATCAGCCGTTAACTCTTGCCAATTCCTGTCTAGCAGCGTGTCTCGAGTAAATGTAACATGCACGTGCACAACGTTGCAATTTAGAATATAGCTTGTGTACCCATAGGGATGGTGGTAAAGCCTCCACGCCTTCTGTCCAGACCTTCTCACAATCCTACATTTGGAAAGAGGTGGGTTCCTTACCATGATAATCTTTGATGGTGGCGGGAGTGTTGTTTCTAGAGAACTGGAAAGAGAGGGAAATTATCACCTCGTGCCATTCCAAGAGGTTCTCCTGATGTTTTTCCCACCAGCGTGTCGTGCCGAGCGAGACATAACTTAACATCCCTATTCACTCACTTTCCTCCTTCCATTGAGCTTCCATCTCCTGCAAAAATATCTCAGGGAAGGATCCTCCTGAATACTTAGGTAGCTCCTTTCCTCCTAGGTGCCGGACTGTACGCACCTTTGTCACCTTTATTACTTACCCTATCAAATGTCATCTGATCAACTCATAGGTTCCATGTTCCCAATTATCGCACGCTATACTGGTGGTGTCACTTAGGGATTGAGCATCCTCAAACCGGATAACTCCTTATGTGGGATGAATTATCTCTGGATCCCTAATTGAGCACACATATATTCTATCCAGGACCTCTTCTCCCAAAGGTTTAGTATAGGGTGTTGATTTTCCATCATCCAAGGGTATGATGACCCATTCCTCCTCATTCTCAAAGCTTATGTATCCCTTGTTGAACTAAATATCTGCATTGTTCTTATAGCACCATGGGCGCCCAAGTAGTGCTGGGAAATCATCGCCTCGGTGAGCACCAAGACTTCAAAGTCCCTAGTAAACTTAGCTCCCTGAATGGTGATGGATGCATCCTTTAAGACACCGATGGGCATTGCCTTTGTTTTGTTTTCCATATACAACACATTTGAAGATGGCTATAATACAAGTCTTCCCATTTGATGCCATGCATCCAAAGTGAGAACATTGTCCTATGTGCCTGTGTAAATGAGGATATTACCAAGGAGCCATCCATCCACGATCGCATCCAATGTGATATCCTTATCATAGTCAAGGCTATGAGGGGGAAGGTTTGCATGTAGGACCTGCCTCTCACACTCTCCTCTCGGTGTGTGGTACCTTCTATCTCAGCCATGCTCCTATCAAGGGAATAAGATTCTCTTACCTAAGCATTTACAGACTTCCTTGACCTTATCTAGGTCATCTTTTGGTTCCTCGACCTTCCTTCTTTGCTCCTCCCTCTTGGACTACTCCTTTAGACAACTTTGGATTTATCCTTGTAAACTCCGAATGATGTCCATGGTCTCTTGATATACCTCCTTCGATGCGCGAGGTCAGGTAATTCCCATGTACCACTTCTTCCCTTGAAACCATGTTCTTACGCCTTGGAATTTCCTTTGCACACGCAGCCTCTCCGCTTTTTTACCATAATAGGTTCCAATCCTACATCATGTGTCACCCGTGGCATCCATTGTGTGTTAGCCTTCTTAATTCTTACCATTGCAGCACCCTTGTCTTTCCGGTGCTGCTGATTTATGTGCTCAAACAACTCGGGGCACTCCTCATACTTGTGCTTCTTCTGCACCATGAGCACTGCAATAAGTTTGGGCACTTGCGCTTGTAGTGGTCTGTAGACCCACAATTAAAATAGGTTCCATGTGGGAACTCACTTCTTCCTCCTTTGTAGTTACCACAACCACAAAATCCTCTGCGAAATCCCCTTCCGTGCATGCCTCCATCTGCATGCTCCTCATAACGGTGATCATCACCCTTATAACCGCTTGCAAGGCTAGTTTGGCACACACCAAGATCAATGACCTCATGGATTTGATCAATAAGCCTACAATCCTTAGTATCATGGGTTGTAGAGGTAAAAATATTATAGTAGCAAGACACATTCTTTCACATTGCGCGTTGTAACAAGGGACATCTACTTGCATCATGGTCCCCATGAAAAATCTCACAATCTACTATTACGACGTGTACTGTCTTCCAGGGGAAACTATCCTTGACATGCCCCTCTACTTCACAATCTATACACCATATACCACTATGAGTCTCATGGGATGAGTTCACAGACAACTTCTCCAGTTGCTTAGCCATAGTAGCAATTTGAGATCTCCAAGAACGGGCTAACACTAGTATCAACACTTCCAACAGCTTCAACGCGTAGAGCAACTTCTAACGCCTTGCACGGGTCTGTGAAATTTTTATGAGATAAAGCTCTTCTAAAAGGTGTTATCAACCCCCTAACAAACCATTGAGCATCTTTGTGAAGGGTGAATGTCATATAATAATTTTGACAGGGGGTTTTGAACCGTGCATCATACTCCCGCACACTCTCTGCCATTCCTTGTTGAATCTCCTTCAAGGTGTTGATACTCTTTTGTTCAAACTCAGGAATGTGGAATTCTACCAAGAAGGTGTTCTTTAAAGTAGTATAATCCACCATCATTTGATGAGGGTCATATTTCCTATACCAGCTATGTGTGTGCCCTTGCAACGTCATTGCAAACTAGCTTGCCTTCCACTCTGGGCTAGTGATCCCTTTTGCGCGCCATAGCAGCTCACACTTGTGAACATGTTTTGTAGCATCTTCAATACCTCTGTAATATAGAAAATGTAAAGACATCTCAAAGAAGACTTGAGGAGGTGGGTGGGACTGTGTCCTCTTAAGCGAGCCTTGGTTTCTGTGGTGTTTCCTCAGGTCTTTGGATCCAATAGATCCACCAGGTCCTATGCCTCCTGTCCCACCAGACTCCACTTTGGATCCACCAGGTCCATCAGGTCCTGTTCCTCCTGACCCACCAGATCCATCGGTGTTGTAGTGGTCATGCCAAGGGTCCCCACGGTTCCACCGAACTTGAACTACACGCCGTGGTGTCCGTGATAATGCCCCACTACCAATAGTGTAACCCGCGCCACTCCCAGACGCGAGACCGAAATCTTGCATATCTATACCTTGCCCAAAAATTCCTCCTAATACTAGAATGGTATGTGCAGCCATAGAAATTATTAATTGTCTTGAGTAATCCCATACAACATGACAATATCCTTAAGAAAACTTTGGCAATGGAAGCGCATTATATGCGACCTTAGTTGGAGAAAAGTGCGCAACCTTGGTCAACTTGTCCAATGTGACCATGATAGCGTCATGATGATAAAAATACATGAGAAGACCAACAATGAAATCCATATAAATGGTATCCCATTTCCACTCGAGAATGTCATGGGGATACAAAATTCCTACGGGATGGGAATGTTCAGCTTTGACCCTCTGACACTCAAGGTAACGATCTACAAAGTATGCTATATCCTGACGTAGACCTAGAAAATAATACAACTCTCTGAGATCAACATGCATCTTCTTCACTCTAGGATGTGTTGCATATGGGGATCGGTGAGACTTTGAAAGAATAAAGTTGCGAAGCTCACCTGGCTTAGGCACATAAATGCACCTCTGAAAATGAAGTAGATTTTGTATCTCTAAAATACATCTTATATACCTGCCCTCAAAAGAAACCTGAGACTCAAACATTTGTTTTGTGCCCTCATAAAATATGTCCCTTGAAGATGCTAAAGGATCCTACCCCAAAGGTCTGACTGAAGTGTCATAGTGGTAATCACATTTCATCATCTACTGAAGGCATCTACAACAAAATTCTCTTTTCCCTTGATATATTGGACGACCATGCCATACTCACATAATAACTCCATCCAACGCCGTTGATGAGCATTGAAGTTTGGTTGTGAAAAGATGTGTTGAAGGCTCCAATGACCGGTCCTTAAGATAAAAGGCCTACCCAAAAGGAAATGTTTCCAACAAACTAGAGTGTGAACTACTACTGCAAGCTCCAGGTCATGGGTAGGGTAGTTAAGCTTATAATCCTTGATATTACGTGACTCAAATGCGATGACATGATGCTCCTACATGAGAAATGCTCCAAGACCCTCTAAGGAAGCATCGATGCAAACAACAAACTATCTAATCAGATCCGGAATTGATAAGATAGGTGTCGTGGTCAGTCACTCCTTAAGTAACTGAAAATATTGCTCACATTTTTTTGACCACTCAAATTTCTTCCCTTTATTTGAAGAGAAGTAATAGGATGAGAAATCCTAGAAAATTCCTGAAAAAATTTGTGGTAGTAGCTCTGCTAATCCCATGAA
The DNA here is from genome assembly GCA_018340775.1 of Taxus wallichiana var. yunnanensis. Lineage (NCBI taxonomy): Eukaryota > Viridiplantae > Streptophyta > Pinopsida > Cupressales > Taxaceae > Taxus > Taxus wallichiana. The sequence continues at coordinate 433,533,128 of CM031236.1, read as the reverse complement.
AATCCTCACCTCTGTCACTGATGTGGGTGTTGGCCAATCAAGAATGGCTCGTATCTTTGAGGGATATACTGAGATGCCCTCACTTGAAATGATGTGACCCAAGTATTGAATCTCTATTTGAAAGAAACTGCACTTCTCTAAGTTCCCAAAAGCTTCTGATATCTCAAAACCTGTAGCACTTTTCTCAAATGTTCCTCATGTTCCTCCTTGGAATGAGAATAAATCAATATATCATCCAAAAAAACTAAGACAAAATGGTCCAAAAAGGTCCTAAAAACCCCATTCATGAGGCTCATGAAAACAACTGGGGCATTGGTCAAACCAAAAGGTACAATAATGAACTCATAATGCCCATATCGAGTGTGGAAAGTTGTTTTGTGAATGTTTGCATCTGCAATGTGCAACTGGTGGTATCTTGACTTGAGATCAATCTTAGAAAACACTCGACACCCCTCATTTGATCAAACAAGTCATCAATCCTTGGAAGTGGATAGCGGTTCTTCATTGTGACCTTATTAAGCTTCCTAAAATCAACACAAAGTCTAAGAGAACTGTCCTTCTTCACAAAAATAACAGGTGCCCCCAAGGAGACACACTAGGGTGAATGAGGCCCTTCTCCAATAAATCCTCTAGCTGAATCTTGAGCTCATGGAGCTCTGGAGTCGTCATACTTTAAGGTGCTTAAGAAAGGGTGTTGCTCCCGACATTATGTCTATAGTGAAATCCACCTCTCTACGGGGTGGTAATCAGGAAGCTCACTTGGAAACACATCTGCAAAATCTCTCAATACAACATGCTCATCAAGAGGTGAATGATCTGGAGTACCCTCTGATCGATCACTTATCGTAATCGTAAACATTTGATAACCATTGCGCATGCTCTTCCTGCGTTTCTTAGCCGAGATTATATACAAGGAAATAGGCCTCTACATCCCATAAATTGCAATTGAATTCCCAAGGTCATCTCGACACTCAATGATCTTACTCCTACAATCTACTTTGGTCTGATGACACTCAAGCCAATCCATGCCCATAACAACCTCGTAGGATCCTAAAGGTAAAACTCGAAGGTCCAAGGTAGCAGAGAATACTCCCAAATCGAGTACACAACTCTCTACATAGGCATCTACTACGTGTTTGGCCCTAGAAGACAACTTAGCCTGCCAAATAACTGACTGCCTAGCCACCACTAGCTCACACTGGTCCACTATAGATGGTGATATAAAGTACTCTGATGCTCCTGAATCAAAAATTACTAAGACAAAAATACTCCTTATAGTACCTATAGTATTAATAACCATGGCTTAATGCTCGACCTAGTGGTTATCCATTCCTACATAGACTTGATGAGTACATCCCATGTATGCCACTATCTTCTCCGAGATAGGGGTTACGTGCCTATCAGCGGTGGTGGGTTTGTGTGGACACAAATGAGCATAATGGTCGAGGCCCCACCAATAAAACAACTTGCTAGTCCTCTCTGTTTAGGGGTCCCTCTTGTCCTCTAGTGTACCGAACCGAATGGCCTAAATCGACAAAATACGTGTGTATGGGCTAGATGTACCTATTGATTTCCATATCTCTTGTCTCTACCCAATCCAAAACCTCCTTGAACTCCGCCTCTCTTCATACCCCCGTGCATCTAGTCCTTTGTTGCTTTGATGTGCATGGTGCTGCGAATGCTAATGGGTATGAGGTGGAGTCCTAAAAAATAACTATGGGGGTCCGAATCCTCCTCTAGTTGGTGGTGTTGTACCGTGTCCTCCGATCTTGGAAATAATGCATCCTCTCCCGAAACTTACCCCTAGCCTTGTCTCGTGCTCTTAGGCCTTGCTCCTATTCTCCTTAGCTAAGTAGGACTTTTCCATGGCCTTCTCAAGTTTTGGATGAGATAACATCTCGAAAACCATGGCCAAGTCTGCATCCGGTCCTTGAATAAACCTGTTGAATTGTAATTTCTCATCCTGAAGATAATCAACATACTGCAATAAATACAGAAATTGGCTCTTGTATTGTGCCACCGTGCTTGACCCTTATCGAAGATCATGGAAATCGTCTATCATCATCTTGGAAAAGTGTTCAGACATGTACTAGGCTCTAAAATGCTCCTCAAACATCTCCCAAGTCATTGAGTCTCTAGTCAAATGGAGCTTTCGCTCCTCATTCCTCCACCATACTCCTACTATGTCCCGGAGGAGGTAAATAGAAAACCTAGCCTTGATGTTGCTTTCATATAAGTGAAGTCCAAAGAAATTATCAAGGCTTAAGAGCCATAACTTGGCCCCAAATCCATCTGTGGTTCTAGTGTAAGTGGGTGGCTATAGATGAAGAATAACTCTGATAACACTTCTTGTGTCACACTCATGATGATGATGCCCAACAAACTCCACATCTAAAGAATGTGGTCATCCTCCTTGTAGGGCTCCCTCAATGCTGTGAGAGTGGCTTTGAAAAAGAGAGGCCACCCTCTTGAAGTGAACTGAGAGGCTACATGACCTTTCCCATCTTGTAAGTATCATCGATGTGGCACCGAGTGTTTTCCCTCAAATGACAACATAAACTCTCTTTGGAAAGACAACCTCCTCTATTGGTGATGTTACACAAGAAGATCTTGCCTGCAAAACTCCCATCATCTACTATAATGTCTCTAATATATGTGGTCCTAACTCAAGAAGACATAGTTTGGGCATAGGTGACCTACGTCCCAAACCCCTGACAGATCGACGCCTCGTACCTCATCCAGGCATCCTTTGAGTGAAAGGAAAGGGAAGGTTTATGATTTTGCGTGAGATAGCAGAAACAATAAAATGGATTAAGTTTATTAATTTTACCATGATTAATTTAATTTACAATCCCCAGAGCATCCGATGTTGTAAAACCTAAGTTTTGATACCAAATGTAGTGCCCCATATTTGGACAACCTGGACTAATGCAAACAATAAAAATCTCGACATTTAAAAAAAAAACATATTTATTATTATAATTCCTTAACTATGGTCGGGACTATAGCCAACAATTAATCTTATTATTACTATTTTAAGATACTAGGATGGAAAAAGGGTCATTCCAAAATATAATCGTAGGTGATATTTATTCTTAGTCCATGGGGTTCTAATCCCTCTTATTCGTTTAAGCTTCGGCTACTTTCCACCAACGACCCTCAGTTATGGAGATTGATTGATTTATTTAACCATTTATTCTAGATTACATTACTCACATATTGCACTTTTGCTAGAGCACCAAGGTTACATGGGGTGAAGGACAAATGAAATTATAGAATCGGGGGTTTGTTTGTATAGTGATAACCACTCAACTATGATACATTTTCCATAACCTAACTCCACTTTTACGAAGAAACCCCAAATTTTACTTATTGTTATAAGTTTAAAAGAAATATCATGTTCTAAAATATTTATATTTCATCTAAAGTGGGTTAAGCATCTCCTAAAGATGTTTAGTGTTAGGAAACTTTCGTTGCGGCAGGATAACTACTCAACACATGAAAAATTTAAGGTTTTTAAGGACATAATAAATTTTATCCTCGTAAATGCATGAGTTGATGAAATATTTACCTTTAGAACGTTGTTGTCACCTTCTATAAGGGGCCACTTTTAGACTATAAAAGAAAGCGATTATATTAATATTTGTTTCATGAACCCCCTAAACATCAACCTAAAATTGTGATTTTGTAAATATCCTTATTACGCACATCCACAATATTAATTTTTTAGGTTGTAAGACTTTTCCAAATGATTATTCTAAGGATTCTCTAATCTCAAACCATATCATCTATTTTAATATTGGTTAACTATTCCATATTTCGAAATTTATTTAGAAATTTATAAAGTCAAAGGATGACCATTTGTGAAGTGGCTTATTGTTTTTTTAAAAGAAAAACTCTATTAAATCAACGCCATTGGATTTAAACCTTCCTACACCGTAGATCAAAGTTTGGGCAATCCAAAATCCTGTATATCCTTAGTTTTGTTTTGGGCGCATTAGTTTTGCTTATGCATTTTTTTGTTTTGTTTTTTCATTCTTCCTTCAACCTTGAGGCACCTACATGTTTATCATGGGGAAACAATATTAGTTGTTTATACCTTGTAGGGGGCGGCCATGGAGGAGGAAATCCATTTGTTTTTTTTTTTTTTTTTTTTTTGGCAAGTTATTACCTTGGCCATGGGGTGAAAAAGAGTGCACAAGGGGCAGCCAAGGCAATGAAAGGAGGAGGTTTTGACATTGGGATGACCATGAAGAAAATCTAATCTATTTTTTTAAATTAAACACTTCCATTGTTGTAGGGTTCCCTAGTGGGCGGCCATGGACAAAATGTTTTTGGGTTTTTTTGGTGATTAATATATATTGGCCACACATGCGAGTCACATGTATTTTAATGGCTCGGTTTATATATATATATTTTTAAATGGATACCCCTCCCCCATACACACCCACCCATATCTCAAGATCACTTTGTGTGTGTCTATACTTGTGTATATTCTTGGAGATTTGTTTATGAGAATGAAGGGAAATAACATAAGTTTGTTTGTAGTAAAAATATTAGGTAAAATTATCCCTACTTAGATTATTAACCCTTGAGTTTCATTGTATCTACAAGAAATAATGGAGTGGAAACTTCATAAAAATAATAACCCCCACTTTTTTACACACATTTTACCTTATAGTATTTTCAGTTTTGATATAAAATCAAAATATGCTACTATAAAAATACATTTCCTCCCTTTTTTTCTACTAAAACTCACAATACAAATAACTTATTTTGACAAGAAGGAAAGAGTGTAGATAACATTATTTTATTTTATTTTGACTACACAATTAAACTAACTTAATAAATGAGATAAATGAACTTAGCATACAAAAATAGGCTTTCCATTTATATTTTCTTCCAAGACTCAAAGATGCAACAATAATAACAATATTACAAGAAAATATATACAAATATAATGAGTAGTTTTTTTCCCTTACAATACAAAGGATAAATAAGGCTCCAACACCACTAAATTACATGCTTATAAAACCATATTTTTAAGAGAGGAAGTAACATAATCAAGATATCCATAACCTTTACAAAACAACACTTAAATGCAAGTGTACAAGCCTCCCAAAATGGGGAATAACATGCCCAAAATTTGAAATATTTCCTCCATGCTCCAAACATATTTTCTAAACTTCCACTCCATGTGAAAATCCTCAATGCACAAGAGAATGAGGCCCAATTTCCACCCAACCAATGATATCTAAAGTATACGACAAAATCATACATCCATCATATAATAGATAAATTAATCGCATCACATCCTTTTGGTGTCCATAACCACATAAGTGTAAGAAACTAAGATGATGATCATAATACTATATTGGCACCACGTACCCTAAACAATCACTTGTGTCACCAAATAATCCATAAGAGATCACATAGTATTAATATAGTGCTAGATCAATGTCTATAAATATAGTAAATGCAATGAGTCAGAAAATGAAATGATGCAAGAAAGAGGTGGGCAAGTATATCCGGAATAAATAATATGGACTCATTTCAAATAAACTGGAACAATTTATTTATGTATGAATTTCATATAATTTAAATTGGAAGTAAATAAATTGTTATTTCCATTTAAAATAAATTGGATGAATTTAAAACAATGTGGATGCATTCCAAACAAGTTGGAGCACATTTATATTTTTTGCAATTAATTAAGGCTCAATCAATTAATTTTATCACGTAATTGATAAACATAAAATTGGTTCAACTAAAACTAGTTGGATTCATCTTTTTAGTTATGCTTATAGAATAGGTTATTTATATTACATTCTATTTATTTTATATATAATTTATTTACAATTTATTAAGGAAAAATATGACATATAACTCTTTCAAATTATTAATAAGTAGTGAAAATAATTAATTTTTTTTTGAAGTATTTTTAACTTATCTAAATATATAACAAGATTTATATTACATATTTATTTATTTATTCCCAAAAATAATTATTTTTAGTCACTTTTTAAATTATTTGTCTTTATTTTTTTATTTTCCTTGCTTTTAAATTTTTGTTTCAAATTGGTTTGTCACACTTAATCCTTAGCATATAACATATCCAACTGCAGATAATCTAACATAAGTCTCACTAGAATGAGAAATTTACTATTCAACTCTTGGATTGTCACTATTGTTATATAATCTTAATTCTAAAAAGACACGTAAAAGGACATTTTATAGGTTTATAGTCATTAAGCATATAACATTTTAAATACTTCATCAATTGACAAGGTATGAGTGATAGAGAATAAAATAATGATGACCTTACAAATGAAAGAAATGTAAGTATGCAATGAAATTAATATACTAAATAATAAAATATTATGAACAAATATCAATTTTTCAATATATAACCTTCATAAACACTCATTGACAACAATTTCCATGTTTTTATGATTGTACCCAAGAATATGGTTAAATTGGTAAGGTTGATTCACCAATCCTTTTCACATTCCTAGCTTTCATTAATTTGGAACCTTAGATAAACTCTAACTCTACCAATTACAATCAATGAACACAATGTTACAAACCGAGAAATAATCTCTAAAAGTTCCTTTACAAATAGCTTCTTTCAATTTTTTAATATTTTTATTGAAGGGCTTGTAATATGTTTTTACCCAATCGAACAAGAAGGAATGTGTATGGTACATGGATTTCAATGTTATTCGAAAATAATTTTCATCTATCATTTTCCAAATGCCAATGTGTAAAAAGATTTAAATGCCATTTCTTATAAATATAGGTGTTATCAAAAGTAGCATGAAGTTCCTAAATTATAAAGATATATGTTTGTCTTCCATTGATATATTTTGCGTTTCAAATGTTTTGTATCATTGCAACCATATTGAAAATATCTCCAATTTGTCAAACATAAACATAGTCATTTTTTTAATATTCAAAAATCTAAATTCAATCATATTTTGGCAATATATATAGCAGAAATTCTAACAAGAGGAATGATTAACTTTGTTCTACATACAACATCATTTCGTGACAAAACTATTCCATAGGCTTGCTTATGTTGAATATAAAATGATAACATGGAACAAATAGATCATAGAACATACAAGATACAATATACAACATAGCAATAAATCATATATCATAAAAAACAAAATGTTGAAAAAATTATTGGTAACTAATTTACATCCATATTGTTTGTAGCTAAATCTTGGATATTATTAATATTAAAAATATTATATAAATGAATGTTCTCTATAGTATTTAGAGTGATGCATTATTCAATTATAAAGAACATCATGTTGTGTAACAAATGGAAAGATATCTTATTTTTATTGATGTATATTTGGAATGCAATGTATGCTATAAGACTATAAAGTTTAATAAAAGAAAGGTCTAATTTGTTCACAAAATGGTTGAATATTAAGATTTTGTCCGCACATAACAAGAAAATAATGTGATTCACGAACACCGAACAAAGCATACATTGTAATGAAAAGGCTTTGTAAACCGTCTACATTATGGAAAAGGATGTGATATTGATAACATTAACTTAATCACCAAAATATGTTTATTGACATTAATAAGTACACTCGATATTGATATTATATTACTCAAGCAAGGGAAACAAAAAAATTAAAGCAAAATAAACAATTTTTATTTGAAAGAGTTATAAATTAGTCTAAATGAAAAAAGTGAAATAATTTTCGTAACACGGATTTCATAGAAATTCAATATGGACATTGTACTTGTAAAATTAATTTAGAGATGAGATTGTGCTTCCCTAAATTTATTTTTGAAAATATAGGTGTACATATTTTTCAGCATGAAAAATTTGTGTTCAACATGTTCTCTATTGTTTTTTCCATTTAAATATTTTTCATAGATATTATGCAAAGTAACAAAGTTAAACATATTATAAATAGTAATTTACGGACTTATAAATAAATTCAAATTTTATGTAATAGTCAATAATTAAATGTAAAATTAAACATAACGGTAATTAATATCATTATTTACATACAACAAAATATACTTTTCAACAAATAATCAATATTAATATATAAAAATAAATGTCAAATTATTTTACAAATTCTCATTTTTTTATGAGGAAGGGGTTAGAATAATTCTAAATGGATAATATGTATTTGAAAAAATTAGATATATGAAGGTTTTTCACAATTGAAGCCTAAAATTTGTAAATAGTCCTTAATAACTTGAAAAGAAAAAAATGATAGAGAAAACATTAATATTAACATAAAATACAAAAATAACTATGAAAACAAACTCTTCCATACAACTCTTGAGAAGTACAAATCTTCATTATATAGTCGGACATCATAGGGTTTACATTTATTTGTAGTAAATTTTGAAATAGACATTCATGTAGTCATCTAACTTGTTTGTTGGGGTCCTTTTTTTGCTTAAGATCCCTAGGGAGAAGGCCGTAGCCTAAAAAAAAGCTTTCCGCACTAGTCCATGAAATAAAACAATCATTACGGACTCACATAAGAGTTATAAGGCACATTATCGTGCATACATATAAAAAGGAAATATATCTACATACTACAATATATCAAGCTTCCTATATACACAATTCCTGAAACCATAGCCCCAAAGCCAAAACCCAAGCCAAAAAACCGCAGAGACCACCCGATTGAAACCACCAGAACCTCAAATCTCCATACCCGAAGCGACCGACTTTGCTTCAAGAATCTCCACCTCTGAGTCGCTCTGCGGCTGAGAAGGAGAAGAAGAGGGAGAATGATCAACGCAACACTTGGGCATTTCCACCCTAACCTTAACAGGAGACGAACCCCATGATGCTCGCCATGACCTCCGGACCGAGCACAAGGCCCTAAATTCCGTGAGCCAATGCATGTATATGATACTAAATGCTCACCAATCTCTCCTCCATTTCCTTCAAATCCTTGTGGAGGATGAATTGACCCAACACATTCGAAATAATGTTGGCAACACTCAAGCCTTGAGCCACGTCAAATACATTTCATCTTCCCACAGATTGGTCAGGGTCAAGCATAAGCTTCCTCAATTTGTCATAGATGACGACCTCCTCTTCCTCGCGTCAACACTCTCCGCCACCGTCCAGACGTGCTTAAGCCAGCCATGCATCGCCACATTCTTAATTCTGCCATTCAGCCACTCGGCAAAGGATTCCCCCAAAGAATCCCGGTCCTATGCACGCCTCTGCTTCCAACCCGACCCCTCTACAACACCGGCCTCCAATGCCGTAAACCCAAAAAAAAAAAAAAGAAGTGAAACCACCCAAAAAAGAGTGAAGCTAAGTAGACCAGGGAGACGAACCAACATGACGATAAAAGAGAAACTAATCTTTGATGAAAAACAACCCCCCACCGAGCTTGTTTTAAAACCAATGCCTCGCACAAAACAATAAATACTTCACACACGTTAGGGCTTCAAAATCATTGCCCAAATCTTACATAACACCCAAATCAATCCTATGGATGTAGATATGAAAAAGAGGTATCCTTTATAATCATTAAAGAACACCAACCGATGCCATTCGTGCGTCTCTCCAACTAAAAGCTCTTGAATGCCATTAGGAAATCCTGATTCCCAAGAAAGGGACATAAAATGAAGAAAATCCCATAAACCAGCTCCTATATTCGCTAAGCAATCCTCCACCTTATTTTTGTCTCTCAGAGTGTGGGAGAAAATAACCTCGAAAAAGAGGCCAAAATAGACTTGATACTTGCGCAAATAGATTTCAATTTCCACACTCTAGGGGTCTTCCCCTGGGCCATATTTAAAATAGTTAAAGAGTCCCCTTCAATCCAAATCCGAAGCCAATTCCTATGCTTAGCTTCCAATAAACTCAAAAAGAAGAGTCATACCTTCTGCGTAATTATTGGAGGAAACTCCACAATCCCAAGCTATAGCCAGAATGGGATGACACTCATCTTTTCTAAACACACATCCACAACTCGCACAACCAGGATTACCTTTCGAGGCACTGTCAAAATTCATCTTTATCCAGCCCTCAGGAGGAGGTTTCCAAGATACATTTTTTTCTTCCTTCCCCCTTATCGGAGGTTTGTTGGGGTCCTTAAAAGTTTTACTAATTATCCAATTGTTTTTATCTATTGAATAACACTTTATGGTCGAGTCATTTATAATTGGCGTTTGTTGATTGTTGTGGATTAGATCCTTGTACACCTTTCATAATAGTTTTTATAATTTTTATTTATATTCTCTAGAGTGGATCTCTTCATTTGGGATATCTTCATCAAACCAAAGTCATATTTCTCTTAGCTCCAAGATAATTTGAAAAGATGTTTATAGTTTTAGAAAATTTATTTAATATACTTTATATAAGAGGACGGTCCCATCTTTGAGACTCACGTGCTCCTATTTATGTTAGAAATGTGGTCCCATGTTAAAAAAATTATTGTTGTTGCTAAAACCCAACAAAATTCCTAAAACTTCTTAGTAGCTACATTTTAGGGAGAGGATTTTGAGTCCATAAAGTAGTTAGAGGCACACAAAAAAAAGTTGCTTAAAATTTTTAGGGAGATTTTGTGACACTTGACATTTATATTTAAGCTTCCCTCCCAATTTTTCCTTCCAATAATTTATTCAGGATTCATGGGACCGTACTTTTACTAGTGTTAAAGACTCATATTTTGTCTCGCAGAGAAAAATAAAAAATTGTGGGATCCTATTAATGCTAAAATATTCTATTTTTCTCTCCCTCACTTGTTCAAAATTTTTAGCTTGCCCCTTGCATGGGACCACGACCCAACAACCCCTAGGGTTGGCTCACTAGAACTCGACTACCACTCTAGGTAGCCGAGATTGCAGTTCAAATTTTACGATTTAGCTACATCATGTGTTGAGGACTTGGTACATGCTTGCTCCAAATAAAATTGATCGGTGACACTCGCCTTATGTTTGAGCTTCACTCCTAAAATCTTGGGATCCCTTGATATTTACATCCCTTTAGATTACCACAAAAAAATTATATAACACTAAAAAGTGAAATTGATCATATTAAAAATTGTTAATAATCATTGTATAATATAAACATAATAACATCAAGGATATTTTCTACATAAATATCAACTTTATAGATTAAATAATAGTTAACTTATAATGTTAAGTGCTTACTAATGTAGTGTACCTTATTTTACGTTTGAATGCATATCTTTTATTAAAATGCTCGAGGTGCAATCTGGAGAATCAAGTGTAGCTAGGTTAGAATGCTCAAATGTGTAAAATATTTGTACCCAAATAATAAACGATGTCTATATCTTTTTGAATACAATTAATTTCCAAGTAAACATAATGTAGCTATAAAAAAAATTCTTAGTCTCACAAATCTGTTTTACTTGCTCGCTTACAAAATGTTGATTAGAATTCATATTTATTCCGAATACATTTCCGTTTCATATGGTTAGATTGACAAGAATAAGATTATAATTTCGAAATTATATCGAGAGACAATCAATATGGTTTTTGAAACTATTTTTGATAGAATGAAATTTGTAATTTGAATGGATTAATTCAAGTTTTTACTGAAAGTTCTTTGATTCGTAGTGTTTTCCATTTTTAGACTTGGGCAGGTTTTTAGCTGGTTGGTTTTGGAAGTTTTATACTAAAACTCTCCTAGTCTATTTTATTTATTGTAATTTAAAATAAATAGCACTGGTTAATCTTCAAAGAATAATTATATGATCACCGAAGTGATATATAGCAATCAACATCAAGTGTGATGATTAGTAGATAGTTCACCTTGGATAATTTTTTATGTCGAAGGTACTTGCTATATTGACAATTTTTAATGTAATTTTCAAACATTTACATTCATGACAATACTAGAATATATATGAATATCGATGATATCATAGAATTTTATTGACAAAATAATATTTATTTTTTCAATGCAATAAAAGAACATTTCCAATATTACTTGAATTCTATAATTTACAATTTTGAGAATGACTATATCTAATAGAATGCACAATGTTCCTAATGTAAGAGTCAGCCCCAATGATTTAAATTCACTTTGATATTCAATATATCCACAATATATTTATATGTTCTCTTCATCTACAACAAATGATAACAAAGAATATATGATAATGTGTAGAACATGTTTATGGCATCTAATGGGTGATATTTTGCAAACATAATAAAAATCATTAAATATTCTCATAGTACATTTATATTTGAAAGGTTTCACGACGGGGCGACATCTACTCATATACTATCATAACATTATCATTTTTTGGTGTCATTGAAGTGAATCCTTTCGATCACATGAAATTATATTTTTGAAATGATTATTAATGGTGCGACAAAATAATACAAATGTCATACGGGCATTCATATTATTTTTAACTTTTCATTAACTTCTAGGTGTTTGTTTTTTAGTGGAAGGCACCATTTATTTAATGGTTGACGTAAATGGAAGGCTTACTTATCAAATTTTGGAGAAGGCCACGATGAATGTTAGTTATTCTTCATTAGTCATGATGCAAGCTAGATTACATTTTAGAGATGCATAACATAGATTAGTTTTCACAAGTATAAATGCCACAAACATTGAATCTTGGATCCAAGTTGAATGTGCACAACAATGACTACTGGAAATAGTCATCAATCTCATTAGATAATGACATTCCATCAATTTTTCCATCAACCATTTAGAATGGTGGTGTGTCAAGACTAGTTTTCTTCCTCCTTTGGTCTATCTTATCTTGAATAGAAGGTGAAAAAAGGAAGTGTTATTTTTGTGACGTCTTGATAAAATTGAATGGTTGTAATATTTACAAATTTTAATACCATGCTCATCTACACCTAATGAAAAATTCATTTGTTTTTGTGTATTTAAATTTTCCATTATCACCTCTTCAATTACATATTTGTTGATATTATTCCACTTCATGTACAATAATACTACAAACTATGAAAAAATATTCTTAAGAAGAGTTTGAAATAGTATCGAATATTTTCCTACTTGAAATATTGAATTACAAGGTTAATAGGATAAACATTTCATTGAAGTCCTCCAATATTGAAAAAGAGTTGGTGTACCTAATGACATTTGAATGTTTTTTATTATGCTCTTTGAAGATTACCTTTAAATTTGTTAAATATTTTTCAAGGATTGAAATTGTATCACCTATCAACGCTTTCCAATGTTTCTTCTTTTTTGAAATGTTCTAATTTATAATACATAGGTCATTCAATTGTTTGATGAAGACTTTGTGACTTTACACCACATTATTAGGTGTCAATGTTTTTCCTTTAGCTTTGAAATCATGTTGGTCAATGTTGTAGTACCCAAAATTTGGTCCTATGGAAATTGACAATAATCCTTTGACATTTATTCCAACAATATCCCATTTACACATTTATTGACTAAAATTAAAGGTAATCTACTCAATCCTAGTCTATGAGTCCATTAGGTCATGACTTATTCTTCAACTTAACACCTCATGAATCAATGTAACTTATACAAAAACATTTTTAAGAGCCCAACTATCCATCTCATGTCTCGATCATTTTCCATCCTAAGCTTGGGTGGGTTCATGGGTGTTGAGCCCTTAAAATGACCAAGTACCTAAGGTGTGAAGGGTTGTGGCGCGTGGCATCATGGCGCGAAGGCTTGGGCAGAAGTAACTTTTGGGGATGCGCAAAGGTTAGCACTCAGCAGAATAGGTCCAGGACTCGGTCACTTTTGGGACCATGGATAAAGTCACGATAAAGGAACACGTGGAAAGGAAACCATAATCGGTTATGGATAAAGTTGAGTATGAAGACTTGCAACTCAAGGAAAGCATATTCTAGGATATGGTTATCGTGACAGGATTAAGAGATGTAAAGTATAATTAGTTATGGATTAGCTAGCACTTACATGCTGAGGATACTTGAGTATGGAAATACATGATGAAATTTGGCATGTTCTTGGGTAATGATGGAGCGGTTAGAAGAGATTCCTTCAAGGCCCTTCTTATGTATTGATTTTCATGGAAATAGAAGAGAGAGTAAGGGGTATGTATGGATAATATGTGGATAGTAGGGATTGAGTGGGAGAGTGAGAACTAGGAAAATATGTGGGTAATCTCTACTATAACCTCTATGATGAAACCATTGTAGGAAGAGTATTGAAACTCGTTGATGTATTAGTTCCATTCATGGATTTCTTGATGGATTGGCTACTGTAATGTTGGTGAATTAATACAATGGGGTTGTTCTAAATATTTGAGTCGATGGATCTTAATATATGTGTTTTATATTATGTTTGTGGGCCAAAAACCTTGTGTTCTTAATAATGCTCATGGTTTAAATCTGATCCCTCTCTGTTATTATGATGTTTTCATCTATATTACATTGCATTTGTGTTTGGATCTAGTACCCTTATCATGGTTAGAAGATGTGTGTATTTAAGTATGTGCATTATTCCTCCATTAATGATAAACATTCCTTCAAATCTCACATAAAGGAGGGGCTCGGCGCATGCGCACACATCAGGTGAGCTCCCGGTCCAGTGGGTGATAAGCCTATGTGCACGATATTTAAGTGGGTGGAAAAAGTGACTACATCTTGGTTACATTACGAGACCTCTTTTAAAGTTGTTGTAAGAATGGTGTGTGATGACATAATGCTTGACCTTGGACAACGTCGATACTTGGGTTAAAGGAACGGAGGATGAGTTTTCTCAATGATTTAATACTAGACCGAGTTTGATGCACGTAAATGGGTAGAGGAGCACCTGTATCATGAGCTCTATGAGACATTATTTTTCTTGTTTTCTAGTAGAATTGTATGAATGGTTGTCAACATATGCATCAAGGAAGAGTTGGTATTATAGACCTTGTGTTTGGACCCAAGAAGAGTATCAGAGGCTGCATGATGCTGATATGACCTAGAATCGTGTTGTTGATCATAGGTGGAGTGGAGTGTTGACTAGATATACCCTAGAATACACAATTTCTACGTATTCTTGCACGGAGATTCCGAGTTTGAGTTCTTGCAGGAGCTAAGAGGATAATTCTTGCATGCTATGTAGTTCACCATTAAGATCTTGATCATCACTTTGAGTTTGGAGGAATATCCGATGGTTGGATAAACTTCCCATTAGGCGCGGGGCACAAAGGTTGGTGTGGTGAGAGATGGTGGACCTTGCGGCGAGAAGAAGAGAGAGAAGAGAGGTGGCTCAAGTAGATCGAATCAAGAGAGAGGGAGTTGACAAGATAACGTGAATTTATAGGAGTGATGGATTTATGGAGCTAGACGTTGCATGGGAAGGATTTGAGGTTCTCGCGGGGCGTGAGACATGAGCAGTTTGTGCTACCCCATCTTGGCAAGTGTGGGAGAGAAACCCCTTTGAATTTTTGTGAGATCCCGTCATATGGAGAAAGGAGAGCCGTAGACGTGCATCTTAGCCTAGATGGTGACCAAACCCTAGTGCTTAGTTTTCCAATTCCTAAGATAAGCGTTGTTAACTTGGTTGGTGTTGGTGTTAGTAGTCAAGTGACACTTGGTAGATATAATTTTTCATTTAGTTCTTTTATGACGAAAAAAACATTTCATGTGTTTGGAGGCATCCTATTTGACACATCATTTCGGAAAAGTATGGGTACACAAAGTTTGGGTATCACATCTTGAAGTGGTTTGACATCACAGATTGTCGACATGCGGTTTAGCGCGATGGTGGGTACACAGAGAACATTTGCGTCAGGCCCTTTACTTGCAAAGGGAGGAGAATCTAGTGGATATGGAGGAATAAGAGCTAGTAGATCCAATGGATCTGGTGGTGGAGGTAACACAAGAGGGAATCAAGGTCCTAGATATGGTGGGCAATGACCAAAACACCATCAGCAGTGTTTTATGAGATGTCTCTTCACTTTTCCCGCATAACGCCAAGTGTGATTTTAGATGAGCACTCTCACATAAGACTTTGCAACTATGTTGAGATCCACGTGAAGCCTCAAAGCGATGGAGACTACTTCGCACTACCGCGCTACGTGAGGCCATAATTCCACATTCTGAGTTTGAGAAAAATAACATCAACGTGCTAAAGGAGATTCAAAAAGGTATGACAAAAAGAGTGTGCGGGAGTATGATATGTGCTTTAAAACATGAGTAAGGCCATTTTTATAAGCACAAATCGCTGCCATGCCGAAGAAGCTAGAGAAACTATCTGCGAACTCAACTCATGAGACTCATAGTGGACTATGGTGCACGAATTGTGAGGTAGAAGGACACACAAAGGACAATTGCCCATGAAAGATGGTGCACGTCATGTCATTGGATTATGAAATATGTCACATAGATCATGATCCATGCATATGCCCATTGTTGTAGTGCGCACTCCACAAGAATGTGTCTTCTTATTGTAAGATTTTCTCATCTACGACGCGTGATACAAAGGAATTCGATTGATAGACCAAATCCATGATGCCATTGATATTGGTGTATGCCAGACCAACATTGGGAATAATTCTAAGAATGAAGGTCATCAATTTGAAGGGTGCAGAGATGGAGGCGGTTGAGGAAGAGGTTTTCACGGAGGATTTAGAGGCCGTGGTGGTCAAGGAGGTAGGAGTGAATTTCCTATGGAACTTGTTACAATTGTGGATCTACTAAACACTACAAGCGTGAATGTCTAGATTTGCTATAATTCTCATGGTGTAGGAAGAAGCATAAGTATGAGGAGTGCCTTGAGTTGTATGAGCACATGATCTATAACTAGAGGAAAGAAAAGGGCGCGAGGATGGTTAGTGTGAAGTGATCTGATCCACAATGGATACCTAGGGTAGCGCATGACTCTGAGTTGGAACCTGTATTGGTGACTACGCAGGAGGAAGCCGCACACGCTAGGGAAATATCAAGTAAAAGCCTCTCATTACAAGAGAAGAGGTATTACATGGGAAATATCTTGATCCAACTCATCAGAAGGAGGTTTACCAAGAGACCATGGAGGTGATTAGAAACCTGCAAGGGGAGATTTAGTGCTTGAAGGAGCAATCTCGGAAGTTGGAACATGCAAAGAATGTTGAGGTCCCTCAGAAGTACATGGATGAGGTTAGGGAAGTGTGTAGGATTCTGCACTAGGATAATATTATCCCTCTGTTAGGAGAGTGGACAAGAGAAAAAGTACTGCATGTTGGAGGTGAGTGCGAGAGGAAGGTCTTGCATGCTGATATGACCCTCACAATATTGATTATGACAAAGAAATAACATTAAATGCATTGTGGATGGATGTTTCTTGAGTAATATTCTAATTGACATGGGTATTGAGGTCCATCTTCTCACTTTAGACGCATGGAATCAAATGAGGAGGCCCCCATTACAACCATCTTCAAATGTGTTGTACATGGAAAATAGGAAAAAGGCTATGCCCATCGAAGTATTGAAGGATGCATCCATAACCATCCAAGGGGTAAATTTTATTGGAGATTTTGAAGCCTTAGCACTTGCTTTGAGGCGAGATAACTTTCAGCCCTACTTGGATGCCCCGGTGTTATAAGAATAATGCTGAATTGCGCTTTAACAAAGGGTACATAAGTTTTGAGAATAAAGAGAAGCGGGTCACTATTACATTGATGAATGGGAAGTCTCAGCACCTATATAGAACCTTTAAGAGAAGAGGACCTAGATAGAATCTATGTGCACACCATTAGAGACCCCGAGGTTGTCCATCCATTAGGAGAAGGATTCCTTAAATATGAAGACGCTCAGTCCATGAGTGACACAACTAGCATTGCATGTGATAATTGGGTGCACGAGACCTATGAGTTGTCAGAAGGTAATTAAAGGGCACTGTGACTCACATCATCAGGGCACACTCGTTTAGGCACCGGGAGGGAATCAATTACCCAGCTTACACTGAAGATGGTAACACGATGTCTTTTTGCATTAGATGGAGGTACAATGGACATGTCATACAGGAAGGATGAATATGATTACTTATACCTTGCATAGAATAGCAGCGTGTTAGTGGGCGATCCATCGAGACAATCTTCTAGAGTGACACAAAGTGAGAATGGCGTTCTCTATGAGGTTTCTCCAGAGTAATACATCTTCTACAATACATGAATTTCATGGGAAGGAATCCACTCATTCCACATCCATGAATGTGAGAAATCCTAGATAGTAGGCCCGAAAGCCTTGCCTCCTTCACTATGGGTGCATAATTTTTATTCCACCTTGTAGGGTTATACACGCGCATGGTATATCCATTCATAAGTGCACCATCATAAATGTAATTGGAAAGAGTTAATGATGGATACTATCACGTCTTTTAAGTATCAATCTCCTAAGCCATCGATGAATGAGGTGTTGCAAGTAGTCAAGCACCTTACCTTGGGAGATAGTGCCATGGATGAGGACCAAATACTATATTTTTAGGAGAACTTGAGTTGGGAGCGCCCTTCATAGAAGAAGAACCAAGAAGAAGAGATGGAGGAGATATAACTTGAGTGCGCCTTCCTGGAGAAAGAAAAGGGTAAGTTGGTATACTTAATAGATGATGAAGAAGTAGAAAATTTAGATGTTGCTCATATAGAGGGTACATGCAAAGTATTGGACAAAGTGGATGAGAAAGCACACGCCTACCATGAGCCCTTAAAAAAATAAGGTTAACATTGGTATAGAAGCAGAGCCAAAGGAAGCTATCATTGGAGATTATTGGTCAAACCAAGAGGTTTCAAAAATAGTTGAGCTACTGCACGACTTCCAAGATTTGTTCCGCGTGGGTACCATGAGCTTAAAGGAGTTCACCACTCTTTAGGGGAAATGTGGATTAAGTTAAAAGAAGGTACACACTTGGTTCAGAAGAGACCTTACAGGATGAACCCAAATTTACATGTAAAGGTTAAGGAGGAAATTGAAGAATCGAGTGGGTGAGCCCAATGGTAATTAGTATCAAGAAGAATGGAAGGATAAGGATTTGTGTTGATTACAAAGATTTAAATGCTTCATGTGTGATAGATCCTTTTCCAACCCCATTTACTGAGGATATCTTGGAAGGTTTCACATGGCAAGAGATCTATTCTTTCACAGATGGATTCTTCGGATATCATCAGGTAAGAATTACGAAGGAAGACCAAGAGAAAACCACTTTCACGATGGATTGGGGAAGATTTTCCTATACTATTGTGCCCTTTGGCTTAAGAATGTGTTTGTTGTGTTTTCGCTCATCGTGATACATGCCTTTCAAGACTTCATCCACAAATTTATGCAAGTATACCTGGATGATTGGACAATGTATGGATTAGTGAGAGACCATTTTGAAAATTTGAGATTGATGTTTGAGAGATGCAGGTAGTTAAGTATCTCCTTGAACATTAAGAAATGTGTCTTTGTTACTCCATTTGGCACAATATTAGGTCACATTATATGCAAGGAAGGCTTATTAGTAGACCCTGCCAAAGTTGTTGTCTTAGGGTTGGAGGAGCCTACTACCAAAGCAAAGGAATGAAGCATTCTTAGGGAACACAGGATATTACAGAAATTTATCAAAGGCTATGCCAATATTTCCACACCATTGGAGGAGTTTTTAAAACATAAAGGTAAATTCCATTAGGGTGAGGCGCAGCAGGTGGATTTTGACACCTTGAAGGAGAAACTTACTACTATGCCCATTTTGCACTTTCCCTCTTGGGATAAGCCATTTCACGTACATGTTGATGCATTGGGTATGGCCATAGGAGTAGTGTTAACACAACCTGGAGAGGGATTGTTGATCACCCCTTGTGTTTCGTGAGTAGAAAATTAACTCCAACAAAATAAAATTACTACCACGGAGCGCGAGGCATTGTCGATGATCTACATGTTGTAAAAATTTAGGAAGTATTTACTAGCAACATCTTTTATTTTCTCCACAGACCACATGGTATTAAAGTACTTGGTGAACAAGCCCATTTTGCAAGGGCGCATATGTCGGTGGATCTATTGTTTCAAGAGTTTGACTTTTTGGTCATTGTGAAACTAGGAAAGAGCAATTTGGGACCTGACCATCTATCATGGATTAACTCAGGAGAGGACACATAGAGCATTGAGGACACAATTCCAGATGCATAGTTGTTTAGATTGCAGTCGCGTGCCTTATGATTTGGAGGATATTGTTGTTTTCTTACGAACGGTGTGTAGAGGAAGGAATGAAGGATTTGGAAAAGAAGCGATTAACTATATGTGTCACACCCTATATGTTGATCAACAAAGACTTTTACAAGCTAGGCCGCGATGAGGTCTTGCAACGATGTGTATTATATCATGAATATATTACAATCATGAAAGAAGCTCATGGTGGCATTGCAGGTGGTCACTATGAAGGAAATGCTACATGTGAGAAAATTCTATTGTCGGGACTTTTGTGGGAGACAATTTATAAGGATTTTATAGAGTATTGCGAAGGTGTGACCATTTCCAGCACCTTGGTAAGTCAGGGTGAAGAAATGAAATGCCATTAATACCTATTGCTAGTGCAAAGCCATTTGGAAAATGGGAAATTGACTTTGTGGGCCCTATTTCCCCAGCCGTGCACAGGAAATGTTCACGCTATATTATCACTTGCATAGATTATCTTACTCGGTGTGAAGAGGCAACACCTAAAAAGGATTGCGTATGGCGGCTACAACAACTAGGTTCTTATGGGAGAATATAATCAACAGGTATAGATGCCCATTGAGTTTAACAAGTGATATGGGTTTGTAAATAAGGCAATGTTGCCATGTAGCTTAGGATTTTCCTTAATGCACTTTCCTTTATATGTGTTTCCTTTCATCGTTGCTATGATTTTCCTTTTCATTCTATGTTGTGTGCGCGTTGGTGAGCTAGTAGCCAATTACATCATAAGTGGTTTCAATGCAGAGGACCACACATACTTTTTGTGTGGGGTGGATTATGGAAATGGTTAGCACCTTTCTAAGGGAGATTAGTTTGAATAAAAACTCATTTTGGAAGATTGACACGAAAAAAAAAATGGTTCGTGCTGTATGAGAGGTTTTCTGAGGAAAATGAAGATAATTAAAGACTGCGTAGAGGAGAAATAGTCATGCAGTGTAACATGAGGTCAATGGCACCATGGGAGACTACTCAAGTAGAAGTTTGAAGAGGTTATGTACTTTGTCATGGTAAGGCATGCGAAGGAAGTTTGTGGCGGTGAAGTAGTGTTGGCGCACTGCAGAAGGTTATGACCAGTAGCACGCGAAGGAAGGTTACAAAATTTTCTTTAAGTGGAAAAAGTACTTTATTAAAAAGTGACTTTAAAAATGTGTGGGTCAATGACATCGAGGTTATGAAAAAGTATAAATAGGGGATAAAGGTAGTCATTTTAACTACCTTGACTTAGAATTTTTTTGCTCTCGAGCTTGAAATACGAAGAGGGTTTGATAAGGAAGTCAGGTACTTTTCACGAACATGTGGATTTTTACGAGCTTTGGAAAAATCTTGCGGTGTAGAAAGGGGAGGAGAAGATAGTAGAGTAGCAAGGGGGTTACATGAAAGGGAAGCATTTGAAGTCATCGAGTTCGGGCAGGTAGGGGAAAATCAGAAACACCTAGGGCACTGAAGAACGAAATAGAGATGACACCAAAGAAGGGAATGAGTAAGAAACTAGTGGTGGAAAAGGAGGAACCCATTGAGGCATACTTGGAAACACAGTTGCCTCTAGGTGTGTTTAGGGTAGAAAAGTGGAGTTCAAAGGTTTACAGTTGCGAGAATTCCCCAAGTTACTCTAGTTGGGTCAAAGCATATAACTGTGTCCCACTTTTTTGTAGTTTTTGTACTTTCAGAAAACTATGTCTGACAACCAAAACATGACCAAACACATATAAAATGACCAAACATGCATTTTTAAGAGGCTATAAATACCAAGGTGCAGGGCATCTAGAATTTACCTGATTTTTTAAAATTTTATAGTATTTTTAAATTATTTATTTACTAGTCAGATTTTAAAATATTTATGGCCACAAAGTGGGACACACTTGTATGCTTTGACCCAGAGTTGGTCTTCTAGGTGGTAGTAGCATACAAATTTTTATTTTTCATTAGCCAATTTTTAGCCGATGAAGTTTTATTTAAGGAGTGCAAAGGATTTCCATGGGTGGAAATCAAGCTAGTTTGGGGTGATGTTGAGCCCTTAAAATGACCAAGTACCTAAGGCGCGAAGGGTTGTGGTGCGTGGAAACATGACACAAAGGCTCACACGGAAGTAACTTTTGGGGAGGCGTGAAGGTTTGTGCCCTGGAAGAATAGGTCTAGGACTTAGTCACTTTTTGGACCATGGATAAATTTGTGATAAAGGAACACATGGAAAGGTGACCATAATTGGTTATGGATAAAGTTAAGTATGAAGACTTGCAACTTAAGGAAAGCATATTCCAGGATATGGTTATCATGATAGGATTAAGAGTCTGTAAAGTAGAATTAGCTATGGATTAGTTGGCACTTGCATGCTGAGGATACTTGAGTATGGAAAGACATGATGACATTTGACATGTTCTTGGGTAATGATGGAGCGGTTAGAGGATATTCCTTTGAGTCCCTTCTTATGTATTGATTTGCATGGAAATAGAAGAGAGAGTAAGGGGTATGTATGAATCTTTTGTGTGGATAGTAGGGATTGAGCGAGAGAGTGAGAACTAGAAAATATATGGGGAATCTCTATTGTAACCTTTGTGATGAAACCATTGTAGGAAGAGTATTGAAACTCTGTTGATGTATTAGTTCCATTCATGGATTGGCTACTATAATGTTGGTGAATTAATACAATGGGGTTGTTCTAAATATATGAGTCGATGGATCTTAATCTGTGTGTTTTCTATTATGTTTTTGGGCCAAAACATGTGTTCTTGATAATGCTTATGGTTGAGATCTGGTCCTCTCTGTTATTATGAAATTTTCCTCTATATTACATTGCATCTATGTTTGGATCTAGTTCCCTTATCTTTGTTATAAGATGTGTGTATTTAAGTTTGTGCATTGTTCCTCCATTAATGATAAACATTCTTGCAAAGCTCACATAAAGGAGGGGTTCCGCGCTCGCGCGTGCCTTGGGTGAGTGCCTATTCGTGCTAGGTGATATGCCGACACGTATGGGATTTAAGTGGGTGGAAAAGTGACTACAATGGGCCCAAGAGAGGTGTAACACCCATGTTATACTTCAAAAAACTAAGGGATTTTTTTATAAACCTTTGATTACCTTTTATGCCTTCAGGGATTCCTAGCACGCAAAGATAAATCCAACATTCTAATAAGTTTATAAAATCCCTTAATTCTTTTTATGTTGTAATGATTTAACATTATTACTTAGATCAACACTAAGTAATCCAACAATAATTAATATTCTAGAATTCATCTTGACAACATACAATAACCATGTGTAAGCTGCAAAGGTTTTCGGATCCTTCATAACCCCCTTTCATCACTCTATGCGAGTTGATATACATTGTATACCTTTGGTTAGACCTTTTTATAGGTTCAGAGATCCTATGTATTTTATTAGTGTTAGCTAGTAAAGCATGCAAGTACTTCATCTCAAAACACAACTAAAATAAGAAATGGTGAAAAAAATGCAATAAGTTATTTGCACTATTGTGGCCATAATTTTTCAGTATTACACTAGCAAGCCAATTTCGAGACTGCACTTATCCTACAAAACATGTCTGCCATTCAATGCACAACTATCTCAATATAGTTATCAAGATTATTTTTCATGTTTAAGTATTAATTTTAGCGGTTAATCATTTTATATATTTGTTTAGAATAAGTAATTGGATCAAATTAGAAGATGCATATATTAGGACTTGATGTTTAGGTCACATGATTCATGTCAGCACCACCTTAGGATCCCTACAAGAAAATATATGGTCACAAAATGACATAAGTCATTGCATGTTCGTTCCTCTCCCTGTTGCAATCCTGAGCTAGTACAGACATGACTCATACAACAAGAATGTCATCTCTTGATGCATGGTTTCATTTACAATTTGTTATGCTTTCACTCGATAACAAGTTAATAAATTTTCTTTATGTTATCTAATTCATGATAGAGGTATATAGTGATCTCATTGAGTAATTGAATATATATGTACCTCATACCACATGTAATTCAACTACATCATTTTATGATATTTGATTAGGTTTAGTCAAGTATGAGATTTAAACCAATTCATAACACCAATTAAATATCAATCGTGATCATTAAAAGAAACTTGGTCAATTTAGTTTATTGAAGTGGGTTTGAGTACAATAGTACTATCTCATATGATTATGAAATACGGTCATAATTTGTTCCATATTGTTGTAATTGTTTCCCACTAGGATAAAGTAGAAACAATATGATATTTTACAATGAATATAATTAATTGTAAGAATGTAAGTTATTGCTATTAAAAGATAACAATATGTTTTCCATTGTATCGTATTTATAAACTAATATAAAACATATTGAATTACCTATGATGATAAGATATAACTAGTTTTTATACTTATATTCATTAAGTTCCAAGTTACATTTCCTTGTTTGGTCTAAGTGTTTTCGTTATATTTTTATTAGTTCATAATGATATCTTAAAAATAGTTGTCTATTCACATTTAATATCAATCAAAATAAATGATTTGTTGTTAAACAATGATACAAGTGTGTTTGATAACATGATATATGATCGAACAACAACCGTTAAAATCATAATTAATAACATCAATACATATTCACAAGTGATTATCGAAGATAATCATTTAATACATCGAGCAAATTCACCTTATACAAATTGCAAAGTAAATATTTCAATTTTAATCCAAGTACATATACTGATCTATTGGCTAGATTTTCTGCATAGCATCAAACCTAGGCAGTCATGAGATAAATCTCCCTCATTTAATCGGTGAGGCTCTCGTGTCAGATTTGTCAATTTAAGTATGCTAATATCTAAATGGGGTTTTACTTTAACTACTCAGTTCATGAACTATAACTGAACAGTTTTGCAGCAAGTAAGCAATTGTTTAAAGAAAGGAAAAGTTATAGAAGAAGGTAATTACATAAACACATAGAAGAAATGGGAAGATGTGCATCCCAATCAGTAGATGGTAGAGCTAATTGCATGCACATAGAAGAATCCAATAGATATAAACATAGAATTCTAAAACAAAGGCAACTCTAGATCCAAATCTAAAATAACACAAAGTTTATTAAGAGATCTAAGATTAAAAGTAAGAAACACAATACACCATGACACAAAGTTCTCGGAAACTTGCTCCTTTGTATTCCTTTGCTCCAAGTGGCTCTCAGGGGTTTAGCACAAAGTCTAGAACACAAGATTGCCCCTTACAAATTTTGACCCTTAACCTAGAGGTTCTTCTCCTACTTATAGAATGTAGGAGGGAAAGTACAAATGAGAAGTCTAACTGAACTAAAACAAAAACAACAAGTAAAGATGACATTTGGAAATCACCCTCCACTAACTTCTCCTTAAGTGACACATATATCACTTAACTTATAGAATTGTCCCACATTACTTTAAGTAATGGTTGCAAAACCAATAACTTAGAAGTTTTACAATTTCATCCAGGAACATAGAAAGTAGAAGAAGAAAGAATAGAAGAAGAAGTCATGCCAAGTGTAACATTTATGTCTTCTTTTTGTTCTGATATCGGATATACTTGTTGAACATGTGATTCAACATCTTTCCATCTATTTTAGCTATTGCTTCCTTCTCTGTCCTAAACTGCAGTAATCCTTCATTCAACACTTTGATGCACGCCTCCACATCTTCCAAGCTCGGCCCAAACCTCACAATATCTTCGTGCAGTGCCACTAGTCTACTAATAGAATTCATCGTGAAAGGCTTAGTAGCTTTATCAATTCTCTTTTTTACCATCATAAGATACCCTTCCAGGGAATTAGGCACCTTACTAGGAACGATCCGCATGTATGAAGTAACACCTCTGACTTAGTGAAAGAAATGATACTGTGTGGTAAGAATGATGTCCTACTATTAAGTGCCTACATCCTCTTGACAAAACTCTCAGATTCTCCAAACGGAAAGATACTGAAAACTCCAGTTGCTTCCCCTTCTCGACTGATCCATTCAGTACAATTTGCTCTGCAACCAATACATCTCCTGGCAGCTTGTTGATCTCTCCCAAAGTACTCAGGTTACTCTCAACAACTATGTTCATGTCCACTATGCTCGTCACCAGTTGCTGCAGCTGATTTGCCGCATCATTCATAACCTTTAGGTGGGCTGACACTTCTCCAAGTTGTACAAAAGCTTGACGAATAATCAAATCCTTCCATTCATCAATAGCTTTTACTTGATTGCTTGCATCCTCCATTTCCTGCATAAGATGATCACTCACCTGCTCTGAAATGGGCTGAATGGAAGGCTTAGCAACCTTGGCTATGATCTCGCACAACTGAGATACCTGCTTCTGAAGTTCTTCTTTCTCCGCCTTTTCATTGTCAAGCCTAAGGAATAGAGCATCTATCAATGTCTGCGTGTCCTGCTTCAATCCTTCAGTGGTGGCTTTGACCGAGGGTACTTTAGTTCTTTGTCACATCTTCTTCGCCGTGAGCTCATCCCTCCTTCTTTCCTTATGCTGGAATTGACATCTCATAAAACTTCTCTCCCGAATCCTTGATGATCAACCTTGAAGTTACCTTAGCAACTTTAGGCCTTCTGTCTCTTCCGCCCAGATTCTGGAGTAGCTGCAAGTCGTGCTCCTCTAAGTTCATCTCCATTCTCACTTACGGAACAAACCGCAAAGCAACCATTCCGAGAATTTACTTCTCGAGAGAATGAGAAGTCACTGAGTGCACTACCATCTCCCACTCTGCCTCCTCTCCATTAGAAAGTGCCATAGTGTTATGGCTGCCATCCTCTGAATCATCCAAGGACAAAGCTCTTTCGAACTCCGCCATCTGTAGCTTTAACATCTCCTCTGGAACAGGTGATGAACGGAGTGGCTGAGGAGAGAAGATGAATGTCACCGGATTCAGTAGAGGCATGGAAGTATCCTGCTGCGTTGCGGTGTAATAGTTGGTGAAGTACTGGGTGCTGGAGAAGCCAGAGCTAAAGCCATGGTCGTAGAAGTGATCTTCTCCTTTGATTGAGATCTTTGTGTACTTTCAACATCTCGGACCTTTTTGCTTTCTTTCTCTTTGTGCTTCCGCTTAAGGGAATCTCTGTGTCAGAAGTTACCCGTGTGATTCATCAATGCTTCATCAAGGTAATATCTCTTCGTCATTAACTAGTTTGAAGTATTTACCAAAATAGCTCAGATCTTTCTTGATTGTATATGTAGCCTCTACGTTATCTGTGATTGGCAATTTATTTCCTCCCATTTGATGGTAAGTGTCAAGTACCACATTCCCATCATCTTTAAGATCCACAAGTATCCGTGCTAGTCCAAAGTCGAACACTTGCTTTGTTGATAGCCTATTGAAATCTCTCTTTCTAACCTCGTACTCACTTTTACACTTCATCTAGAAATCTTCTAATGAAGGCAAATGTGCGTACTCCTGGGAGATCATCTTCCTGGGTACTCCAAATGGATCGAAGTTCAGCCGTGTGGGGAAGAACTCTTGCTCATACTCGGATAACATCTGCGTCTCCATCCCTCGAGCTCTATGAATGCTATGGTAGCTATAATGTCCGACAGTGATTGGGAAGAAGCCCGTAGACTTGTGCCATTTTGACTGAAGGTCGTGTATCTCCACAAGTTGCCTGCTCAACTCCATGGCGATCAATCTATCATTCGGATACCTGGGAATCTTTATTGGTTCTCCAGAAAAGCCCGTAACCCTAAGGTATGTGAAATCTACAAACTGAATGAATAGACTGCCAATCTTGGACATAGCTTCCCATGCTTCCTTGCTTACCCTGTTGGCCTTCAAGTCTTTGTCTAGCCTGCAAATGAAATCATAGAAGAATTCATCATTGACCACTTTGAAATATTTCTCACACACAGGTACAGTAAGCTATGGGTAGCACTCGAAAATGGGGTCCTTAGAAAGAACACCACATCTATCTAGCTTGGAAAAGACGCCTTGTGAAGCTGCAACATACACCAAGTAGGAAGTCATTTTGAAGCTGAAAGTACGCTTCACGTTCGGAGTTTCTCACCAATGTTGTTGCTAATAATTTATGACCAATTGATTATGGAATCAACCTTGTTGACTTCAATGGTCCTGATGAAAGCATACGTCCACGTATGGAAAGTGTAAGCATTCGCCTCGCCATTAATCCTGAATAACAATTTGAAAACATCATCTACCTCCTGCACCAAATTGGACCGCGGAAGAGTTCTCGAGAACTTTGAAGGAGATCTAGGCTTCTTCATGTATCAAATATTCATTATGCTCATGCAATCAGCTCTATGCTTCTCCCACCTACTGCCGGCATCCTGAAGACTAATGGAAGTCACCACCTTTCGCACTGGAATCTTCAAACAATAATTGATGAACTCTGCGTCCAGCCGAATTATTGTTTTCCCGTAGCATCTCGCACTGATATGGATGAAGGATGGTAAGATCTAGTGCACTCCATAATAAACTATGGCAACTGGGCTATGCATGGAAAGGTTGCAGCTCGGATAATTCCACTGCTTTTAACCGCACGCATGAGTGAAGTCTTTCCAGCTCTGGATCTATCAATCAATTCGGAAAAGGTTAGGACCTAGATCTATGTATCCTATGTCTACAAGTTTGGAGGTGATGCATGAACTCCATTGTGATTTGTTTTTCATCTCCTCGCTATGGCTTTGTCTATCTTTGTTTGAATAATTCTTTTTCTTCTTATTTTTGGCGGATTTCTTCAAAACTGGTGCAGATCTGGACAATTCTTCAGATTAGGAGGATATACTCAATATATTGGACATTGATTAGAGCTCCTTTTCTTTTGTAAAGCACCTGTAATGAATTCCTGTAATTAATTCAGACAAAAATGGCCACTGGAGCATGAATAGTGAATTTTAATTGTAAAAATCTACACTTTTCAAGCCTGCTGCCCCAAAAATTGATGTTTAATTTACACATAAAGAGAGCATGAATCTTTTCAACAACACTTGAGCACCTGTAACACCTATGCAAACAATTATGCTAGACAAAGATCAACCTCCTTCAAAGCATGCACCAAATTTGGAAGCTTTTAGCCTTGTTTTCACCTTTATATGAGCAAAATCCTTCTTCAAATGGGGCACACTTTTCCTCTTGGCCGTAATTCTTTACCTGTGAATTAAATTATTCACCCTTATGGCAGCCCATGCTTATATAACCCTCACAATTCTATAATTAATAATTTCCCTTCCTATTCCTGGCAATTAATTAATTAAAAATCATGCTTCTCTCTTTAAAAATAACATGTTTAAGGACAACCATCCAATAAATTAAATTAATCCAATTTAATCATTCACACTTCACTTCACTTAAGCTTCACAGTGTGCCTTGACCATAGCCACTGAAAATATAATTTAATTTAATGATTTAATGCTTTAAAAATCATTAAATCTATCCTAAATGGGGCAAACTTTTTGACATGAAGGGGCAACCTTTAAATAAATTAAATTTAATCAATTTAATTCATTTAATTCTATTTCTTTTATTCCCCTTTGCTTTGTTGACTTTCTTCCAAGCTTGGGCGCCTATTTTAGAAGGAGAAATAATTAATTTAATCCACTTAAAGGCTGCCTTCTTCTCTCTAAAGGGGCACACCTTTTTACACAATATAATTATATTTTTAAGAATTTATAACAATGAGATTCTTTACCCTGCAAGGCAGCCCGAAATCCCATGATCCACTTAAGTGATTTGAATTTGACAATGGGATTATTTACCCTGCAAGGCAGGTAATAAAATCTCATGATTTCACTTAAGTCACTTTCCTTTGATTTCATCATGG
The DNA here is from genome assembly GCA_018340775.1 of Taxus wallichiana var. yunnanensis. Lineage (NCBI taxonomy): Eukaryota > Viridiplantae > Streptophyta > Pinopsida > Cupressales > Taxaceae > Taxus > Taxus wallichiana. The sequence goes on along the minus strand of CM031236.1, from coordinate 433,503,219 downwards.
GAATTTTTACTTGCAAAGTGCAAAGCGTGATAAATTCCCGCATGCTGCTGACCTCTAACTTTCCATTGCAGCTTAAGTGAATTTTATATCATGGGAAAAAGTACCTGCTTTGGCGGTACAAAATTCCCACCTCTCTGCTTTGCTTCTATTTTTCCCATTGCAGCTCGAATCCTTTGTTTTCCAAAAATGCATAAACCCCATGGGGCTTTTACGTGCATGCGACTTTGCACTTTTTCCCAGTGATCCAGACCTCCGATGGTGACTTCCTCCGGGCATAACGTGCGTATATGTTCTCCAGCTGCTCCAGGACAAAAATCGGGCTTACCCGGCAAAGGAATTGTTTTAGAGAAATTTCACAGAAAACGAAACGGGACAACACAAAAACATGAAAAATTGCCAAAAGTCACAAATAAAGCCCAAAACTTATTCCAAGTTAAAACCCTTTTGGTACATAGGAATAGTGACATGTTCGATCATAACAGAGTTAAAACGGAGCGCAAATAGCCTCATACGGGGCTCAAAATAATTAAATACAAATTTCCCGCAGACAAATCCCGACGACAGAATATAACAATTTTGGGCATCTGGGTATTTGGTGAAAAAGGCTAATATGGATCCTTGGGAATATCTTGACATAATACAAGAACTTTTAGGTAATAAAAACACAAAATGACCCATTATTTTAAAAGTATGAAATTTTTTCGGATAGGGTAGTCGCAGATTTCAGGATGAAATCTGGGTGACACTAGTCGGCTCCGTCTATGGACATCTTTTTCTGTCAGAATGACAAAGGGAAAAGATGAGATCCCAGCATCTCTGGTTTCGTATCTTGTCTTTTGGGCACGGGGTCAGGAAAACAAACACAACACAAAAACAAAAATAAAACAAGAAAAAACAAACAAAGTATTTATTTATGTACATACAAGTTTTACCCTGTTTCTCATGTCCGGAACAGCTTCAAGTGTTGCCCATTGAAAGGCAACGACAATTCAACTCCATCCTGATGAGCAAGAATGAAGCTATCTGCTCTCGGTGATCCTCATAATCACAAAAGACCCTTTCCATAGTGAATTGAATTTTCCATGCACGCCTTTTGCTTCTCTTCTTTTGTCCCATAAAGGACCCGATCATTAACTTCAAACTTTCTTTCCTAGATTTTTGTGAAGATGAATTTCACCTTCCTTTGATGCTCTGTCAACCTATCGACACTTGAGTTTGTACTTCTCTCAATTTAGTCAGGTACATAATTCTTTTATCAATAGCATCCGTGAATGTGGAATCCTCCAGGGCCTTAGAAAGTTGTAGGGTAGGCAATTCCAAGGTAAGAGGTAGCTCGTGTCTCTACCATATAACAAGCTGAAATGGGGACATGCCTATCGCCCTCTTTGGTGTGATTCTATCGGCCCATAATGCATCAAACAACTTTTTATGCCAAGTCCTTTGATTTTCCGTTACTAGCTTGCGCACGATAGTTACCAAGTTTTTATTACTAGATTCAGCTTGGCCATTCCCTTGTGGATAGTAGTTTGAGGAATGTACCAGCTGAATCCCATAAGTGTAGCAAAAGTCAACCAGCTCCTCAGAAGAAAGATTCGGAGCGTTGTCTACTACTATTTTACTGGGCATGCCAAACCTGACAATAATATTTTCTTTTATAAAATTGCACACCTCGGCGGAAGTGGCATTTTTCACAGGAATAGCTTCTACCCACTTACTAAAATAATCAGTAGCTATTAGAATGTAATGGTGACCGGCACTAGAAGCTGGGTTAAGCATACCAATAAAATCCATTCCCCACTGTTGGAAAGGTTCTTCAATCACAATGGGTTTTAGAGGTAATGCAGGCAATTTCACACGCCCAACAAAATGTTGGCATGCTTGGCACTTAGCTACCCACTCTGCAGTATCTTGAAAAAGGGTGGGCCAATAATACCTTGCTCTGAGGATCTTGTGTGTAGTGACTTGGGCTGAGAAATGACCACCGCAAGCCATGTCATGAAACTGTTGTAGTAGCTGATCCTGTTGAGCTTTATCGATGCATCTGAGAAATACGCCATCAATTCCCCTCTTGTACAAACCATTATCCCAAAGAACAAAATCTTTGGATTTTAGTTTGATAGTTCACTTCTCTTTTCTGGAAAGTTGATTTGGGCACTCTCCATATGTCAGAAAGTAAGCAATGTTACTATACCACTCCTCTACCAGATCTATAAAAAGTACTGCAGGAAAATCCCCATCTATCTCATCTTGATCCACTTCTGGCACTGATGTTTTCATCTCCGTCATTAGTTCACACATGCCTCTTCCTTGAACTAGCTTTGTTGGTTTAATATTCAGGTCATATTCTTGAACCTTTTTCACCCATGTGCCTCTCAACAATCCTAACTCTTGCTGAGTAAGGATAGATTTAACTTGATATCTGGAACCAAAACCACAGTGTGCGAGGAAAGAATATAATACCTGAATGCTTTACACGCCTTCACCACTGCATATGCGTGCTTTTCCATGGGAGTGTATTTCAACTCATAGGATTTAAGGGGCATGCTCATGAAAGCAATAGGAGCTTATGCGTCCTCTTGATTTTTTACGCATCGTATTCTTTGACATGGTGTGTTCATAGGAATAATAGTAGAGAATAAATTTTTACTGAAGTCGGGTGAAACCAAGACCGGAGCTTTTATAGGGCCTCTTTAATTTTCTTGAAAGCTTCCTTCCCTTTTCCGCTCCATTTAAAATCTTGTGTCTTCTTCATCATATTCGAAATATGACGGGTTAGCTCAGCAAATTCAGGAATGAATCTCTTGAGAAAATTAACTTTTCCAAAGAAAGAGTGAACTCCTTTTTTGGATGTGGGAAAAGGCAATGTCTGAATGGATCTAATGCGTTCTAGATCTATCTTTGTTCCTTCTTTGGAAACAATGTGCCCTAGCAGCTTTCCTTCGGTTACGGCAAAGATAGATTTCTTGGGATTCAAAGAAATACCATGCTTCTGCACTGTATGAAAACCTCTTCCAAGTTTGAAATGTGTGTGCTTCTATCTTTGGAAAAGACTATCAAATCATCCAGGTACACCACTATGCTTATATCTTTGAGATGAGCAAAGGCTAGATCCATAGCTCTTTGAAATGTAGCACCAAGCATTAATCAGGCCGAACGACATTTTCTGGTACGCGAAGGTTCCCCAAGGTGTGATGAATGTCGTTTTGTATTGATCTTCCTTGGCCACCTTGACTTGATTGTAGCTTGAAAAGCCATCAAGCATGGAAAGCATCTCAGATCAGTGACCACCTTCAGGGTGTGATCCATGATGGGGATGGGGTAGTTATCTTTTAAAGAAGCTTGATTAAGGTTGTGAAAATCCACGCACAACCTAATTTCACCACTCTTCTTCCTCACAGGAACTATGTTGGCCAACCATTCGGAATGATGTATGGGATAGATAATATTTGCGTCTACAACTTCTCCGGATTTTTACAATGATGGTTCCGAAATGGTAGGGTTATGTCGCGCCGCACTTACGCTTGAAAGGCTTTTGTTTTGGTTTAAGTGGGATGTAGTGTTGAACTTCCATAAGCTAATATGTTTTTAGATCCTGGTAAGACCAGGAAAAAACATCCATATATTTCTTAAGAAGCTTAGTGAAAGCTTCTCTTTCGGCCTCTAAACAACACTTACCCAAATTTACTAATTTGGGATCATTGCCGAATCCCAAATTTAGTAATTGCGTGTCCGAGGAAGAACCTTCCCACTTTCTTCATTTTTCTTAAGCATCTGATCATGCTTATCAAACATTTCCTCAAGAGATACCAAGCCTTTGGGAATTTTATTTCCCTTTAGCTGGATAATCTCCTAACTTCCTAAGACGTCGCATCCATTTCTCCCACAGTAGTTTTCCTAGGAGGAGAATTGCTTCCCTCATAGTAGATTTCTTCAAAGTTGTCCTTCTGTTGGAGAAACGCAACAATCTGCTTGTCATCGTTGAAAACCTGCCATTGTTGGACGTTGTCAGGAACTTTTGGGTGGAAGACCATCTCAACTTTGTAGTCCCCTTGTTTGAAAAATGTGGGAGGCTGATCTAGATTTAACAAAGCTATAGTCACTGCAAGTGAATCAGCTTTTGAATTTTGTTCTCTCGGAATGTAAGATACTGAGAAAGTTGAAAAATCCAGAATAGCAGAGTAGACTCTATCTCTATAATGTTGTAGCTTATCCTTTTTTACTTGATAGAGACCTCTTATCTACTTGATGATCAACTCAGCATCTCCCTTAGCATGTAAGAGCTGGATTCCCATTGTTCTTGCTTGCTCCATGCCTAATGACATCGCTTCATACTCAGCTGTGTTGTTAGTATTTTCGAACATCAATTTGAAGGAGTGCACATGCACCTTCCCTTCGGGAGAGATAAGAACAACACATGCGCTTTGATCTAAATGAACAATAGCTGCCATCAAATTCTAGAGACCTAACCTTGTTGTCAAGTTGATGCGGCTCTTGAATCACAGGTTGAATTTCTTCTTTATCCATTTCTAGATAATAGAGTCCGTGATCAGATTCTTGAAACAAGATCGAGATCTAGGATCCTCGAGACTTTGATCTTTGTGTACTTGGATTTCTTCTCGGGTTCGAGCTTCGATTTACTCCTTTGATTAGTATGTGCGCACAAGACCAATCCATATTAACTTCTCCACCCGGATCTTTGCAAAAATTTCTACTCAACATCATGCCATAAGAGATTGGAATGTCTACTACAAGGATAGTCATTTTCAGTATTTTATCTGGAAAAGAAGCAAGTACTACCTGCGCATCTTTGATTTTTCCAACAAGAGGAACTTGCCTTTCCATGGAATAACATCTTCCAATGGTTTTTGTCAATGTGAGACCCAAGGCATCGTAACTTTGGAAGGCATGACATTGTCGAAGCTCCGAGTCCAAAATGCAATTGCTTAATTTATGTCCGTTGATGAGCAATGACACATAAAATGGTTCAATCCTTTCTGATGTAGCAGGAGAAGAGGTAGAAGGAGAAGCACTTGCAGCCGCATTATTTGAAGGAGGAGTATTCTTTGGATTTGCTAAGATACCCGTGAAGTATTATTTGTGAGGGTGGGACCATTACTTTGCACATAACCAATCTATTGGTGATCGGGAAATGCCCTCAAATATTCAGCTTCTGACATTTGAACCTTGTTCTTTTTGATGTGATCAATGATGTCAAAAGCTTGACTTGCTTCAGTAGGATGTGCATTGGCCCTTTGCTGCGAATTGAAAGAATTTGAATATTTATCCTTGGGTGCTAATGAAGAAGGAAGAGTGTTACCTCTTTTCAAGATAGTAACATCCGGGCCAAGGTCTTCTCTTTCTTTTCGGCCACTTGTGGACGCTTTGGCATTTTGGCATGTTTGAGACCTTGTGAACACCACAAAAGTGTGACCATCAGAATCTTCAAAAGATTCATAATAGCCATTATCAGATTCGTAGTCAGGTAACCAATATTGGAGTCACCAGTGGGATCTATAAAGTCTTGTCATTGAATGATTCGTCAATGTTGAGATCATCTTCATTAGTTTCCAAGTTATTCCTTTGAGAGCAGCTTCTATTTCCAACCATTGTGGTGCAGGAACAAGTCTGTTTTGGTTTTGGTTTTGATTTTGATCATTAAAGGTCCGGGTAGGGGCCATTCTTGAGGGGGTGCATTACCTACTTGAGAGATCTGCTTCTTGATCTGTAACATGTCATTAGCCAATCTCTGCAACAAAGGATCTGAAGTACTTGAAGAAGTGCCATCACCTTTGTGAGATGGTTGTTCTGAGTTTCCTAGCCATGATCAAGTCGTCCTCAACTTCCATAGCAGCATTTTGTGCTTCAAGTAGATTTACAGGTCTTGCCCTTCTCAGCTGATATCCAACTTCGGGCAATAGAGCGTTTATAAAAAATGTCTTTTGATTTTCGTCGCTCAATGCGGCAGAAGTGGGGATTTTATATAAAATCCTCTGGAACCTTGCAATAAAGTCCCGCATGTTCTCGCTTGGCTCTTTCTTCAACTACGTCAGTTGGGTGATCAACGTGCTAGCATCCTCTGCGGGCTTGAATCTTTTCAGAAATTGCTCACGCATAGTCGCCCAGTTGGTTATGGTGCCAGGAGCTAGCCGATAGAACCATTCTCCAGCCAAGTCGTGTAGAGTCTCAATGAAGAGTCTGACTGAGACATCTTCATGCTCTACTGCAAGCACACCACAAGATATAAAGAAGGCCACCAAATGATCATCCGGGTTTTGCTTTCCATCTCCAAAGAATTTTGGAAAATTATTTCTAGATCCTTTTGGCAGATCGTGCATAGGTGGAGTCAGGTTCAAAGGCCTAAAGCTGCTCCCCATTGGAAAGGTACTATCTCTGGTTCGATTTTGATTCTGCATGTTGATTGGGTCATGTCTTCTCCTTATGTAGACTTGGTGAATAATTCCAGTTTTCAGATTATGCTGAAGACGATCCGGATCTGGATGGGTATGCACTCTCCTTCTTGGTGAAAGACTAGATCTGCGGCTTCTAACTTGAGGAGGATGATTGAAATTTAATTGATCCTTCATCGGAAGAAATGACCAGTCCTTCCTTGCGCATTCATGGATTGGGTGAATGGAGGTTCAGCCAAGTTGAGATTTGTGTGGAAAACACTCCAATCTTCAATAGATAAGCTTTGATCTACAAAGATAGTTGTTCCCCAGTGGAGTCACCAAAAACTGTTGGCTAGATTTTCTGCATAGCATCAAACCTAGGAAGTCATGAGATAAATCTCCCTCATTTAACCGGTGAGGCTCCCGTGTCAGATTTGTCAATTTAAGTATGCTAATATCTAAATGGGGTTTTACTTTAACTACTCAGTTCATGAACTATAATCAAACATTCGCAACAACAAGTAAAATTTGTTTAAAGAAACAAAAAAGTTATAGAAGAAGGTAATTACATAAACACATAGAAGAAATGGGGAAGATGTGCATCCCAATCAGTAGATGACAGAGCTAATTACATGCACATAGAAGAATCCAATAGATATAAACATAGAATTCTAAAACAAAGGCAGCTCTAGATCCAAATCTAAAATAACACAAAGTTTATTAAGAGATCTAAGATTAAAAGTAAGAAACACAATACACCATGACACAAAGTTCTCCGGAAACCTGCTCCTTTGTATTCCTTTGCTCCAAGTGGCTTTCAGGGGTTTAGCACAAAGTCTAGAACACAAGATTGCCCCTTACAAATTCTGATCCTTAACCCGAAGGTTCTTCTCCCACTTATAGAATGTAGGAGGGAAAGTACAAATGAGAAGTCTAACTGAACTAAAACACAAACAACAAGTAAATATGACATTTGGAAATCACCCTCCACTAACTTCTCCTTAAGTGACACATGTATCACTTAACTAATAGAATTGTCCCACATAACTTTAAGTAATGGTTGCAAAACCAATAACTTAGAAGTTTTACAATTTCATCCGGGAACATAGAAAGTAGAAGAAGAAAGAATAGAAGAAGTCATGCCAGGTGTAACATTTATGTCTTCTTTTTGTTCTGATATCGGATATACTTGTCGAACATGTGATTCAACATATTTCCATCTATTTTGGATATTGCTTCCTTCTTTGTCCTAAACTGCAGTAATCCTTCATTCAATACTTTGATGCACGCCTCCACATCTTCCAAGATCGGCCCAAACCTCGCAATATCTGCCTGCAGAGCCACAAGTCTACTAATAGAATTCATCGTGAAAGGCTTAGTAACTTTATCAATTCTCTTTTGTACCATTAGAAGATACCCTTCCAGGAATTAGGAACCTTCTTAGGAGCGATCCGCATGTATGAAGTAACACCTTTGACTTAGTGAAAGAAATGATACTGTCTGGTAAGAATGATGTCCTACTCTCAAGTTCTGCGCCCTCTTCAAACAAAACTTTACAGATCTCCAAATGGAAAGATACGCAAACTCCATTGCTTCCCCTTCTCGATCCGATCCGTCAGTACAATTTGCTCTGCAACCAATACATCTCCTGGCATCTTGTTGATATCTCCCAAAGTACTCATGTTACTCTCAGCAACTATGTTCATGTCCACTATGCTTGTCACCGATTCTACTGATTTGATTTACGCATCATTCATAACCTTTAGTCGGGTTGACACTTCTTGAAGTTGTACAGAAGCTTGACGAATAATCAAATCCTTCCATTCGTCAATAGCTTTTACTTGATTGCTTGCATCCTCCATTTCCTACATAAGATGATCACTCACCTACTCTGAAATGGGCTGAATGGAAGGCTTAGCAACCTTGGCTATGATCTCGCACAACTGAGATACCTGCTTCTGAAGTTCTTCTTTCTCTACCTTTTTAATCATCAATTCTAAGGAATAGACCATCTATAAATCTACGTGTATCTCTCTTCAATCCTTCAGTGGTGGCTTGACCGAGGGGTACTTTGGTTACTGTCACATCTTCTGCCGTGAGCTCATCCTCCTTCTTTCCTTCTGCCGGAATTGACATCTCAGCAAACTTCTCTCCCGAATCCTTGATGATCAACCTTGAAGTTACCTTAGCAAATTTAGGCCTTCTATCTCTTTCGCCTAGATTCTAGAGTAGCTACAAGTCATGCTCCTCTAAGTTCATCTCCATTCTCACTTCTGGAACCAACTACAAGCAAACCATTCGAGAATTAACTTCTCGGAGAATGAGAAGTCGCTGAGTGCACTACCATCTCCCGCTTTGCCTCCTCTCCATCAGAAAGTGCCACAGTATTATGGTGGCCATCCTCTGAATCATCCAAGGACAAAGCCCTTTCGAACTCCGCCATCTGCAGCTTTAACATCTCCTCTAGAACAGGTGATGAATGGAGTGGCTGAGGAGAGAAGATGAATGTCACTGGATTTAGTAGAGGCATGGAAGTATCCTGCTACTGCGGTGTAATAGTTGGTGAAGTACTGGGTGCTGGAGAAGCCGAAGCTAAAGCCATGGTCGTAGAAGTGATCTTATCCTTTGATTGAGATCTTCTGTGTATTTTCAACTTCTCGGATCTTCTGCTACTTTCTCCTTCATGCTTCCGCTTGAGGGAATCTCCTGCGCCAAAGTTGCCCATGACTTGATTCATCAAGGCAATATCTCTCTTCAGTAACTAGTTTGAAGTATTCACCAAAATAGCTCCAGATCTTTCTTCAATTGTATGGTAGCCTCCTACGTTATCCTGCAGTACGGCTTTATCTCCTCCCATTTGATGGTAAGTGTCAAGTACCACATTCCCATCATCTTTAAGATCCGCAGGTATCCGCGCTAGTCCAAATTCGAACACTTGCTTTGCTGATAGCCTGCTGAAATCTCTCTTTCTAACCTCGTACTCACTTTTACACTTCATCCAGAAATCTTCTAATGAAGGCAAATGTGCATACTCCTGGGAGATCATCTTCTTGGCTACTCTAAATGGATCAAAGTTCAACCGTGCAAGGAATAACTCTTGCTCATATTCGGATAATATCTGCTTCTCCATCCCTCGAGCTCTATAAATGCTATGGTAGCTATAATGTCCGACAGTGATCGGGAAGAAGCCCGTAGACTTGTGCCATTTTGAATGAAGGTCGTGTATCTCCACAAGTTGCCTTCTCAACTCTATGGTGATTAATCTATCATTCGATATACTGGGCATCTTTATTGGTTCTCCGAAAAGCCAGTAACCCTGAGGTATGTGAAATCTGCAAATTGAATGAATATATTGCCAATCTTGGACACAGCTTCCCACGCTTCCCTGCTTACCCTGTTGGCCTTCAAGTCTTTGTCTAGCCTGAAAATGAAATCGTAGAAGAATTCATCATTGACCACTTTGAAATATTTCTCACACATAGGTACAGTAAGCTGTGGGTAGCACTCAAAAATGGGGTCCTTAGAAAGAACACCACATCTATCCAGCTTGGAAAAGACGCCTTGTGAAGCTGCAGCATACACCAAGTAGGAAGTCATTTTGAAGCTGAAAGTACGCTTCACATTCGGAGTTTCTCACCAATGTTGTTGCTAATAATTTTCGACCAATTGATTATGGAATCAACCTTGTTGACTTCAATGGTCCTGATGAAAGCATACATCCATGTATGGAAAGTGTAAGCATTCGCCTCGCCATTAATCCTGCATAGCAATTTGACAACATCATCTACCTCCTGCACCAAATTGGATCATGGAAGAGTTCTCGGGAACTTTGAAGGAGATCTAGGCTTCTTCATGTATCGGCTATTCATTATGCTCACGCAATCAGCTCTATGCTTCTCCCACCTGCTGCCGGCATCCTGAAGACTAATGGAAGTCACCACCTTTCGCACTGGAATCTTCAAACAATAATTGATGAACTCTGCGTCCAAACCGAATTATTGTTTTCCTCGTAGCATCTCGCACTGATCTGGATGAAGGATGGTAAGATCTAGTGCACTCCATAATAAACTCTGGCAACTGGGCTGTGCATGGAAAGGCTGCAACTCGGATAATTCCACTGCTTTTAACCGCACGCATGAGTGAAGTCTTTCCACTGGATCTATCAATCAATTCGGAAAGAGGTTCCGGACCTAGATATGTGTCTCCTATGTCTGCAAGTTTGGAAGTGATGCATGACTCCGTTGTGCTTTCTTTTTCATCTCCCTTCGCCATGGCTTTGTCTATCTTTGTCTGAATAATTCTTTTTCTTCTTATTTGGCCGGATTTCTTCAAAACTGGTGCAGATCTGGACAATTCTTCAGATTCGGAGGATATACTCAATGTATTGGACATTGATTAGAGCTCATTTTCTTATGTAAAGCACCTGTAATGAATTCCTGCAATTAATTCAGACAAAAATGGCCACCGGAGCATGAATAGTGAATTTTAATTGTAAAAATCTACACTTTTCAAGCTCTTGCCCCAAAATTTGATGTTTAATTTACACATAAAGAGAGTATAAATCTTTTATACAACACCGAGCACTGTAACACCTATGCAAACAATTATGCAGACAAAGATCAACCTCCTTCAAAGCATGCGCCAAATTTGGAAGCTTTTAGCCTTGTTTTCACCTTTGTCTGAGCAAAATCCTTCTTCAAATGGGGCGCACTTTTCCTCTTGGCTGCAATTCTTTACCTGTGAATTGAATAATTCACTCTTATGGCAGCCCATGCTTATATAACCCTCACAATTCTATAATTAATAATTTCCCTTCTTATTCCTGGCAATTAATTAATTAAAAATCAAGCTTCTCTCTTTAAAAATAACATTTAAGGACAACCATCCAATAAATTAAATTAATCCAATTTAATCATTCACACTTCACTTCACTTAAGCTTCACAGTGTGCCTTGACCATAGCCACTGAAAATAGAATTTAATTTAATGATTTAATGCTTTAAAAATCATTAAATCTATCCTAAATGGGGCACACTTTTTGACATGAAGGGGGCAGCCTTTAAATAAATTAAATTTAATCAATTTAATTCATTTAATTCTATTTCTTTTATTCCCCTTTGCTTTGTTGACTTTCTTCCAAGCTTGGGCGCCTATTTTAGAAGGAGAAATAATTAATTTAATCCACTTAAAGGCTGCCTTCTTCTCTCTAAAGGGGGCACACTTTTTGCACAATATAATTCTATTTTTAAGAATTTATAACAATGGGATTCTTTACCCTGCAAGGCAGCCCCGGAAATCCCATGATCCACTTAAGTGATTTGACTTTGACAATGAGATTATTTACCCTGCAAGGCAGACAATAAAATCCCATGATTTCACTTAAGTCACTTTCCTTTTATTTCATCATGGAAATTTTTACTCTGCAAAGCAGGCAATAAATTCCCGCCTGCCTGCCTCTAACTTTCCCACTGCAGCTTAAGTGAATTTTATATCATGGGAAAAAGTACCCTGCTAGGCATGTACAAAATTCCCACCTTGCCTGCTGCTTCTATTTTTCCCATTGCAGCTTGAACCCTTTGTTTTCCAAAAATGCGCCCAACCCCGCAGGGGCTTTTCCATGCACGACTTTGCTTTTTCCCAGTGATCCAGACCTCCGATGGTGACTTCCTCTGGGCATAACGTGCGTATATGTTCTCCAGCTGCTCCAGGCCAAAATTGGGCTTACCCGGCAAAGGAATTGTTCTAGAGAAATTTCACAGAAAACGAAATGGGACAACACAAAAACATGAAAAATTGCCAAAAGTCACAAATAAAGCCCAAAACTTATTCCAAGTTAAAACCCTTATGGTACATAGGAATAATGACATGTTCGATCATAACAGAGTTAAAACGGAGTGCAAATAGCCTCATACGGGGCTCAAAATAATTAAATACAAATTTCCCACAGACAAATCTTGACGACAAAATATAACAATTTTGGGCATCTGGGTATTTGGCGAAAAAGGCTAATATGGCTCCTTGGGAATATCTTGACGCAATATAAGAGCTTTCGTGTAATAAAAACAAAAACGACCCATTATTTTAAAAGTACGAAATTTTTTCAGATAGGGTAGTCGTAGATTCTCCTCCCATTTGATGGTAAGTGTCAAGTACCACATTCCCATCATCTTTAAGATCTGTAGGTATCCGCGCTAGTCCAAAGTCGAACACTTGCTTTGCTGATAGCCTGCTGAAATCTCTCTTTCTAACCTCGTACTCACTTTTGCACTTCATGCAGAAATCTTCTAATGAAGGCACATGTGCATACTCCTGGGAGATCATCTTCCTAGCTACTCCAAATAATTGATGAACTCGTGTCCCCGAATTATTGTTTTCCCGTAGCATCTCGCATTGATCCGGATGAAGGATGGTAAGATCTAGTGCACTCCATAATAAACTCGCGCATTTGGGCTATGCATGGAAAGGCATTTGCAGCTCGAGATAATATGATCTCGAACAACAACCGTTAAATTCATAATTAATAACATCAATACATATTCACAAGTGATTATCGAAGATAATCATTTAATACATCAGGGACATTCACCTTATACAAATTGCGAAGGAAATATTTCAATTTTAATCGAAGTACATATACAGTCATTGCATTTACCAAGGTAGATAAGTAATAATCAACTCAATCTCTTCATATTGAATACCTCGTCCTACATCCTGTAAACATTGTTAAGCATGACCAGTTCATCAAACTACCATGAACCATCAACTTAGATCTTGATGCTTTATTATGAAATAAATAATATAAACTTGGTTATTCATCCTCTCTCAATTACAATAATTAAATCAATAATCATATTATTAGTCAACAAGACATAAAGTGTTCCATACTTTACAATAGGAAAGGAAAATTGAATTCAACAACTATCAAATATAATCAATCATACCATTCATGTGATATTAGTTAATAAGCTGGTTCAAATCATATCCACACTCAATCCCTATCTTAATGCAACTTAAAATGATCAATCATTACCCTTTGAACGTAATTATAAGAATTCTATAAACATATTATTAAAGATAAGAAAAATTATATTAAGTCATTAAAAACTTAAGCCACAAAGATTCCTACAACAAGCAACACCAACTTAGCTTTATAATTAGGCTTAAATACCACATACAAAGTTAAGAAATATTAACCCTCATTTCTAATGAGCTTAGCTAAACATTCAAGGACATGTTAGTGGCTCAAGGAGCTCTACAAATATCAAACATGACAGTTAAGAGCATGGTACAAATCCAAAGGGTTAACAACTTAAAACATAGCCGATCAACATGTATAATTTGCAATATAACTATACTATTACCCACTTGAAGGTGAGCCCCTTTTTTTTTTCTAAAAGAAAACACTACGATTAAGCTTGGAGAGCTCGTGAAAGTTATACAACTCACATTCCATTGTCATAAGGGAGAGTTACCTATCATTGGTTCCTAATGAGTTCCGGACATAGAAATGTGTCAAAACTCAACTCGCATCAATGAAACAACTTTTCATAAACATTCTTCATTTATACTCATTACGAATCCCGTCCTTGAAATCTATTACAAACTAGTATAACCTCATTTGATGTTTTATAACAACGAGTTATATGACTGAAAATAAATAATACTGCTAATACACACGATCAACAAACGCACCAAGCCGTTATCTCCAACTACATCTAGTTTTATAGACATACACTACAATGTAGATCTATTTTTACCGTAGCTTATCTAAATGACCCAATAAAGAGAAATGATCAAGTTGTAAGGATCTTTCAAAACCCATATGAATTCTATAATCAATGACACTAAGATCAAGATAATGCTCTTTCCTGCAACACCCAGTGCAAGCGTTTCCTAACCCCATATTACCGAGTTTAAACTTATTTTTATCAAACATCCGAAGCCATAAAAGTACTCGGGTTGATAATAAAAGACCTGCAACTTTTTTTCTAAATAAAAATAATGAACACTTTCTATGCTCCATTAATTTCAAAATAGTTCGAATCAAATAGAATAAATCATAAGAAGGAGAACCCATTAACAAACACATTCTCATTCAAGACATTAATCATATTTCAATCATTTCAAAATTTCTTCACTCTTTTCTTTGCAACTTAGCAACTGAGTTGAAACAACAATTCCAAAATTCGAACAACCAAAAAATCAAGAACTCGCACCCCATAAACCCCCATTCCTTTCTCGATTTAAAATCCTCTTTAAGCCATAGTAAAAACATCTAATTTTAATATAGAAGACCAAAAATAGCTATGCTGTAATTATCTTACAAAACCTCCATGCATATCTTGCCCAAAACGGGATCAATAAAAAACAATACAAAAATAAACCACAACACATGAATAGTAGATTCCTATAGAATCTTTGTGTTTTTAAGTAAATTTAATGCCCTTAACTCATGAACAGGTTCCACGTAGTGGCTAGTTTACTTGCCACCGCCATCCAAATTCCCCCTCGAAATAGCCTGGAGGTGTTTGAACGAGCGGTCAAAGATAATCCAAAAATAATTTAGACCTTAAGTCTTTTGCATGGGTCGATTAATTGACCAATTGAATTACTAAACAATCAATTGCAATTCAAGTATGGTTTAAGACCATATCATTAACAACCAATCAAAATCCAAAGAGTATGGGTGAAGACCATATTTCCGATCAAAATAAAATAAAAGTTAATGACGTATGGTCGAAGACCATAATACCCTCCATCAATAAAAATACGAACCAATTATCCTTCAATAATTTTAACTATCCATGCCAATGGAGTATGACCATATCAACTTAAATAATTAAATGCCTATTACCATGGTCTTAGAACAACATGGTCAAACACAATCAATAATCACTTAAAGATGGAGTCACGATCGGTCAAAGAAAAAAATAAAAACAAACAAGTTTCAATCCAATGCATGGTGTGATCAATCGATCATCTAAGTAAACATCATATGAGTTAGGGTAGATAACCATTGGAACAATTTTAAAACTATGCCAAGTATGTAATCAAATGTCAATAAAATTGATATAATCTTACCTTACAAGTACTTTTGCTAAAGTCTAGGTCTCTTAAGCAATATTTTCACATTATATCAAAAGGATCAACAAGTCAACCTCTTAACACTTACCGTGTCCTTACTAAAGACCACCTTAATGTTTTATGGTCTATTGACATTGTGAAATCAAAATAAGGTTGGTATAATTTAAACAATCATCATTATTTCTCATTACCGAAATGATACATTACAATCATGTACATATGTACCATTTTAAAAAATCATTATTTCCAACAAGCAAGATGAAACAAAGTCATATAAATAGGTAAAGCAATGTAAGAACATACAAAGGTAATGAAATCATTGCACAAAAATGTAAGTAAACTCATATAACTTAGCAAGGAAAAAATAAGTTATAAATGTCAATTACTCCATGAATGTTTGGCGACAAGCGTTGTTACGGTGGAGCTTAGAACTATGCGTAAGTATGTATATCCTTTTTAGGGTATACATACGTACATTTAGTTATAACCTCTGCCATGTAACATTGCCTATCCACTTGCCTTCATAAACCACTCTTCATATTATAACTTATCCTTTCGAGCGAAACAAAATAAAATCACAGGATGTGACAAAAGGGCCAATCAATGAATTTATCCCAAGCCCAACGAGCATGTATGATGTTTTTGCAATGGTTATATTTTCAAATGTACTAGTTACCTTTGTCATCTTAGAGTTGGTTGAGTAGGAAATCATTCACATAATTCATCTATGTAAACATGCACACCTTATAACCTATTTGGGGCATTTGTGTGATCCCATATCTAAGCACACATGAAGAAGGTCTTTAAGGACAACATTGAAGCATGTATCTTGAAAAAAATATAATAAAATATGCAAAATTGAATCCATCCATCCATCTTTGCCTTAGATCACATCATAAAATAATAGTCAAGCTAAACATCATTACTAAGTGTTGATGAATAAACTAGGATTTCATCTTTATTTGTACTTTTCTACACGCATGTGACTTTATCCTTCTTTAGTGCATTAGAACGTATTGTAGTGCTCATTGTATCATTGGGGGCACATTAAGGTTAGTCCAACACATATAATGAATAACAATTTAATTCAAGCTAATAGGTCTAAAAAAAAGAGAAGATACTTCCGGGTATATAAGAGTTATTGTGAAGATCCAAGCATAAATATTAGATCTAAAGAAAAATCATAGTAAATTTTAAAATCACATCATGGGTCATAATAGTAGATGGCACTATTCAATAGCCCTAGGAGACATTTGTTGAGTGAACTGTGTACGACAGATGAACCTATCCTCCACTCAATTCCAGGGCTCCCAAAGTCAAAAAATAGATTTATGACACCTTGCATAACTTCCTTATCCAATTTCATATCAATGTCATACAACCTAAGTCCATTTTGGGTGAATATGTTATAAACCCTAACCTTTATTTCCATATGCTACTTTTTAGAAGTGTTTTTGATTTAGTTTTACACAATACCATAATTATATTACACCATTTTTAGCCTTTACGAATTTTATGTTATGGATCTATGTTGAGCCCTTAAATGACTAAGTCCTAAAACAAAGGATGAGCACGCGGAAGGTAGTATGGAGAAAAGTGAGTGGGTGAAAGTGTGCAAGGATAGGTAGGTTGGCACATGGGAGCAGGAAAAGGGTTTAAGGGTTTAAGGACTTAGCCACATTTTGGTTAAAGGGCATCACATGAAAAACACGTGAGGCTGTGGATGAGTGTAATGATGAGAAGGTTGTTACATGGAGACTTGAGGCTCAAGAAAATAATATTCCAAGGAATCTTTATGGTTACGGGCTGGAAAGTGGAGGTTTTTATGGCTAGCTGGCACATGCATGGCTTGGGCACTTGAGTATAACATGATATGATGACATTTGGCATACGGGCCTGCTTTTGGAATGATGATCAGATGAGCTTCCATCCTATTTAAGGAAGAATTTGGATCTAGACAAGGTTATTTTGATTTTGACTATGGATAATGCAAAGAGAGTTAGAGATTAGAGGGTGTGTGTAGAGGC
The DNA here is from genome assembly GCA_018340775.1 of Taxus wallichiana var. yunnanensis. Taxonomy (NCBI): domain Eukaryota; kingdom Viridiplantae; phylum Streptophyta; class Pinopsida; order Cupressales; family Taxaceae; genus Taxus; species Taxus wallichiana. Next base: position 433,485,720 of record CM031236.1, on the reverse strand, counting down.
CGAGTGTGTATGTAATAGTAGATTTGTGGTGATAAATATGTAATGGCTCTAGGGGTAATATAGGGTTTCTAGTTGTAGGATGCTATTATATTGATCTATTTGGTCTCTGCTTTATGACCCTTTTGATGTAGTATGGCTACTGTAAACACTAATTTTCAATATATATGACTAGTTATTCTATATATCTATGTTTATGGGTTCAAACCCTAGTGTTCACTTTTCTCATGGTTTAGATCTGGTTCCTTCGTATTGTTATAATGCTTATGTTATTTTCATGATGCATCTATGCTTAGATCTAGTATCTTTACTTTTTCTTGTATTTCTATTTCTATAAACATTCCTCCATTAATGGCGAAGCATTCTTACGAAGCTCACATAAAGGAGGGGCTTCGTGCATGCGCATGCCTCAAGTGAACACCCGGTTGATAGGTGATAGGTTGATACACTTGGGATTTTAAGGGAGAAGGTAAATGAGGATACATCTTTGTTCCATTTCCGGGACCTATTTTTAAGTAGTTTTAAGAATGGTGAGTGATGAAAGAATGCTTGACCTTGGACAGCGTCGAGACTTGGCTTAAAAGCACAGAGGATGAGTTTTCTCAGAGATTTAACACTGGATTTGAGTTTGATGCATGTAAATGGGTAGAGGAGCACATGTATCATGATATCTATGAGACATTCTTTTATTGTTTTCCAGTAGAGTTGTATGAATGGTTATCAGCATATGCATCAAGGAAGAGTTGGTATTATAGACCTCATGTTTAGACCCAAGAAGAGTATCAGAGGCTGCATGATGCTGATCTGACCTGGACTTGTGTTGTTGATCACTAGTGGAGAGGTGTGTTGACTAGCTATACCTTGGAATACGTGATTTCTACGTATTATTCCCAGATATTGTTGAGTTCGAGTTCTTGTGTGAGCCGAGAGGATTGTTCTTGCATGTTATGTCATTAGCCATTAATATCTTGATCATCACTCTAAGTATGGAGGCATTTCCTATGGTTGGATAACTTCCCACTAGGTGTGGGGTGCGAAGCGAGTGTGGTGAGAGATGGCGGAACCTATGGTGAAAGAAAAGAGAGAAGAGAGGCAGATCAAGTATAATGAAGCACGAGAAAGGGAGTTAGCGAGATAATGCGAAATTATTGGAGTGATGGATTTATGGAGGTAGACGTTGTGGGAAGGATTTGAGGTTCACGTGGAGGGTGTGGAACCTAAGCAGTCTGTGTTACCCCATCTTGGAAAGTGCAGGAGAGAAACCCCTTGGATTTTGGTGAGAGCTTATTGTATGAAGAAAGGAGGAGAGTCATAGATGCACATCTTAGCCCACCCAGTGACCAAACCTTGGTGCTTAGTTTTCTAGTATCTGAGACAAGTATTTCTAGTCCAGTTGGTGTTAGTGAGAAATATGCATTAGGTAGATATCGGTTAATATTACACCCATCTATGGCCACATAAAAATTTATGGTGTTTGGAGGTATTTTGTTTGGCACATCGTTTGGGAAAAGCGTGGGTTCACAAAGTTTGGGTATCACATCTGGAAGTGGTTTAATAACACATAATATTGGTGCATAGTTTAGCATGACGGTGGGTATGTAGAGCACATATGCATCAGACCCCTTACTTGTGACATGAGGAGGATCTAGTGGATCTAGAGGAATAGGAGCTAGTGGATTTGGTGGTGGAGGCAACACCGAGGGAATCAAGGTCCTGGATTTGGTAGACAAGGACCACAACACCATCAACAAGTTTTTTATGATATGTCTCTTCACTTTCCTAATTACAAGGGTGTTGAAGATGTCGCGGAGCATGTGTACAAATGCAAATTGCTATGGTACACTAAGGGGTCGCTTGCTGCATGAGTGAAAAGAAAGACAATTTGCAACTACGTTGCAAGGGCGCGTGCATAGATGGTACCAGAAATATGACCCCCACTAGATGGTGGTGGATTATATTATACTGTGTGATGAATTCTTGGTAGAATTCCACATTCTTGAGTTTGAGAAAAAGAGCATCAATGCATTGAAGGAAATTTAACAAGGTATGATAGAGAGTGTGTGGGAGTATGATGCACGTTTTAAAACTCTTTGTTAAGTTTTCTTATGATATCCATCCCTCACAACATGCTCAATGGTTCATTGGGGGATTGATCATGCCTTTCAGATGAGTGCTTTCCCACAAGACTTTCATGGATCCACATGAGGCCTTGGAGGATGATTTGTGTGCTGAGGCCATCGGAAGCGTTGACACTAGAGTAAGCCCATTTTTAGAAGCACAAATCACTTTGTCATGATGAAGCAGCTTGAGAAATTATCTGTGAACTTGGCTCATGAGACTCGTAGTGGACTATGGTGTATGGATTGTGAGGTAGAAGGAAACATAAAATGAAATTTCCCATGAAAGATGGTGCGCGCCATGTCATTGGATTGTGAAATATTTCATGGAGATCATGATCCAAGTAGATTCCCATTGTTACAATGCGTGCTCCACAAGAATGTGTCTTCTTATTGTAATATTTTCTCATCTACGATGAACGATACAAAGTACTTCTGATTGATATACCAAATCTGTGATGCCATTGATATTGGTGTGCACCAAACCAGCATTGGGAACAATTATAAGAACAAAGGTCATTAGTTTGAAGGGTGCGCACATGGAGGCGGTTGAGGAAGATGATTTATCAGAAGATTTAGAGGTCATGGTAGTCAAGAAGGTAGGAGTGAATTTCCCCATGGAACTTGTTATAATTATGGATCTACTGAACACTACAAGTGCGAATGTCTGGATTCGTTACAATGCTCATGGTTCAGAATACACATAAGTATGAGGAGTGCCCTGAATTGTATGAACATATCAGCAAGAACCAAAATAAGGATAGAGGTATGGGAATGGTTAGTGTGAAGTGAAGCTGATCCGTTATGGATGCCTAGGGTGGTGCATGACTCTGAGTTGGAACTTGTCTTAGTAACTATGCGGGTGGAAGCTGCACGTGCCAGGGAGGAACCGAAGCAAAGAACTCTCATTACAAGAGATGAGGTATTAAATGGTTTATATCCTGATCTAACTCATCAGAATGAGGTTTACCAAGAGACCATGGAGGTAATTAGAAACTGCAAGGGGAGATTCAATGTTTGAAGGAGCAATCCAAGAAGTTAGAGCAGAAGAAAAATTGAGGTCCCTCGAAGGACATGGATGAGGTCAGAGAAGTGTGTAAGATGTTGTGCCAGGAGAATATTATCCCTCTGTTAGGAGAGTGGCTAAGAGAAAAAGTACCACACGCTAGAGGTGAGCATAAGAGGTAGGTCTTGCATGCTAATATGCCCCCTCACAATATTGATTATGATAAAGAAATCACATTGAATGCAGTTGTGGATGGATGGCTCTTGAGCAACATTTTGATTAACATGGGCACTGAGGTTAATGTTCTCACTTTAGATGCATGGAATTAGATGGGAAGACCCCCATTACAACCATCTTTAAATGTGTTGTATATGGCAAATAGGACAAAGGATATGCCCATCGAGGTATTGAAGGATGTATCCATAACCATCCAAGGAGAAAATTTTACTGGCAACTTTGAAGTCTTATCACTTGCCGAAGAAAATAACTTTCCATCCCTACTTGGACACCCATGGTGCTATAAGAATAATGTTGACTTGCACTTTAACAAAGGGTACATAAGTTTTGAGAACAAAGAGGAGTGCGTCATTATTCCACTGACGGATGGGAATTCTGCACCCTATGTGGAACCCTTGGGAGAAGAGGACTGGATAAAATTTGTGTTCACCGTTAGAGACACTGAGGTTTTTATCCATCAAGGGAAGGAGTCATTCAATGGGAAGATGCTCAGTCCATGAGTGATACAACTAGCATTTCATGCGACAATTGAGCATGTGGGACTGTGATTTGATTGGTATACAATTAAAGGGCACCATGTCTTTCATCTCTAGTGTGTGCTCGGTTAGGTTCCCGGGAGGAAAACAACTACCTAGATACATTGAAGAGGGTAACCCTGACATATTTCTACGCGCGATGGAGGTAAAGTGGATCATCCAGATAGAAAGGAGGAATATGCTAACTTATACCTTGCGAGACATCAATGCATTGGTGGGGCGACCCATTGAGACAAACTTCTAGAGTGGTGCGAAGTGAGAATCACATTCTCTATCAGGTTTATGAGGAGCAATGTACCCTCTGCAATACATGACTATCATGGGAAGGATTCCACCTCATTCCACATCCAAGAGTGTGAGAGAACCTAGATGATGGGCACGAAGCCTTGCCTCCTTCACTATGGGTGCATAAGTTCTATTCCACCCTGCAGGGCTATGCGTGCATGGTATATTCATTCAGAGATGCGTTGTTAGACGAGAAACTAGTAGGAATTGACAACATATATTATTCAAAAATTTGAGTATCAAAGTTTGAATCCATCGGTGAATGAGACGTTATAGGTAGTCAAGAGCCTTACTTTGGGAGATAATTTCATGGCTGAGGAATGAATCCTAGAGTTGTTAGGATAACCTAAGTTGGGGCACACTTTGTAGAAGAAGAACCAAAAGAAGAAGAGACATATGAGATACAACTTGAGTGCCCCTACCCGGAGAAAGAAAAAGGAAAGTTAGTCTATTTGATAGACGATGAGGAAGTGGAAAATTTGGATGTTAACCATATTGTAGGTACACGTGAATTATTGGACAAAGTAGATGAGAAAACGCACGCTTACCATGAACCCTTGAAAATAAATAAATTTAACATTGGTACAAGCCAAAGGAATCTGTCATTGGAGATTCTTGGTAGACCAGGAGGTTTCGAAAATAGTTGAGCTATTGCATGATTTCCAAGACTTGTTCCCACGCGGGTACCATGAGCTAAAGGAGTTCACCACTCACTAGGGGAAATGAGGATTAAGTTAAAAGAGGGTGTGTGCCCAGTTTGGAAGAGACCTTATAGAATGAATCCAAATCTGCACGTTAAGGTTAAGGAGGAGATTGCTAAGATGATAGAATCCGGTATCATTGAGGCAATTAAAGAATCTGATTGGGTGAGTACAATGGTAATTAACATTAAGAAGGATGGAAGGATAATTATTTGTGTTGACTACAGGGATTCAAATTATGTGTGTGTCATAGATCCTTTTCCAACCCCATTTACTGCGGATATTCTAGATGGTGTCGTAGGGTGAGAGATCTATTCTTTCACAAATGGATTCTTTGGATACCATTAGGTAAGAATTGCGAAGGAAGACTAGGAGAAGACCACTTTCATGATGGAGTGGGGAAGTTTTCCTATACCGTTATGTATTTTGGGTTGAGGAATGTGCATGTTATGTTTTCACACATTGTGGTACATGTCTTTCAAGACTTCATCCATAAATTTATGCAATTCTACCTGGATGACTGAACGATGTATGGATTAGTAAAGGATCATGCTTGAAAATCGAGATTGATGTTTGAGAGATGTAGGTAGTTGAGTATCTCTCTTAACATTAAGAAATGTGTCTTTTCTACCCCATTTGGCACTTTACTAGGTCACATCATATGTAAGGAAGGATTATTGGTAGACCTGCAAAAGTGGTTGTTATCTTGGGATTGAAGGAGCCTACCAGTCAAAGTGTGGTACGTGGATTCTTAGGGCACACGAGATATTCTAGGAAATTTATCAAAGTCTATGCCAAGATTTCCGCACCATTGGAAGAGTTGTTGAGACATAAGGGTAAATTCCATTGGGGTGAGGTGCAACATGTGGCATTTGACACATTGAAGGAAAAGCTTACCACCGCGCCCATTTTGTGCTTTCCCTCTTGGGATAAACCTTTTCACGTACATGTTGATGCATTGGGAATAGCCATAGAAGAGGTCTTAGCAAAACCTCGGAGAGGGGATTTTGACCATCCCTTGTGTTTTGATATTATGAAGCTAACTCCAACAAAACAAAATTATACTACCACAGAGTGCAAGACATTGTCGATGATCTACACGTTGCACAAATTTAGGCAGTATTTTCCAGAAAAACCTTTTATTTTCTACATGGACCACATGAAATTAAAGTAATTGGTCAACAAGCCCATTTTTCAAGGGCACATATGCTTGTGGATCTTATTGTTTCATGAGTTTGAGTTTACGGTTGTGATGAAACCAAGGAAGAGCAATTTAGGACCTAACCATCTATCATAGATTAATTTAGGTGAGGATGTGTAGAGCATTGAGGACATAATGCCAGATGCATGGTTTTTTAGCATTGTAGTGCATGCCCTATGAATTGGAGGATATTGTTGTTTTATTACTAACAGGTGTGGTGCCAGAAGGAATGAAGGCCTTGGAGGAAAAATAGTTAGCTATATGCGTCGCGCCCTATACGTTGATTGACGGAGACCTGTACAATCTGGGCCAAGATGAGGTCCTACGCCGGCCGGTGTGTGTTGGAACATGAACATGTTGGAATCATGGAAGAACCTCATGGTATCATTGAAGGAGGTCACTATACGGGGAATGTAACCACACACAAGATCTTGTTGGTAGGCCTTTGGTGGGAGATGGTCTATAAGGATTGTATTGAATATTGCAAGGCTGTGATCATTGCCAATGCCTTAGTAAGCCATGATGAGAGAGATGAAATGCCATTAAGACCTATTATTAGTGCTGAGCCATTTGAAAAATGGGAAATTAACTTTGTGGGCACTATTTACTGCAGCCGTGCGTAGGATAGGTTCGCTCTATATTATCACTTGCAAGATTATCTTATAAGGTGGGAAGAAGTGGTACCTACAAAGGGTTGTACAAAAACTACAATGGCTAGGTTCTTATGGGAGAAAATAATCAATAGATATGGATGTCCATCAAGCTTAACGAGTGATAGGGTACGCATTTCTTAAATATGATTGTTTGAATCTTATTGGTAGAGTTTGTGGTGGCACATAAAAAAACTACGCCCTATCATCCTTAGGATAATGGAACTACTTGAGGAATTTAACAAGATATTAAGCCACACATTAACAAATATTTATTATGTCGGAAGAAGAGACTGGGATGATAAAGTATCTGTGGTGCTATGAGAATATAGAACAACTTATAAGTGATTGAACAAGGCCATTCCTTTTAAATTGGTGTTTGGCGTGGAGGCAGTTTTGCTTGTGGAATTCATGTTGCCATCTCTGCATATTGCATGCGTAGGAGGATTGGCTGATGAAAAATAATCACAGGAGCGTATTGATAAAATTATGGAATTGGATGAGAGGCGTGCCATTGCCAGATGGAGTTAGAAGGTAGAGAAAGAATGATAGAAGGCATGACATGATCATCATATTAAAAATAAGAAGTTTGAGGTTGGGAAGATGGTCTGTTGTATGATTCTAAGTTTTATGTGCCCACAAGGGAAGCTCAAGGTGCATTGGTTGGGACTATATATTATCACTTACAAACTTTATTCAGATGCTTTCCAGTTACAAGTGCTAGATGACACACGGTTTCCCAGTTTCTTTAGTGAGAGTAGGTTGAAGCCCTACTATAAATAAGTCTTCTGTGTGTTTGTAAATAAGGAAGTGTTTCCAGTTAGCTTAGGATTTCCATTAATGCATTTTCCTTTATATGTGTTTCCTTTCTTCATCATTTTCTTTGTATTTTTGGTTTTTTGTTGTGGGTACGTTTAGTGCCCAGTAGGCAATTTGATCTAAAGAGTTTTTTTATGTGCAGAGGACCGCACATCCATTTAGTGTGGGGTGGAGAGTGTCAAGAAGATTTTTAATGAATAGTGTGGTAAGAAGCAAGTGTTGGGAGTGATGTTGATTGAAGGCTTGTATGAGAAATTCAAAAGTGCGTGGGTTCAAAGGAGCATGCATAGAAGAGGTAATCATGGAAGAAGATTGGTGTCAAAACATTTATAAAAACCACATACAATGAAAAAGTACGAGAGAAAACTGAGGTAGGCTACAACAAGAACTTGGATTAAGACATAGAGGAAGATTGACTTTAACACTATGAGCGGGCGTAGGAAGTCCGAGGTCGATGAAGTTTTACGAGCCAATATGTTGTGGAGTTTCATGCAAGTTTACATGCGAAGGAATAGCACTAAATAAAATGCGTGGGATGATAGTGTTGGAAAAAATGAATTTAATTTGGTAGTACCATGGTAGGTGGCATGGGAGTTAATGCGGGAAAAATAAAAATCTATAAATAGAAGGTCGGGGTGAGTTATTCTTTTTTACTTTGTGTTTGTTGTTGAAGAGATCTTGCAAACTAGGGCATCCTTGCGAATAATTTGTGAAGATTTACATGCGAAGTGGAGAAGTTGGCGGATTTGTGAACCAGAGTAGAAAAGAGTACACAAGAGTGCATGGAGGAAGTTTTTAGTTGGATTCCCATGAAGTTTTAAGCTATTTTGTGGAAGGAGAGTTTTCCGGGTTAGGGTTTACAGAGCTAGGGCATGGGTTTTGAAGATATTTTGTGGAAGGAGTGGAACCGAGGAATAGAGCAGTGTTAAAGCATGACACAAGGAAGAATTGGCAAAGAGGTGACAAGAAAAATACCACCAAGGAAGGGATCAAATGTTTCATCAAAGAAGGGCAAGGGAAAGGGAAAAGGAAAACCCGTCGTATCGACAAGTTTTAACGAGGAGTGGTACGTGGAGATGTAGTACCCAGATGGCATTTTAATGGGGATGGAATGGGTTCATCACGTGTGCAATATGGTTATCAATGATTATAACCACATGAAAATACCAAGGAGAAGGAGATGGCGTTGGAGCTAGTTTTCCCAACTAGAGAGAGAACACATGACGACAAACTTGTGTATGATGATTCTGTGAAGACCACATTGGAGAAGGATGGAATTTTGCAACTCTATGAGTTGCCATATTTTGGAAAACCCAAAATTTTATACTAGTGGTTGATTTCATGCATGCATGAAGACTATTTTTACTTTGTAGGAAGGAGAATTCTCTTAACTACTTAGTTGATCTCCAGATCTTTGAGCTTATCTACACTTTGGAGAATCACCGGAGGATTGTTTAGGTGACAAGGATGCCATTAAGGAAACAACCGCGGAATATGAACATAAGAAGGGTTCACGCTACTTTCATATCACCAAGATCACTACCCCAGTAATGAATATGGCCATACACCTACTCACCAACTTAAATGGACAAGAGTAATGGACACAAGTGGATAAGAGGTGGTTGTATGTTTGCAAGAAAATTTCAGAAGGAACAATCTACAACCTCTCGGCCTTCATTGTGGAGGAGATAATAGATTCCACGCGTGACAGGGATAAGATCATGTATGGTAATTTCCTTCTCAACATTGTGTTTTCTGATATTGGATTTCCTGTTGGGTCAAATAGCTACGTGTAGGAATACCTTGATGAGAACCCTTCCCCTGCTAAGAGGTTCAAATCATACATTTGTGATATAATGATTGATCCATATAAAACATGCTTAGAGAAGTGGTACAAGTGAATGTGCGATGCATTCGGGGTAGAATGGAGAATCCCCGAGTAAAGCTGCCACCTTGGTGGTGGATGGTGAGGCTGAGTTTGTGGTATACCAACACTTCTGCATAGGCATATTCACTTTGACAGATGGAACGAAAAACCCATGGTGTAAGCTACCATTTTCCTTCACAAGCACAATACTTTCAAAGCACAGTTAACAAGTTTAAGGAGGCCAAAAATATCATATTTGATCTAATTGAGGTAGATTAGGATCACCGTGCGCTACGCTAAACCTTAGTGTATCCTAAGAAGCACACCTATGTAGAGAATTATATCTCTCATGGCGTACATATATGGTATAATCGTGTCGATGCCTATTGCAGGCAAGACAACAACAAGGGTCTATGTACACCTAAGGCCCAAGTTTGAAAAGGGCGTGTATGTTGAGGATGATGTATCCATCCTAGAAGACCCCATTGGAAGAAAGAAGGTGGTGCCAAAGAAGAGAGAAAGGGAAGAAAATCCAGCAAGTAGGGTGCCAAATACGCATATAGTTCAGACCATGGAAGCACAAGAGTTAGGTGCGGGCACAAGTACTTCTGATCGGGAAGAAATACCCCATGAAGGAGAAGTCATCTGAGAAGGAAATCTCCCCTGTAATAAAGGATTCACCGGTGAAGAAGAACAAAAATATGATATAGAGTTTAGACTCTGAGGATACCGAAATCATGAAGGATGATGACTCCCAGGAGGATAATGAAGAGCACAAGGAAGGTAAGTGTCCCCCTGTGCACGATATACACGACTCTGATGGGGAACAAAATGATTATGAGGAGGGTGCTCATAATATGGGAGGAAGTGAAGAAGAAGTAGGGATGAATGTGCAGAATACCCCACACCTGGCCGAAGGACAGTTGGAGGACATTGTGGAAAGGGAAGTGATAGACATCATTCAGAACTTAGTGGAGCACGAAGTGGAACACACCACTAAGGAGATATTGAGAGAGGTGGAAGAGAGTGTAGACAAGGAGAAGAGTCTAGCTGTTGGTCGGCTTCCCAAAGGTAGCACACACCAGTGGAAAAGGCATGACAGTGGCGCAAGGACACATGATGACTTATGTCAATGACCCTAACAAGGTCCTATGCACGCACTTCTAGAGCACAATGCCCACAGACCAAATCTTTTGTTGGTCATCTTTTGAGAAATATATTTCATACACATGCACAAGGAAGATCATATCATGGAATTTTGAGTCCCATGTTGATGATCCCGAGTTTAAAGTTGGCATAGATATAGTAATAGAGACGTAAAACCATAATGAAATGAATCCTATAGTGAATACCCTAAAGTGGCTAATTGATGAATAGGCATGTAACACACTCAACAAGGTGTCATTGGAAGTGGAGGAATGATTATTCGGAAGGAATAACAAAATCAAAGCCTTGGAGGAAAAGAATAAGGATATAATAAAGAGAGACAAGGAGATAAAAGGGAAGGATTCCATAATTGCACAACTGAAGGCTGAGTTGAGAGAGGAGAAGGAAAAGGTGTATGAAGCTTACAAAAAGGTGGAGACTATCTCAGACTCCATCATTCGAGCATGCCCATATTTGGCCCCTCCTGAGTAGAAGTATGAGTCAACTTTTCTCTGCCTGGAGGATGTGGCATGCTTGATCACAATGGAGAAGCAACCACTTGTCGTTGGAGTTGGTAGAAAAAGTTTTGGCATGACAAAAAGAACAAGATAAGTTTAAATTTGGGAGACCATTACTCGGTACTTCGAGCTCCTTGCCTCTGTGAAGACCACAACGCACATAGATGAATTTGTCTATGAAAACTATGGAGACAGAGACAAAGTGGCAAGTGTATTAGTTCTTTACCCATGAGGCGGACCTAAAGGAGTTCTAGGAGAAGAACAAAGGTAATAGGGTGGAGTGGGAAAAATCATAGTAGAAGTCAAGAAGAAGTTAGAGGTGATTGAAGGCCTAAGGGTCTCAATTAAAAATAAAGTAAAGGAATTATATCCCCAGGTCATGCGAAGGATGGATGTGCTAAGCGACCTTAGCAAGCAAATGGAAAATATTATTGATACACTGAAAGCTAAGGGTGAAGATTTATCATTTGATGAAGTCAATGCACTAATAGGGGATTTATTTCAACAAGCGCAGAGTGAGGTGGATGCCTGGAATAAAATTGAAGCATCCTTGAACAAATACTTCCCAATCCTTATGTAGTATTAGTAATTTTTTTCTTTGGTGTAAGTGAGTACAGATTATTCTTTCCTTCCATTCTTTATTCTTTGATTGTTGGAGGATGGATTATTTCGAGGATGGATAACACATTTAGTGTGGGGTAATGTTGAGCCCTTAAAATGACTAAGTCCTAAAGAAAAGGATGAGCATGCATGGAAGGTACTATGGATAAAAGTGCGTGGGTGAAAGAATGTAAGGAGAGGTAGGTTAGAGCGTAGGAGCAAGAAAAGGGTTTAAGGACTTAGCCACATTTTGGTTAAAGGGCATCACATGCAAAACAAATGAGGCTCCGAATAAGTGTAATGATGAAATTTTATTACATGAATACTTGAGGCTCAAGGAAATAATATTCTAGGGAATATTTATAGTTACGGGATTGAAAGTGGAGGTTGTTATGGTTAGATGACACATGTATGGCTTGGTCACTTGAGTAGAATAGGATATGATGACATTCGGCATGTGGGCTGCTTACAGAATGATGATCGGGCGAGCTTACGTCTTATTTAAGGAATCATTGTTATGGGAAATCATAGCACCCTTGATTGCTTGCAAGTGAATGGTTGAGGTAGTTAGTGTGATTTGTCAAACATGGAGTTATCCCAAAGTGTGGGACTTTGAAATCAAGATAACCCTCCAGGAGAAGGCCGACTTCATGTCCTATCCTAGTGTTAACAAATCCAAAGTACAAGGAGTTGTAGATCTAAACCTAATCTAATATTTTAAAGGAGATAAAGAGAAAATGCATGAAAATAAAACCTACTCTAAGGGAAGGTGATGCACCAAGAAGGATGTTGAACAACCTGCACAATAAACACAACACTACCAGAACCTTGCAATGAAAACAACAACAATACACAATAACCTTGCATGTAATGAAAGATCAGAAAGATGCAATAGAACATAGAAGAGGGTGTGAAACATCCACATATATGATTTTATTGCTCTCAAAGTTGATATAATACATCACATTTAGGGACAAAGGCACATATTTTACATTACAATGTCCAGTAGGGAGGTTTGAAATCTCCACAAATATCTTACATACAAGAAAGAAGGGGCATATACAAGGTGTCTAACCTTTTGAAATGAGCCCCTCTTTACAATATATAGGAATAATGAGAGAAAGGGAGAGAGAAGGAATTCGAAATCTTACTTCAACCACCCTAAAATGCATTAAAATCACCTACAACAATGATGGGTGCCACTATAAAACCCATACCTCCATGTAACTTTCCTTGTTGGGGAAGAAAGGAAGCCCATACCTTCATCATTTTGGTAGGTGAGAAATATGGAAACATTCCTCTAAAATAGATCCTAGTCAAAATTTATGGCCATCTAAAGATGAGGGTGCCATACTACAATAAATGCGAGTGGTTGATTTTCCTTTTTAGAGCTTTGAACTGCGTTGCATCCTTCAAAATAAATTTTTTTAGACTTTCGGGATTTGGAGCTTTGGGTATCTATACTTGAGAGGTTGTTGTCACTATTCATCTGGTAAGTTTGCTTGAGGGTTCTGAAATGCTGAACCTCCAAAGTCTAAATTTTGGACTCCGAGATCATATTGCGTGACATTGTTCATTGCTAGAGTCAAAATGTTTTGAAATTACGAAACCCTGAAGTATGAAATTCAGACTTTGGGTTTGGACTTAATGTTTTCAAGTTTGAAGGTTTGGTCTTGTTCATCCGACTAAGAGCCAAAATGCTTTGAAATGCCGAAACCTTGAAGTCTAAAATTCAGACTTCGAGGTTTTAGACCTTTGTGTCTTCAAGCTCATGGCACTGTTCACCTGCCTGGGTTCATGAAACCTTTGAATCTCCAAAATCCCAAACTCCAAAATTTGGAGTTTTGGTTTGAACTTTGTTCTCCCCTTTTTCGCTCTTCTTTCCATTTGAGTTCCTAAATTTCAGCTCGGCCTACCTCCAAACAACCTCACCTCCAAAGTGTAAATTTTGGACTTGGATCTCCTTCATTCCCCAAATTAGCAAAAATCCCGAGATCCTTTGCAATGTGCTCATCCCGCTTCAACTCACTCGGCTCAAGCCAAAAATGTGATCTCCCATGGCCAAATCGATCCTCCTATTTTCTCTATGCAAGGTCATGTTTGTCCAATTTTTCCCGAGGGGAAAAATCGATAACAATTATTTGAATCTAGAAAAGGGTATTCTAATTCTAACTATGGATAATGCAGAGAGAGTTAGATATTAGAGGGTGTGTGTAGAGGCCGAGTGTGTATGCAATGGAAAATTTTTGGTGATAAATATGTATTAGCTCTAGGTGGTAATCTAGGGTTCCTAGTTATAGTATGTTATTATCTTGATCTATTAGTCTGCTATGACCCTTTTGATGTAGTATGGATACTGTAAACACTAATTTTTAATATATATGATTGGTTATTCTGTATAACTGTGTTTATGGGATCAAAGCCTCATGTTTACTTTTCTCATGATTCAGATCTGGTTCCTTCGTATTGTTATAATGTTTATGTTCTCTTCATGATGCATCTATGCTTAGATATAGTATCTTTACTTCTTCTTGTATTTTTGTTTCTGTAAACATTCCTCCATTAATGATGAAGAATTATTACAAAGCTCACATAAAGGATGGGCTTGGTGCTTACGCATGCCTTGGGTGAGCGCCCAACTAATGGGTGATAGGCCAATGCACTTGGGATTTTAAGGGAGAAGGTAAATGAGGATACAATCTACACAACATTAAAAAGAATGTAAGGTTTGTTATAGGGGGTTATTCTAATTAATTAACTTCCAACATTAATTGTACAATATATAATAATACATAAATAACTTGCAATTAGTGATAAAAATATGATACAAACTCAAATGCATAAGAGGAAAGATGTGCTTAGCTATACAAAGTAATACAAGAGATATATGGGTGCACATAATGAAGAATTTGGGGGTGCAAAGACTCAAGAGGCTTTGCTTCGATCTTGTGATCTATAAGTGACATGGTACAAGACCATACAACTTGGTCGATCTATATAATCCTATACAACCCCTATGGTATGGACTTATACACATTTAGAATGGAGCTCGATAAATTTTTGGATCCTTTGGTGGCCTAAAAATGTGCTTTGATATCAAACCCTAGTTGTCACACAATCCCAATACCATATGAAATCAACTTAACCACATCAAAACCCTAACCATGGGTAAAATACCATACAAGGAGTGTTTCAAGTTCCATGAAAGTTCCATCCATGTACTACCTATTTCGGCACTACTCTGAAGAGACCTCAAGCCACACATAGTTACCCACCCAACATATAACATCTATATGAATGTTGTTAGTTGGAAAATTGAATCAATTTGATAAGATTGTACTCTTGCTAAGACTTTGAATTAGGTAACTTGTTGTGCTTGAAGATGAGAGAAGTTATAATCCTTGGCCAAGTTGAGTACATCATGATTTGTAGTGGTGGCTACCCTAATGGATGTGTATCACCTTTAAGAATATTTAGAGATCCTTAAGTGATTTTTGTGATTATTGAAATGTGAGTGCTAAGAGAGTTTCAATCGTGTAAATGAGATAATGTTAACTTGCTTATATAGGGTTCTGAAGATATATTGTTATGACAAGGTGATAGGTGTGGGCCTCTACCGGTACTCCCGAGCATGTTGTTTCTAGAGTCGATCAATGGATTGAAAACTACAAATGTTTTCTTTATATTTTTTAAAATTTCCTTTATGACATCTACAATGCAACTACTCTCAAATGGAACTTATTATATTATACACGGAGCTTTTAGACACTTATATGGTTTTCCTAAGACATATTCAATGACCTCGTCTCTAATGGCCTATAACCTCAACCACTCGGAAAAAACCTTGAGTGACAACCCCTTCCACCTTCTTCAAAAACCTAAACCTTGGCATTGGCTCTTAGGACATCTTCTTCCTTCTTCCCTCTTCTTTTACAAACACAAAATGGTGAAATTTTCCTTATTTATAGTTGTGTACCTTTCTCTTTCCCACTTCTCTCTCCTAATTTAAATATGATTTTAGGAGGGATGGCTCCTTCTAGACATTTCTAGATTTCTTTCTCAAATTAAAATTTAAATTGAGCTTCTTTAATGCTCACGATCTACTATGCCTCTACTCATACCATGTCGATTTGGCCTTTGGATCATCTAACCATTGTATCCTAGACAACATTCATGTTAGAAAACTTTAGACATATTTTGTCCTTTCACCATCTATCGATCCCGACACGCACTCCTTTATCTTGTATTGGTTTAGTTTTGCTGCACTCTCTTTCACCTAAGTTCTACCTCCAACATTCTTCTACACACTTTTTTGGGTTTTGGGTCTCCTCCTAAACATTTATGTCCCTTCCTCATAGTCTAAGATATTGCACAATCCTTCTTACCAACCTTATACAAAACTTCCTCGTAACCCCTGTGCACCTTCAATCGAGAAGATAGGCCAAGCTCCATCCCGAAACAAAAATCCTATGTGCATCGCCACACTTTATTCCTTTGTGCCTACTCCAAAAAAATCTTGTGCACTCTTCACAACTTATTTTGTATGCTTTTTCCAACTTCTACACACAATGTCTAAAATTATGTAGGATTGTATTGGACCTTGGATTCTCCTACATCAAACACGAGGTACTTAGAACTTGAGGTCCTCATCAAGTAGACTAAATGAGTGGTATAACCACCCTTCAAACTATTGAGGAAAATAGTTACGGTTCCTTTATCCTTTGAACTGTTCCTAGCCTCGTTGCTTCTTTCGGTGTTTATTCCAGTCCCTTATCACCTTATTGTGACTTCTTCACACTATTATGCTCATACTTGTGAGCTTTTACCCACCATAACCCAACCTCCTCATTCTAATGGTTCTCTCTTCTTAATCTTTTGCAAGTCTCTTATCTCTATTACCCTTCTTACGTGTAAGTCTCTAATTGCCTTGAAGCTGTCCTCATCCTCCTAAGGCTTCTCTTACGATCCTTGTGTTTCAAAAGTTTTCACCTACTTCCAACTCTTTGTTGTGTGATTCCATGCTCACATCGATCCATCCACCTCTACCGTGAAGCCTTCGGGATTTTTTTCTCTCCCCTTTCCCACTTCATCTCTAGGCTTCCTTCTCTTAAGCATCCCTTATACTTTCATCTCTTTCCTTTCTTCTCTTCTTTTCTTCCTCATGTTCTCCTATCGCCTTCTTACAATGATTTTTCTTCTCTATGATGCTTCGCTCTATAATTTTTTTCTGCTCATGTTTCCTTTTCCCTCCCTTCCCATGACCTTTTCATTATGTTATCTTATTCTCTCCATGGGATTATGATGCGCACTTGACACTTGTGCACTTTTTATCTTTTCTTCCTTTTGTTGGATTTGTGTCATCACCTCTTCTTCCTACATATCCTCTAGCATTGTCTTTTACCTTTATCCTCTTCTCCTCACATATAATTCCTTGTGCACTTATGGGTTTAGTCCCACCTTGCTTTGTTTGTATCATGGTTTTCTCTTCTTCCTTTACCCTTTTCTGTTTGGGGCTTCTCTCCATTGCACTCTACCTTGCACATTTCTTCGTGCGGTCTTCATATTTGCATATTCTTCTCTCATGTCTATGGGAAACCTTCTTTATCTTCCCAAGGGCAGATCTATTCTACCACACACATTCTCCTTGGTGGCTTCCTCTTCACCTTCACCTTTGAGATCTACTTGAACCTTATTTTTCTCCACTTATCTTGTTGTGCCTTGATCGTTACATAATTCTTCTACAAATTTCTCCTCACACCTTGCTCCTCTTTTGTTTCCTTAAGAGAAACCTACATTTCTTCACACAAACCCTTAACTTAGTTGCACCATTCTCCTCTCATGCACTCTTTTGCATGCTCCATTTTTGAGAACTTCATAGGCATTTTTCTCTATTGGTGAGACCCTTTTCACGTGCACTCTAACAACATCTTCTATACACTTATCTGCTTTGGTTATTGTTATCCAAAATGTGCCCCTGCTCATTTTTTGTGGCTAACTCCTCTCATTTTTTCCTCTCTTGTGCCTTAGTCATAATATTTTGCTTTTCAGGCACTCAAAACCTTCTAGAAATGACACCATTGGATAGATCTCTTTCTCAGCTTTCCAGAAAGGTAAAGTTTTCCTCCTAACTCCATGTATTTTTGAAGTTATGGCTCGGCGGAGTTTTTTTGGAAAAAATTTCCCCTGAAAGGCCCGCGGCCAATGAGATGCCGCCACGTGGCACCTAGAGTGGTGGAGCGTGGGAAATTTTGGAAAATTTTCCAAATGACCAAAAAGGTGCAAAAATTCAAATTTTTGCCCGCCAACCCGATTTGGCCCTGTTTTGCCCTAAAACTTCAAATGGCCATATCTTTCGATCTAGAGCTCGGTTTTTCACGTTCTTTATATCAATGGAAAGCTGGTGAAATTCTCTACAAGATTCCAAGGTAATTTTTGCATTTTGATTTAGTATGGAGAGATAAAAGTGAAAAACACCACCTGGCACGTGGTCATGGACGAAATGACGTTTCAACCACCGTTTTTAATGAAGAATGGCTCACATTCTCTCCCAAAGATGGCTAAAAATGTTAGGGGATGGGTCTGTAAGGATTCCCATGCTATTTTCAATGTGTTTTGGTCAATGGTTGAATCCATTCCATGTTTTCCCATGTTTCTCTCTCTGGGCTCGTCCCTCGTGACCTTTGTAAAAGCCATATTTGGCTCATTTTCAAAGGGTTGAACATTTTTGTGTGTGCAGATCCCCTTTCTCACCTTGGAAGTGATTTTGGTGGAATATCGGACCTTTTCTAAGAGCTGAAACTTTATTTTGCCTCTCGGGTGTTGTAATGCAAGTGATTTTGATGATTAAAATAATAATACAACCTCGTGATTAGTTTTCATCCTATGCCTGTGTTGTTTGGTTAATTTATGATCCTTCATTAGAATTATTAGTTTGTGCATGAGGTTCTTTGTTGCATTTTTATGGATGTGTCAATCTACGTAGTAAAAATGCTCACCACTCCTTTGGTGCATCACCTATTAGCATTAGTTTTAGCTTTTTTGCATTCTCTATCTCTGTCTCCTTTGGAATTTAGGGTAGGGTTAGGAATATAGACCTCTACAACTTGTAAGTGATAAATTTGACCAGAGGAACTGAGGAACCAACCTCTAAACTGGATATTCCTTTCTCATTTTGCAAGTACCACACTTGGGGAAAGGATTCAATGTTGTGCAATAACACCTTTGGATGCTAGTATGATCAAAATAGAAATATGATCAACATCCAGGGGTGCTGCTGATTTGCAACAACAGTTTTGGCACCCGGTGGGACCTTAGAGGTCTTCATCTTCATTGCAACAAAATTGATGTGCATTTGTTACAAGTTTCTTGCTTTAAAAGAGCTATAAATTACACATCTGGCGACTCCAAGGAAGAAGAATCAACTGGTTTTAGCAGTGCAGACCTGAAAACTCATGAGAAGAATCAACACAAGGTCAAGAGCTGGAGAGGAAGAGGTGTTGTTTGAATATCTGCAGTTATCTCCAAGAATAAGGCAAAGTGGGAGGAGAATCCAAAGGTCTCCATCTCCACCAAACAGAACTCTCTCAACTCCTCCACCTGGTAGGCCTTTCATTCAATCAACAAGGGTTCTAAGGCCAATCAGAATGGCACAAAACAACCCCTATGTCAATTTCATTGGCAAAGAACCCACTTGCTCTCAATGTAAAAATCAATCGATTGCAGCATTGAAGAACATTCAATACTTCATTGGAGAAAATCAGACCTCACGGTGATCATGTTAAGGATATTGCTAACATTTGTGCAATCCATGAGATCAATGAGATGCAAGTTGCTATCAAACTGCTGGCATCTTCATTCAAAGGGAAAGCTTTGCAATGGTTCGGGAGTCTTGCCTCAAGTTCTATTCAAAATTAGAATCAGCTATGTATAACCCTCCATGAGCAGTTTGGGGAAAAGGAGACAACTTGTCACTTTTGGAGCGGTTGACAACCATCAAGAGAGCTCCCAATGAGTAAATTGACTCGATTTTAATTTCAGATTTCAAAGGAATTGGGAGAGAATTCCGGTGGCGATCAGCCAACAAGTAGAAGGTGCTTTTCTTTATTACCTTAAAGCTTTAAATTCTGATATTTCTATGTTAATTCAGTCCATGGGAGGCACAACTACCCCCATTTCTTATAGCATTGCCATTAGAGCTGAAAATTGTTTGATTCAAGCCGGTGCAAGTGGCTCCTAGGCCTCCAATGCCATTATTTCTAAGTTTAGAGAACCCAAGTACTATCCAAGTGCTTAATTTAGCTTCTATTCCCACTCCTAGAAATTAGAATTCAAGTGAAGCTTCCACTTCATCTTCTAGTGCCTCAAATGAACTTCAAGAAGTCATGAAGCAATTGCAAAATCTAGGTAATGAGCTGGTTACACTCAAAAGGCAGCAAGCTCAAGGTTTTAGACCTTCCTTCTAGCCTCAAGCTCAGCCTAACAGGTAGCCATATCAACCTCATAGACCACCCAATCCAGTTGCAAATCTAAATCAAGCAAGGCCTCCTACCAATGACCATTTCAGCCCTATAATCCCAATGCTACATCTGCATCTAAAGCATTAGTGCCAGTACAAAACAATATAGCTCAAGAGTATGATTGGTGTTTCCCATGCAATGAACCTCATAACTAGTCCATGTGCTTCAACGGTGCCTTGAATCAAGCATTAATGGTGACAGCAACTGGTGTGGAGGGTGAAGGTAGTCAAGGAAATAACCAACAACAAGAAACATTCCAAGTGTCAATCAGCTCCAAATGATACCACACTTGTAAACTGGCAGGCAAAAGATTTTTGTGGCATGAATCAAATGATTTCCCAAAGTGTTGCAACCAACACAAGGTCAAAGAGAATAAATTTGGGTGAAGAACAGCCATTGGCCCCAAGTAATTCACGACCTTCTGTCACTCCACAAACTATTGGCAAACAAAATGCAATCCCAAGCACGCAAGGATTGCCTAAAACAGCCCCTAGGCCAACCCAAATGCCAGTTGTTGCTGCCCATGTGTAAGGAATGAGTGTGCAGGCCAAGGGACAGAAGAGGGATACTTCATCTCCATTCAGTATCATTGATCGGATGAAGAAGACAAATGTAAACATATCAATGTGGGAATCACTATCTATCCCAGGCCAAAGAGATTTTCTACAAGCTGCCATGAAGGGTGGTTAACTTCAAATCAGCAAGTCCAAATGCAAGAGAAGGTGCTCACAAATGCTGCCCAGCCTGAGGGGAATCATGGAGGACAGCAAGGTAAAATATTGAAGCCCCCTCCATTCTATGATTCATTGATCATTGGGAACCAATTAGTACAGAATTGCATGATTGATTCCGGGGCAAGTAGTTTAGTAATGCCCAAGAAAATAGCTGATCAGTTGGGAATTCAGTATGAAACCATATCCAAAGGGGTGGTGCAGTTGGATGGGACATTAGTAATAACAGTTGGGGTGATTAAAAACATGAGTCTTACTTTGCATGCCTGTCCCAACGTAGTTGTTTTGCAAGATGTCTCAGTAATAGACCTTCCACCACTCTTTGCCCTATGTTTGTCAAGGGATTTCATAGCTAATATTGGAGGTTACTTGTTTGCTGATTGGTCACACATCTTTGTTCGAGAACAAGATATGGAACCAAAGCCACAATCAGGTCTGAACCTATTGCAAACTTTCACATTGAGCCTTACACTCCAAGTCAGATTAATGCCAATTGTTCAGCGTTTGATCAAGAGGATTATCCAAGCATTGATGAAGCTGACACCAAGGTTGGAAGCATCCCAGATTTAACTCTTGATGAATGGGCAAGCAAGGTGCATGATTTTGATCCTTATAAAGAAATAGAAGAATCTGTCTTTGGGAGTCTATTGCATACATGAAGAAAATCAGCATATTCCTAGCATCACCAAGCCAAACCACAAAGATGACAATGAGGTATGGTAGTTGTTTTTTGATGGATCAAGGAGTAGACAAGGTGTAGGAGGTGGAGCTATGCTTGTTTCACCACAAGGAGTTAAGTATTATTCAGCTTTCAGATTTCATTTTGCATGCTCTAATAACACTGCTGAATATGAAGCTTTGATACAAGGATTGCATTGGTCAATCAAGAGAAGGATAAAAAACTTGAAAGTCTTTGGTGATAGTGAGTTGATTATCAACCAAGTTAAGGGGCAGCATGCTGTCAAGAATGATCTACTCAAGTGCTACAAGAACAGGGTGTGGGACCTCATTGAATATTTTGAGGGTTTTGGCATCAAATCCATTCCTAGGAAAGAGAACCAAGCCGCTGACAGGCTTGCAGCAGTTGGGGCAGCCTTTGACGTTGTGGAGAGCATTCAAAAAGACAAGGTACAGCCAAACATCCATGTGATTGTGAGGCCTTCAGTGCCAGATAACAATGTAAGTTGGCAAGTGTTTGAAAATGATCAGCAAATCATCCATTTCTTGTAAGAAGAGGCTGAATTCTCAGCCAAAAATCAGGAAAAGTTAGAGCCAAGAGTATGGTGACCAAGTGGTGCAGCTGAGAACCAACAAACTACCAAAGGGACTTATTACTTTGGAGTCCATTTTCAATCCTAATGATCAATTTAGGAAGGAGAAAGCAAACATCTAAGTGAAGGGAGAAGATTCAGTGTCCATCTTAGTAGAAAGAGGAAAATCACTCCAAATTGGTAAGATGACAACTGAGCAAGAAAGGTATGAGTTCATACAACTTTGTCAAGAATTCCCTGATGTGTTTTCTTGGAGCTATGAAGATTTGAAAGGTTTCAATCCCAAGTTAGCTCAACACACCATTGAATTGGATCCAAATACTAAGCCCATCAGGTAGAAACAAAGGCCGTCCAACCCCACATGGAGCCTCTCATGAGAAAAGAATTGAATAAGTTGATAGAATCAAGAATCATATTCCCTATCAAGCATTCTAGTTGGGTTGCCAACTTGGTTCCAGTCAGAAAGAAGAGTGGGGAAATCAGATTGTGTGTTGACTTTAGAGATTTGAATAGAGCATCTCTCAAGGATCATTATCCACTTCCTTCCATGGAGCAGATTTTACAAGTTGTTCTTTGGCTCGAGAGGTTTTCACTACTTGATGGCTATTTAAGGTATAATCAGATTATGGTGAAGGAAGAAGATCAGTTCAAGACAACCTTTACAACTAAATGGGAACTTATGCATACGGGGAAGATGCCATTTGGGCTGTCCAATGTTGGAGCTACCTTCCAAAGAGCAATGGACATGGCGTTCAAAGGTTTGATTAACAAAATTGTACTCGATATATCTTGATGATATCACTGTTTTTCAAAAATACAGCAGACCACCTCTTTCATTTGAGACAAGTGTTCCAAAGGTGTAGAAGATTTGGAGTCTCCTTGAATCCTAAAAAGTGTGTTTTTCTAGCCCATGAAGGAAAACTCCTTGGCCACATTGTCTCCAAAGAAGGATTAGCAATTGATCCAGAAAGAGTTGAAGCCATAAGAGCACTGCCATTGCCAAGCCACAAGAAGGCCCTTCAAAGTTTCTTGGGAAGAATAAATTTTGTTCGGAGGTTTGTCCTAAATTTTGCAGCCCTTGTCAAACCTATCAGCAAGATGCTAAAGAAAAGCATGGCTTTCAAATGGACAATGAGAAGGAAAGGAAAGTTTTGAAGCAATCAAAGAAGCCATCTCTCAAGCCCTAACTCTCATCAACCCAGATTTATCCAAGGATTTCATCCTCTATGCGTTTGGAGGTGATGATACTATTTCTATAATTTTGGTACAATGAGAATAAAGACAATGATGAGCAGCCAATTCCTTTCTTCAGCCAAATCTGGAAGACTATGAGGTGAGATATTATTTCATTAAGAAGCAAGTTCTTGCGAATCAGGATCTTGAAGAAATTCAAGCATCTAGTTTCAAACAATAAGGTCCAATTGCTGGTTTCTCATGCGGGGGTTAAAGAATTCCTCCTCAACAAAGACTTGAATGAAAAAAGGGCTGGTTGGATTACTCGTGTCATGGAGTATGACATTGAGATCAAAGTCACCAAGTTGGTAAGAGGAAAAGGATTGTGTGAGCAGCTGATCTTGAGCAAACAAGAGGAATCATGCAACGAGAAGGAGGCTGTTTTGGCATTGCAAGACAGCCATGAGCAAGGAAGCACTCAAGAGGAGAATGATGGTGTCCCCACTCCTTGCTGGACCCAAGGTATAATGCACTTCCTAAGCACAGGTCTATGTCCTCCAGAGATGAACAAGACCCAAAGAAGACACTTTAGGTTGCAAGCTGTCCCATATGCCCTTGTTGATGGTGTTTTATTCAAAAGAGATGTGAATGGAGTACTGCTGAGATGCATTGGTACAAATCAGATTCATAAGGTCGTTAGAAGAGTTCCATGGTAGACCAATTTGGTGGCCATTTTGCACCAAGAGTGACAGCTCTAAAGATCATCGGGGCTGGTTATTATTGGCCCAAGATTTTCAATGATTGTTATGCATGGATCAAGAGGTGCAAGAATTGTGCATTTTCACGGGTAAAGAGAGGCTAGCTGCCCTCCCATTGCATCCAATTTCAGTTGACCAGCCATTCATGTGATGGGGTTTAGAATTCATTGGAGTTATTAATCCCAATTCGAGCCAAGGGCACAAGTGGATTTTAACAGCCACAGATTACTTCACCAAATGGACTGAAGCAGTAGCACTCAAGGAAGCAAATGAATCTAGCATCCTAGACTTCTATGAGGGAATAGTAACCAGATTTGGCATACCAGCTACAATAATATCAGATAATGCATTGGCATTCATTGGATCCAAGGTGATTGAATGGGCTGTCAAGAATGGGATCTACCTAAGTACTTCTTCAAAGTATTACCCCGGGGTAATGGCCAGGCTGAATCTATAAACAAGAACTTGTTGAGGATCATTAGGAGGACTCTTGATGAGAATCAGAGGTCTTGGCATACCAAATTGAAATCAGCCTTATGGGCTGATAGGATAACTCCTAAAAGATCTACAGGTAACTCTCCATTCAAGCTTGTTTATGGAAGAGAGGAAATTTTGCCCATATCACTTGAGTTGCCAACATTGGAACTCATGAAACAATTGGAGTTGTTGGAGTTTGAGCCCATGGAAGTCAGATATGCAAAATTGATGGAGCTCCAAGAAATCAGAAATCAGGCATCCCAAGCAATGGAGAAGGATCAAGCTTTGATAAAGAAGACCTTTGATAGAAAGGCCAAGAACAGATCCTTCCAAGTTGGAGATCTAGTGTTAAAATGGGATGCGGATAGAGAAAAACTGGGAAGGCATTCAAAATTTGATGCCATTTGGAGTGGCCCATACATGGTCACAAAGTGTAAGGATAGCAATGCTTTCCTGTTGTCTTCATTAGATGGTGAAGAACCTGATTCCAGTCAATGGAATCCATATGAAGTATTGCTACTAAAGGAAATGCTTCACCCTGTACATATTAGTTTAGGTTTTTCATTCCTCCAAGTGCTTGTGCACATTGTTTCTTGTAGATTAGTTTTTCTTTCCCTAAGTGCTTTGGCACAAGCTTGCTGTTCTGGAGATGTGTTCGCAAGCCTTGCTCCATCAGGTGATATTCCATCTTCCTCCTTGCAGTGTTCTAGTTAGTTGGGGTATCAAATAGAGAATTCAATGACTCCATACCCAATGGATTGCTTTAGGCAACTGGTAACTTCATCCAGCAGGCAGATGACCCCTCTGAGTCGCCAAAATTGTTATCCAAAATGTGCCCCTGCTCATTTTTTGTGGCTAAATCCTCTCAATTTTCCTCTCTCATGCCTCAGTCATAATATTTTGCTTTTTAGGCACTCAAAACCTTCTAGAAATGACACCATTGGATAGAGCTCTTTCTCAGCTTTCCAGAAAGGTAAAGTTTTCCTCCTAACTCCATGTATTTTTGAAGTTATGGCTCGGAGGAGTTTTTTGGAAAACTTTTCCCCTGAAAGGCCCGCAGCCAATGATATGCCACTACGTGGCACCTAGAGTGGTGGAGCACGGGGAAATTTTGGAAAATTTTCCAATTGACTAAAAAGGTGCAAAAATTCAAATTTTTGCCTGCCAACCCGATTTGGTCTGTTTTGCCCTGAAACTTCAAATGGCCATATCTTTCGATCCAGAGCTCAGTTTTTTACGTTCTTTATATCAATGGAAAGATGGTGAAATTATCTACAAGATTAGAGGTCATTTTTTCATTTTGATGGATTTGGGAGAGATAAAATTGAAAAATTCCTCTAGCACATGGTCATGGATAGAAATGACATTTCAACCACCGTTTTTAATGAAGAATGGCTTACATTCTCTCCCAGCATGGCTAAAAATGTCAGGGGATGGGTCTGTAAGGATGCCCATGCTATTTTGAATGCATTTTTGTCAATGGTTGAATCCCTTCCATGTTTTCCCACGTTTCTCTCTCATGGGCTTGTCCCTTGACCTTTGTAAAAGCGATTTGGCTCATTTTTAAAGGGTTGAACATTTTTGTGTATTGCGGGTCCCCTTTCTCACCTTGGAAGTTATTTTGGTGGAATATTAGACCTTTCTAAGAGCTACAACTTTATTTTGCCTCTCGGGTGTTGTAATGCAAGTGATTTTGATGATTAAAATAACAATGACCTCTCGTGATTAGTTTTCATCCTCTGCCCTGTGTTGTTTGGTTAATTTATTATCCTTCATTACAATTATCGGTTTTGTGCATGAGGTTCTTTGTTGCATTTTTATGGTGTGTCAATCTACGAAGTAAAAATGCTCACCACTCCTTTGGTACATCACCTATTAGCATTAGTTTTAGCTTTTTGTATTCTCTATCTCTGTCTCCTTTGGAATTTAGGGTAGGGTTAGGAATATAGACCTTTGTAACTTGTAAGTGATAAATCGGACCCGGAGGAACCGAGGAACCTAACCTCTAAACTGGAGATTCCTTTCTCATTTTGCAAGTACCACACTTGGGGAAAGGATTCAATGTTGTGCAATCACACCTGGATGCTAGTACGATCAAACTAGAAATCGATCAACATCCAGGGAAGTCTTTGCTGATTTGCTGTGTGATTATCTTTGAGGAAACTCTCTTCACCTCTACTTCCTTTAAAATGGTTCTCCCATTATTGTGTGTACCCTTGTCTTCACATTTCTTAACTGTTCTTCTCATAATTTCTTCATCCACGCAAAATTTTTCACTCTATAGCCTTTCATTTGGGGTCTCCTCTTCTACACATCTTACTTTCCACCCCATTTTCCCTTCATCTAGGACATCTCTCTTACACAATCTGGTCCTCATTTTGAGAATATTTCCCCACGCACTCTTCATTATTCATTTTTACATTCCTTTGGTCCACTCTTTTGACTCGCACACTTCTCTTTAATATCTCTCTATGGACTCCATTTGTGACATCAGTCACCCTCTATGTGCACATGGAATTTAACGACCTTGTATTCCTTTAGTCTCACGGTTGTGCCATTCATCTTCACATACCATTATTTAATTGGTTGTGCACTCTATCCTTTCCTCCTTTCCACCGCTTCATCTTGCGGCTCTCGCATAACCTTCTATGTGCTCATGATTTGCAATGACCATATTATTCTCCTTAACAACCTCCTTCCTTGATGCAATATTCTTACGCACTACCATCCACTCTTGGGTGAATTCTCTCTTTACCCTCCGCTCAACTCTTGAGATTTCTCCATGCACCATTTCTCTTGCATTCTCTGGTCATGACTCTACGTACACCTTCTCTTCCCTTCAATGCTTCATTGGAACTCTATTTGTGTAATATTATTTACACTCCATATTCCTCTTTGAGTCTTTCATCTCCATAATTTAGTTGTTTCATGCCACAAGACCCCATCTCCTTTGATGGTATTTTCTCCGAATTCTCCACCCTAGTCTTGAAAACATTTAGCTCCTCCATTTCTCTCTCCAACATCTCTATGATCTGCTGCATTTGAATAGTCCCTTCCTCTTAGTGGCATCTTACCATCTCATGTAATATCTTTACCTATTTTAGATGCTACACGGGATCATTCTTTGCGATCTTTATCCACCTTCCTCACGATGGACCACAAAACTTCTACACTAGATGCCTCACATTCGATTATCTACCGAATATTCCACTACCTCACTTTCCCATAGGGAAAAACCAAATATGATTGAAGTTTATAGGTATTGGCCTTTATCAAGCACTCCCCAAGCTAGCCATTTCTAGATTCGACACATCAAATTGAAAATTACTAATGTTTTCAAGTTATAGTTCTTTAAAATGCCTTTATGACATCTATAATGCACCGATCTCAAATGGAGCTTACAATATTTTTCATGGAGCTTCTAAAACTTCTATGGTTTTCCTAAGACCTATCTTAGACTAGACTGTGTGCTTATAAGAACATTCAATAACATCAACTCTAATGGCCTACAACCTTCAAACACTTTGCCACAAACTTTAGCAGAAACCCTTTCCACATTTTTCAACAACCTTGGCATTGGATTCTAAGATGTATTCTTCCTGTCATCCTCTATCTTTCGTAGCCCTAAAATGGTAAACTCATCCTTCTTTTATAGTCACATGCCCTGCTCTTTCCTACTTCTCTATCCTAATTTGAATTTTTTGTAGGTGGGATGGATCCTTCTAGATGCTTCAAGATTTCCCACTAAGATTCAAATTTGACTTGGGATTTTTTAATTCTCCGATCTACCTTGCCTCTTCTCTTGCCACATCGATTTCACCATTGGATCATATGGCCATTGTATCTAGTCAACATTCATGTCAAATATATTTTGGCATATTTGGTTGTTTCCACCAACTATCTATCCTTCCGCACACTCCTTTCTCTCATCCTCCTCTATGCCTTGGTTTACTTATACCATGCTCTCTTTCACTTGAGTTCCACCTATAACATTATTATGCATACTAGTTTTTGGGTACGGGTCTCCTCCTAAATATTTGTGCACACTCCTCACAGTCTAAGATATTGCACAATTATTCTTACGATCCTGTACATATATTCCTTTGTAAACCCTATGCGCCTTGATCCGCTGAGATAGGCCAAGCTACATCCCCGCTAAAAATATCCTATACTCATCGTTGTGTCTTATTACTTTATGCCTACTCCACAAAAATTGCACACGTCCTTGGAAACTTATTTCCTATGTGTCGTCTAACTTATGTGTGAATTGTCTAAAATTGTGTAGGATTTCTTTGGACCTTAGATGATTTTGTATCACAAGGCCAACCTAGGAGGATGAAATGACCGAGTAAATGATATTGCATTGAAATAATATTTGAAAAATATGTCAGTGTAAGACAAAAAAGGTTGTCCAAGAACATATTATACGACTTGACTAATTTGTACAGTTTTAGAAAGGGAAGAGGTACATGAGGTCTGAAATTTGCACTGAGGGAAAAAAAGTTTTAGCATCCAGATTATGTATTAATATTCTAAATTTGTTGAGACATAGGTGTTTTTAAATTAAAAAATTAAGAAAGAGATAATAACATGCATTGAATGGAGATAAGATATGTGCATTTGTCTTAGCAAGAAGCACACTTACAATTAGCAATGTCAATTGGTAAATTTCCAAATTTGAGTGTTTACACCTTAGTTTTGATATTACATTTTGATGAACCAACTTATTTATCAATACCTATAACCTATGGTTACATTTCTTGCTATCGGTGTTTCAAATCTCAATCCAATATTTCTTATTTTAGGTGTGATATTCCTTCTTTAAGGGATTTTCTAGAACTCTTATACCCTTTGGTGCATATTAAATGTTAATTTCTTATGCCATCTAAAAAGATAGATCCATTAATACAACACACCTGCAGGTGTTCAATTGAGTAGTGCCCATATTGACTACATATAAGTACCCTTAGTACCACGTCGTTATAAGAAAACAACCCATATCACCGATACCCATGTTTATTCTTGCATACATGTTACTAATAATACAATGGAGAGTGACATTATTTATGTTCATGGAAATACGCATATATTACAAAGGATATTGTTGTATTTGAGTCCATGTTAGAAAAAAGAGTGACCAATAACATGTTAACAATGTACAAAAGCCTCTCATCCGAAAAATATCACCTAAGATCCCAAATGATGATGCATTTACTAAAACTCTCAATGAAAAACCAAACAATAATGTTCTATTAGTATTAATAACAACCCACAAATGATAATGCTCACAAAATCAAAGATTGGGGAAAGCTCACATTGAATCCTCAATCAATATAAACCACCTACTATAGGCTCTCCTCCAACCACATGGCTTCTACCCACGTGTTTACCCATGCTTTACCTACATCTAGTGTTCTAACTATGGATGCATCACCCTTGGTCCCTTAAAGATACCATACCAATTTCTACACATTATGTGGCTTCTATTTTAGGGCCTAACACTATGCATGTTATTCAAAATCCTCCTCCATATGCATATATAAAACAAATCCAATATATGAAATCTCAAATAGCCTTTCAAGTCACTAAAATATCTATAGGGTTACTTAATAATATTTTAATCTTTAAGAACCTTAGTTATCCATTACCACTTGAATTTTCTCCGCCTAATTCTTCATTCTACAATGGTAAGGTTAACCCATTGTAATAATTTTTGTGCCTTTAAGGCCTTATGTATGGACTAAACAAGTAACGATATATTACTAGCCAAGTTTTTCCACATAGTCTCAAAGAATATGTGTTAGATTTGTGTTATACCCTTATTTCAGGTTCAATACACTCACTCTAAATCTTGGGTGATATATTCCTTTTAATTTCTCAATAAATGTTTTTCAATGCCTCTCATTTACCCAAATTACCAAAATAAAACAACAATATAATGAGAGGGTTAAAACCTATGTCTTGCATTGTAATATTATACTCTTATGAGGGCCTAAGTACATTGATGAGGGAGATTTAATCAAAGTAATATTTACTAGAATTATTTCACCACTTAAGGGAAATACCATGTTTTATACCTTCACCTCATTTTAACACCTATGTCAAACAATCAATATATACAAAACCAAGATTCTTGTAGCCAAATTATTAAAATATGGTAAAAATGCACCTCCACCTAGTTGAAATAAATTTCAATTAGATCCCTTCTTTAAATTCCAACCAAATGATTATAAGAAGGTTGAAGATAAAATCCTCAATGTCGGATAAACAACACCAACTATGGTTTTACCTCTCCTCTAAAAAGGTAATGGACCTACTTACAGAACTTCCTCATAAGTTATTGTAAAAACTCCTTAAGTGTCATTCAATCCAACTACCTCCACCTACCATTACTGATACATATAAACTAAAAAGTGTGATAATCGACATGAAATTATATTTTGATTACCATATATTTCCTGTATATTAAAAAAGTGAATTTCATTACATCGTAAGATCCAAGAACTAATTGACAACAACATTTTTTCTATACAAGACCTTAAAATGTGTACCGACACATTAATGGATCAACCTAATTCCAAATTGAAATTGTTTATTGATCTGTTACCACATCATGCAAACCCTCATAGGGGTGATGAAATACATATATTTTATCACATGGTACCTCATTTTCCAACCTATATGGTTGAACCTCATCCTGTTCATGATAATATTGGTTTCACCACAAAAAAAATCAAATTTCACACCAATTACATTTGTTGATGTATGAATCCCTCTTGATGGTGAGAAAACATCAAGATCCATTTTCATTCAAATATGATCCAAAACATGATGGTAGATAAGATATATACCTAGAGCCTTTACACTACTTCACTTCTTACCTCTATAGGCTATACTACATGTAACCTCATTGACACCCCATATTCAATACAAGGATTTTATGGCCAAGGATTTGGGTTCCTCAAGGGGCCTTCCAAAATTGGGGTGTGATAGGAATTTGTGACGTGGGTAGACCACAACATTTGAGAGCTATCAATAATATGCAATAGTTACCTTATTCTCACTTTATTCCCCATTTTGTTCATGTATAATGTTCACTTGTTTATAATCATACATACACTTATCTTTTCTTTCATTCATCTTTTACCTATTTCATTGTCCTCATCTATTATTTGGTTTCTACCTTACCTTATTTTTCATATTTTGACCTTAGGATTCCCCCAAGGCCAACACCATCACCTGTAAAGTTTGGTTTTTTCCATGACCAATGTCATAACTCAAAGGTGATCATGTTAGGTACAAAAAAACTAACACTCTTATCATTTTATCACCACTAATTAATCATTCAAAAAAACTTCCCTTTCTTGCACTTTAAACATTTATGCATTTTTTTGCATATAGTTATCGAGCTTGAGGTTTTGGAGCTTCCTCTTTTGCATTTGGGTTACCTTGGTGAGCTAGGAATAGAGGTATTCCTCTTGAAATTTTCCCTTCTCCACCCATAGCAATTCTATCTCAACGGTGTTGTCTTTGAGGGGGATCTAGAATATGTAGTCACACTACATGTAAGTATTTACAACCCTTCATTGTCCTTTGTTGCAGGGGTAAATTTTAGTGGAAAATATTCATTAATTCATGAATATTCCAGTTTTTAAAATTTACATTTGGCATTTTTAGGGTAGGAATTAGGACCGAGTCACCTAAATTTTCTAGTACAAGTAAATTTTGGGGATCGGGTTGCCTAGCATTTACACCAATAGCTGACTATTTTAATTCTAATTTCCTTTAGCACAAAATTGAAATTTACTAATTTATCCTTCACATATATACTAATTACATATTTACAATTCCGTATGAAAATTATGACTATCAAATATTCTTCATAATTTATTTTTCTTTAAAGATCGAGATCAACTGGATATTACAACCATACATTAAGGTATTTTTAATTGTTATAATAATGTATCGCATGCTTCATGGACTCTACGCTACCAACCAAGAGCATAACATATACTATAGGTCAAGAGCATACATAATGCTATCGACCAATAGCATTATGTATGATATTGGCTAATAACATATATAATGTGATCAACCGTAAGCATACACAATGTTATTGGACAACAACACACACACAATGCTACCAAACAAGTAACATTGGGCATGTTTTTCGGCAGTAGCAAAGTGTGTACTCTTCCAAAAAGTTTCGCGGTGTTAAGATTCAAACCTTTTTCACCCGAAGCGTTTACAATTTTTTAAATATTCTGGTAAAAACTGACCTATTTGAAAATTACACTTGGATAGGTATAATGGAATCTGTGAATAATGAAAATAAGGTAGATCAAATCAAAATAAAAAGTAGCATATTAAATTATTTCAACCAACCAAAAAAATGAGGACTCAACTTGCATCCACTACAAACAATAACACATGTAACAAATTTTCATTAACTTTTTATTTATTTATTTGTCAGTTTAGATTAAATTTTTAATATCTTTGTCATAGTCAAACCTTTTTAGTGTTAAAATACTAAAACCCTCTACATGTTAATTTTATTCCGCATGAAACAATTAACCAAAACATATCCCCTAAAGAAACAATTAACAATTTAGTAGATGAAGATATAATTGATGATGACATGCCAGAGCTGGAAGATAATCCTCACTATCAAATGCCTCCAATAGATGAATTTTCTAATGAAAATATTCAATTAGAAGACAATATTGACAATACTCTTCAAAAAATAAATATGTGAGAAGGAAGAAAACTACTTGGATAATTGGAAGGTATTTTCAGGTAGATTGGACAACAAAATATCCATTCATTGAACCTGTAGAGCCAAAAAATGGTAATGATACTCAAAAATAATGTAGATGTACAATTTATAGTTGGAGATTATGAAAAGAAAATAAAATGCAATTAAAATTAGACATAATTGAGAAACATTGTGGTAAATTATATGTGACAGTCAAAGAAAATGATGGAAAAATAATGAAGACACATAGATGGAAAATTGTGAAAGAATGCATGCATATAATATATGCTGAAGGAGTACGAAAATGAGTAGAAACATTATTGAAAACTTGTGGAGAAAGGAGGAACAATTAACTCAAAATTTAGAAAAGTTGTAAATGACAATTTTAAGCTAAAAATACACAGTTTTCAATTGTATTCTTCATTCTTAAAATGTGCATAATTTTTTTGGATTTTTAAGAATTTAAGAAATTGTTTAAGTTTAATGGGTTTCCTTACCTTCCACAATCACATTGGTCAAATAACAAAGTGCTTGGGAAATGGTAAAATGTCTTGCAATGATTGAAAAGGAGGATTTGAAAGAGAAAGTCAAGAATGCAAGTTTTATCTCCCTTTCCATTAATGAGGTTATAATAGTGGAAAAAACATATTGGGTTTGCATGCATGTTTATACTTTAGAGAATCACACAAGGTAACCTCATCTTATAGTTAATAAAATTAAGGAAACCTATAGTGCTAAAAATCTTTGCAAATTGGATATATATAATTTGAAGGATATAGCTGGGATGAATGATTTTAAAACAATTGCAAAACTTATGTGTTAGTGATGATGATGCATCAGTAATGTAGGGTCATATAATGGGTCAATGTGTATTCCTACAAACATCAGTTGTGACTTACATGATTCCAATTCATTGCATGGCTCATAAGATGAATCTTTCATACAAGATAGTTAGCACATTTGAAAATGTCAAAAAGTTGAAGAGATTATTCGTGAATTGCACGCATATATGTCAAACAATCCAAAAAGATTTCTAAAGTTTCAAAAATTTACAATTGGAGTGAAAGATGGTAGAAAAATTCTTAAAGACGTCGATACAATATGGATTTACATGTATGATCCTACACGCAAATTTTTGATGAATATCCATTGTTAGTTGGTTTCATGTTTAAGTATCATATGCATGTTGACAAGGAAAATATTTTCTTTACCACTTAACAAATTTGGAAACATTGTTTACACTTTGTGGGATTCTACCCATGTTGAATGAAATCAATTCCTTAACAAAACATGCTCAAGAAATATCCATTTATATAGTGACTTCATTATATTGAGAAAACATGTATGTCAAACACTAGATTTTTTATACAACTTTGATGAATGTTTTCAAGGACATGTATTCAGTAGTTGAAAAACTTTAACAAATTTAAAGGATCCTAAAAGCTATTTTAGATTCAATATAAGTGGTAATATTTGTATCATTATAAATGAGAATGAGATTCAAATGCACATTTTCCAAAAAAAGAGTGGATATTGTTGGATCAAATATTGAAGAAGTACTGTAACACATAATTTATACATTAGTATTATATCTAAAACAAGAATCAAATTGCAGAAAATTTCACAATGCTTATCTAGTGAGATCAAAGAACAATTTAAAAGGGATGAGATTCTTGAGGCCATGGTAGTGGTCAATCTTATATTTTGGAATCTGTAGTAAGTAAGAAAGCTATAAGTGATTCATATAAAAGACACATGGGTACTCTCATTAAGCATTTTGTAAAATCAATAGAATGTAATAGAGTTAAAATTAAGGATATTCTTCAAAAGGAATTACTTTCATGTCAATCAACTCATTTTGGCATCATAATGGTCAAACAATATGACTTACTAAGTGAACCAACAGATAATGGTGCAATTACACGACTATGGAAAAAGTTGTATCCTAGTAGCATCCTACATGAAAGAATTAGTGAATATTTTTTATTGTATGAATTGTGTCAAACAATGATATTGGGATCAGTTGAAGACAAAAGGGTTTTTAATGCATTAACATTTGTTAAATCAAAATATCAAAACAGACTAATAAAAATCTTGAGACTTGCTTGAGATTGTATGTTTCACAATATGATGTGGACACATTTCCTTATGAAAGAGTAATGACAATATGGAATTATCTTGTAGAAAGGATAGGGGTATGTAATTATAATACAGAGGCTAACAACAACAAAGAAGACATAAACATTGAAACAACCTGAAAATAACAATGAAAGATTAGATAACAGTTTGAGTTTTGAAGACCTAAATAGTTAAGAATTGTTTGAGCTACCTGATATAGACTAAAGATGTATGTATGGACATAATATTTCTAGAAATAAAATTTCATATCATATTATAAGTATGTAACTTTTTATTTTTGATATACACATGTTCTTTATTGAATAATATTTTCAGTGTTGTAATTTGTTGTTTAGAGTTTTTAATCGAGAAATGTCATACTTATTTTTTAGTTGTATTTTAAATCAAAATAATATCATAGCATTATTTGGATAACTTACACATGAATATAATACAAGTACAACACCATATAAATTTTAACTCTCAATATTTTCATATAATGAAGAAGATTAAAATTACTAGAAAAGTATATATATTTATAGTTTGAATATTAAATTGTTTTATAACCAAAGTTTCAAATGACAAATTTGAGAATTTCATCTTGCAGATTCATCCTTAAGAAGAAGATTATTTCATTTGTGTTACTGACTCCTCTCGCATCTGTAGACACTAAATCACGTACTTGGGTACAATTTTAGGTCCATAAACACATACTTACATTCATATGATTCATAAGCGAGAAAACTAGTAATTGACAACTATCTTTGGCCTTTTTACTTTGTCTCTAGTTTTCTTTATGGTCTTTCACACCCTATAGCCTAGTCAATGATTTATTGCTTTATCTTTCATGAATTTAGACACCAATGGCCAACTAAGAAGCTAGTGCCCAGATGCCCTCGTCCTTCTGGGTGCCTGTGACATCTTTGTATCTTACTCACCACTTTTGGGCCTCTTTTATCTTTTAGGAATCTTGTTTTCTTATGGGTTGGACTTTTAGTTGTCAATTATGAAATTCAAACAAGGAAATCATATAAATACAAAGCTATGTGACCAAAATAAAGGACCAATCTCTAAGCATCTATTATCATCACCTAAGGTTGCATCCAAAGGAATTCTAAGAGCATAAAAGGAATCCATCTAGCACTCATACAAGGGATAAGGGATTGCATTTTTGCATACACACATAGGAGGGGAAGTTCATTTTTCCATCCACACATATATTTACATTGGTACATCTAGCTATTTCCCGCTATCACGTGCACTTGCACAAGGGCCTCTTAGGGAACAATTTCACACACACTTCATAAGAACTACATGGAGTCTGAGATGTAGTGTATCACTTGGTCGTAAGTTCAATATCTTGGGTGATTTTCGGGGTTAGTATAACTCCCCATTTGCATCTTTTATTTTTAGGATTTGATGTGTTTTGGGGTTTTGTAGGATACCATTTGTTTTGCAGGTTATAGGTGAATACAAATTTCATCCAACGACATACGGGTGATGAATAATGAAGGTTAGTGACCACTTTGTGACCCAACAAAAATAATTTTCCAAGCCCTTATGCAGTCGCATACACCCAACAAAGGTCTGTGGTGCCTAGGCACCATCGCTTTAGTCTAGATGCCCTAGTCCAAACTATTCCGGTAGTTATAGAATTTTTAGAGTGCGGTTGCAAAATTATCCTCCTCCTGTTCATTAGTTTTGTAGTCGAGAACACTTCAATATTTATTAAAAAATCAGCTAAGTCTACTATTCCCTCTCTTGCACTTAGGGTTTTAATTTCCATTAGCTTATTACTTACATTGAATATGTACTTCAACATTTTATATCTTATGTAACTTTGCAATATCTTAGGATTTTACAAATTCAATATTTGTTAAATCATTTGGTGAACTTGTCTCATTCAAACACTTTTGGGTTTTCATTTCATCAATTATTTCATTTTCCTAGGACCCTCTTATCATGGATATCTCTATCCATGATTTATTTCTAGATAATCCTAGTTGTAGAGATAAAATCATTTCTCTCTTGGATAATACTCGCATTCCTTGAACTACTTAGCTAGACTCAATATATCGACATTTGTAGATGTATTTTCTCAATAGCTTACTTTTCCATATGATATAGTTTCCGATATTTCTATTTATGACAATGATCCTCCCCTATATATATCGACTCACATCTATAACATGCGTATTAAAGGGACTATAATTGATAATGGATTTGATTTCAATAGTTTTACTTTGACACTTCTTCGAACATCAAACTTTCCTCGGTATGTGTTAGCCCATTATCCATTTATATCTTTGCACATGATTCTTCTACAGTCCATGTATAGGAACTATTACTTTACCTATCATAATTGGACCAAAAATTGTTCCTATGGTATTCTCTGTCATCAATATCCCAATTTAATATAATTAATTACTTGGTAGGCCATGAATTCACACCATACAAGCAAAGTGCCTTCTACGCGTTCACGGTGTGCATAAAATTATTACATGAGGGATTTGAATATACAATCATCACTGATCATGACCCGTTCAAGGATTTCCACCTAGACCTAAACATTGCATTACCTACTCCAACTTCTGCTACCTCTGCGTGCATTCTCGTTGATGATCAAAACCCACATACTATCATGTTAACTTGCATCCAATCGAAGGAACTGCCTCTGTCGTGCATTGGATAATGTCACACCGCACCATCATCACCCCCATTCGTTACTAATGCTATGGTAATTTCTTGGGGGTTTGTATATACATTGGATTTCATTCCAACCTCTTCATCTTCCCATGAGAAACCTGCGTCGATGCTTCATCCTTTCACACACACTCTTTTCATGAACAAATCTTATTAGAAACATATTCCATTTGATCCTACTTGCTCGATACTATTTTCATGTATGATGGATTAACTCGATCCAGATTCACACTTGACAATATTATCCCTCCACCTCATTCTCCTCATATTTATCATGGATATGTTCACATCACTACTACTTATGGTCTGCACATTTTCCACCTATCGGTATTTCTTGCATGTACTTCTCATGATTCTCCACTCACACTTAGACAATATTGTCTTGAATACATTGGGGAAAATTTGCATCCCGATCATATTGATATCACCTTTCCCATGCCTTTTGTCCATGTTTATATTTGTAATGATTCATTTCTCGGTTATTCACAAAACCTTACTCCCTGGTATGCACATGGTTGTCCATTACCACCTTTCACTGATGAAGAATACGTAACGAAAATGTATAATTTACATCACAATGGATCTTTACGTGATCAACCCCATATTATTGATTACCAAGTCTCTAACACTTCTCCATTTGGATTTACCATAACAACGATGATCTCTTAGATGATGTTACTTGATCCTTATCATCATCATACACTTGGGGGAATCACACTTACTCTCCCCCTCCTAACATTACTAGTTGTCTATCATTTCTACTATTACACGTTGTGCTTCACATTTCTTATTTCTAAGCATCCATATTATGCCGCTTGATATACCACTTGTATCATAATTACACTATGAAGAACTCTAGTTCCACAGTTCATACTCATACTCGGCTGCTAAGGGTATACATTTGAAATGAACCTCACCACGTTCACACTCTATATGCTCTATGCTTCATTAACCTATTTCTCTAGCACACATTATCAAACCATTACCATATGACACACTCTAGTTCCATGGTTTATGCTCAACTACCGAGTGTAATGCATGCTAAAACAACCCACTTGAGAACCATGAACAACCTAGGTTTAGTTACAAAATTATGGAGTAATTTTTTTTTTAAAGGTGTTAGGAGTTAACAACCAAAGTCTCAAGGACAATTAAATTCAACTGATAACTTTTCCCATTATAATAATTACTAATACCACATTATAAAGAAACAAGTGTAATAAGTCCACACCTAGCTCAAATCTCCTTAGGGATTAAATTAATCACTGATTACATTGACATTTTAGCTAAATATTCCCTGAATAAAATTTTAGGGTTAAGGGACCCAAAAAAATTAAATACCCAAGGTATTTAATTCCACAAGATCTAAGACAAGAGCAGGGTTAAATTATAGTGGGGAAAGGAATACATATTTAAAATCATCAGAGTAAAGTCTTACTTACCCACTCCCAGGACTCGGTTAAGAGTGTCTACAACCAGGTTACGAGACCACAATTGTCACTAACAAGTTCCAGGACAATTCTGATCTACTAGAACATACTTTTATTTTACTAACAATTCTCAGAGGTCACAAGGTCCAAAATTTAGGGTTAGAAGGTTCAATAAGGTTCAGGGGGTTAATTATCACCATACCCACTCTCTAACAGGATCAGGGTTTCAACTTGATTTTTCTCACACTTAACACATTCAAAATTTCCCTAAATCATTCCCATTGGATAGGAAATTTTCTCACCTTTCTGATGATATAAAGAAGTCCTCCTAACTCCTTGTAAAACTCCCGTTATGGGTCGGTGGGCCTTGGGAGTCAAATTTTCCCCCAAGGGGACACGTGTCGAGCGGGGAAGAAGGCCCTTTGTTGGGTTGGCGGGTCGCGGGGCAGTGTTGATATTTTATTCTTGTACGGGAGGAAAAATCCAAATTGCACCCGCACGCCCGTGGGTCTGTCAGGGACACGTGGCACTCAACTAGCCAAGCGGGGAGAAAGTGAGGGAAGGGCGGGGTGGCGGAAGAGTTTGGGAGATTTCACCGAGGGGGAGATAAGGGGTAAGAGGCACGCGTGGGTCTGCGTGTCTGCGAAGGGGATTACACCAAGGTGAGGGTGGGAGTGTGGGGCCGTGGAGGTCAACTCCAAATTTTTCCAAAAACAAGATTTCAAAAACAAAAAGTCCACGTGGGTTCTGGCCCCCCACTCCGCTATCTCCCATCTTTGCCACGTGGCGTGCACGATGGATGTAGGATTGCGGGTGGGCAGGGGCAAGAGGTAAAATTTTCCAAATTTTTAAAAGGCCTAAGGGAGAAAA
Source organism: Taxus wallichiana var. yunnanensis (assembly GCA_018340775.1). NCBI lineage: Eukaryota > Viridiplantae > Streptophyta > Pinopsida > Cupressales > Taxaceae > Taxus > Taxus wallichiana. The sequence goes on along the minus strand of CM031236.1, from coordinate 433,445,238 downwards.
TGATGTTGCGCCTCCGCCGTTGCCCTGTGAGGACACGTGGTAGCCTCTGATTGGCCATGGTGGTGGAGGAAATTTTTAAAATTTTCCCCAAGAATTTTTCAAAATTTTTCTAAGGATTTTTTTAAAGGGAAATTTTTGGGCCGTGGGCCCACCAAGGAAAATTTTCCCAAATTTTCCCGCCAAGGAAGGAAAACTTCAAAGGGCCATAAATTTTTCTAGGAAGCTTAGTTTTGGGAAAACAAGGACTTTTTGGAAATATCTCGATGCCCTCTTTGCACAGAAATCATCAATTTTACATTTTGATAAAGTTTGAGGGTCATTTTAAAGAAAATGTTCTGCAGGATTTTAAAAAGCCAATTGGTAAAATCTAACTTATAAATTTTGTTCAATTTGATCTTCTCCTTCACTCAACATGCCAAACAAACATGGAGGATTGTTCTAGGAAGGATTTAAGATGTTTTAGGAAGGTGAATTTTACTTGCTTGATTTCCAATCTGCATTTTTCCAAAAATTGACAAAAAATGACTGTGAAAAGGTTTGGGCTTAAATTTTGCAATGTTTTAAATTATTTCTTAAGTTTTATTTGTCAAAATGAAAGCATGATATCATAACATGCTAGATTTTAATGTTTCAATGTTGGTTATTTAGTGCAGGTTTGAACTGTGCATTTTAATTAAATTATTTGCCAGTTGTAAATTTACAATGAGATCAATTTCTTGAGGGATTTTATTGCCATTTCTACTTCCAAGTATGAAATTTCCTTTCCTTTCCAATCTACTACATTTAAGTGATTTATACAAACCATTCTAAATCAAAATGCAATGCTGAAATTTGATTTTATACATTTCCAAAAAGATACAAAATACTATATTATTCCCACATACATTTCTTCCTTTCAAACAGAGATTTAATTTTCTCTTTTTCCATACAATGAAATATTGACTTCATTCCATGCTAGACTTGAGTGTTTTTCCTTCTTCAATCAATCATTAAAACAAGAATCCAATTTCTGTCTCTTCCCAAAATCATACATTTGAAACAAAGCGAGAATAATACAATTACATCCCACGTGTTTCTTCCTTTTTTCCACTTTCCAAAACAGGGATTCCAATCACAATTTGATATTCCAGTTCAACACAACAATGCATATGAGGGAAAGTCTTGCAATTCTTTATTAATTCAAAAAGAAATACATCTTCACATTCTCCATTCCTTGAATGCAATTAGCATATTTCACCTTCTTTCTTCAAATGTACAGAACAAAATATAAATATCTTTCACATTTCGAATATACATTTTCACAACCAATTACATACATCTTTACTTCACAAAATACATTACAATTTCATCCACATCAAAGTGGGAAAGGTTACAATATAATATATTTCACAACTAGTCAAATATCTTTCTCTTCTGCTCCAGAACAACAACATGCCAAGTTTCCTTTTTATTTCAATTTGATCACAATAAAACTGGGGGAAAGACAATTCTCTCCACCTAACCAAGACATCACATGAAAGGAGAGGCCATCCTTCATCATTGGACCCAGAGCCCCAACCACAATGCAATAAGAAATGGATAGAAACCCATGGCAACAATAGGATTCCACAACACACAACATTCTTTCAACATGAATAATCAAATTAAAACACAGTTCAACACAAGACAATAGTTTACAACTGCATTTGAAAACATTCAAACATAACTCAGGCTTTATCATGCAAGCCAAAGGAGCAAGGACTATGGGGGAAGCTACTTATGCCTCCCAATGGGAATTGGGCATCCACCTATAACAAAATGCCAATAAAATTCACCAAACATATCCTTATGCCCCCCAAAATCCCTCCTTATTCCCCCCCACAGATTTCCTTATGCCCCCCACAAAGTAAGAAATGCAAGCTATTTCTTTTCTATGGTGGATCCCAAACCCAAACTCCCTCCACCAAATATGATGCCACTAGCATTCCCTTATGCCCCCACTGGATTCCCCATAACCTTCTCCTACACCATCCCTATGGAAGTCTACCCAAACAACCAACAAATAAACAAAACATACACCATTCACACAAACACAACAAGAATTAACAACATAAGAGAAGAGCTAAGCTCCTACCTCTCCATGGTAGCTTTTGTTTCCAAACAACAAGCTCTCAATGCCAAGAACATAGTCCCAAAACAACAATGCCAAGTATGAAATTATCTCCAATATCCTCCAAAATCCACAAGAGCTCCAAACAACAAAAATGCACCCCAAAGAAGTATGCAAAAGATTCAACAACCCAAAACAAGCAAAGAGTTTGAATTTTATAGAAGAGGGAAGAGAAGAGGATGATGTGGATCCATGTAGGATGCCACCTCACACATCCTCAACTCCAACACAAAAGAAAAATTTCATTCTCCCAAGCACAATAAAGAGGTGGGTGAAAATATGACAAATTTATTTGCACACCCAAAGGCCCACACCCCAAAGGACTGCAAATTAAATAACATGTAAGAAGAGTGTAATAAAACATGTAAACATGATTAATAAAATGCATTAAAAAGGGCTAAAATCAACCCTCCAACCATAGGTATGGTTGGTAAATAGATTTAAGAGGCATGGGACAAGTTTTACTTGTCCCACAAGCCTCTAAAAACAGCCCCCAAGGACAAATTCGAATTTCCAAGGAGGTGGAGTATTTCATACTCCAAATTTGACTTACACAATTCTTACAAAACTTACATATTTAATACAAAGGCAACAACTTCTATAATTACTTTCCCATATCCCAATTTGATTTATTTATCTTTTAACCATATGTTTTCTCACATTAATCTACCACAATTTAATTAAATAAAAGAAAGGGACACATCACTAATAAAATACATACAACAATAATAAAAAGTAACCACATTAATAAAATACAAAAACCATGGTCACATATAAAGGTGATCCCCCATGGGAATCCCTAACAAAAACAAACACAACACAATAAAACAAGTTGCCATGGTGACCTTGTCGAATTCACCTAGAATTCCATTGTGGTTGGTCTCCAATCCCCAATGTTTGTTGTGATTTTTAACCTGCAAAACACAAATACCTCCTTCGGCCTTGTGGCCATATCAAAACATCCAAAATGAATATAATATAATTTCAAAATCATCAATATATATATATATATGATTCACAACAACATCCAAACAATCAACAATATCACTTACAATTTCATCAACAACTATATAATCATCAATTTTAAATTCAATTTTCTCGGTCTACTCAATATATCCAAATATCACATGTCCTAACAACACCCATAAATATATATATAACCATGTCCAACAACATGTCAATCATCTATATAAAATGTCTCCAACAATCATCATGCATCATATATGAATCAGATTCAACAGTAATCCAGGATCTGACATCTAACATCATACTAAATCAAAACTATAAAAATTTCCATCACATAGTCCACAGTATCATGATCAATAATAAAAGGTGCCAAAGGGAAGTGGGCACTACATCCCCTCCCCTTAGACTCGACTTCCTCTTGGAAGTCATAGGAAAGAGAGATAGGAATAACTTGCAACAGAAAAAGGATCACTCCCATTATGGGATTCCTTGCTTCAAACAAGTGTGGGTCCACAGAATCCCAAGTTTTTTCCAATGCAATTTAGTAGAAGAAGGGAGATTGTAAGGGATGAGTTCTAAACTTTCTGCATGCAAGGCTACGAACATTTAAATTTAAGGAGTAACTTTACGCTATCAAACAAGATACAACACATAACAATATAACAAGAAGAGTTCCAAAAGATCATTAAGAGTAACCACCAAGTAGAGGAATAATAAGGAGGATTCCATGAGTTTGAGAAAGACCACATAGTTTCCCAAGGAATACAACATACTACAGTAACAAAAATTGAGGTTTCCACTAGGGTTAAATTATGCTTTCATAGTTCATTGTTTAGACAAGGCTAGCAGAATCAACCATGGCCAAAATTTTGTATGAGGGACAAGTTTACTCAAGGTCCCACAATTTGAGGATCACACAGGATGAGGTGAATCAACGAGGACACCTAAATCAGCAAAACATTAAAAAAATCAAGGGACTATTCAAGGAAAGCACTTCTATAACTCGAGAGGGTACAAATAACTTTTCATGGTAATACAAGCGAAGTCAAGACCACAAGGTTTCCTATAGTCTGATTTTTTTACACTTTGTTTTACGAATCGAACACACCATACCAACCAAATCTAAAGAAGTCAACTGTTTAGCAAAAGAAAATATATACATATATTTATATCTCCCCTAGCAACTAACATATCAATACAAGTACCATACCTTATATCACAATGGGATTTATTTATCTTATTTCCTACTCAAGCTCAAAATAACCATAAAGAGAGCACAAGAAACACCAAGGACCACTCAAGGTCGCTAGGGAGAAGAACAAGTAACATGGGGTCCAATCACAATCCAAGGGTGCATCGTAACAAAAGTGAATAACATCATCTTGCACCTTCCATCCTAGTGGAAAAGGGGTAGAAATGACAAGGTGACCCAAGAAAGTATGAAGAAAAGAAGACTTCCTGAAGTTATTTTATATCCTTAACATATGTTGCCTTAAAATTACAATAACTTAGGTCTCCAAGGACAAGACAACACGCAAGGAGGTTGCTTTCTCGCATAAACAGATAAATGTCAATCCAAAAGGACCACAACTCACATTTGTTGAGCTACAGGACGATAAGGGTATGATGACCCAAAACTCCCACAAGAAGGCACATACATCTACGAACAAGAAGTACTAAGCAACTAGAACACATTACTATCCACCGGGTTTCACAATTTTAGGTAGGTGACAAAACTACAGGTTCAACTATACATTGTACTCAATACACATAAATTTTACCCATTTTATAAATCAACTCATTAAGTCAAAAGTTATAGCTTTGCTTGTTAAGAACATTCCTTTCATGTTTCCTTAGTTACAAACTTCCTTCTATTATGACATCACCAGTTTACGTTGTAAAGAGCACCACTAAGGTGGGCATGATGTCTCACCATTCTGTATAGGTAGAGAGCATTTATTTTACTCGTAAGGAAGGTGGATGGACAAGGTTTCCTTTCTATTCTTCTACATGGTTTTTTTTTAATTTCTTCTATAATCTACCAAGGGTATAACAAGGATCACTTCCCTTTTTCTATGCTCTAGTTTATTTGTTAAGTTCCAAGGTCAAATCTCCTTAATTATAGTTTTATGGCATTTTGGTTGAGTCATCTTATCAATCAAATTTTAATGAGAAGGAAGGTTCAAACATATCACATAATTAATTTTTATGGGAAAGAGATATAAATCAACACACCACATTTTTAATTCTAAAGGAACAAGAGACATTCGTCATAGAAATCACATCATTAATTTTTGTAAGAACTAGGAAACAATGAACCAACATGAGTCACACCAAGATTTCAAAGATTCACCGAATAATTTCAAGCATCATTAAACATTCTTAGTGGGTCTCCACAAGTCTCACAAGAAATTTTCAAGGAAGGCTCATTAAAGAGGTATAATCTTACTTTTACGAATCTATTAAGGTTTAACAATTTTTGTTGTTTAGGGTGGTAACATTTTACTCCCCTAATAACCAAAGAAGGTTTTCCAATCAATTCTCATGTCCCCACAAGATACCACTAGCCAAGCAACCAGATGAAAATGTAACTTTACTCCAAGGACACCACATCCACACTAGAAAGCATCAAATGCAATGGGGCAACCAAATAATTTACCAAATCATGGACTTTACAACCAAGAGTTACAGTTTTTAAAAGAGGAAGTACAATATAAGCACCATCGAGATTAACTATTAAGATCTACCAAACTAACATCTCTAAGAGAAGGGTCCAAAAGACCCCAAGCATCCATAAGTGTTTCCAAGTAACCCAAAGATTAATAGGTCATAGAATGTTATTCATAGTAAAGGAAATTTAAGGTAAGGTTAGACTTATTCATAAGTCAAGAGATAAAAAAAGTACACTTAAATAAACACACTGCTTGAAAGGGCTTAAATCTTTCCATAATTACCAAGATGCATACATTCCACGAGTCAAAACTTTCTATGATGCAACCAGGAACCCATGATACAATTTAACATGCCATTGATGAAAAGTCACTATCAAAACAAACACTTTTCTAGTAACATTTACAGTCATCCAAAAGGAAATCCAATCCTAACAAAATCTAAAATCCCATAAATAAATACTTCTACTCCGACGAGGGTCAAGCTCTTACAGTTGTAAGAGGATCACCACTACCACTGTCAGACTGCCATCTAGACCACACTACACAACAAATTTTCTTTCTAGCAAGGTCAAGCAATGAAAGGGTCGCTCTAAGATCTTAGACACACTCAAGGTTCTCGTGCATCCAAATCCAAGGTATAACTTAACGCACCTAAGAAGACATTCCAGGCACCTAGGGTGTACCCCCATATGATAAAATATTACGAGACAAACAATGTAGAACCAACTCAACAACATGCAAGTGAGAATCATGTAACATTTGGCCAAGTAGCCAACAACATAATGAGCTCGAGTCACTAATCAAAATAAATTCCAAGAAATACCGCAATCAAGAAAAGTGGCTAAGTAGCCACATTGCAAAGTTAGAAAATTCTTGCCAAAAATTATAAATAAATAAAATATTCTTAGAGCTTCTCAATCCAATCATAAAATAAGATGCTGGTCCTTGATAAAATAATCACAAGATTACGAATGTAAAACACAAAAGTTAACACCACATTCACTCTGCAGCCCTTCATGGCCACCAATAGGGGTACTCTACCTCGAGGTTAGTTCCAGGACACAACTCAGGATTGGGTCAAAAATGACACCTAGACTTAATTTCCACTCTCTCACATGGGTAACAAAATGGAAAAATGACAACTAGACCCTCTTTCCTAACCACTGAAGGAAGGAAGCTCTAAACAACTTCTAATTAACTCTTCCGACCCAGAACACAACCACTATTGTCCTACTACAAGAATCACACCATATAACTTATCATTCCAACAACATCAATAAAGGAGGGTCTCAACAAAGGGCTTAACACATCATACAATTAAATCAAGTTTCCATTATACTAGAATTTCACCAAAAATCAATTTAATCTGACATTCTTAGTTACCTGGGTTTAGACAAAACACCACTAAGCAAGCACAACAACTCAAACAACTTGTTATTTTATTATGATTTTAATTCTGGCAGTTCAAATGAACAGAGTAATGTAATATTTCTTCATACTTATTTCTCTTTCAATTTTCAAACAAGATTTAAAAATGTGCTAGGTTTACAGTTCATGTCTCAAGTTTTCTAGTGTGCCCAAGGGTCCAAGATTTTGAACCACTGCTCTGATACCAAGTGTAATGCCCGCTAAAACAACCCACTTGAGAACCATGAACAACCTAGGTTTAGTTACAAAATTATGGAGTAAATTTTTTTATTTTTATTTTTAAAGGTGTTAGGAGTTAACAACCAAAGTCTCAAGGAAAATTAAATTCAACTGATAACTTTTCCCATTATAATAATTAGTAATATTGCATTATAAAGATACAAGTGTAATAATTCCACACCTAGCTCAAATATCCTTAGGGATTAAATTAATCATTGATTACATTGACATTTTAACTAAATATTCCCTAAATAAAATTTTAGGGTTAAGGGACCCAAAAAAATTAAATACCCAAGGTATTTAATTCCATAAGATCTAAGACAAGAGCAGGGTTAAATTATAGTGGGGAAAGGAATACATATTTAAAATCATCAGAGTAAAGTCTTACTTACCCACTCCCAGGACTCGATTAAGAGTGTCTACAACCAGGTTATGAGACCACAATTGTCACTAACAAGTTCCAGGACAATTATGATCTACTAGAACATACTTTTCTTTTACTAACAATTCTCAGAGGTCACAAGGTCTAAATTTAGGGTTAGAAGGTTCAATAAGGTTCAGGGGGTTAATTATCACCATACCCACTCTCTAACAGGATCAGGGTTTTAACTTGATTTTTCTCACACTTAACGCATTCAAAATTTCCCTAAATCATTCCCATTGGATAGGAAATTTTCTCACCTTTCTGATGATATAAAGAAGTCCTCCTAACTCCTTGTAAAACTCCCGTTATGGGCCGGTGGGCCTTGGGAGTCAAATTTTCCCCAAGGGGACACGTGTTGAGCGGGAAGAAGGCCCTTTGTCGGGTTGGCGGGTCACGGGGCGGTGTTGATATTTTATTCTTATATGGGAGGAAAAATCCAAATTGCGCCGCACACCCGCGGGTCCATCAGGGACACGTGGCGCTCAACTAGCCAAGCGGGGAGAAAGTGAGGGAAGGGCGGGGTGGCGGAAGAGTTTGGGAGATTTCACCGAGGGGGAGATAAGGGGTAAGAGGCATGCGTGGGTCCGTGTGTCCATGCGGAGGGGATTACACCAAGGCAAGGGTGGGAGTGCGGGGCCGTGGAGGTCAACTCCAAATTTTTCCAAAAACAAGATTTCAAAAACAAAAAGGCTACGTGGGTTCCGACCCCCTCTACTATCTCCCATGATGCCACATGGTAGTACTTGATGGATGCGGGATTGCGGGCCGGCGGGGAAAGAGGTAAAATTTTCCAAAAAATTTAAAAGGCCCAAGGGAGAAAATGATGCCGTGCTTATGTCGTTGCCTCGTGAGGACATGTGACAACCCTCGATTGGTCGGGCCGAGTGGAGCAATTTTTAAAAATTTTCCCCAAGAATTTTTCAAATTATTTTTTTCTAAGGATTTTTTTTTAAAGGGAAATTTTTGGGCCGCGGGCCCGCTAGGGAAAATTTTCCCAAATTTTCCTGCCAAGGAAGGAAAACTTCAAAGGGCCATAAATTTTTCTAGGAAGCTCAGTTTTGGGCAAATGAGGACTTTTTTGGAAAGCTCTCGATGCCCTCTTTACATAGAAATCATCAATTTTACATTTTGATAAATTTTGAGGGGTAATTTTTAAGAAAATGTTCTGCAGATTTTAAAAAGCCAACTGGTAAAATCTAACTTATAAATTTTTTTCAATTTGATCTTCTCCTTCACTCAACATGCCAAACAGACATGGAGGATTGTTCTAGGAAGGATTTAAGATGTTTTAGGAAGGTGAATTTTACTTGCTTGATTTCCAATCTGCATTTTTCCAACAATTGACAAAAAATGACTGTGAAAAGGTTTGGGCTTAAATTTTGCAATGTTTTAAATTATTTCTTAAGTGTTCTTTGTCAAAATGAAAGCATGATATCATAACATGCTAGATTTCAATGTTTCAATGTTGGTTATTTAGTGCAGGTTCAAACTATGCATTTTAATTAAATTATTTGCCAGTTGTAAATTTACAACAGAGATCAATTTCTTGAGGGATTTTATTGCCATTTCTACTTCCAAGTATGAAAGTTCCTTTCCTTTCCAATCTACTACATTTAATATAAATATCTTTCACATTTCGAATATACATTTTCAAAACCAATTACATACATCTTTACTTCACAAAATACATTACAATTTCATCCACATCAAAGTGGGAAAGGTTACAATATAATATATTTCACAAGGGATAGTCAAATATCTTTCTCTTCTGCTCCAGAACAACAACATGCCAAGTTTCTTTTTTCTTTCAATTTGATCACAACAAAAGTGGGGGAAAGGCAACGCTCTCCACCCAACCAAGACATCCAATGAAAGGAGAAGCCATCCTTCATCATTGGCCCCGAGCCCCAACCACAATGCAATAAGAAATGGATAGCAACCCATGGCAACAACAGGCTTCCACAACACACAACATTCTTTCAACATGCATAATCAAATTAAAACACAATTCAACACAAGACAATAGTTTACAACTGCATTTGAAAACATTCAAACAAAACTCAAGCTTTATCATGCAAGCCAAAGGAGCAAGGACTATGGGGAAGCTACTTATGCCTCCTAATGGGAATTGGGCATCCACCGTAACAAAATACCAATAAAATTCACCAAAATATCCTTATGCCCCCACAATCTCGCCTTATGCCCCCATATATTTCCTTATGCTCCCCACAAAGTAAGAAATGCAAGCTATTTCTTTTCCATGGTGGATCCCAAACCCAAAATCCCTCCACCAAATATGATGCCACTAGCATTCCCTTATGCCCCCACTGGATTCCCCATAGCCTTCTCCTACACCATCCCTATGGCAGTCTACCCAAACAACCAACAAATAAACAAAACATACACCATTCACACAAACACAACAAGAATTAACAGTATAAGAGAAGAGCTAAGCTCCTACCTCTCCATGGTAGCTTTTGTTTCCAAACAAAAAGCTCTCAATGCCAAGAACACAGTCCCAAAACAACAATGCCAAGTATGAAATTATCTCCAATCTCCTCCAAAATCCACAAGAGCTCCAAACAACAAAAATGCGCCCAAAGAAGTATGCAAAAGATTCAACAACCCAAAACAAGCAAAGAGTTTGAATTTTATAGAAGAGGGAAGAGAAGAGGATGATGTGGATCCATGTAGGATGCCACCTCACACATCCTCAACTCCAACAAAAAGAAAAATTTCATTCTCCCAAGCACAATAAATAGGTGGCTGAAAATATGACAAATTTATTTGCACACCCCAAAGGCCCACACCCCAAAGGATCGCAAATTAAATAACATATAAGAAGAGTGTGATAAAACATGTAAACATGATTAATAAAATGCATTAAAAAGGGCTAAAATAAACCCTCCAACCATAGGTATGGTTGGTAAATAACTTTAAGAGGCATGTGACAAGTTTTACTTGTCCCATAAGCCTCCAAAAATACTTCCCAAGGACAAATTCGAATTTCCAAGGAGGTAGAGTATTTCATACTCCAAATCTGACTTACACAATTCTTACACAAACTTACACATCTCTTACATATTTAATACAAAGGCAACAAATTCTATAATTACTTTCCCATATCCCAATTTGATTTATTTATCTTTTAACCATATGTTTTCTCACATTAATCTACCACAATTTAATTAAATAAAAGAAAGGGACACATCACTAATAAAATACATACAACAATAATAAAAAGTAACCACATTAATAAAATACACAAAACTCATGGTCACATATAAAGGTGACCCCCATGGGAATCCCTAACAACAAACAAACACAACACAATAAAACAAGTTGCCATGGTGACCTTGTCAAATTCACCTAGAATTCCATTGTGGTTGGTCTCCAATCCCCGATGTTTGTTGTGATTTTTAACCTGCAAAACACAAATACCTCCTTCGGCCTCATGGCCATATCAAAACATCCAAAATGAATATAATATAATTTCAAAATCATCATATATATATATATATATATATATATATATATATATATATATGATTCACAACAACATCCAGACAATCAACAATATCACTTACAATTTCATCAACAACTATATAATCATCAATTTTAAATTCAATTTTCTCGGTCTACTCAATATATCCAAATATCACATGTCCTAGAAAACCCATATATATATATATATATATATATATACCATGTATACATATATCAATCATCTATATAAAATGTCTCCAACAATCATCATCATCTATATAAAATGTCTCCAACAATCATCATGCATCATATATGAATCAGATTCAATGATAATCTAGGATCGGCATCGACATCATACTAAATCAAAACTATAAAAATGTCCATCACATAGTCAAAAGTATCATGATCAGTAATAAAAGGTGCCAAAGGGAAGTGGGAACTACACCGAGGGTCTAAATTCAAAATGAACCTTATCATCATTCACTCTATACGCTTTATGCTTCATGTTCTATCTTTCTAGCAAAAATTTCAAACCATTTCCTGATGATGCACTCTTGTTCTATGGTTCATTCTTGACTGTCAATGGGTATTTTATAAATGAACCTCATCTCATGCTCATAAACATCCTCTCGGTGGGCATCTTGCTCATATCATATTCACATTGCATATCATTCTATCTCAATCATTCACAACATATTGCATATCTTGGTTACACATACTATTGCTTGCTTATACTAGCTACTTGTACACTTTGTTTTAGATGCTAGACATATACTTAGTATGTCATTAGCTTTATATATATACACATACTAGTTCACTTGTTCTCTAGTTGTGAATGCAAACTTCTTACATATCCTTTTACACAACATTGATGCTCAACAATGTACCTCTTACTAGTCCCACCGAGGATCCTGAGGGCATCTACTTTCTTATACACTACAGGTGTTATTTTTTCATTTTATACTACTTCCTATTCTTAATAGCACACTACTCTATTGATACATACATTTAATAACATAGTTTTTATCTTTCTAACATGTTAATGTGTTCTTCATGTCTAACATTTTTTTAGCAGAACTATTTTCTACCATGGTTGTCGATACTTTTCTTGATACGGTTTTCCATTATTTGACATTGTATGCCATTTTTGTGGGCTATTCCCTTTGTATTATTTACATAATGTATGCTTTTAGCTGCTTCAACCTTGATTGTCTTGTGACATTGTGAGCGACGTCCCATGTTTGAAACCTATTTTTACTTTCTACTTTATCTACACTATTTCTTATTTACATTTTCTTCTATAGTATTTTTTTCACTTTTTCTACTAACAAATATATCTATCCACTTTTTTTGCATGTGCCTTGGTTTCTACCATGCACATTCACTCCCTCGTGCAAGGTATCAATTTTGGATCAACATCCAGTCCTCTTCTTTTGGCCGTATCCTCCTAGAAACATCACATGCACCCAAAACAAGGGGGCATACATTGGGTGAATCCATTACCCCCTTAAATTATCTCGGAGACTTCAACACATGCCTACACAATACAAAAACAAAACAAAATTACACTTACAGAATGGCCCGGGAATCTGACTTGGGTCCTTAGTTCAGTAAAGAAACCAACACCCAGATACATAAACCAGGCGTCTGGGTGCTCCTGACCTTTCCTAGGTGCCTATGACTAGGGGTAGTTACAATCACTTTCTCAAATCAACACAATTTTCAGTAGTTCACAGAGTAGTTTTAACGAAGACAGAACATTCCTCCAACAATCAAAATAAATTCTATCTTCTTTTACTTTGGATCAAACTCGAACAAGCAAGGAACAAATCCGGATCACACCATCTGCAGTGATGTATAAATTTCAGGAAGCACTCAAGGATGGAGAATAAAAATAGACCTTCCTCCCTAACACTCTTCTACCGTGGCGTGAGATCACCCAAAAATCGTTCTTGGCATGAGATCACCCAAAAAACTCGAACTTGACATGAGATATCCCAAAAAACTCACTCTTCAACATCAATTTAAGACATTTTCTATCCCTTTTCACTTGTTACGGATTAGGTGCACACTTTCCTTTTACTACTTTTTTGCATTTTTACATACTTTTACATGATTTTTATAGGGTTTCCATAACAAATGACTTTGAGTACTCTTTCGCTCTTATTTTGTAGGCCTGACTTTAATAAGCAACAAGAAGAATCCCTTCATCAAGCACAAAAGTAGGTACAACACGATAAAACTCATACGCTTCACCCCTAGGGTCACTTCCTCTTTCTTAGCTTCCACGCTTCATTTTTATCACTCCATGCTTTCACTTGTCTCTTTGGCATACTTTCAAAGATCGATCTACAAGGAATAAAAGGTACACATCTTCTATCTAATTTATGTTATCAATTATTCACTCAATAACATAAAGTGAGGGAAAATGTAGACACAAAATCACGTACTTGGGTACATTTCTAGGTCCATAAACACATACTTGCATTCATATGATTCCTAAGTGAGAAAACTAGTAATTGAAAACTATCTTTGGCCTTTTTGCTTTGTCTCTGGTTTTCTTTCTAGTATTTTACACCCTAAAACCCAGTCGATGCTTTATTTATTTATCTTTTACGAATCTAGACACCAATTCCCAACCAAGATGTAAGCGCCCATGCACCCTCATCCTTCCGGGTGTGCCAAACTCTTTATATCTTACTTTCCCCTATTGGGCCTCTTTTATCTTTTGGGCATTTTTTTCTTATGGACCAACCTTCTAGTTGTCAATTATGAAATTCAAACAAGGGAACCATATAAATACAAAGCTATATGACTAAAATAAAGGACTAAGCTCTAAGCATCTATTATCACTACTTAAGGTTTCATCTAAATTTATTCTAAGAGCATCAAAGAAATCCATCTAGCACTCATACAAGGGACTGCATTTTTGCATACACACATAGCAGGGTAAGTTCATTTTTCCATCCACACATCTATTTACATTGGCACATCTAGATATTGTTTGTTATCATGTGCACTTGCACAAGGGCCTCCTAGGGCACAATTTTATACACACTTCACAAGAACTACATGGAGTCTGAGATGTAGTGCAATGCTTGGTCATAAGTTCACTCTGTCGGGTGACCTCGGGGTCAGTTTGACTCCCCATTTACATCTTTTCTTTTTAAGATTTGATGTGTTTTGGGGTTTTATAAGATATCATTTGTTTTATAGGTTATAGGTGAATACAATGATCATCCAATGACATATAAGAGACTAAAAAGAAGGTTAGTGACCACCTTGCAACACAACAAAAATCAGTTTATGAGCCCTTGCATAGTCATTGGTACCCAACAGAGGTCTCGGTGCCTAGGTTCCCTCACCCCAGTCCAGTGTACCGTAGTCCAACTTATTTTGAAAGTTATAGAATTTTTGAGTGTGGTTGTAATAGTATCCTACTCATGTACACCAGTTATCTAGTCTAGAACACTTCAAGATTTATTACGAAATCAATTAAGTATTCTATTCCCTCTCTTGCACTTAGGGTTTTAATTTCCATTAGCTTATTGTTTGCGTAAAATTTGTGCTTTGGAAATTTATTTATTGTATGTGAATCTGCAATATCATAGGTTTTAGCATATACACTATATTTGTTAAATCAGCACCAGAACATTCTTTTAAAACACTTGAATGAACACGATCCTTCACGATTGATATTCAAAAGTATTTCATGTTCTATATTTTTGCATCACTAGCACACAATAATGTTGGGTCCTCTTATGTTTTCTCCTTCAATGTATTTCAGGATCCATTCCATTATCCTTCTTAAGGTATTATTCTACTTGTTTTAAATAACAAGTTTTTGCTTCAAATCAATTACTACAATTAAAATTTTCCTTGCAATTTTCAAATGCACATGAAACATTTTGCCTCATTCTTTAAATTCTAGTACTTTGACTGCATTTTAAAAATAAATATAATTAATAAAATTTAAAAAAATTGTAATTCATATTTGAAAATTAATTAAAACTTACTAATGCCTTATCCTTTTCGCATTCAAAGTAACAACAAGGCCTCTGTCTCTTGACCACATATTATGGTAGGTTTGTGCTTCTGAATTTAAATTCTCTACTTTGATCAACATTATATTTAATAAATCATCATTATAAGTATTTGTAAAAGGCACAATATTAGATGCAACCTAATTCAACAAAATAACAAGCTTAGTTGGTTCATTGTGAACCAAAGAATACAATAAATATCTTTAGGAATGGTTGTTAAATCATGAATTTATTTATTTAATCAATGTTTTTCACTAAAATCTTACAATATTAATTTTTTTATATCCTTTGATAAAATATCATTAACCATGGCTTAACAATTGTCAGCCAAAAGACTATTAAGTGAAAACTAGTTTTTATTATCATCATTTAAGGTAGTTTCTCCTGAAGAAGGTGTGTTTGATCTTTGTTCTCTTACTAGAGAAGGATACCTTATCCCACAAATAATATATTTTGGATTACAAGTTCCATGAACCTAAACCCCGCTTTCAATCCCAAGATATTCCTCATCTAAATCAATTTCATTCAATATAGAAATACCCCGTGCACTAGTAACATTTCCCAACAAAAAATTTGAAAATTCAACTGCAAAATTAAGGGTTCTCTTGCTTGAAACTAGAGAATTAAATGAAATATGTTTCTTCATTTCCCCTAGTCTTGGCATTTAGTTGTGGCGGTGACATATTTCTCCTCAAATTAATATATATACTTAGAATTATAAGAGGAGGAGGTATTGCAATAATCGATTGTAGAAAACATGAAAAAGTTGAAATAACAAGCATATTAAGAATGGAATAATATAAAATTATATATCATTTATGATTAAAAACATTACTTATTCATGTAGATTGCATTTGGGATGTAGATGGGGCATGTTGTAGTTGTTGTAGTTATTGTGGTTGTTGTTGAGGGGTAGAGCGAAAATACTAGGAGTGGGATTGATACTGGTAGTGTTAATATAAATGTAATTAACAATTAACAATTTAAATTTATCAGTTTATTCATTTAAAACAATCTAATTTATAAAAAAACTAAAAATAAATTAAAATTAAAACTTAAATGAGATACATACCCTGAGGTAATGAAGATATATATTATTCATGTGTTTCATCAAATTTATATAAAATTATTGATGGAATACCATGAGCTGTTGATTTAAACCGAGCTACTAGAGGTTGCTACAATAAAGAAATGTAAACAAGTTATAAATTTTTAATGTATATTTATATGAAATTATATATACATTAAACATATTGAAATATATAAATAATAAAAATCTGCAATTAGTGGCATGGTGGACATGTCAATTGGACGAGGAGTTAAGGAACTCCTCATCCATTTCACTTGATAAGTTCTTATTTGTGGAGTGGTGTCCCCGATCAATTGAAAATTTGAAAAACTAATTGAATATCTAGAATCGGTGGGAAATGTCCTCTTATGGTAACTTCTCTTCAAGTTGCAATCAGTAATAACTATCCCATATTATACTTCAAAATGAATTTACTATTAATTCAAAATATAATTTATAAAATATTAAGAAAATTAATGATAATGATTAAAAAGTAAATAATCATAAATTTGGGAGTTGGGAATGACCTCCGTTGTTCAATTGTTAAAGACACATCTGTAAGATTTTTGTGGAGTATAGTAGGAGAAGAGGTACAATGTAATATGTATAGAGATTAATAATATAATGCAAGAATAATTTTTAGATTTAATAGTAATAATGTCATTCACATTAATGTTACTTCGATCAATTCTTATCTTGGAGGATAAGAAAGTGAACCAATCATATTTTTTTCCATTAAGGGTGTGCAGGATATAATTCAGACCCAAAATGGAATATCTATATATCTACCTTGTGATATAATTATGACCTAGAAAAATTGCACCATAGCTTGCGGTAGAAACAGTTACTGAAATCCTTGAGGGGAATTCCCTTACAAAGACAAAATTTATAAATATTAAATAAAACAAAAAATCAAAATTCCTAAAATCAAAAATGATATAAACAATAATATGATTATTTAAAACTTAGTTACTTACCAATAGTTGCATCAATAGATAATTCGTAATGAGAGTCCAAATACTTGAAATCTTCATCAATCTAAATAACCTTTGTTGTGACAAGATTGTAGTGCCCCATATTTGGCACAACCCAAACCAAACAAAAACACCTAAAAATCCTAGATTTTTTAAAAATATATTACTTTATTAATGTTTAAGTAGGGTAGGACTACTACCAGAAGTTAATTAATATTGTTTAATCTTCCCATAATTATTTCCGGGTTAACATACCCCCTTGTCTAACTTAAATTAAATTAATTCGAAAAGGGGTTCCTTTAGGCCACCCAAACCTCACCCATGTAAATTGTATTTAATAAATTATATATTTTTTATATTACAATTTAGTAATATAAAATTACCATATCCCATAATAACCCAAATAAAACCATGCCCAACAAATATTTGTTTACTTAAATATTTCCTAAGTGCCACATTATTATCCTATACCCACCATGGCCACTACTAAAACTAAATGAACCCACTTAATCTATTTACCCCAAACACCCATTAAAATCCTTATTCCCATAAAATTAAAAGTTAAAGGGTTAAGTCTCGAGGCCATAGATTATTTTAGTTTCTACCCTAGATCTTAGGGATCCTCTACAACCCTAATCTCTTCTTTATGATTTTCTTTTTGACTTTTCTTTTGTTTATTTTCTTCTCATTTGCACAAGTAGGGTTGCAGGAGGAGGAAACCATGGAGGAAAATGGAAGCTCAATATAAGATGTATTTAGATTTGCAATGAAGGGAAAAATTCCCCCTTGTTATTTCAGATTGAAAATTTAGATCTAGGGTTTCAAAATCCCTTTTTTTGTAATACATTTATTTACTTTAATTTTCTTTTGATCTGGTTTGTAGGGTCTCTCTCTCTCTCTCTCTATATATATATATATATATAATATTTCACCAAGGTATGTTGTGAAGGGTTAAATGGAATGCTGCAATAGGGTCACATTTATAGAGCATGTTAGGTGGGGTTGGATTATGGTGTGGCCACAAAGATGTAAATGCGGGGAGGGCACAATGGTGTGGATATATCCATACCATAGTTGACTATGGCATGGCTGTGGCCATGCCAATGTAGTTCCAAGGTAGGGGAGGGGTTGAGTCGTGACTGTCCCCCAAACCCCCTTTTTATTTTATTTAACACCCAAACAATGCAAGAAAAGTTGTTGTTACTTTTTTTAATCTATAATCAATACGTTTACACACACACACACATATACATATAAATATACATATACGTATACATATTTGATATATGGGTAGAAAGGTTCTAAGGATAAATTAGTTCAAATCTTATGATTAAAATTTCTTTTCCCAGACTTGGTTTATATATATATATATATATATATATATATATATATATATATATATATATATATATATATATATATATATATATATAGAAATACATTCTCGAATATACCACTACAATATGAATCTAATCATGTTGGAGAAACAAGTTTATATTTTTAGTTTCAACTCCATACTATAAATATAATCCAAATAAAGTATGGCTCAAGTATTTTTTTAAGATGAACAACTCCTTTAACTAAATCACTAATAATGAAAAGCAAGATATTTCATTAAGAGCATACAACTTCTTAAAGAGATAAAATAATGGATTCTTCAATTTTACAATAACAGTATATATATATATATATATATATATATATATATATATATATATATATATATATATATATATATATATATATATATATATATATATATATGTATTAAAAATTAAGAGGATCCAACAAGTTCTAGCATATTAACTAAACTTTCAAAACCAGATTCTTAAAAGAGCTTTTTTTTTTCCAAATTTATTCCATATACATATACTTTAAAACCACAAGTGACTAGTTCATCCAACTTAGTCCATTTATTTTCTTATCCACAATCAATTTCAACCAAGGAGATAAATTTCTTCATTAATAAGAGAGACCAACAAAGTACAAGATTTAATTTCTCTTACAAATATACTTGCATATAATGCTTTTCAACTCAAAGGGTAACAAAATGAGTTTCTAAATTTCTCTTTTATTTTCCAAAACTTATAAAGAAGGAAACAATGTTTCATTTATATGAACTACAACCAAACACAATCCTCATTTCTCAAAACCAATATTACTTATACAAGGATAAATGATACTTTCACAAGCCCCTAAAAATATTTCCAACACCCTTTAAAACAAGGTTTAAATGCATGCCAAGTTTTCACACTAAAAAGAATACACCATACTAAAATACAAGTATAAAGTCCTTCCACAAGAATGTGGGAAAATTTTTACAATATTACAACTCTCCTTCTCAAGAGTGGAGATAAATCACTAAGATAATTACAAATCACTACACAAAAACAATCTAAAATGCAATTGCACAAACCTCCCAAAAATGGGAAACAACATGCCCAAAATTTAAAATTTTTCCTCCATGCTCTAAGTATATTTTTCAAGCTTCCACTCCATATGAAAGTATTCAATGCACAAGAGAAAAGGGTCCAATTTCCACCCAACCAAATGGAATCATCACATGCCATCTCCACAAATGGAGGACATGCTAGCCTCCCTCCAAGCCCATGGGAGAGAGAGAATGCATGCCTCAATATTTCACAAGGGGAGACAAAGGGTGAAAATACACACTAAATACCAATACATATCCACCATAAGAACACAAAATTCACAAGAGGAGAACTCCATGTTTTCCTCAAAGGGGAAGAGTGGCAAGGAGCCCATTATAAACCATATTGTGATCCAACCATAGGAACACAAAAATAATCTCCATACCCCAAAAATCCTTATCACTCTGTCCCAAACACCAAGCCTCCTCCTGGCAAGTATTTTCTGTTAGGAAATAATGGATAAAATATGCGAGAATAATCCCTCACATGAGAATCGCAAAAGAGAAACTAACATGTAGAAAAATGTTACAGATCTTAAATAAAAGTGCAAAATAAAATAACACAACAAAAAGAGACAATATTTAATGTGGTTCACCCAATTTGGGCTACGTCCACCAAGAATCACTTTCTCAGATTTTAGTATAAGCCACCGCTATCAATACAATACCCATATCTGTTTGGAGCCATGCTCAACAAACTCTATAAAATTCACACCCGAATTCAAAACACATCGTAATGTTACATTATACCTACCATATGCACAAAATGATATAAATAGACAACTACTTAAGCAGTTTTACAAAAGCGGGTATCAAAACCATGGGCCAAAACCGTCCCATAAACCTATGGGTCAAAAATCCCACCCATATGAGAAAAGCACGTTTCTTGATATATCGGGCACGTTTTAAGGCCAAATTTTTTTGGGGTTGCGCCCCAAACCTCGGTGAAACAACCTGTGGAAAGTGTAAAGTACTCTTAATGTAATGTCTTCAACACTTTCTCATACGAAAACAAAGTTACACAACCTAACATTTTCAAACCAAGAATGATTTCCTTAACAAGGATGAAAGAGGAGGTTTAAACCATATGTATAATCCTCTTCCACATCAAACCATATGAGGAGGAAAAATAATAAAAATACCATCATGGCTTTCCCATCAAGCCATGTGGTGTAAGAGGGGTTTCTCCCTCTTCCCCTACAATTCCAAAATCCACCAAAAATAGGATGGATGGAGAAAATAAAAACAAACAAGATTTACAAAGACACCCACAACAACATACAAGCATTCAAGAATTGAAACAACCATTTTCTTTTGCACATTATATCATAGAAATAAAAATAAGAGGTATGAAAGCCTACCTCAAAAATAGATATCCAACTTCAAGAACAACCAAGCTCTCCCAAACTCCAAGCTCCTAGCTCTAAGCTCTCTCCAACTCCTAATAGTAAAAATGACAAGAAAAAGTCCATACCCCTCTCCATGAGGAGGTATAAAAAGAAGAATAAAATTCCAATCCTCACAAATGAGAGGGTGACATGTGTCACCCATCTCATTCTCCAACAAAAATATTCAAAAATCCCAATAGACATAAAACAAAACACATTTAGAAGTAATCTCCCAAATTTCCTAAAAATCCAATAAGCCAACACACTTCAACTTTTAAGAAATCACAAAAATCAACCATACTTACAAGATGGTGACAAGAGAGGGGTCAAATGGGAGGGAAAATCCCATTTGACCTTGAAAAGAGACCCCCTACCCATAGGTAGGGTCCAAGGGGCCCATTTCAGTGTAAGGGAGACCCCTAATGTGAAAAAAGACCCTTACAAATGCCACATTTAGCCCAAATTCGAGATTGGGTAAAGTGGCTCAAGGGAAGAGGTGGTGGGGCCCACCCAAATGATGATTAGGTGGTCCCAAACCACTAACAACAAGCTTACTAACATAATAACATCACTAATGCATGTGGGGACCATTAGGTCCTTAAACTAGTTTAGTACAAGGCTTAACAAATTAAAATTAACATAGGTAAATTAGGAATCACCAATGGTGTCCAAACATGAATACGCCACATACACACAAGGTCAAACAAAGATCATGCATGGATTGGGATTTTACAGCCCATTCAACCACTTGTGCAACTTGAGGTGCAACTCTGAAACCCACGTTCTCTTGTGTGACCTGTAATATGCACACTCAATTCACACATTAAACATACGTTCGATATAATAAATCAAATAAATAATACCAATAAATCAATCATGGATATTCATTCTAACTATACAACAATCAATGTCTGTATGGAATGGCTAAGCACTAACAACATACATCCATAGTAAATCAAGATATAAGATCCATCTAAGCACTTGCATGATAACATTCAATTTACCATTATCAACCAATGATATCAAAGTATATGAAAAAATCATACATCCATCCATCATATATCAAATAAAACTAACTATATCACATCCTATTGGTATCCATAACCATATAATGCAAGAAACTAAGATAATGATCATAATGCTAGTTTGGCACCACGTGCCCTAAACAACACATGTGTCACCAAATAATCCATAATGAGACCACATAATATCAAAATAGTGCTAAATCAATGTCTATAGTCTAGTAAATGAAATGAGTCAGCAAATGAAATGATTCCAGAAAGAGGTGAGCACTACAAAGATAGAAATATTTGTGTTGTAGTCCTATAAAATGTTGAATATCTTTAGGGGACATTCCAAAGGATAGTGTGTGATGGGAGTTGAATGGAAAAAGTACAAGAGGAATTATTATAGGTTGTTATAAGGTTGTTGAGTGTTTTTGTGTCTGTTGGAAACTGGGGCATATAAACTAGCCTTGTGAAACTGGAGGCTTCAATCCATTATGAAAATGAATTGGGATATGATAGGAGGGTGTATAGTTGAGGAAATACAAGGCTCTTAAAAGAAAACTTGCAGATTTTTGGTTGTGCATGTGGGCTCAGGAACTTTGGAAATGACCTTCCTTTTTGTAATTTTGAAATAAACGGAATATACGTTCCTTCCTATTTGGAGATGAACCCAATTCCTTTTTGGAGATGAATTTACTTTTTGGATATGTGGGCTAGTTATCGGTAGATGGATGAGGTTGGTTTCTCATTTTTAGGCTCTTATAGTTTGGATAAGTGATTACATACAATGAAAATGAATAAAATGGATGTCTTTATATAGGGAAATGGGGAGATTACTACCGGTTGGTAGCATTTAGGATGTTCTTGGCTTGTAGCATGCAAAGTGCTACCATCTGGTAGCATACAAAATGGTACCCACTAGTAGCATGTAAAATTCCACTATCCGGTAGCATGCAAAATACTACATGCTGGTAACATTATCCATGTTACTTGTCGGTAGCACTTTGCATGCTATGAGTTGATAACATCTTGTATGCTACCTACCAATAGCATACAAAATGCTACAAGCCCGTAGTATGCAGAATATAATGCTACTAACAGGTGGAGTGAAAAATGCTACCGGAAAGTGGCATAAAGAATGCTATCTGTCGGTGGCATAAAGAATGCTATTGGCGGTGGCATAAAGAATGTTATCGATTGGTGGCTTAAATAATGTTATCTGTCAGTGACATAAATAATTCTACTTGATCGATAACATTTTATGGTTGTGGAAACCTTTCCATAAATTTTATAAAAACCCACCATCCCTACAAAAACAAATTTCTTGTGATTATTCTTACTTTGGAAGTGGTTTTTCAAAATTCGCCAAATATTTTTACGATTTTTTAGAGGGACACTTAAAATTTACCTTGCTTTGTTGCATTTTCCTTATTTTTTGGATGGTTGGTCATTCATAGCTATATATTAGGTACACGTATGTTTGATTCAATTGATTTTTTTATCTTATTATGCTATGTTGTTTAGCTTTATCCATTTTTAACTTAACCTTATTTTTAATCCTGTTAGGATAATTATCATTATCTTAGATATGGGCCTTAGAAACCTATAACTATCTTAGGTTTAGGGCCACTATCCTCTAGAATTATGACACTAGTTCTATTTGAACACCTTTGATACCTACATCTTATGTGCATGTACATATTTTATTCCCAACATTTGAAAACACAGGGAGGATCCATCTTAGTGATCATACACATTCCACCTTGCATAAATGCTTAAAGTATTGTTGGCAAGAAAAATTTTCAAGTGGAAAAATTGGTGAGTATCCACCAATGCTCGAGACTCTAGTTCCTCTTCTTGAATGGTGTAACTCCATTTATTATGCATGCATGAAATTTGAATATGTGTTAGCTTGAGAAGGCCGGGGATCCAATAGGAACACTCCACCGAACTCGCAAAAATCTTGCAATTTCTTGCAATGGGGAAATTTTATGAGGTAGGAAAGGGATTGGAAAAAGAGAGGGTGACACATATTGTAGGTAAAAACTCAAATGCCTACAACCATTAATCAAAGTACTTCAACACACATAGATATATAGAAAGAAACCGATTTTTCTATGAACAACAAGACAAGATAAGATTAAGAACACAAATTTTTAGTAATATTCTTATCAAAAAAGGAAAGAAATCCTTTCTTCTTCATTGATGCTTTGGAAAAATTGTACATAGTGAGAAATAGAAGAACATAAAGAGGGGAAAAAGAGGAAATAGCTATCTCTTTTGTTTCTTCACAAGTAGTAATCTCTCATGAGCATACAAAATTGACAACCCTTAAGAATGAGGGTGTCATCATAATTTATAGACTTGAGAATGACTCTTCACCTACCCCCACATGACTTTTCATTTGTCCCCTTACAACATGTGACTTTTCATATTCCTAGGTGTAGAATTAAGTCCCCTTTTATTAATTAAGGGTGACTTATTACATTACAAACTAAAGTCACATTTAAATGAATAAGACAAAATAGGAATAGGACAAAAAAAAAAATTACGACCCCCCGATGAAGGAAAAGAACATGGAGGGAGAGAGGAAGGAGAGAGAGAGAGAGAAAGAGAGAGAAGGAGAGAGAACTATGCTGATGAAGATTCTTCTTCTTCCTATTATGATATGTTTTCCCTGATTGATCCTTGTCAAGATCCACTAGAAATATTTCCACTCCCTTGAACTCTTTACTGTATCGAGATACCGCAAGTGTCACCTTCTTTGCTTAAGGAATGTAGACATAGTTAAGGGACTTGAACAAACCATATGAGATATCATTGATGTTTTTGTTCATCGTGAATCATGATGTGTGTTTCTGTAATGTTTGAAATTTTGGCTATGATCTCAGATAAAGACTCCAATGTATTTTTTTCAATGCAAAAGGGTTCCCGGAATTTTTGGACATACTCCTCAAATGGTCTCAAAAATTCATCTACAATAGTGTTCTCATCAAGAGTAGGCACTCCAAGTTTTGTAGTCGATGTTGATGTTGTCTCTTATCTTGAAGGTATGCTAATCATTTGAGTCTAATCGAACAATGATACAATTCAAAATTTCATACCGAGAGGAAAGGGTTCTCACCCACACATGTGACAAGTCCTCGGATGGAGAATTAAATACTTTCTTGATCACCAACACCTGGGAGTGAGCATCTCCCATCTCCATCACCAAAGTGGATGAACTTGGTCCCAATGTTATTTTTCTTTTTCCAATCCTTCCCTTGTCATCTGGACTTTGTCTGCAGTGGTGCACATGTACTTGTACAGTGAGATCAACTATGGAAGAAGTACTTTTCCTTTCTCAATGATCATTCTTGTCCATCTTCCATTTGATCTTCCTTGCACTATGAAATCTCATGTCTTCTTAATGGACTTTGGGTTGAAGCTACTGATTGGGGTAACTTCTTCAATTGGGAGTGATGATGAAGCATTTGGGTCCATGAAGTGTTGCACATACAAGGAGAGTGTTTGCACTTGGTCTTCCAACTGATCAATTTTCACCTTATACTCTTGATTCCTCACAAGGATGTGAGTGGAAGACTCCTGGAACATGTGAGCATCTCCTTCGTGGGTGACAAAGCGTAAGAGAATGGTGCTCATTTCGTATTCAGCCAATGTCATCTCTTTAATAGGATTGATTACCTTTGGCATGACTACTTCAATATAATGATTTCTTGTGGTACGAATTAAGAAGTGTGAAGCCACTTCTGTACAAAAATTATTCTTTCCCTTGGCCAATGTTGCTTATCGCTAAAAAAATAGGGATTGTTACTTCTGGAATGTACAATTTTCTTTGGTGATCATTTCTTTCATCCATGGAAACATCTCATTTGTTTCAAGTTTGGAAATTGATGTAACTATTGTGTCCTACGTGGGGTGAGATTGTACATCTTAGACAGGGGGAGAAGGAGTGGCGGTGGAAGGTGGGAAACTTTGGAGCTGATAAGAAATTGAGATGTGAACTATCTCATTCTCCTCAAGTTCTATTACTATAGGATCCTCTGTTGATATGAACTTCTTATGCAATCTCTTGTAGTAAGGGGCCTCTGTCTCCACTAATTTATGATTCGAACTCTCTCTAGAATTTCTTCTCCATGACCTTTGATGAAGAGTGATGCAATGCTTATCTCGAAGGGTTTGGAAACTTCTCGATGTAATGGAGGCATCCCTCTTATTCTTGAACCATTATTTTGATATTATGATCACAACTTCGGTCCGCTCACTTATGTCTCCCAAATAGTGGAAATTATATGTTACTGTGGCAAAGGTGAAGCCTTCACTAATTTATATTCTAGATCATACAATTCTATGCCATCATCTTGAATTCCTTCTTCATAACAGTTGAACTTGAATCTTCTCATTTGTCTAATTTTCATCTACATATGGTCTCTTTCCCTAACATCAAACTCATTTATGAAATTTACCCAATAATATTTGATTTGCAATACATGATATGACTATGAGAGATGGAAAGTGTCCTGGATCTTCTCCGATGTTGAATTCTACCCTCGGTGTATATGAGTACAAGCTCAGGGGTACAAAGGTGGCTTCTAGGTGTGATGCATCATTAAAACTCTTATAGGTGAAGATTCCAAGTGAGATGGGAAAGGATACATTATTTATTTTTTAGTTCTTGAGATTAGTATGAACATTGCCAATTGTATGTAAAGATCGAAACAATGTGATCTTGCCACCTTTGAGATACCAAGGTAGTTTAAGTAGAGCAAGATCATAACCGAAAACTCGGATGTAT
Organism: Taxus wallichiana var. yunnanensis; assembly: GCA_018340775.1. Classification (NCBI taxonomy): domain Eukaryota; kingdom Viridiplantae; phylum Streptophyta; class Pinopsida; order Cupressales; family Taxaceae; genus Taxus; species Taxus wallichiana. The sequence goes on along the minus strand of CM031236.1, from coordinate 433,418,187 downwards.
GAGAAAGTGGAAAATTGTGTGAAGTATGACCCATATTTCTTGATCAAAGAAGCCTCTTATGGCGAAAACCTTGAGTGAAGGCTCCCCCATAGTGTCTTGATGATGAACATGGTGAAGGCATCATTTACCCTTATGAAGTGTCAATTTCTCTCCTTCAAAACCAACTGAGGATATCTCTCAAATGTTGGAGCCTTGGGAGAGATGTTATTTGAAATTTCCAAACTTTTGAACCGTCTCGATCTCACGAGATCATACACTAGATATGATGTCATTGTGAATTTTTTTGAGATAGGTACTTGAAGCAACTAATGGTGCGAGGTTGTCACTGATGATCTGTTCCCCAATCAATCCTGTGTTTATCTTCCATGATCATGAATATGAAGAGAGCCCTCTGATTTTGAAATCATTTAGAGGTTTTTTTCCCATCACCCGATTGAGAATAATGATTGCATATGAATAAAATTCATGGAATTCACCTCGCAAGAAAGACTTGGGCACCGTGAAGGTTTTCTCACTTTTTTAACCATGAACCAAGAGCGAGGCCCTAAAGGTATAAGTCTATTTTGGTACATTATTTCGTTGCAACCTATTTTGATATAATGTCCATATTTTTCAAAATAGGATCTACATTAAATGAGAGATGGATCTGGGAGCAAGTACTTCCATGGTCGAGACTTCATCTGCTCGAATGGTCCTAGTATCGGGTTCATAGTGTTATGAACATGCCAAAACTAATTCCACACTCTGTACTAAGATTAGATGTCCACCTACCGTATATAGTCCCCTCGTGAAAACTTTTTTGTCCACTGGATCTCTTGGTCCTCTAAATATTCAATATTTTATATCATCAAGGTCCATGTGGGTGACATTACTATCTCCCACAACTAATTACTCAAAAGAGAGAGATGATACTGGTTCAATGCTTGCAAACTTGAACTTCATGGTTGACATTGACACTTCTTTGTGTCTGGAATGGGAGTTTACTATTTTTAGTAAATTGATATTTTCACCTTTTCAACTTGGACCACCTTTGATCACCTTTCTCGTTCCTCTAAATGTCCACTAAAAACTCTGCCTTTGCAAAATTCTCCTTATGTGAATATTTTCTATTTATAGTAAGCTCTTGTGTAGAGACTTACTATTTTTGGAAAGTGGATCTCCGACCTCGGATTTTGATGAAATAATTTTTTTGATATGGGTTTTTTCTCTTCATGTCACATATGAATTTTTAACTCAACCCGATCTCTAGAATAGGAGAAAATAAAATTCAAAAATTTGTGAGCGTGAAATTGGGGTTTCTCGCTACAAATAATTTGTGCTGTGCATACAAATTATTTCACTTGGGTCTTTAAGGAACCTAGAAATTCAAATGAATGAAAAAAACCCCACGTTAATATGTGCACCGGTCTTCATGTTATGAAATATGTATGAATGAATTGAAAATGGAAAAAGAGGGTGGATGAATTCGGAAAATTTTTGCGAGCTCCGGATGAAAATGGAGAAATGTGGGGGAATGAGAAAAATGGCTAAGTGTTGGTATTTATAGGCATGAGAGGGAGAGAGGAAGGGGGTGAATTTTTATTCCCCATTAATACCCTTGGGAATGGGACAAGTGGACATCAAAATTTTACCCTAGCCGTAGGGTGACACATGACACACATGTATGGGCAAGGGAAAATGAGAAAAGTGCTTAGTTTGAGTTCCTGGGGTCAATTTTTGGTCACATGAGAAACTTGTGGAAACATGGAAGGGGGGAAAAATTTTATGTCCCCATTTCCCCCTTGGAATAGGATAGGGGACAACAAAATTGCAAATCATCCTAGAGGTGACACTTGGCATGCATGCAGAGCGAGGAGAGGGGGCTCAAAATTTAGCCAAAAGTGCTTCACGAAAGACTCCGGGGTCATATGGTGAGACTACAAGGCCTAAAGTGGGGGTGAATTTTTCTACCCCCTTGTCCCCTTATAACTAGATAGAGGGACACAAAAAGTATACCTCATCTTGGTGAGGACAACTGGCATGCATGCAGAAGTTGGAGGGCGGGCTAGAAATTTGATGAAAGGTGTTTATCGTAACTCCCCAGGGTCAAGTTGAGGGCCCATAAGGCTTAAGGTGGGGGAAATTTTTCTGCCCCCTTGTCCCCTTAGAGAGGGACACCAAAAGTGCACCTCAATTTCATGGTGACACATGTCACTGAAAAATAAATTGGCTAAGGATGGAGCTTGTACCTTGGAAGGGAGATTGAAAACAACATTGCCGGAGCTCCCGGATGAATTTTTAGGCACTTATTTATATGTTTTTTATTGGAAACAACATTTTGAGAATAAAAGGATGGGTCTCAAGTCCTGATTTAGATTTAAAACTTATACAAAATTTCCTTCTTGATCAGGACCGTCAGTTGTGCTTGTAAAGAATGAGTTGTGGAAAGGAATGCATGTGTGTTGTGAAAAATACAATATTACCAAAATTTAGATCAATGAATCATATTTCCATTGATATTTTTTTTACCTCAAAATCATTCCAAAGATCCCAAAATCATCTCCCAAAGTTTAGGTGCTTATTTACAGTGCAAGCTCATTTAGCCTTAAAACCCACATTTGTTGAACTGACTCCTAAACCTCTGGATATTTACAAAATATTCCTAAATCCATTGCAAAATGATGCTAGGTCATGAATACACATCCTTGATTAATTTATGACTTTAACCCAACTCCAAAGAATATGCTCTCGCTACGAAACACTAGAAATAGCCCTTGCTTAAGCTTTTGAAAGATATACTTTGAAATGCAATGTCTTGAAAGAATCCCTTGAATTTTTTTAACTATTTTCCACACTGGGAAAGGGTGGGACCATAGACATAAACATTGCTTGGATGGGTGATAATCCTAGAACAGGGGATAGGCTAACTCGAAGGGGTGTCGAGGAAGGTTTACAATGAAAAATTTCGACACTAGAGTAAAGTTTTCCTTTTTCAAGTGAATTTTTCCGTTGTAAAAACATAGGAAAATGAATTGGGATCTAATAGGAGGGTGTATAATTGAGGAAATACAAGGCTGTTAAAAAAACTTGTGGATTTTTGTTGTGCCTATGGGTGACCTGACACTTTGGAAATGACTTTCCTTTTTGTCATTTTTGCAATAAATGGAATAGACGTTCATTCCTGTTTGGAGATGACCTCAATTATTGTTTGGAGATGAATTTCCTTTTTAGACTCACAAGCTAGTTGTCGGTAGATGGATGAGACTGGTTTCTCATTTTTAGGCTCTTATAGTTTGGCTAAGAGATTGCGTACATTGAAAATGAATAGACTGGATGTCTTTATATAGGGAAATGAGGAGAGTGAATTCAGCAGTAGTATTTAGGATGTTACTAACATGTAGCATGTGAAGTAATACCAACCGGTAGGATGGAAAATAATACCATCCAATAGCATAAAAAATGCTATTGACTAGTAACAATCTCAAGCTACATTTTGGTAGCGTTTCACATGCTACAAGTTGATAACATCCTATATGATACCCTCCGGTAGCATATAGAATGCTATAGGCCGATGGTATGTAGAATGTTACCAGTCGGTGACAATTATAATGTTATCGGTAGGTGGCATGCAAAATGCTACCGGATGGTGGCATAAGGAATGCTATTGTTCATTGGCATAAATAATGCTACTGACTGGTAACATTCTATGGTTGTGGAAAGCATTCCTTGAATTTTACAAAAAATTCCACCATCCCTACGAAATTTTTTTCCCTATGATTCACCTTACTTTCGAAGTGGTTTTTCATAATTCACCAAATAGTTTTTACAGTTTTTTAGAGGGACCTTTAAAATTTACCCCGCTTTGTTGCATTTTTATTATTTTGTGGATGGTTGGTCATTCATTAGTATAGATTAGGTACATGTATGTTTAATTCAATTTATTATTTTTTCTTATTATGCTATGTTGTTTGGCTTTATCCTTTTCTTAATTTACTCTTATTTTGAATCCTATTAGGATAAATATCTTTATCTTAGATATAGGCCTTAAAAACCTATAACTATCTTAGGTTTAGAGCCAATATCCTCTAGAATTATGACACTAGTTCTCTTTGAACACCTTTAATATTTACATCTAATGTGCAGGTATAGATTTGATCCCCAACATTTTAAAACCCGTGAGGGGATCCATCTTAGCTGATCATACACATTCCACCTTTCATAGATGTTTAAACTATATACATAACATCGAGGTTTGGTTCCTCGTGTTCTATATAAATAACCTATCCAACCTTTCATAATGGATCCTATTACTCTATCCCAATAGGGGTTGTATCATACCAAAACACAACCTTGAAAACTCATTCAAAGTTTGATCATATTCCTAGATAGATTATGAAACACACCATAATATAATCTCATCATGAGAACATTTTGAAATTCACTCCTCCTCATGTATGTCTTATGCTATCTGGTTGTGTGTAACACAAAGTAGTTAGGAAACAATCTTTTAAGTGTGATTGAAAAGGGACATTGATGCACTCTTCCCATACACATCAAGTGCTTAAGGTTACTAAAACCACTTGTGTTTGCAACTTATTTACACACAAGCTACAATGTTAATATTTCAAGATACTATGTTGTATATGGATATCATTTAGATTTAAATGATGTCTAAACTTTCTCAATTATTTATCCCTTACATCCTACACACATTGTACCAATTGATAAATAACATATATAAGAATATCCCATCAATGATATGTCAAGGGTTTGATGTGATTATTAAGAGGAAACTTATTTCCTAGGACACCACATCATTTTTATTATTATAGTCTTTAGCGCATATCCTTTGGTATAAATTTAAGTTGGCATTTTTATTCATATCATTGTCTTATGGAAAAAACACTAAAATAATTCAATATGGAAAAATACAAAACCAAAACATGCATGTGACTTGCTCATTCATTGCAAATACGTAGACATCATGGTTATTCAAATTTATCACTTTGCATACCCCGTATTCTTGTACAATTGCTCCTCATAACACATATAAAATTGTTGCATATAATTTTAATCCATGGGAATTATAAACATAAATTATGGCTTTTAAGCCTTGTACCTTGGGGGTAAACTATACATGCAAAAAAGTGTAGGTTCCTTTTTTGTGCACTCGACTCCTCATGATAAAAAAACAAGGTAATTGACATAGAGGATGATGAGATGGTATTAGGCTAGGGATATAGACAAGTATGAGAGTGGAAAGAGTGAGAATATGGGAATGTAAATAAGTCGAAATGGGGTACCTCTACCTATACTCTTAGGAAAGAAAAACTTGCTTGTCGCGGGCCGTGATACTCTTATAGACTTGATCATGGTGTATGGTATGGTCAAGGATAATGGTGACATGTAGCGTGGTAAATTTTAAGGGTCCCTCTAAAAAAATGTAGAAAATATTTCAGGAATTTTGAAAAACCACTTTCGAAAGTAAGAAAAATCTTAGGAAAAATTGTTTCATGGGGATGGAGAATTTCTTACAAAATTTATGGAAATTTTTACACTACAACAATAATAGAATTATGCATGTTACCAGTTGATAACATTCTATATGCTACTAAATGGTAGAATTTTTCATGCTACCATCCGGTAGTAAGGATAATGCTACCAACTTGGTAGCATTCTCCATGTTACCAACTGGTAGCATTCTCCATGCTACCATCTGTAACATGTAGAATTCTACCGGTTGTTAGAATGTAAAATGCTACTGAGATCGAAGCATTATCCTTGCTACCACCAAGAATAACATGTAAAATAATACCAATTGATAGTATTCTCACCATTTCCTATATAAATACATTGATCCTATTCATTTTCACTTTATATCAAATGAGAAAACAACCTTTTTCGTCCCATCGATAACCGCCCACAAGCCCAACAAGGAAAGTAATCTCCAAATAGGAAGTTAAGTCATCTTTAGAGTCCAAATAGGAATTTAGGTCATCTCCAAACATGAAGGTCCAAGTAATGTCTATTCAATTTATTACAAAAATTTCGAGAAGGAAGGTCATTTGTAAAGCGATTGTGAGCTCATAGGAACAACCTCAAATTTGTAAGTTTTCTTATAAGATCCTTGTATTTCATTAACTATTAAAACTCCTATAAGATCCCAATTCATTTTCATAATGGATTGACACCTCTAGTTTCACATGGCTAGTTTAAATGCCTCAGTTTCCTACAGACACCAAAACACTCAATAACCTTCTAACAACCTATAACAGTTCCTCTTGTACTTTTTCCATTCAACTCCCATCACACACACTATCCTTTGGAATGTCCCCTGAAGACATTCAACATTTGACATGACTACTACAAAAATATGTGGATCCTGTCATAATGAAGGCAATTTTTTAATGAAGATATCAAGTATTTGGAGTCTCATTACCAATTATCTATTGATGCAGCTACTGGTAAGTAACTAAGTTTCAAATAATCATATTATTGTTTATATCATTTTTAATTTTAGGAATTTTGATTTTGTGTCTTATTTAATATTGATAAATTTTGTCTCCTTACATTTATAGGTTCCCAAATCCTTCAAAAGGGGAAATCCCTCGAAGGATTTCAGTAACCCGTTTCTACAAGCTATGGTGCAATTTTTCCAATCTAGAATCATATTACAAGGTAGATGTACATATATTCCATTCTAGGCCCTTACTTGTATCGTGGGCACCCTTAGTGCAAAAAAATATGATTTGTGCATTTTCTTATCCTCTAGGATAAGAAATGACCTAAGTAACATTAATGTGAATGACACTGTTACTATTAATTCCACAAATTTTATTCTTGCTTTATATTATGAATCTCTTTACAATTTACGTTACACCCCTACTCCTACCACACTCCACAACAAACTTACAACTATGTATTTAACAATTGAACAATAGGAGGTTAGTCCCAACTCTCAAATTTATGATTATTTGCTTTTTAATCATTATCATTAATTTTATTAATAGTTTATAAATTATATTTGAAATTACTATTCGAGTTCATTGTTGCAGCTACAACCAAAAGAGAGGCTTCCATAAAAGGACATTTCCCATTGGGTTACGGAGATTCGATTAGTGTTGAAAAGATCATGATCGAGGACATCACTCAGCCCACTCCAAAAATAAACAATTATAAAGTAAAATGGATGAGGAGTTTTTTTCCTCATCAATTGACATGTCCACCATGCCACTAATCGCAAGTTTTTAATATTTCTATATTCTAATATGTTTAATGTATATATAATTTCATATAAATATACATTAAAAATTTATAACTTGTTTACATTCCTTTGGTGCAACAACCTCCAGTAGCTCAAGTTTATATCATCGGGCTCATGCTATCCCAACAAGAATTGTATATGAATTTGATGAAACACAAGATCAAGATATATCTTCGTTACCACAGGGTATGTATCTCATTTAAGTTTTAATTTTAATTATGGGTAAAATAAGGTGGACAATTTCTAGATTTCACCCAAGAAAGAGGAGGATGATTTCATTTCATAATATTCAAAATTCTTTTATTTCCTAAGTTGAATTATCCATTTCTAAAGAGATATAAAAAGAGAAAACAAAAAATATATTTTTAACTAGAAGCGTAAGTAAGTTGTTTCATTTTTCAGCAAAATTTTCCAATGTGGTTTTAGCTTTTCAAAATACAGGTCATAACAACTTCAACAAATCATAATGTTCTTTACATAATGAAAAGAAAATTTTAACATGAAAGAATTACAATCCATCCTCTTAAGAGTAGAAAACATGCCCAAATATACAATGAAAAGAAAATCCATGCACAAAACAAAAATCTACAACTTTTACAATTTTAAAGACCCTTCTTCAAGCTCCATGTCATCCAAAAGTAGCTCCAAAACCCATGAGAAACCAACCTGTTTACCTCCCAACCTATAGGAATAATTACATGCCTTAAGGTGGACCAAAAGGACATGCTTATCCTCCCTCCAAGCCCATGGGAAAGAGGGAGGGGCATGCCTCAAACCAGCAGTAGAAAAAGGTCACCAAAACACAATCAAGGATATAATACTTAGGAGTAACACCCCAAAAACAATGCAACATAACCAATCAAAGACTTGAGAAGCACCAAACTTCTCAATGAGGGAAGAGGGGATAAGATATCTCATAAATTTCTAAATTTAGAACTAAATTAAATATAATAAGCCACCATCTCCTTATCTCTCCATAAATTCTCGCCTAATCCCTCCATGCCCTTCATACCAAATGAAGGGGTAAACCATAGTTCCCTCAAGCTTTTCCATCAAGAATGGGGTGAGTAAAAAAATGGGATTCTTCCCTCTTCCCACACATGCCAAAAATCCAATCCATGCAAGATTGGATGAGAAAAAAAGACAAACAAACCGAACAACCAATTTCAATCACACAAAGACAATTTTAACCATTTCTAATAAGAATTTTTTTAGGTATGATCCTATGTCAAGATTAAGCAAGTTTTTCAATCCAAGCTTCCACAATCCACATCCTTCTCCTTACAAGATCCCAAAATAAAACCCAAAGAAAGAAAAAATGAATCAAGTAACCCCAATCCCTTCCATAAGAGAGGATGATATAGAAAAATAGAGACCCAAAGGACAAAATGGGAGGGTGACAAGTGTCACCCTCCACATATGCTTCAACCAATGAAAAATATCTAAAATTTACACCCCAAAAACCACAAATTAAAAGATAAGAAAATACGTATCCAAACAATCATGAAGGATCCCCACATCCTGACACCATTTGCATAATCAAGAATTTTTCATAAAATATGGGGGAAATGGGGGGGAATGGCCAAATGGGCTCAATTTTCCTTGGAAGGATCCCTCTCACCCCTAGGTATAGGGCCTAGGGTCTATTTCAAAGGAAAATTTAGTCTATAACTGTAAGAGAGTTTGAAACCCGAAAGCGAGGATCATGAGGGTCAATGTGCACATCAACGAACGTGGGAACGGCAACATGAAGAGATCTCGGGAGGAGTGAGCATCAACCGAATGTGCATGTAAAGATTGAAACACGGGCTAGAACCTCGTTACAATCCACAAACTCTCCTCTATCTCATAGATCCAAAAGGGTGTACATATAGGAGGTGTTGAGTAACCCCTAGTGCTGCAATCATGAAAATCGAGTGGAGAGGGGGAGTTACATTCCTAGAATAGAAGTGTAACTCCCAATGACACATATGACGCACTGACGCGTAAGAGAATCTCATAATGACCCCTAAATGACACGTGGACCTACAATCTCACCTAAGTGAGATGACTCACCTAATAATGTGGAAAATAATACACACCAACACCCCCTTCATCATAACTTAGGATGAGGTGGCAAGTTAGAAACAAGAAATGGGTCCCGACACAAAGCCTGATGAGGTACCCATGCACAAAAAGAAGTCCCAAGCAGTGAAGGAAAACCCAGTGGGAAAAACATCCACCACAAGAGAACAAAACACTCTCTAATCTAAGAAAGATGCCAAAGATGGGTCCTAACTATAGACAAGCATGAAAAGGTACCCATGTACAAAGAGGTAATCTATCAAAAAGAAGAAGAAGAGAGAAGAAGGTGGAGATGAGAGGAATGCAGAAGATGCCATGGACGGATCTGAACTCTGCAAATCTAGGAGCTCTCCCAAAAGAATGTTGATGACGAGATCCTCTGCCTCTGGAATGAAGAAGAGCCACCCGCACCGAACTATGTGCCTGCCCTTAGGAAGGACAAAAATGACGTGCTAAAAGTCTACCCACTCCATGAAGGAAACCGAAGGCAAGTAGCACAAAGAACTCTGAGTCTAGTCCATGAAAGTGTGACATAGGTCTAGCAAGTGAGTGCAAAGGAACCGAAGGTAATTTCATGAGTGCAAAAATATTAGAGTGTGAAGAGTGAACACCCACATAAAAGATGTCCAAGTGATGTGAAGGTAACATAACCCCCATAATAGAAAAGGGATCCACAAGTAAGGGTGGATCAATGAAGGTCTCCGAGAAAAGTGGAAGTGGTAAGAGTCCCATAAGGGGCACTCCCAAAAATGGAGATGATGAACTCCTCTAAAATACCTGTAGATGGATGATGAACCTGTAGAGCATCACAAGTGGACTCTACGAAAATATGACAAAGGTCAGGAAGATACTCGTCCCAATGAGGGGGCTCAACAAATAGAAGAGCGATGTTAGATAGGTATGAGTCATCCAATGAAGGTAAAGGAGTGAAAGGGGCCTTGCACACTGAAAGTAAAAAGAAGGTGGGTGTGATGACTATATGAGGCCCAGTAGGAGATTGCTTGATATCTGATGAGATGGGAGGGGTGACAACACTCTCTGGAATAATGAGAGGAGGAGAAGAGTCCTCTCGTAGTACTTTCAAGATCAGGCGGGTGCATAATGCTCATCATCAGAAGTAGAACCAAGCGAGTCTATGTTAGTGGAACTATCATCACACGAAGAAGAAGAGGAGACCACAAAATCAGTAGTAGCAACAATGACGGTAGTATGTGAAGGGTCTCCATAGAGGGACTGAAGAATGCTCCAGATATGGTGGGGAGGATCTGAGTTTCCACATGAAAACAGAGAGATCGAGAGACATGCATCATCATGTGACGAAAAACATGGTCGCAAGTGTCGAGAAAGTCCTCTAGATGATGATGATCAGTGGGTGCAGGAATTGGCCCAAGTAAGAAGGGTGAAAGACCCTCATGAGCGAAGTAACGTTCCATGGAAGCACGCCAAGCTGAATAGTTCCCTCTCCCGGTGAGAAGTGGAGGAGGTTGTAAAGTGATCCTACGATGCTCAAGTCTGGAAAGAGCACTCTCCATGATGCAAAATCAAAAGTGCAAGGTGCACAAAAGCAAGATGTCGAACTTGACCGATATTGCATCTGCGTGTGAAAACCTAAGAGTACTAGTGAACCCCCCAGAATGCAAAACTTTATAAAGTAGTGCATTTACAAAATTGAAAATTTCATCACATAATGTGTGAAAAATCATACAACTTTGACTAAAGAAGCACTAAAAAATGAGTAACGAGTCAAAAGTTATGGCATTATTACGATTCCCGCAACTGATGGAAAATGCCAATAAATGCTACAAACGCATTAAAAAAATGCCGAAATGGGTGCAAATGGTGTCGTGTGGGTACTCATTGGAAATGACATCAAATTTTAGGTAGGGTTTATTTTTCTTGCGAGGGGGGATTAGCCTCCTGCCAACCCTGGACCTCGCCCTCCGTCTTCGACACGCGTAGGAAGGGATTTAATTACAAGCAAAATAGAGCCCAAAATGCCATAAATAATGTTTTTGCCTCAAAACATCAAAAAACAGGGATTGTTTTTACCTCCAAACAATTCTAAAAGGGAAATGGGGCCCACATTTTCAATCCATGTGGTTATTGACCAAGTTGAGTTATACATTGGTGTGGAAAAAGTAACCACGTCCAAAGAGAAACCACCAAATAGTCAGCCATGTGTAGGAGTAGGTCGACGTATCAAGAAATTGGTGGTAGTTCTGAGACGGGTAGAGCCATGTGCTATCAACAACTCGAAAGCTGCGGTGGAGAGGTAACGGTTGGGAGATTTTCCAGCCTACAATGTCAAAACACGGAGGAATGCACCGGAGGAGGCAAGTTGATTGTTGGACCGGTGAGTGAAATGTGTTGTAGAGTCGGGCAGAAGCCTGAGTTGAGTGACACGTAGATAGGGAGAGCTTTGAGCTAGAACGTGAAGCCAAAGTATGCACAACCAAATCCAAAGTGATGAAAGAGGATCCGTATTCCAACGCAGGGAGGAGCACGTCTACCCAGAACCAACGTAAGTCGGATGTGATGCACATAGACAGGTTGTAAGGTCGGTTGAGAAATGTTATAGGGGTAATGTGTCTTGGTTTCTTGAGCTAAACAATGCACAAGTGGTGAGGAGTTTACTCAAACCAAAAAACAAGTTGTAGGTGGGTGCAAATGATAGTGTGCCGAAGTCGAAACCCAATGCAGGTGGAAGCCAAGTGTTTCCAGCACCAACACGAGCAAACAAGGTAGGCTGGATAAGCCAAGTGTTTCCTTGCCCCCACGGTTGAAGACTACAAACACAAACCCCGAAGCAAAACAGAGTGACCGAGATAAAACACGAGCAACGAGTCATGAGATAAGAGCGAGCTAGGGCCGATTTGAGCCAGAAATAGCTCCAATAGTCCTCCAAAAAACTCACAAACAACACTTTTAAACTTGGATCTAAACCTCAAACCTGCAAACCACCTTCAAAGATGCATGCAAGACCCCGAAAGTTGAAACCCATGAACATAGAAAACTCAAACATGACTAAACAAGGTATAAGGCCCCAAAATCAATGCAAGAAGAGCACGGTCGGAATAACCATTACGACACATGCAACGAGAATCTGAATATCACACCGGAAGCTAGAAAATGCATGAAAAATGCCAAGGAGTGCATGGATCCATAAGATCCACTCTGATACCATGTAAGAGGGTTTGAAACTTGAAAGTGAGGATCACGAGGGACAACGTGCACATCAACGGATGTGCGAACGACAACGTGAAGAGATCTTGGGAGGAGTGAGCATCAACTGAATGTGCATGCAAAGATTCGAAACACGGGTAGAACCTTGTTACAATCCAAAACTCTCCTCTATCTCATATATCCAAAGGGGTGTACATATAGGAGGTGTTGAGTAACCCCCAGTGCTTACAATCATGACAACTCGAGTGGAGAGGGGAGTTACATTCCCATAATAGAAGTGTAACTCCCAATGACGCATATGACGCACTAACACACTAACACGTAAGAGAATCTCATAATGACCCCTAAATGACATGGGGACTTACGTTCTCACCTAAGTGAGATGACTCACCTAATGATGTGGAAAATAATACACACCAACAATAACTTTCCTTACATACCTCCTAAATGTCACTTTTTTCCCAAATCCAAGTTTGGGGAAACTATGGCATTTAGGAGAGGTTGTTGGGCTTACCTAATCCATGATTAGGTGTTCCAAATCCTCCATAGGAATACTAAAGAAAGAGATAACCAAATTTAAATAAAATCCAAGGGTAAAATTGAAACTCAAGGTCAAAGCTAATAGAAAAGAGGATTACTATTATTAATAGTAATTCCATAGTAAGAGGGGTTAACAAAACCAATAAGATAATAAGGTAATAATAATACAACATCATAAGGGGATTTAAATAATCAACAACAAGACCAAGGTCAAGAGAGGTGACCCATAGCTAAATAAAATAGGAAGGAACTTTTCCATTTTAGGGCCCATTATGTTGGTTCAAGACATCCCTTCCCGATTCCCACATTTCTCACGTGGTGAAACATGTCATCTGCACACTCAAGTTAAAAATTATACCTGCCCAATAATAGCTAATAAATACGAAAACAATGTAAGTAATATCTCAATGATAATCCACATATGATCAACAACTAGCTAGTGAATAATCAAACTATGATCCACCAATAGTGTAACAAGAGGGTAACACAATAACAACATATATATATAATCCTGTGAGATCTCATAATCTAGTATTAATCATCACATCAATACCATTAGAAAATCAAGCATATTGGCATCATATTCCATGTACATCCCTGTCCTAAAATGAGTTAGCATCCAAAATCGACATATAATTATCCATGTAATATAACAACATCATCATCAAAATGAAAGGTATCGATTGCCTTAATAAAAATAATGTGATGCTACAATGCGGCAACATAGTATAAAATGGGAAATAAAATAGGTGGGCACTACATCCCCCTCCCCTAGAATTATACTTCCTCCTGGAAGTCACAAGAAGGGGTAAAATGACCTCTTAAAGGTATCATATCATACCATGTAGTTGTTAGTCCCAACAAACATGTCCCACCAATTCTAACTTGGTCATGCCTTAAGTGTATCTCTCATTGAGAGAAATTTAATTAAGGAAAATTGTAACTTCCAAGAATTTATTAACATTATCATCTAAAACCCCTACATGGTCCCACATAAGTGGATGTTCATCAAAAAGGTCAATTTAAGGAAAGAATGTCGGATGAGCCAAGGGAACAAAATTATTGTCTCAAATGGGTTAACAATTTATGCAAAATTTATGCGCACAATCCCACTCAAGAAAAACAACAATGGAACCACAAACACCACACAAGAAGAGAAAAATTTCCAAATTTATAGGTAGTTTCACTTCCTAGCTCACACTTAACCTTAAAATATGGACAATTATTCACAAGACTCTCCAAATCGGTCCTAACATTTGCACTATTCATTAAGGGGTCAAAGATGAAGGTTCACATAATACCAGACATAATATAAGGGTGATGAATTGATTTGGAAATTCCTTTTACGTTCACACAAATAAAGTTCCAATAGGTTGAATGTGTAATATATATCCAACCATAAAGTTAGGATTAATTTTCTAGTTTAGTTTCAGGGTTCCATAGCTTGAACCATTTTCTAGGACATCACAATTTAGGTTCAAAATTTGCTTTAGAAAACCAATTAAGAATAGTTTAATTTTTTATATTTTATAAGTTTATCAGATTTTACACTAAGGAAATCCAATTTTTGTACTTTCTACACCCCAACAAGGTCGTTACCCTCATTAAATCATCAAATAACTAGTTTTTGAACTAAAAAGAAATATGAGAAGTTTACTAGAATTACAGCTCCGTTAACACAATAGCCAAGAAAAAAATGAATGGGGTAGGTGGAAAAAGTATTCAAAAGGAGGTTTCTTAAACCTTTCTATATTCTATGTAAATTTCCAAAATTATAACTTTGTTGTCTTACAAAAATTTGCTCGGTCACACCTTCCCAAAGAGGTCAAGCGAACACAAATACATTTTCTTCTTGAGGAAAGGTATAGCCTAACTCTTCTCCATATCATTAATTATATTATTTTAATTCAATAAATACCTACGTCACCAACATGGACTTCAAATTTACCACCCCGTTGAGTGGTAATAATAATGAGACAACCTTTTCAAGAGAACCCCAAAATTACAGACTCTCAAATCAATTCCAATTCCAATTTTTTTAACACGGGTTTACACTATTATAAAAGGATGTCATTACCCAAGGTAGGTGGAATTAACATATAATCATCATTTTTAGTCCTAAAAAAAGGGATTAAACCATTTATCCAAAAGTAAGTAATGAGATTTCTCTAAGGTGATCGAAATATTATACAAAAGTATCCTAAGAGTCAAGTAGCCAAACACATATCCAATTTATGAGACAATTGCAACCTTCTATTATTCACTTTACTTTCACAAGAAGAACCAAGGAATAGATAAACAATGCCTAAATCAATTACATAAGACCAACCATTCAATGCGTATATGAAATTATATGAGAATCACACAACCGAGAAAAATGAACCTCTTATTTTATTTGATTCAAAACATTATGATCGGACACACAATTTTTTTTTTTTTTTTTTTTGGGGGTGGGGCAAGAATCGACGATAACTTTCAATCAAGGTCAATAAATAATAAATATTCCACGTGTCTCAAATTACATAAATTTGTTCAATTTTATTATTGGTTAAAAGGCATAAGTGCACTTATAAATATTATTTTTGTGGGTTTTTGCAACTATTGTATTCTTCATTATTTTGTTTATTAAAGGTAAATAGTTTTGAAGGGACTATACCCTATTAAAAAAAGGCTCAACAGCCAGATCACCATGAAAAAATAGAAAAATAGGATATAAATCTAGATATTATAATAAGTCCAACAATAGTCAAAAGAGAAGATACTAATAAAAAGTAAGACAGGGACATAACTGCAACTAAACAACAAAAAACAACATACTATCAGAAACAAAAAAACTTGAACTCTTCCAACCTACCTAGGAGGTATTATTTCTTCAAATCCCTTTCAGTCCTTTATTTGATCATCTGCAGGGAGGTAAAAAGTGCCAGAGTGGTGACATATGTTGGATCATAAACGTCGGCTATGAGATGACCTGGTTTCTCTCCTTTTTGTACCCCAAATATAAATGGGGACTCCACTCAAAATTGTGATGCTTCTGACATGTTGTTAAAGGAACTCACTTATGGCTTTGAATATGGCCATATTGTGGTCATGTCTATTCTTAGATCTCCCCAGTCTATTATCAAAGGACTTCATTTTTTTGTAAATTTCTTCAGTTTGATCTGTGCCAAAACCCACATCCTCATTCATCTTCCTTTCCCCTTTTTCTTATTTAATTGATGCATTTATTTCTTAATAATTTCTACCTCATTTTCCAACTTTTCCATTATGAGGATAATATTTTCCCTCTCTATCGAGAAGCATTGTCCTTCCCCTGCATTACTTATGTACAAAAGATTGTGAACCATTTCCATATCCTTGTTGCTCAAGGACACCATCAGAGGGAGGTGGGGTCACTTTGTGGGGAGCAGGGTTCTTAGCCTTGACATTTATGATACTGGAAGATTTGGTTGGGTTGGTAGTGGGAGTAATGTGAAAGGGAATGGGCGGAGCACCGGGGAAACAGAAATGGTGGGAAATTTGATGAGGCAATATTTGTGAAGGAGAAAGATGAGCCCCTAGTGGAGGGGATGGCCCTAGTATGTTTTTGAAAGTCAAGAATGAAGTGTTCCAAATAATTCAAGAGATAGTGTGGGAAGAAAACAACAATATTTCTCCTGAAGTGATTAAGGAATACCAAGTGCTTGGTGGGGACAATAATGTAGCAACCTTCAAGGGAGATAAACCACACCATCATTTTAGTAATTTCATTTAAGGGTTCCTGTATGGAACTTACCTAAATGTCAACCATAACAAAGATGATTTCCTCCCCTGCGTCAATAAAATTCTTCACTTTGGCATTTTTTTCAACCCTTTTGCTGAAGAACCGCATGCCATCCAAAGCTAGACACTTGTAACCTCTGCAATTAGCTCCTCATTCATCAACACTCTTTGTCATCCATATTTAACCTTCTTATCCTTCTAATCTATGGAAAAATGCACTGAAATATGTTGATCACACCCTTGGATTTTCTCAATAAAGCTGGAGACACCCCCATTTGAAGATAATTCCATAGCTTAGCATTATCCTTCCAAGCGGGATCGCAGCTAGGCTCTAACTGACACAGAGCTCCCCCATATTTCTTCCTCTATTATTTCCATGATTACCTTGCTGAAAACCACCCGTGAAAAGGTTGTTTTTGTTTTTCCTATACCATTTTTAATTATCCAATTGCAAGTCGAGGAGCATGCGAAATTTGATGGTAGTAATTAGAATTACTCCTCTCACATGTGCCATCTTTCTTATCCATTAAATCCCACACAATCTCATTAGATATTCTATATAAGATGTGAATGTTCATAATTATCCTTGGTAATACCATTATGTACTTCTATGGGGGTGTTTTTTCATCATCCCAAGTGGTGAAATTATTATTGGTACCATAATTAGCTAAGGTGTCCACCACCTTATTGCCCTCTCTATAAGTATGACCAATTTTAATATTTTTGAAGGTATGACATATATTAATAGATTCTTGAATGAAATCTTTAATAGTCCAACTTGGAGGGTGTATCTGATTAAGATGATTTATAATATTCAAGGAATCACCTTCAATAATGATGTTTTGAATGTTGTAATCCTTAACAAGTCTTAGACCCCATAAAGCTGATAAAGCTTCTACATAGTGATTGGTCTGATTGCCCATTCTGCCAGCATAAGCAACAACTAAATAGCCTTTATGATCCCAAATTATTCCTCCACCAGTAGTTGCCCCTAGGTTTCCCTTAGAGGCTCCATCAAAATTAAGTTTATACCAAGAGTTTGGAGGAGGGATCCAATGAATTAAAGACCTGTCAATATTTGAAGTTCTTTGTTTCTGAACATTTTCAATGTCAATCTTCCAATTTGAGAGAATAAATTCTTCATCTTCAGGATATTTCTTGTTCTTGGGAGGTTTAAATCTTTCAATATTGTCTTTAATTGCATTACCAATCTTAGTAAAGATTTTCTTGCATGGTTTCTTGCTATTTCTGAAAATTATGTCATTTCTGTCTTTCCAAATTCTCCATATAATATGGGGCATAACCAGTTTCCAAAGTCTCCTAACAATACAGTGTTTAAAAGGAGGATCCCACTGAATCCAATATTGAAGAAATTCCTTTGGCACTGTCCAACAAACATTGAATTTTGAAAAAGCATAACTCTAGATATTTGAAGCGTACTCACAATGCAAAAAAATATGCTTGATGTCCTCAGCCTCTTTTTACATAGGCAACACATATTTGGCATTATAAATCCTCTCTTGATAAGGTTGTCATTTGTGAGTATTCTTCCTCTAAGAACAAGCCAAAAAAGAAATTGATTTTAGGAGTTAGCTCTGGCATCCAAATCCTGCTCCATTTGTCACAATGAATGTTTTCAAAATAGAAATTATATCAAGATTTGACAGTGTATTCCCCATCGCATGAGTTGTCCCAAACAAGTTCATCCTTAACTTCAATTTGACTCGGGGTATGCTATCCACCGCACTGAAGTGGGGAGATTATGAGATTTAGCTCATCCCTTTCCACCTTAGCTCATCTATATTCTTCATTATTAAAACCATATTAACTTGTAATTTCATGGACCAACACCAAGATTAGCATACAATCTTTCCCCATTAAGACAACAACCAAAATAAAGTGATTTTATTCCACAGAGAGAGAGAGAGAGAGAGAGAGAGAGAAATATAATATAGTTATTTTCACATAATCATTGTTCTTCTATCCAAGAGATATGGTAAACATGATAGACCAATACTACATTTTCCATATTTAAGTATTAAGTTCCGAACATGATTTTTTAAAAAGTGTTCTAACTCATTTGCGAAGGATTAATATCACGAGTGTATCCTCTATGGTAAAAATGATTAACCAAGTTCCGTAGCAATGTCTCACATGACAAAACTAATAAGAGACCATAATACGAAAATGGGCCTGTCGAGCTCAAGAAGGGTTATAAATAACTAGAACATTACCAATATATTTCCAAAATTTATATTAAGGGCCTCGACAAAAATTAAAATTGTGGAACCCAAAGTCTGCTTCTAACACTAAAGGGATTCTTAGTTTACATGAAGGGTAAAATAGCTATGAATAATGCTTTGTACAAAATCATCGTATATAAAGAGATACCAAAAATCCTTTCTTCCCTATCATTTATTTAATGGAGACAAGTTAGAGGATTGAACAAACAATTTTTCACTCAAGTATGATTAATAAGGGTTATAAAGCACTTTTCCAAATTAAAGAGGATTATAACAATGAGCTCAAGTACAAATTATTGAGGAGTAAAATTTTCTCCTAACCCACATTGATACAATTTAAGATGTGGAGAAACCTTTTTTTGTTAATAGTTTTCTACAATGGAGTACATCTATTTATTTTGTGCCCATCCCAAATGGGTTTTGCTAGGTTTAGAAAATATGCTTTTTAACATTGCAGCGAGTGTTTTGATGATAACGAATCAACACAGGGATGAATATCAAACTAACCAAACAACAAAGCATACCCCTTATATCTAGGGGACAATTCTACATTCATATATCCAAATTACCAATTATTTCCAAAACCAAAACCAAGATTGCTTATAATGTCCAAAATGACTAACTAAGACAAAACAATTAGCACCCAAATAATCTCCTTAGCATCTAACTCATATGGGTCACATCAATCAACCAAGAACACACGAAGAAAAACATGATTAAAACATTAAAAAATTCTACACTCTCTAGGAGTGTCTTGATAAAAAAACAAACGAGGTCATTAGGACCCAGTTCTCCCATTGCATAATCTAGCCAAAATGGCTACAAAAAGGGTCTACCAAAAAATTTCTAGATACCCAAATGGAAAAAAACACATCTAACCCATTCTATATTATATATATATTTCAACGAGATGTTTGAAACCTAAAACTTACGAACATATCTAAAACTTGAAGCACCCTTTCCGGGGCCAATTATTAAAATATTGTTATTGCATTTCAATAATTCTAGTGAAAGTGACTATGAACTAGGTTTCAAAAACAAGTGTTTATAGCTTGAAATAAATTAATTTATAAACTCTCATCTATTATCTTATATATATCTAATCTAATGCATTTGATAGAATAATTTAATGATAATCAAGGCTCAAACTGTGACCTCTTTTTGAAGCTAGTTATCGATATTGGGCTAGTTTTTTTGTGATAGCATGACAAGATACCTCTAAAAAATGCTTGAAAAACTATCTCCCAAAGATTTTTTCTCAAAAAAATGGTTGTAAAAAATTGACATGGAGAAATCATAGAGGTTAGAAGTGGTAGATTTCAGTTTCCTACCAAGGAAACAAATTTCTTAGTTTCTAATTCTTTGTCCCATACGACAAAACGATCAACTAGGCTCAAAATTCCTTCAACTAAATGATCCAATGATCCTATAAATTTGGTTTAAATGTTGTTGTGACATCCCATGTCACCAAAGAATAAGATCAACCTAAATAACCTCCATTGCAGAAGTCTGAAAGACATTTTGCACACTCTTTTTGAACAACTTTTCCTAACTTTTGTAGGTTGTTTTAAATTAGAGAATTTGAATGACTTGCTCCTCAAACACAACTGGTGGTTCCATTTATCAAATTCTCTTGTCTAATATTGTATTCAATTGTAAAACACATCTCGTGAGTAGGAACAACACTCCAAAGTGGTTGTCATAGATGTGTGGCATTCAATGCTTTATGGCGACATTCTCACAACGTGGTAGGGAAGAAAACAAGTTCAAAGGTTTTTTATTGTTAAATGGGAAACCAAACTAAACCTAACTTATTATTCAACACTTGATCATTCCTAGTACATCTGGTGTTGGAACCTCTCTCTGATACCAAATTTCGCACCCCACTTGATGTGAGTTCCAAAAACGAAAAAAGACAACCAATAATTTCGATCAAAGATGAAAATAATAATAAAGGTGGTGATGTTTTTTTTAAAATTACTTATACTACGATTACGATTATTCGTAACAAAATTAACGTCACGAAGAGGTACCAAACCAAAATTGTGAACAACAAGGATAATATAACACTTCTCGCATTGTTATTTCAGCGTCACATTATTGACCAAGAGGGGCAAGAAGTCGGCTTAAAAAATATTCCACAAGTTATACAGATTATGATTATTTTTATAAGTGTCGACAATAAATCTATCGTGATTGTGGTAAAGTATCGAAAGATCCATTAGCGATTCACGATCGTGCTCGAAAAAAATAAATCAAGGTTCATTTGAAATTTCCACAAATTAAATAAATTTTGACTTGTTCTAAAATTTATTCCAAATAAAACTAAATAGGATGTTTCTTAAATTCTATGGGTAAAATCAAGGTTGTGGTTCGGGTTAATTAATAAAAATACTATTACACCACCTAAGTCACTTCCCAAAATTCACATTTAAATATAAATTTCCCTAATAAAGATCAACTATAGGGTATAGTCATGTTCTCATTAAAACACAAAGTAATACATTTATTTTAAAAACAAACTTATTCACCCAAGTAAAAATCTAATTAAATCAGGGCCCTATATTTGTTTTAATCTCCACCGTTAGATATGCTAAACCTAAAACCAATGTGAGGATATAGTTATCAAACCTAAATTTATTCTTTCATTTCTATTCTTCTCATTCATTCAGGTGTTTGCTCTTTTTTTGTAGGAACAATGGAGGCAAAGGAGGAGCTAAGGAAAGCATGGAAAGATGGTTTCATTTCTGAGTTTCTATCTCTCTCAGATGCTCCATGGGTCTATGGTCTTTCATGGCCATTTATATAAATCTTTATTTTCATTTTCAATTTTGTTAATGCTCAGATCATGAGCCTGAAAATTTTATTTATTTGCTGACTTAGGAGTAAATGCAAAGTACACACACACACACACATGTTTGCATACAGAAAGCTGCATTTGACATGGTCCTAAAGGGGGTGGCGGTAGGGTAAAGACTAGGATGTAATGTCTTTTCATGGAAAATTGGGGTTTGTGGGGGACAGGTGGGACAACCATCCCACCCTCCCCACCATGTTTTCCTTTTCTTTTTAATAAAAACCAGCCATTCACCAATAAAGAAAACTTAGTTTTTTTTTTTGTTTTGAATTCATATATTACTATATCGTATGATCTCTACAAGAATTAAGTAATATGTATAGGTTTTTTATTTAATTTATTAGAAATTCTATTTTAATTTGGAGAGTCCAAATTTTGATTTAATGCAGGCATTATATATATAATATAAATACACACACACACACACACACACACACATATATATATATATGTATGTATATATACATATATATGTATATATACATATATATAGACACACACACACACACACACACACACACACACACACACACACACACACACACACACACACACACACACAAACAAAGATGATTTATTTCATAGATACAAGATAAAATAACTTGCTGGTTTTTTATCAGAGATATAATGGAAAGTCAGATTTTTAACCAAAATATAATGCAATACATAAGAAAATTTTAACATTGAATTGCAAGGATGTAAATACTATAACTTATATATTTAACTTCCCCTTCCATTCCAGCAAACAAAAACAACAAAATCATTTTCTTTCCATTTGCACAAGGTAAATACAGGTAAATATGGAGTCTCCAAAACCAACAAACTTAATAACTTAGAATCCCATTATGGCTAAAATAAGGTGCACAATTTCTAGATTTTACCCAAGAAAGAGGAGGATGATTTCATTTTGTAATATTCAACATTCTTTTATTTCCTAAGTTGAATTATCCATTTTTTAATAGATACCAAAAGATAAAACAAAAAGATATTTGTAACCGGAAACTCTAATTAAGCTTTTAGATTTTTCAAAAAATTTTCACCCGTGGTTTTAGCTTTTCAAAATACGAGTCATAACAACTACAAAAGATTATAATGTTCTTTACATAATGAAAATAATAACTTTAAAATGCAAGAATTACAAGCCCTCCTCATAAGAGGAGACAACATGCCCAAATTTCCAATGAAAAGTAACTCCATGCACAAAACATAAATCTGCAACTTTTACAAATTAAAGACCCTTCTTCAAGCTCCATGCCATCCAAAAGTAGCTCCAAAACCCATGAGAAACCAACTTGTTTACCTCCCAACCTATAGGAATCATTACATGCCTTAAGGTGGACCAAAATGACATGCTAGCCTCCCTCCAATCTCGTGGAAAAGAGGAAGGGGCATGCCTCAAACCAACAAAGAGAACAAGGTCACCAAAACATAATCAAGCGTATAATACTTAGGAGTAACACCCCAAAAACAATGCAACATAACCAATCAAAGACTTGAGAAGCACCAAAATTCTCAATGAGGGAAGAGGGGATAAGATATCCCATAAATTTCCAAATTTAGAACCAACTTAAACATAATAAGCCATCATCTCCTTATCTCTCCATGAGACATCATAATACTCTCCTTATATATACATAAAGTCTCCCCTTATCTCTTTGTGCCCTTCATACCAAATGAAGGTGTAAACCATAGTTCCTCAAGGATTTCCATTAAGTGTGAGGGTGAGTAAAAAGGGGATTCTTCCCTCTTCCCACACATGCCCAAAATCCAATCCATGCAAGATTGGATGGAATAAAAAAGAAAAAAATTTGAACAACCAATTCCAATCCACACAACACAATTTTAACCATTTCTAACAAGCACAAATTTGGCATATGATCCTACAGAGAAATATTAAGTAAGTATTCCAATCCAAGCTTCCACAATCCACTTCCTTCTCCTTATAATCTCCCAAAAGAAAACCCAAAGCAAGAAAAAATGAAGCAAATAACCCTAATCCCTTCCACAAGAGGGGATGATATAGAAAAATAACAACCCAAAGGACCAAATGGGAGGGTGACAAGTGTCACCCTCCACCTATGTTTCAACCAATCCAAAATCTCTAAAATTTGCACCCAAAACCCCAAATTAAAAGATAATAAAAGAAATATCCAAGCAATCATGGAGGATCCCCACATCCCAACACCATTCACATAATCAAGAATTTTTCATAAAATATGAGAGAGAGAAATGGCCAAATGGACTCAATTTTCCTTAGAAGGAGTCCACCCACCCCTAGGTATAGGGCCTAGGGCTCTTTCCAAGGAAACTTTAGTCCATAACTTGCCTTATACACCTCCTAAATGTCACCTTTTCCCAAATCCGAGTTTGGGGAAAATATGGCATTTAGGAGAGGTTGTTGGGCTCACCTAATCCATGATTAGGTGTCCTAAATCCTCCATTAGGAAGACTAAATCAAGACATAACCAAATTTGCATAAAATCCAAGGGGTTAGAGTTAAACTCAAGGTCAAAGCTAATAGAAAAGAGGATTATAATTATTAATAACAATGCCATAGTAAGAGGGGTTAACAAAACCAATAAGATAATAAGGTAATAATAATACAACATCATAAGGGGGTTTAAATAATCCACAACAAGACTAGTGTCAAGAAATGTGACATATAGCAAAATAAACTAGTAAGAAAATTTGGCCTTTTAGGGCTTGTTGTGCTAGTTCGAGACATCCCCTGCTTGAGTCCCACGTTTCTCACGTGGTGAAACCTGTCATCTGCACACTCAAGTTAAACATTATACCTTCCCAATAATAACTAACAAATAAAGCAACAATATAAGCAATATCTACATTATAATCTACATATGATAAATAATTAGTTAGTGAATAATCAAACTATGATCCACCAATAGTAAAATAAGAGGGGAACACGATAATGCATCTACGAAAATATATCATCCTACAATATCCCATAATCTAGTCATAATCATCACATCAATACCATAAGAAAATCAAACTTATTGGTATCATATGCCATGTACATCCTATAGACACTAAATCACGCACTTTGGGTATCTATATAGTCCTGATCACATACTAATATTCATATTATTCCTAAGTAAGAAAAGTACTAATTGACCTATGTCTTTAGCTGCCTTTGCTTTATTTTTGTTTCCTCTATTGATCTTACACTCATTCTTGACCTATCTATCTTTTCATACTTGACATCTCTCACTCTTGAAACCAATGCCCATTCGGGATGCCAACACTAGGCGTCCTGTCCCCTCTGGGGCCCCTGACCTCTTTGTACTTTTCTCACATATTTTGGGTCATTTATAGTTATTTTGGCATCTTATCTTTTTGGTAGTCATAATTTTCAGGGTTAATTATGAAATTCAAGTAAAGGTTTCATACAAATATAAAGTTATGTGGCAATAACAAAGGACAAAGCACTAAGTATTAACTATCACCATCTAAGGTTGCATCTAAAGGAATTATCAAGATCATTCAAGCATCCATACATCATCCACACAAGGGAAAAGAGTACAATATTCTACATACACTTCATAGGATGGGAAGCTCATTCTTTCATGCACACAGACTATTTACATTTTTTTACATCTAGCTACTTGTTTGTTATCAAGTGTGACATGCACAAGAGCCACCTAGGGCACAATATCTTCACACACACACACACACATAAATAACTACATTGGTTTTAAGATGTAGTACACCACTCGGTCGTAAGTTCATTTATTTGACAACTAAGGATAGTCTAACCCCTCATTTGCATTATTTTTTTTTTTGGTATTTGATGCCCTTTTGATGGTTTTACAGGTTAATTCTTCATTACAAGTTACATGTGACATCGGTGAACTTGATGTGACATACTAGAAACATGTAGTGAAGGACAAAAAATACCTCATGACCCTCCAAAGTTTGTTTTATGAGGTTTAGAGCAGTCACTAACACCCAAGTAGGTCTCAGTAGCACCTACAGTGCCCTGACCCATTTTAGGCACCCCAATCTAGGAAGATCTTACAGTGCACAATGTTTTCTGTTTCGGTGTGACATTTTCCCCTCTCTTTTCATTTTCTCATCACTTTGGCACAAGACAAATTTAATTATGAATCAGATAAGTCTTTCTATCTTTTCATTTGTAACTAGGGTTAAAAATTCAAATTTCTTTTCTTGATTGGGTCAATTTTTATACTTCATCATTGTATATATTCTAGCATTGTTACCTAATTAGTATAAGGCATATATTATTCTAATATTTGCTTAATCATTTGGTGAACCCATCTCATTCAAACATTCTTAGGATCATCATACTTCTACTCTTCTCATTTATAGGATCCTCTCATCATGGCTATCTCTATCCATGATTTCTTGTTAGCCAATCTTAAGTGTCATGATAAAATTATTAATCTTTTGGATACTACTCGTATTCCTGCCACTACTCATCTAGATGTTTTTTATCAAACATTTTTCAATGTATTTTCTCAACAGATTACTTTTCCATCGGCTATAGCTGAAATTATTGTTGTATAGAATAATTACGTATCAAGAACTTAGGTTTCAAGCACATTTTAGTCAACACTAGATCTAAGATAAATCTTTGTCCTCTATCATTCATTCAAGCTATAGGCCTTTTTGTAGCTAATCTTAACCAAACATCTCTCTCTATTCAAGAATATGACTCTACCGTGTGTCCATGATTAGGTACTATCACCTTACCACTCATAGTTTGGCCCAAGACTATTCCAATTCCTTTTTTTTGCATTGATCTCCGCTTTAATATTATTTCTTACTTGGTAGGACATGGCTTCATTGAATGTAATAAATGTCCTCTACATTCCACCAATGTGTCAGATTCTTACATGAGGTCTTTGAATATGAGATACACGTTGATAGTACACCATTCCAATAGTGTAACATAGATCCTCATACCGCATTACCAATTCCTACTACTGCTACATCGTGTATCCAACTACTATTCCACAATCGAACATTAACCAAAAAACTTACCTTCACTTGAGGGAACTATTTTCACATTAGATGTTATTCCATTTTATTCAAAATACCCCCTCCTTCTACTACTACTATGGTACTTTATGGGGACTTGTACTAACATTGGACGTTGTTTCACCTACTTCATATTCTCATGAGAAACCATCATTAACATGTCCTCCTTTTACATGTATAATAATCATGAATGAATCTTATTGGGATCACATTCCATTTTATCATACTTTCTCTGAAACTATATGTATGCATGATGGATTGACTTGGCTAGGATTTGCAATAGATGATATCTTCCCTCCACCTCATTATCATCACATTTATCATGGATTCATCCACATTATAGCTGCTTGCAGTCTTTATGTTTTATGTCTAACAATATTTGTTGCACACGCTCCTCGCACTTCTCCACTAACACTTGGTAAATATTGGCTTAATTACATTGGGGGAACATGGGACCCTAATCATACTAGTATTAAAAAAATTATGCCCTTCGCCCGTGTTTCTATATGTAATGACTCATTCCTCGGCTATTCACAAAACCTCACTCATTGGTATGCACATGTATTTCCACCAACACCTTTCACTGATGAAGAGTACATGATGAACATGTGCAATATACATTTTAATGTATCATTATATGATCCCCACACACTATTTCTTACCAGGTCCGACGCTTCTCCATTTGGCTTTGACCATGACAATGATGATCTCCTAGATGATGTTACATGATCTTACTCTTCCTCATACACTTGAGGGGCATCATGCTTATCTTCCCCCTCCATACATCATTAGGTTTCTATCACTTCTATTGTCACACTTCAAGCTTCCTACTTCACATCTCTAGACATTCATCTTGCACATTTTGATACACTATTTGTATCGTCATTACCTGATGATGCACTCTCATGCCTTAGTTCATGTTGGAGCTCAAAACTTCTCCTCGCCCCAAGTCATAGACAACTCAGGGATTTTGAGGAAACATGGGACTGTCTCCATGTTGTGGGACTTGCATTATGAGATAGACCTCTAGAGAAGGCCAATTCCTCTACTTATTCCTAATGCTAAAACTATTCCTAATGCAGAAAAAAAATCCTAAACTAAACATGCTAAGGGACATAGGTTAGAAGGATATGTAGAAAAAGGAAATCCTAAGATAAAATGTGGTGATAGCACCAAGAAAATGGTGACAGCCATTGAACACAATAAAAATTAAGCCTACAATGGTGAGAGAAATATGCACAATTCATTACAACGATAAAAGAAGGAAATATCAGTAACTAAAAATGAGCTAGGGCAGACAAAACATGCCACAAAATAGATTTTCATTGCTTAAAATATGCACAATCCATTATAGTTGAAATATAAGGAAAGAAGCATTTATAGAGGCCAAAATGAAGGCTCAAAGTTCATAGCTACTTGGGATACCATTTTGACATGGTTCCTTCACATATCAAAATGTCCATCATTTTTCAAAAGAAATATTTTACAATATATAACTCAAAGAGAGAGAGAAAGAAGAAAGAAGAAGAGAGAAAAGAGAGAAGCATGCCTTTTTGAATTTTCAACCACCAATAGTTTGCATTAAATTCCTCAGTAAAGAAGATGAGTGCTTTGGAAATCCATTATTGTGTCTATTTCATCCTGCAGAAGGAAATGAAGCCATGCTTCATCAATTTTGGTGGTTGAGCTACCTAATTTGATCATTTGCATGCCCAGATTGCTCTTTTCTACTTTAGATCCCGTGTTTACCATTTTGACCCATTAAGTTCCACCAAAATCATATTTTTATGATTCCAAGTTGAAGGGATCAAGGAGAGATTTCCAACGATATAAATTTTGTTTGATTTGGAGCTCTGGATCAAAAGATATGGTGTCTTGAATATTTTCTTTTCGAGAAACACAAGAATTTGACACGTGAAATTCCTTGATTAGTTTAGAGATTGGCCTTTGTAAATGTGTGCTTGCTTTTTTTTTTCCAAGTGTCCACCTCCCATTGGGTCACATGATTGACCTTTTCTTTCCTTTAATTTTCCTTCATTCCATTCCTTTATGAAAAACATGCCAATAAAGCAATACCACATTTGTCGCATTTGCCGACTATCCTTGACCTTGTAACCTCCTTTAGAAATGTGAGCCAATAGAATATTGCCACAAACCTTCACAATTCACCTTTTTCAAATCCCTTTGAATGACCATTGTGAATTTTGATCCACTGAGAAGGCTCCACATCTCCCACAATATCGAACTTGTTAGACTTTCTTTAGCCTTCACATTTTTTAGATATGTGAAATGAGAACCAATGAAATGGCTCCACGTGTCTTTAGACTTCACATTTTTCAGAGTTTGATGACTTCGCATCACAAATTTAAACCTTGAGGGATTTAGAAAATTTTTGAACTTGAATTGTTACCATGTAACCCCTTTTGACCTCATTGACCTTGCCTGCACCCGATGCATTATGAACTGAGGCTTATTCCACAGATTTGGAGTCCAGATGAGAACTTCACCTTAGGAATAACTAGAATGTTGATGCGTATCCTAACTCCAGTCATTGATATATCGCCACATGATCATGTTTATGATGATGCTCAATTTGACGGGGGCAAATTGACGTAAGACATCTTTTTATAAACAACCCGCCAATGTTTTTGAATAAGGCTCCCTCGAATTTTTAAAAACCAACAGCCAGTGATTTTAGGCAGTACAATTTGATGGATGTCTAGATGTCCCAAGCTTTTAAAAATGGCTAATTCAATTTTGAATGAGTAATCCAAATTAACCTAGGGGTAAATTTGGGATAATAGTTCACACTTGACTGTTGAGGGCATACTATACACATGAACCTCACACATTACACACTTCACATATCGCACATTCATCACACCTATTACTTGCAACCTCTGTTACACATCATACACACTACACATTTCACACTCAATGCATTCATGACATATCTTTCTTGCATATAATTTTACATGTTACGCTCATTACCCTATGACACACTCTAGTTCCATGGTTCATACTCGATTGTTAAGGGTTTCAATATAAAATGAACCTCACCACACTCACTCAGGAACTCACTCATAAAAACTATATGCTTTATGCTTTGATGATCATATCTTTCTAGCACACCATTTAAAACATTTCCCGATGGTGCACTCTTATTTTATGATTCATTCTTGATTCTTTGAGGGGAATTTATAAATGAACCTCATCACACGCATACTCACCCAAATTCACTCGGGCAAAGCACGATGATCCTATCATTCAATATTCATTTCATTCCATATCATCCACAACATATTACATGGTCTCATTTAGTATTGCTTGCATTTACTTGTTACATGTACAATCTATTACACATGCTAGTCAAATATTTTATATGTCATTATCTTTCTATACACACATGTGTGTTCACTTTCCTTCTAGTTGTGATTAGATGCTTTACACATATCTTTACATGAAACATGGATGCTTGGCATAATACCTCATACCAATCCATAGTGGCTCTGGGGCATCCACTTTAGTACACACTATAGGTGTTATTGTTTCATTTTTTATAGCACACTACTATATCAAATTATACATGCTTTGACATACTTTCTATCTTTCTAACATGTTAATGGGTGCTTCATGTGCAACATTCGACTTATAGTTCTATTAAATTCCATGGTTGTTTGTTACATTACTTGTTATTATCTACTATTACTTATCATTTTTTCCATTTTTGTGCACTCAACCCTTTGTCTTGTGTGCACACATTCTCAAGTTTTCACTCTATCATCCTTGCGTGTCTTTGCAACATCGTGAGTGATTTCCCATGTTTTCCACCCACTTTTCATGGTCTACATTGTCTTACTACATATTATATTCTTGCATGTTAGCTTATACATTGTCTTCTTGTCTGTTGGCTTACATCTTATCTCATTACATACGTGTTTGTCTTGTTTGCACTAACACTTGTTTCCAGCCACTTTATTTGTGTGTGTCATGGTTTCTTCTAAGCACACTCCTTCTCCCATGTAGGAATTAGTTTCAATTCAGCGGGTGATCCTCCTTTGGGCCACATACTCCTCAAAAATGTCACATGCACCCCAAATGAGGGGCGTCTATCGGGTGAATCAGTCACCCCCTTCAACAATCTCTGTCATAGTTCACTACAATTCAACACACAATCAACATAGTATTTAAATTCAAAAATGGCCCAGATCCCGACTTGGGTCCTCATCACAACACTGATCACTAAGGCCCAAACCTAGAAAGTAGTGCTTGAGTGCCCCTAACCCTTCATGTATTCTTGTGACCAAGGAAAGTTACACAACATTTTTCATTTTAGCACAGTTCTCAGTAGTTCACACTATAGATTTTACAAGACACACAGTCCTTTAAAGACTGGGCATATATGCACTACACCTTATTTTCACATTGGATCAGAATTATTCGAAATAGATCAGATTTTTACACACCATCGTAGTTTTGTTCACATTATGGGAAGCAATTAAAGTTCGGAGGATAAAACCAAAATTTCCTCCCTACACTTCTTCCATTCTTACAATGAGATCACCCAAAAAAACTCGCGAATCTACATTGGCGTGAGATTTACCAAAAACCTTATTCTTCTACATCATCTTCAAGATCCTTTCTACACTTTTTACTCATCATGGATCAGGTGCACATGTTCCTTTTTCATTTATTACATACTTTTACACACTTTTTACACATTTTGATCATATATACACATATTTGACTACTTGTTCGTTCTTCTCTTTTATAGGTCCATCCTTATGGGAAGTGATTGGTCACATCATTGCAAATCATAACCACATCAAGCAACATCACCAATATGTACAATCGTGACATCTACACATACGCTCTCGCCCTAGGGTCATCATCATCATCATTTTTTTACTTCCTCTTCTCTAGTTTCCACACTTCACATTTTTATCACTCCACAGTCTTCCTTATCTCTCGAAATGCTTTTCGACATCGATCTACATGGTTATCAAGTATACATATCTTATCTACTTTATGTTATCAATCATTCTCTCAACAACATAAAGTGGGGGAAAATGTAGACACTAAATCACACACTTTGGGTATTTATCTAGTCCTAATCACATACTACTATTCATATGATTCCTAAGTAATAAAAGTACTAATTGACCCATGTTTTTGGCCATATTTGCTTTATTTTTGTTGCCTCTATTAATATTACACTCCTACTTTCCTAGTATGTCATTTCATACTTCATCATGTCTCACTTTGGACACCAAAGTGCTTAGCTAGGATTCTAATACTGTGCACCCTTGTCCCCTCTCGGGGTGCCCCGACCTATTTGTACATTGCTCACAAATTTTGGGTCATTTCTAGTCATTTGGGCATCTTATCTTTTGGCAGTCATATTTTTAAGGGTTAATTAAAAATTCAAGAAAATAATCATAATCATATAAAGTAATGTGGTAATAATAAAGGACAAGCACTAAGCATTAGCTATCACCACCTCAGTTGTATCAAAGGAATTATCAAGAGAATTAAAGAATACATCTAACATCCAAACAAGGGAAAGGGGGTGCATTATTCTAAATATAATTCATATGAGGGGAAGTTCATTATTTCATGAACACATCTATTTACATCTTTTATGTCTAGTTACTTGCTCGCTATCAAGTATGACACACATAATAGCCACCTAGGGCACAATCTCTTCAAAAACACATAGAAATACATTGGGTTTGAGATGTAGTGTAGAGCTTGGTCATAAGTTCACTTATTTGACATTCGAGGATAGTCTAACCCCTCATTTGCATTATTTTATTTTAGGATTTGATGTGCTTTTGAGGTTTTCACAGGTCAATTCTTCATTCGGCAGTTATAGGCAAAATCGACAAACTTGATGTGAAATACTAGCGACAAGAAGTGAAGGATAACGAATACCTCACGGCTCTCCAAATTTGATTTATCGAGGTTCTAAGCATTCATTGATGCCTATAGAAGGTCTCAGTAGCATGCGCAGATGCCCTTGACCCATTTTAGGCACCTCGACTCAGGAAGATCTTGGCCGCACAATTTTTTGGGTTTCAAGACGACAATTTCCCCTCTCTATTCATCAATTCTTCACTTTGGCACGGTCCATATTTAATTTAGAATCAACTAAGTCTTTTTATCTTTTCATTTGTAACTAGGGTTACAAATTCAAATTTATTATCTTTCTTGGGTCATTTTCAGTACTTCATTACATATATTCTAGCATTGTTACATACTTCGTATTAGGCATCTATTATTCTAATATTTTCTTAGTCACATCCTTGTCCTAAAATGAGTTAGCATCCAAAATTGACATATAATTATCCAAGTAATGTAACAACATTATCATCAAAATAAAAGATATATGATAGTCAATGCCTCAATCAAAATAATACGATGTTACAATGAGTCAACATGGTTGAAAATGGGAAAAAATAGGTGGGCACTACATCCCCCTCCCCTATAATTATACTTCTTCCGTAAGTCGCAAGAATGGGTAAAGTGACCTCTTAAAGGTATAATATCACAACATTTAGTTGTTAGTCACAACAAGCATGTCCCACCAATTCTAACTTGGCCATGCCTTAAGTGTATCTCTCATTGAGAGAAATTTAATTAAGTAAAATTGAAACTTCCAAGTAATTTATTAACATTATCGTCTAAAACCCCTACACGGTCCCATGTAAGTGGATGTTCATCAAAAAGGTCACTTTAAGGAACTAATGTCAGGTGAGATAAGGGAAAAAAATGTCTCAAAAGGGTCAACAAGTTATGAAAACTTGATGTGTATAAATCCAATCAAGAAAACCATCAATGGTGCCATAAAAACCACATAATAAGAGATAAAAATTTCCAAATTTATGAGTGGTTTCACTTCTTAGCTTACACTTAACCTTAAAATATGGACAACGGTTCAAAAGACTCTCCAAATTGGTCCTAACATTTTCACTATTCATTAAGGGGTCAAAGATGAAGGTTCACATAATACCATGGATAATATAAGGGTGATGAATTGATTTCACAATTCCTTTTACGTTCACACAAAGAAATTTCCAATATGTTGAATGTGTAATATATATCCAACCATAAAGTTAGGATTAATTTTCTAGTTTTGTTTCAGGGCTCTATAACTTGAACCATTTTCTAAGACATCACAATTCAGTTCAAGCTTTCTTTAGAAAACCAATTAAGAATAGTTTAATTTTTTATAGTTTACAAGTTTATCAAATTTTCCACCATGGAAATCCAATTTCCGTAATTTCTACACCCCAAAAAGGCCACTATCACTCATTAAAACATCAAACAACTAGTTTTTAACTCAACAAGACACATGAGAAGTTTACTAGAATTATAGTTCTTTTAACACTATAACCAAGAGAAAACATGAATGAGATAGGTGGAAAAATTATTCAAAAGGAGGTTTCCCAAACCTATCCAGATTCTAAGTAAATTTCCAAATTATAACTTGGTTGGCTTACAACAACTTGCCCGGTCACACCTTCCCAAAGAGGTCAAGCGAATAACAAACATGTTTTCTTCTTGAGGAAAGGTATAGCCTAACTCTTCTCCATATTAGTAACCTATGTTATTTTAACTCAACAACTACCTAGGTCACCAATGACCCATTAGATCCAAAGGGAAATATATATACTTCTTAAACTAGAGTGGTGAGTTCATTCTCAAACAAGGGACTTCAAATTTACCACCTTGTTGAGTGGTAAGATTAATGGGACCACATTTTCAAGAGATCCCCAAAACAACACACTCTCAAATCAACTCCAAATTCACATTTCTTAACAAGGGTTTACACTATTATCAAAGGATTTCGTTACCCAAGGTAGGTGGAATGAACAGATAATCATCATTTTTAGTCCTCGCAAAAAGGTGTTAAACCATTTATCCAATAATAAGTTAATGAGATTCCTCTAAGGTGATTGAAATATTATACAAAAGTCTCCTAAGAGTCAAGTAGCCAAAGACATATCCAATTTGTGAGACAATTACAACATTTTATTATTTGCTTTACTTTGACAAGGAGAACCAAGGAATGGCTAAACAATGCCTAAGCCAATTAAATAAGACCAACCATTCAATGTGTATCGAAATTAGATGAACATCACACAACCGAGAATAATGAACATCTCTTATTTTATTTGATTCAATACATTATGATCACAAAAAAAAAAAAAAGACTTTAGGGGAGAATCGGCGATAACATTGTCTTTCAATCAAGAATAAATATTCTATGTGTCCCCAATTACATAAAAAGTTCAATTTTATTCTTGGTTAAAAGGCATAAGTGCATAAATATACTTATAGATATATTTTTGCGGGTTTTCCAACTATTGTATTCTTCATTCTTAACACCATATTAACTTTTAATTTCATGGACCACCACCAAGATTGGAATACAATCTATCCCCATTAAGAAAGCGACCAAAATAAAGTGACTATCTTCCAAAGAGAGAGAGAGAGAGAGAGAGAGAGATAATCTATTTATTTTCACATTATAATAATTATTCTTATATCCAAGAGACACAAGTAAGTGTGATAGACCAATACTATACTTTTCATATTTAAGTCTTAAGTGCCACAACATGATTATTTAAAATTGTTCTAACCCATTTGCAAAGGATTAATATCACGAGTGTATCCTCTATGGTAAAAATTATTAACCAAGTTCCATAACAATGTCTCACATGACAAAACTAATGAGAGACCATAATATGGAAATGGGTCTATTGAGCTCAAGAAGGGTTGTAAATAACAGAACATTACTAAGTGTAGACACCTAAATTCTGCTTTTGCAATCTTATTGCCAAAACACACGCAAATCACTCTCTTTCTTTCCAATTCTGTTACACTTTGTGATTTATGCTAATTAACT
This sequence comes from Taxus wallichiana var. yunnanensis, assembly GCA_018340775.1. Classification (NCBI taxonomy): domain Eukaryota; kingdom Viridiplantae; phylum Streptophyta; class Pinopsida; order Cupressales; family Taxaceae; genus Taxus; species Taxus wallichiana. Next base: position 433,382,365 of record CM031236.1, on the reverse strand, counting down.
AACACTTTCCCTCTATTACGGTTAGTTAATGATGCTTTTTCATTATCCACCCTTTTCCACATTCAGGTCAAATCGTAAGTTGTTATCCTCTTACGGGAAACAATTAGCATTATTAGCTAATTAAGCATATTTTTCCCTTGATTTGGTCAAAATGTGATATTATTGACTCAAACCCCTCTTCTAACCACTTAAAATCACCCCTCTTTCCTGCAGAATGTCTCAAAGCAAGCTCCAAAATCTTATCTTAGCCTCCTAGTTGACCCTATGCGGTTGATTAAGGCTTCATACCTCTTAATCACTTGTTAATACACTAATTGTGATTAGAAAATCTTAATCATGATTAGCAATTCTAATCTAAGTTGGGGCTTTTAGTCCCACATGCACCAAAATACAAGTTTCTCCCAAAAGGAAAAATATAAAAAGAGTGCACCTCTTACCTTAATATTTTACACCATGCTTTTATTAGTAGCCTCATATAATACATATGTTAAAGAGCCTAAACTCCTTTAAGGATCCACATGCTCATCTTTTCCTAAAGCCTTCATTATGGTTAGTAGGAGGGTATTCAACATGACATTGTAGTCTTGTGTTGGAGAGATCTTCTCACCATTTGTGGAGTAGCAACCATTCCCAATTTGATTTCTCCTAGATCTATTTAGGTCTATGTTAGTTAATCAAACATACTAGTAGGCATGCTTAGATGTTAGATGTTAGTTTCATTTAATCTCCATTGTTATGCTATTAAGATTTTATCATTGATGTTTCATTCCTTAGCTTTGCATTTAAATTGAGATCATTATGGTGTTGATCTTGCTTTAAACTAGTTAATTTGTGCTAAAAGTTTGGGGTGTTATCATTTGGCACGCCCAGTGGGACCAAACCCTATTGCATTCATTTTTCAAGCTTTTAAACTTAGTTTCAAAGTTTCTCATTTCAAGTTTTCTAGTTTAAATTCAAGCTTTTTAAGATTACTTTCAAGTTTCTAGCTTAATTTCAAGCTTTCTAGAGTACTTTCAAGCTTTTTAGATTAGTTTTTCAAGCTTTGTAGATTAATTTCAAAGTTTTAGAGTAATTTTCAAAGTTTTAGATCATTTTTTCAAGCTAAGTAGTTGTTTCAACTAGATTAGTGGTAGAAATTGTGTTTTCATGTTCCTTGCAAGAAATAAGGAGGCAAAGCCCTGTCAAAATTGCCTCAAAATACCAAATATTGGAGCTTTTGAAGATTTTTTTCTCAAAATTTGCATTTTGGCCACCTATAAGAAAATCTTGTGCCTGTGCATTGAAGAGTGCACTTGTACATCCAAAGGCGCGCCTATGCATTGAAACCTACACATGTGCATCAGGAAGTTTGCTTGTGCCTCTCTAACGATGTATGTACAAGACTAGAATTTTGTCACCGAGTCAATCTTGCGCCTATGCATTAGGAGTGCGCCCTACGCCTCTCATGGCTGTGCCTATGCACTATTGAATGTGTAAATTTGACATAGCCACATATTTACTCTCAAACTCCTGTGTTTGTGCTTCTAGGGGCACGACCATGATTTAAAACATGCACATGTGCACTCAAGGCCGCGCCTATGCACTCAAGTAAATTTCTTTCAAAGTTCATGATTTTTAGTTTTTAGGATTTCTATCATTTTTAGAGGATTTTAGTTGTTTTTGTCAATTTATTGATTTTAGAGCAATGTTCCTAACAAAAGTTACTTAGGGTTTAGTAAGTAATTTTTTTCTAAAATTGAATTAGGGTTTGATAAGTGATTTTTCATGCTTTATTTGAGTTTAGAATAGGGTGTGTATTATATTCCCTTGCACTTAGTGTGATCTTGGGAATCAAAATCACTTCTAAACCACTTTTTGCTATTTTAGAGTAAGTAAGAAAAATCATCATTCATTGATATGCTTGATCTTTTAGTTTAAGAGATTTTTCACTTAATAAATAATCAAGGCTAAAATTTGTGTATGTTCTTCCCTTGCACCTAGTGTGATCTTGGGAACCAAAATCAATTTTAGTCTTTCATTAAGAAGCACTTGGATTAATTGGGAATAAACCTTAATTTGCAAAATTTTTATGACAGTTAGTTGATTTAAAAGATTTTCATTTCTATTTAGTTGGATTATTTGTTGTGTATGCTCTTCTCTTGCACCTAGAGTGATCTTGAGAAATAAAAACAACACTTAATCCTCTTTCTATGATATTGTGATAATCATTTTCTTAAAGGACCTAAAAACTTGTCAAAGAAAGAAAGGCCTCTTTAAAACTAAAATCTAACATTCACATGTGTTGTAGGTTACCATTGGTGGTCAAAACCAAATTGTTTAATCCAAAAGATAAAAAATATACCAACACACCATTCAAAACATTGTATTGTAGGTTTTGGTTAAGAGCTACGGCTCATCCACTCAACTAGGACATAACCCCTTTGGCATAATCCTTAAGCTACAATAATGGGGGTGGTCCTAGGAACCTTAAAGTAGTTCACGCAAAAGGGAACCTTGTGAATGAAATAAGAAGTGATCCACACTACTGACTTGTCTAGTACGCCTTGGTGAGATTAGAGTCAAAGATATTTGTTTGCGACCCCAGTTTAAGTATAACTGAATGCAATTCGGTGCTCATTATATTGAAGGGGGTAAATTAAATCCGAGATAATCCTTGGGAAACCTTGGTAAATTGAGCTTGCTCTAGATATCTTGTGACACCTAGAGAGAGAACCACCTAGGAAGTTTGTCAGCTTGGAGCCATTGTTTTTGTCTTAGTTGTTATACTTGAGAGCTCTCACAAAGTGACAACTTTGTTAGATTCAAAATCTTGTTTTTCAAACAAGGGAAATAATATCTTAAAGTTGAAACCACGTGATTTTCATCACAAAATCTACTTAGTGTCATTTTTTCCTAGTTTTTCACTTGTCCTAAGACAAGGTGAAACTCTGCCAAAATAACACCAAGTTTATTTCAACACCACTTGGTCTACACCCTTGTTTTCTTGTTGCCCATTTTTGGACAAAAGGAAACAACATATACAGATACCACTAGATATCACGTGTCCACCACTTTTTTATTCTACTTGCACGACTAGGTTACAATTCCGAGCGTAAGTGTTGAAAGTGTGCATGGTACGTACTCACAATCTAGTAGGCCCCCTTGTCTCAAAGACCCATATTTGAGACTTATTATTATTGTAGTTAGGTGATTTCATCCTTTTCTTCTCTTGAGTTGTTACGCTGCCCACATTGTAGCCATATAATTGAGATATTTATGTCTTATTTCCATTGTGAAATTAGGCCTAAATCTCTATATTATAGAGTTATGTTGCTCGCATGCATAACAATTTCTTGATATACTTAGATGTAGTTTTCACACCCTGGTGTTGTCTTGAGTTTTGTGAGTGTTGAGGTTACTTTTTTAGCATCACTATAGTGCCATTTTGATACTAAAATCTTGCTTTCTCATAAATTTTGATTATGTGTCCAAATAGCATTGTTACGTTGCTCGCATTTGTATCATCCATTTTACAAAGCTTAGACTTTGTTAGTGTTTAGAAACTAGATTTTAGTATATCTTGTTAGAAGATCGCGTCAACATTATCTTATCATTTAGGCCTTGTTTGCTGCAAACTTGACCTAACTAGTGATATTGTGTTGTCACTATTTGGTTGTAAACCTATCTAGACAAAATATTAGAGAATAAACTATTTGGTGTAACTAAATTTTGAGCATTGTACATCATTGTATTATTCTAAGGAAAAATTGTGTCATATATTACCTTGTTAGGGTAGCTTGTTCATTATTCTTTAGTTCACACATTTTCTTTGATCTATCAATTTTGTGGTTATTCTATAGTCACCTTACTTTGGCAATTTAGCGTCGTTATGCTGCAAAAATTTGACTAAGGTCCCTTTTTAGTAAACCTTAGTGGAAATTCTTCGTGTTGTATTTCCTATCTCGAGTATGCCTACTACGAGGATGGGATCCGAAAATTAGGAACTTAAATATTTGGGGGTGATAACCCTCTCTTAGAGGATAATCTCATGGTTGACTATAGTGGTGGAGAGAAATATTCTTCTCATATGAATATAGAGTGTCCTCTCACCAATTTTGACAATTACATTTCTCAAAACAAACATGAGGTTCTTATGCGTGTTATGGAACTAGGAGCTAGGTTACCTCCCATGGTGGACCCTTCTCTCATTTCTGCAATGGTTCAAGGGGAAGAATAAGTGGAACGTCCTTGTCACCATATAGATGACATATTAAACCCAGGTCACACCTCTACTTCTACATGAAAAAATAATGAGGAAGTACCTTTCAAAAATGACAGAGACTATCATTTACCTCATATTAAAAATCATTACGAATACCATGAAGAACATGTTCATCATGCACAACCTCCCCCTAATGAAGATTGTAATGAAATACCCATTCAAGAGGTTACATTAGAACAACAGGTCCAATCCCTCACTCACCAATTGGAAAGTTTGGCTTCGCATATACAAAAGGAACAACCAAAAGTTGTGAAACAAGCCATACCAAAGGCAAAACCTAAAGCTTCGTTTCACGAGTTCCCAATAAACACTCCTCAATGGGAGACACGAAAGGATCCTTATGAGGAATTTTTCACCAAGAATTGGGTGGGCATACACCTAGGCTTAACCCTTTGTATAGACCTACGCCACCACCCATGTAAGACCAGCTCTTCCACCAAGAATGGTCTACTATGAAGAACACCCTTCAAGCGTTACAAGAGGGCCAAACCGGTAGCAATAACAAGAAGTATTGGTTTGATGAGTTATGTCCCTACCCATTTGACAAAGCCATGCTACAGGTACCTTTCCCAAGACACTTTGATTTTCCAAAATTTGACAAATATAAGGGAAAAGGTGACCCTCATGACCATATTAAATATTTTTATATGGCATGCCAAGAGGTTGCATTCAGTGACAATTATCTTATGCACCTCTTTCCATGAAGTTTGGGAGCAATGATGCTAGAATGGTTTGTTCACATCCCTAAGGGATCCATATCAACATGGCTAGAACTAATGTAAAGCTTAAATGCACGAAACTTCTTGTTTAATATAGAGAATGATGTCACCATGTTGGATCTCTGTGTTTCACCTGATTCTAGATCATTTCTTTGAAGTATTGATGAAACAGATAGGGTAATAGGCATAGGAGGAATACCTGTTCAAATGTTGGTTGATGGGTTGTTGCGTGCGTATGACTTCTGAATCCACAGCTGATTGTGAGAGCTTCCTTTTGGCTAGGAGGAACTACTTGTAATGCAAAGAAAGACCACCAGAAAAAGTTAAACAATATATGCAATGAACTGCCTAGTGTATGCTAGATCCGAGAAGTGTGATACTTCCTAGATGGTCATCACCCACTATTTTAAAAATTTTAATGTGGTAAATAAGGCAAATCCTATTGTAGTTTGAAATGATTTAGGTATCTCACTTAAAACTCAATAAGAAATAGATCTAATCTAACGAGTGCTAGGTTAGAAGAGGATCCAAAGTTCAAGTAACTAGTTTTGGGTCTCTGCATGTTTGAGAGAGGTCTCGTGGTAGGTCACAGTGAATGAGGGTGAGGTGGAATTAGGTGGGTAGGTCAGCATTCCTGGGTTGTATGGGAAAATATAGAGACTAATGTCGCTTAAGGCTAACCGATTGCGGTTAGTGTGTAAGCATGCCGATTCATTGTGGAAAATTAGGAATGCCGCAGAATGATATTTAGGTCTCCTTTGTGATGGCACAAAGGACTTTGGCTGGTCAGGATGAGGTATTGGGTGATTTGGGTAGGATTTGGTGAAGTTTTAATGGGTATATGGAGGAGTGAGTGTTGGAGGAGGTCAATGGGTGGCTGGGTAAACAAAATATGATAATATAATGGTGAAATGGAATGAACCAGAGAAGTATAACATTTAATTACTTAGATTCTGGTTCTGAATGCCTACGAGTGAGGGATAGAGGTGCTAATGAGAGGCTTGAAGGCTGCAGGTGATCACCAACTGAAGGAAAGCTTCTACATGGGCTGCATGTACATTCCTCTTTGCTTGGTTAGATTAGATCATTGTTGGGATGGTTGTGCAGGAAAAGATGCTTGATATCCTTCCTTGCATGCGTGTTCTCACTGAAATTTGCTCTCAGAAGATGCGATATCTCTCTGGAATGTGCTAGTGTTTGCCAACTTTTCCAACCTTCTTCCAACCTTAAGAATAAGGTTGTTTTGGGGTTAAAAGGGTAACCGATGGCGATTTCGGCTTAACTAGTGATAGTTAGGGGTAACTGGTGTCGGTCAAGGCGGGATTTCCTAAGTTTACTAAACTAGGGAGATCCTCTTGATTTCCTCATATCTCATGTCGTTAACCCATAGATTAGATTGGGAGTTTCTTGTAAGCATGCAGGAATGTGGTTAGAGAGAATGTAGGAATTTATTTTTAGGGTTTAGGTAAGTCTCAGTTAGTTATGGAAACTTACTAAGAATAGGTTTTAGGGTGAGTTGGCTTAGTGAGGTGTCTAGGTGAAGTGTATGTGTGGATATTATTTAAATTAAGATATTTAAATAATAAATATGGTGAGGATAATGAATTAATTAAATTAATATTAGTGGGGTGAAGGGGGCCATGGCTAGGTGAATGTGATGAAGGGTGCTTATTTTTCGAAGGACCAAAGGGGAGTGTGACCTAATTTTAGTGTCTACATTTTTCCCCTTTTTATTGTGTAGCTTGTATTGGTAAGTGACACTAACAAAAATAAGATGTGGTTGCCCCATGTGTGGGTGAAGGTGATCCCCTCTAACCGGGAAGGCGACGAGGCGAAGGTAGAATCAGTAAGTGGTTTGACAAAAGGTAAATGTGATGAAAAAGGAAGGTGGGTAACAAGGGAAAAAGGGAGCCATGTCTACTCGGGTAAGCTAGGTAATGGGTTAGGGTCAAAGGTAGCAACATTCAAACGCACGCACATGTATAAACTATAGCATGCTACCAGGTTGAAGAGCAGGAAAAATCTACATCATCTAAGGTTGATAGGTTTATCCAAACAAGGTTGAAGTGACTCCAGTATCCAAGGTATAGGATATGGTCAGGAAACACAACATAGGTTAGGCATAGGAACATTTAGGTATGTTCTAGTACACCAAAGGTAGGGTTAGGATAAATGGTCATGACAATAGGATAGGTAAGGTCATTAGGCCAACAACACAGGTAACAATGCTACAAGTTATAGCGAACACATGAGGTCAAAGGTCACTAGCGATGGTCCAAGTCCAAGTATCTAGGTCATGGAATGGGTAAGGCCGAGGGAGGGGTAAAATAAAGAGTCCCCAAAGGAGGAAAAAGGGAGGTAGTAAATGATGATGTCAGGAAAGGTGAGGTAAATGGGTAGGGTAAAGGTGGGGTGAGGTAAATGATTAGGGTGAAGGTTGGGTGAGGTAAAAAAAGGAAGTAGGGGTAGGGTAAAATGGTAAAATTTAGGGCAAGGTGTAGGTGAGGGTGACCGATGCTGGTCATGGATAACCGACGTCGGTAGAGGTAAACCAACGATGGTTAAGTAGGGCACGTGACCGATGCCGGTCAAGGGTAACCGACATCGTTAGGTTGGGTGTGTTATAAAAACAAAAACCACATTTTTATTATTTTACAAGGTGAGAAAATGACCAAAAAGAGAGAAAAGTGTCCAAACAAAATGGAACAGTGAGCTAGCGGTGTGATCGATGAGTGATTGGTTGGTGAGCAGCAGTCCATAGGATCATTACGAGGGATTTGATTGGTGAGAGGTTGCGGGTAGCTATTTGGTGATGGCGGAGGCTGGAGAGGGATCGGGTGGGCCACCAAGATGAGCAGGACATGCCACCGAGATGGCGATAAGCACGACGAGGTAAGTGCCCACCGTACGTTGTTGATTTGATAGATTAGAGGATTATTTTAGTGTTGGTTTAGGTTTTGTTTATTTTTCAGTTTGGTGGGTGGGCACAAATTAAATTTGGGAATGGGGGAATATTGGGTAAAAGGAGGAATGGGGAGGGTAATAAATGGGATAGGGAGGTGGGTGGAGGTCCAAGGGTAGTTTAGGTCATTGTAGGGGGCTAAAAGGGGTAGGGAGGTTTTTTAGAGAGGGGGTTTTGGGAAATCATGATATTTTCTATGATAATGACCGGCGTCGGTCAAGGTTAGCTAGTGTTGGTTAGGTGGAACTAGTATCGGTCACCAAATAGGTGACTGCCACTAGTTAAGGGGTGATTGGGTTTGGTAAGGGTGAACCGGTATCAGTCACTAAATAGGTGACCGATGTCGGTTAAGGGGTGACCATGATCGGTTAAGATGAACCGGTACCGGTCGGATTATTGGGCATAAGGGCCCAAAAGTGATGTGGGCTAGGTAGTTAAGATGGGTAGGGTGAAAATAAGGTATAGGAAAATTACAATGGTTAAACATGGATTATACATGTAAATTAATGTTGTGCTTGTATTGGATGTAGGGGAGAGTGCAACTACATATGCGGGATAGGGTTTTGCCCCTGCTTGTGACAATGTGCAAGCACAAAAACCCCAATAGAGCTACAACATTTGGATGTAGTGGGATTGAGTGGGGTTCATTGTTATAGACATGTATTCTGGTAGCCTAGTTTGATGGTCGCGCTCATCAATAGATGGGACTCTGTGACCAACACATTCCACCTGCCGACGAGTGAGATGACTATCACCCTAGAGGACGTGTTCCAAATTCTTTGGTTACCCATATTGGGTGCACAGGTCTATTCTATCTCCTCTGAGGCCTAAGAGGAGCTGATTGAGACTATTTTTGGAAAGGGGATGGCTTCTCTAATATTCTATAAGGCCAACTTGATCTATGGAGAGATGTACCTAGCCCGTCCAGGAGGAGACGAGGCTAGTGGTTTTGTTGATGGAGGCAGGTTTGCTATTCACCGCTAGATGCGAGAGGGTGGAAGCTTTCCCAATCATTGATGGGGGTACTCCGTGACATGATGGTGGATGAGACCTAATTTTCTTGGGCACCCAAATTCCTGTGCAATGTGATAGGGAGTTGTGGGAATATGGGTAGTTGCACATGTTTAGCATCTCTTGTATATTTTTACCGTTCGCTAGGCTTATGAGCACATAGTTTGTGTGCGGCCTATAGGGATGCCCCGAGAAGATGCATTCCCAGTGATATTTTTGTGGGTGTTGTTATCCAATTTTACGCACATGGAAAAATTGGAAAACAGGGCCTTATTATGATCAAATCACGACATTAGTCCTAGGGACCCACTTCTGGTCAACAGTGTCAAATCAGGAATAAAGAGATGATTCCTCGGAGGAGCTTGTGCCTTGTCCTAACTCGGTCATAACTTAGATCACAAGCCTTAGACGAGTTCACGAGTAGGAAATGTAAGCTCGATGAATCGAGTTTGGCTTGTTGTAAAGGAATCTTGATAGGAGCGGAGGACGTTTCGATGGTTGGCTCATTGAGGTAGAGAGATGACGAGCTCGACTCTGAATTCAACATGGATAGATTGATGCTTCCTTGTTGGAATATGAATTCAGATTTTAATGACTCGACGGAGACAATAGCTGCCTCAAGATTTGGTCGAGCTTCTTCATGGAAGAGAATTTCTAAAATGAAAAGGCGAGACAACTCAACTAAAACTTTATCTCATTCTTCTACTACACCAAGAATTACGATGGCGAGGCCAAGCTGTTAATCCCACACTGAGGTATGAACGTGGAAAATAAGGCAAACACTGCCAAGAGTGGAAATATTGGTTTGGCAAACCATGACCAAACTTCCATGAAGGGGAGATTTAGGCAAACACTGCCAAATGGGAAATATTAAGATGGCAATCCGTCATGAGATTTCCGCACGGGCCGTGTAAATAGAAATCCACGCAGCTTGGAGTGGTCCGAGTCTTTGTGCGAGTCACCGGGAGGATTAATAGGACAGTTGTGAATTGGAGTGGGTCATGGGTTAAAAAACGCGACGTGATGCCAATTTCAGCGGAGGTTACAGGAAGACCCAACCAAGGCGATGCGTTAATGGCTCAGTCGTGGCTCATGTGTGAAGTGTTTGGACAGAAAGCAATGCTGAAAACTCGTCCCAGATCGGTGGTCGCAAGACAAGCTCCCACGCAGTACCGCAGAAACAAATATTCACCGATGTATATGATGGATTGGAGTCACGTCATTCAAGGCTTCATAAAATTTTCTGAGTCGGGGAGATGGAAGTTTATTACCGTGCGAATGAAACGATTCATATTGCTCAACATTACTTCTCCAAAAATGAATTGAGTATGAAGGCCAACTCTCAAATAATTGGTGGCCGTTTTGCATGGTACATCCTTGTTACTCGTAAATGGTCTCTTTGAGAAACTTTGTGGGCAGTAGGCAATATTTATACCCTTCCATTATGTGCGTCCAATCAGACAATAAAAATATTCTTTTACCAGGTTCAGAGAAGCTTGTTTTTAAATAATGGACGATTATACTGTAGTTTCAAGCTGATTTTATCTAGCTTATTTCTATTAGCTTTTATCCACGACTAAGGAAGAATTCTTATGGTTATTACCTGTACATTTTTCCAAGGTCCTTTGGTTACCCAGGTTGTTCAACGTATTTTTTTTTTGAAGGGCTTATTTTATGTGTTGCAAATTGTAACGTAAAGGATCTTTTAGTTTCTGGAAAAATGAGTATATGGTGTAGCTCACAGCTACCCATTCCATACTAAGACCCCAATAGTGGCATAATTGTTGATTGGAGCCGAGATTTCCGAGTGCACTACCAGAATACCGAAGGGATTTTTGGCCAAAAAATCAGTATTAAGTGTGTCTATCGACATGTTATGGGCAGGAGCCTGGGTCATCATCATGGCAGCATTAGGTCTTTATTGGTAATGGCATTTTCTCATCGTTTGGAAGGTACAATTGTGCTTATTATGGCCAAGCTAAAACATTCTTACTACAAGTGTTATATGATAAGGAAGAACCGTGAGCATTGTGGTAAAACCATTCTTTTTAGAAATGTTGGGTTAAGCACGACATTCAAGTGAGTTTGAGCCCAGGAAAGGTAAGATCGTTTGCTGGATGAAGAGCTCGGTGACTTTGCAGGGAGCTCGTGGTGATGTTTCATGAAGTTTGAACGTGGAATGCATAAATGGCTTCGAGTTAACAGAGGAAAATGATAAGAAACGAGTTTGATAGCTCACCATTCGAAGGACTCAATGCAAAAGAGCCCGATTGCCAAGACGAGGAAAGAGTTGGTGTGGGGTTCAAAATCAATTGCAACACCGAGTTAGAGGATTCGAAGCTCACCGAGTTGAGATTTGTGCAGACTCTATCCACATGGACCCCCCTCCTCTTCAAGTCAAACGGGTCAACGGGGGGTCCCGACATTATGTTAATTAAATTAATATTTTTATTTAAATATTTTAATAATGATATTTATTATTATTATTTAAATATTATTTTAATTAATTGAGAAGACTAGGTCATCGAGGCAATTAATGACCCATGATGGAACCTTCTCGGTGGTTCAACTAACGCGTAATAAATACATCATGGGCCTTCATTTTAGGAATGTAATTATGACCATTTCCTCTTCTTTCTCACATATTTTTCTATAAATGTAAGTTGGAAGCTCATTTCAAAGGGTTCCAAATTCGAATGCATAAGTTAGACGAGTTAGATATCTCGAGCAAGTGTATACTTTTTCAAGAATCCTCTCTCTTACGTAAGTTGTTCTTATGTGTTGAGAGAAATTTCAAGCCTCCTCTTCAAGAATGTAATGGCAACTATTGCCTCTTCTGAATGTATGATGCATTGTGCATGTTATTGAAGAAATAAAAGTGTGTGTTTTGTGACTAATCTCGGTCCTTTCATCCTTCTGTGCTTCTTTGTGCCTTTCTCATACTTACAGGTGCCTTTACATGCGTGCAAGTTTAAGTTCTATTGCAGGTTCTTGGAGTTCTGTGCTTATCGAGTGGTGAAGTATTGCATGCAGTTGAGTTGTGGTGTCTGTTCACCCTTCTTGAGTTCATCCTTCTTCATTGGGAAACTGGTATATTTCTCGGTCTAATAAAGTTTAACAAAGGGAATGTGTGTCTCTTAGTCTGTGGTATCCTGTACCCTCTCTAAGTTGCAGTAGGTGAAGTTGACCTGTGGTGCACACACCCTCTTCAAATTAACCCTTCACCGAATCGAAGACACCCTTTATCCGGTGCATCACCATCCCTAGTATAGTTTCATTTTCTGTAAATCTCTTTCCCTAAAACCCCATGAAAATGTTATCCTAGGACTAGATAATCATTTTTGTTACACTAGGAGTAAGTACTGACACTTAGTTTAGGAAGAGGAAGCCGGCCTTCTCCGGAGGTTCACCTCAAGCCCAAGTCCCACAGCTTGAGAGGTGATCCCATGTGTCCCAATCACACCGAACATCCTATTCACATCCTGGCCATTTGGGGGTGCAGTGATTTGGCGACAACGATTTTAGCACTCCGGTGGGACAAAGTTGGTACTTCTCTTCTCACTTACACAAGTCAAAGTACCTGGCGACTCTATATCTCTGGATTCCAAATCTCAAAGACAAGATAACTTATGTGAAGAATTCAGACAAGAGCTTCTTTAAAGAAAGGAAAGTATCAGCATATCAAACTTTCCTTTTCTCCTCCAAAGAGAAGTAGAAGAGGCATTTCCACATCCCCGATTTGCAGATTTACCTAGTAGGGGTCATTCAACTCCTCCTTACGAAAGATTTCCTCCACCCAGAACAATCAACCTTTCGTTGCTATGGCGAGAACCAAGTTTTTCCGCTTTCAATGCAAGCAATCCTCTCATGTTGGCTCAACGTGGCCCGCATTGCGGCACTCAAAAGTTTACCCTTTCTACACCTGGGAAACTCACGTTACTCAGTGGATCATATCTTTGATGTAGCCAAGATCATACATGCAAGTACATAATATCACCGAAGACAACGTTGCGGTTAGACTTCTTACTACCTCTTTCAAGGGAAAAGTTCTTCAATGGTTTCGCGGGTTAGGTGTTGGCACTATAACCACTTGGGACGAGTTGGGAGAAAAGCTATGTAAACAATTTGAAGACAAAATTGATCACCTATCACTTTTGGAACAACTTACTACCATAAAGAGAGCTTCCCAAGAATACATGAGTGATTTCAACTTCGATTCCAGAACTTGGAATAGGATTCGGCGCTCATAAAGCCTTTCGCACATAATGCATTCTTGTACTATTTGTGAGCCTTGAATAGCGATGTATGATTATGATCCGATCCATGGGAGGGACTACACTTCCGATGCTTATGAAGTTGTCATAAGTGCGAGAGAATTCTTTGATTCAGGCTGGAAAGATAGCTCCACGACCACCAATGCCCTTTTCTCCAGATCTTACGAATCATCAGCCTATCATTGTTCCTATTCCGGTAGACTCCGAGAAAGCATCTCAATCTTCCCCTCTTCAAATGACCTATTTGAAGTCAAGTCACTACTACAAAATTTTGGAAATGAGCTCGTTGCACTCAAAAGGCAACAATTTCAATACAATCATCCGTATCAGCCACAAAATCAGCGATCGGGCTAACCGTCCTCCTTTTCAAGGAAAGCAATCAGCCTCGAAATCAAACTACAAGTCAAGTTGCAAATGTCGAGCCCTTGAACTTTCGAACCCTCTTGCATGACTAGCTCATCTAGAGCTATAGTACTGCTCAAAATAATCTAGTTCAAGACTACGAATGGTGTTATCCTTGCTCTCAACCTCACAATCAAAATCTTTGTCCCAATGGAGTTCTTAGCTAGGCCCTTATGGTTCAAAGTGTATCTGCCCCTTCAGAGTTAACAAACAATTCATCTACGCAAGAAGCAGCAGATCAACCGCAGGCACCTGAAGAATCCACGTTGCTAAACTGGCAAGAAGAAGATTTTTGCGGATTGAATATAGATTCTTCATTAGTGGCAGAAAACACTCGTTCCAAAAAGAGAGAAATGGAGCCTCAACCTCTCGAAGCTGATCTAGCATCCACTTCTCAACCTGGGTTTCAAATGGCAGTTGATAAAAATGCGGGAAAGAAATCACTAGAAACACCGGCTAGCCACACCATAGGGAAAGATGGTTCTCCAGGCATCACGGTACCCAACAAACATTTTCCAAAGGAGGACCCCAATGCCCAAAAAATTGTCATCAAAGTTGGAGCAATTCCCTTCAGCATAGTAGAACAAATGAAGAAAACCAATCTGAGCGTTACCATGTGGGGCGCACTCTCGATCCTTCCCAAAGAAACCTATGCAGAAGCTACGACAGTTTTAGTACAACCAGCGGATCACCAAGCCATGGAGTGACAAATGCTACAAATTTGTGTCAACCGGAAGGGAAAATCATTCCTATGGCAAACAAACCACCACCATTCTACATTTCCCTGATCATTGGCGACCACCTGGTACATAATTGCATGATCGATTCTGGTGTCGATAGCTCTGTCATGCCGAAACAAGTTCGCAGATGTACTAGGCATACAATATGCGCCGATTCAAGAGGGGTTGTTCAAATTTGAATGGCACAATTATTAAGCTGTTAGGGTTATCAAAGGACTTGACTTACCATTCATGCATGCCCAAGTTTGTCATTCACCCAAGATATATCGGTCATCGATCTCCCTCCCCTCTTTGCCATCCGCCTATCACGGGATTTCACTTTGCCAAGATGGGTGGTTACCTATCGGCCGATTGGTTACATATGATTCTCCGGACTCGATACGGAACCAAAGTAACTATAAGGTAGAACCAATCTGCCATAATCATGTAGAACCCTACCTTGCTAGTCCCATAAATGGAAATTACACCATCGACGATCCTGAAGAGGAAGATGCCGATCATGAACCAACCACCCTTGTTGAAGAAGTCCCTGATACTTTGCTAGATGAAGTAAGTAGAGATCATCAGTATGATCCCTACGCTGATGTATTGGCAGAAGAAGAAGTTGGTTTGCTTGGTTTTGGAAGAAACAGGATTAGGTACTTACTGTATCCATGAAGAAGATACGATCATACCATAACTTGTCAAAACACCAAGTGATTCTAAAGGATTGTGGCAATTGTTCTTTGATTGCTCAAGAAGTAAGAATGGATCCGGTGCTGGTGTTATGTTAATTTCTCCAGAGGGAGATAAGTACTTCTCATCTTTCCGGTTGTAGTTTAGTTGCACTAACAATGTTGTTGAATACGAGGCTCTTGTGCAAGGAATTCAGCTAGCCCAAAGGAAGGGAATCAAGGCCCTGACTGTTTTTGGAGATAGTGAGTTAGTTGTTCATCAAGTTTCAGCACGTAGTGCATCCAAAAATGATCTTTTAAGATCATACAAGAACCAAGTCTGGGACCTGATTGAAGATTTCGAAGCTTTTGGAATCCATGCAATCCCTAGAAATCAAAATCAAGATGCAGATAGGCTTGCTACAATTGGTTCACAATACAACATACCAGTTGATATCATGAAAGAAGGGCAGCAATTTGTTAAAATGGTGGTTTGACCATCAGTCCCTGATAATGTGAGTAGTTGGCAAGTGTTCGATAGTGACAAACAAATTGTCCTCTTTCTACAAGAAGAGGCGGAGTTTGCTCTGAAAAGAATCAAGATAAGTTGCAAGAGTCATATGGTGAGAAAATTATCAATTGAAAAGCAACAAGTTACCAAAAGGTTTAGTCACTTTGGAATCCATTTTCAATTTAGATGACCAAGCCACAAGACAAAGCCCTAACATGGTGGTCAGAGAAGAATATTTTGAGGAAGTTGAAGTATCAAATGAAAAATTTCTTAAGATCGGAAAAGTGTGTACTTCTGAGGAGAAGGAAGCTTTCATCAAACTTTGTCAAGAGTATCATGACATCTTTACATGGAGCTATAAAGATCTACGTGGTTTTGATCTAGGTCTAGCTCAACATACCATCGGCCGGATCCGAATGCTAAGCCGATTCGTCCAAAAAGAGACCAATTAATCCCAAAATTGAGCCACTAATGAGAAAGGAGCTAACCAAGCTCATCAAGGCCTGTATAATTTTTCCCATCAAGCATTCCTCATGGGTAGCCAATTTGGTGCCCGTGAGGAAGAAGAATGGAGAGATCCAGTTATGCGTATATTTCAGGGATTTGAATCATGCGTCATTAAAAGACCATTATCCTCTTCCCTCGATGGAACAGATCCTTCAAATGGTGGCAGGAGCTCAAAGATTTTCTTTGCTCAATGGATATTCAGGTTACAATCAAATCCTAGTCCAAGAATCCGACCAATTCAAAATGGCTTTCACTACCAAGTGGGGCACGTATGCCTACAATAAAATGCCATTCGGATTGTCCAATGCCGAGGCTACTTTCCAAAGAGCCATGGACATGGCATTTAAGGGACTAATCAACGATATTATTTTAGTTTACCTTGATGATATAATTGTATACTCTAAGCATGCAGAAGATCACATCACGCATCTAAGGAAAGTTTTCCAAAGGTGTAGGGAATTTGGGGTTTCACTTAACCCCAAGAAATGTATTTTCGCACAGTGCACGAGGGAAAATTGTTGGGGCATGTGGTTTCAGCGGAAGGATTATCAATCGATCCAGCTAGGATTCATTCAATTATGTCCTTATCTCTCCCAAGTCACAAGAAGGGCCTCCAGAGTTTTCGGGAACCATAAATTTCATGCGGAGATTCATCCCTCAATTCACGACATTGGCTAAACCACTTTGTGACCATGCTAAAGAAAAACATGCCATTCTCATGGACAAAGGAAGGAGAAAGCTTTGAAGCTATCAAAACAGCCATTTCTCGAGCTCCCACACTTGTGAACCCCAGGTTTGACAAAGATTTTATCCTTTATGCTTTTGCATGTCAAGAGAGCATTTCAGGGATCCTCACCCAACAAAACAACAACCTGATGGAGCAACCAATCACTTTCTTCAGTCAATCCCTCAAAGACTACGAGTTCAAATGCTCATTCATTGAAAAGCAAGTCTTTGCGGTTATTCGAGCTTTGAAGAAATTCAAGCACATGTTGTCCAACAACAAGATTCATCTGATGGTGTCTCATCCAGGTGTCAAGGAGTTTTTGTTGAACAAAGAAATGAATGAAAAATGTGCTAGATGGATCACAAAGGTAATGGAGTATGACGTGCACATCAAAGTCACTAAACTTGTCAGAGGTAAGGGTTTATGTCAGCAACTTGCAACAGACATGGAATCAAAAAGTAATGAGGACGTGACACTCCTAAATACTGATGAGGATGTTGATCAAGCTGACTAGTTATCCAAAATGAAGAATTTCATCTTCTCAGGAGCATACCCGACAAACATGGATAAAAACCAAAGGCGAAATTTCCATCTTCAATCTATCCCATATGTTTTGGTAGATAACATTCTCTTTCGAAAAGATTTGAACGGCATCCTCCTTGGTGCATAGGACCGTAAGCAGTCGAGTAAGATACTAGAAGAGTTTCATAATGGCCTATCTGGAGGACATTATTCTACACGAACAACATTTACCAAGATCATGCGAAAGTCAAGCTACTATTGGCGATTTATTCAAGGATGCCCATCTCTGGGTAAGGAAATGTAAGGAATGTGCCTTTTCACAGGTAAGCGGTCGGGCAGCTCTTCCATTACATCCAATTCAAGTGGATCAACCCTTTGTTCAATGGGGTTGGACTTCATCTCGGAATGATTAATCCTCCATCCGGTGACGGACATAAGTGGGTCCTTACCGCAATGAGACTATTTTACTCGATGGACGAGGTGGTAGCATTAAAAGAGAGCAATGAAAAGGTAGTTCTAGATTTTTGAAGGGTATAATGACGAGGTTCGGTGTTAGTTTACAGTCATTTCAGGATAACGACTGCTGGATTTTCTTGGTATGAAATTGAGTGAATGGGCTGTTAAAAATGGGGTATACCTCAAAATTCATCCTATTACTATCCTCAAGGAAAGCAGATTGGTGAGTCTAGCAACAAAAACCTCATAAGGATTATTAAGCGCACAATGGAGACTAACAAGAGGACTTGGCATACACAGCTTAAGACCGCCTTATGGGCAGATCGGATCACACCTAAAAGGGCCATCGGAAATTCTCCTTTCGTTTCTTGTATATGGAAGAGAGGAAAAACTCCCACTCTCATTGGAGTTACCTTCTTTGGAGTTAGCTCATCAACTTGAAGTTATAGAGAGTGATCCTCTGACAATAAGGTTTGCTGAACTCATGGAGTTAGAGGAAGTATGAGACAAGGCTATGAAAACTTTGGAGCAGCATCAGGCTCAAGTTAAGAAATATTTTGACAAGAAGGCGTCTGATAGGTGTTTTCAAGAGGGAGATTTAGTTCTCAAATGGGATGAAGACAGGACCAAACCAGGCAAGCATGCCAAGTTTGACGCTCTCTGGAGTGGGCCATACATCATCACAAGTTGCAAAGAGGAAAATTCATTCCGTCTATCTAGGCTCAATGGATAAGAACTGCCCATTCATGTGAATGGGATACATCTAAAAGCTTGTTTTTGAGAAGTGTTCCTCCCTTGTACAGTTAAATTAGGTGTTTTCCTCCAAGTGCTTATGCACATTGTTGTGTGTTGTTGCTTTGCTTTCCTTGTTGTGTTTTGTGTTGTTCTGCACATTGTTTCATCATTGGAAGGTGTCAAGGAGAAGAAGGTTCAAGGTTTCCATAAGAGTTTCAAAATCTACTTCATTCAAAATTTTGCAATGTTCCATGGATGTCAAGCATTCAATAGATTCAGTATACTTCATGCTTAGCATTCCAGGGAGGTCTAGGATATCGGCAATGTTCAAGGAGATTCCGGGATGTGTCAAAGAAAATCATACTACTTTCAGGATTCCAACACTAGACTCCATGCCCAATGGATGACTTAAGGCTACTGGAATCATGCTTAGTAGGCAATCATCCCGAGAGGTTGCCAAAAATGTTATCCAATTTTACGCACATGGAAAAATTGGAAAACAGGGCCTTATTACGATCAAATCACGACATTAGTCCGTGGACCCACTTACGGTCACGGTGTCAAATCAGAATAAAGAGATGAATCCTCGGAGGAGCTTGTGCCTTGTCCTAACTCGGTCATAACTCAGATCACAAGCCTTAGATGAGTTCACGAGTAGGAAATGTAAGCTCAGGAACTGAGTTTGGCTTGTCGTAAAGGAATCTCGATAGGAGCGGAGGATGTTTCGATGGTTGGCTCATTGAGGTAGAGAAATGACGAGCTCGACTCAGTTTAATTCAACATGGAGAGATTGATGCTTCCTTGTTGGAATATGAATTCAGTTTTAATGACTCGACGGAGACAATAGCTGCCTCAAGATTGATCGAGCTTCTTCCATGGAAGAGAATTTCCAAAATGAAAAGGCGAGACAACTCAACTAAAACTTTATCTCGTTCTTCTACTACAGTGGCAAGATTTTACAACAACTGATCACGACTGTGGTCGCATGCAACAGAACATCAGGATCAACACCAACGGTTCCTTGGGATCACCTGCTGGCAGCTGTCACAATCGACTCTCTCTGGAGGCCACTCATTTTCTGAGATAAGTTTACTTCTCTACCCTGTAGCTGCTGCGTATAGCCAATTACTTCCTCACGGCACTTTCCTAGGAGAATTTCAGTTCTACGCTCAAAGCGGCCGAGCATTCGATGCACAGGCATGTTGCAGTATAGAAGAGTTCTTTTGAATGCTTCCAACAAGTAGGTTGTCCAACTATGTTTTTATCTGTTCAGCATCAAATGCATCCTCAAATTTGGGATTTTCCTTCAAGTTATTTTTATGAAAATCGATTAAGTGACAGTGAGAGTGTTACCGGGAGACTTGATGAAATTTATTACAAAAATTCTCTATCGAGACCTTACTTGTTTTACGGTGTAACTCATGGAAGCGAATCTCATAGAAGTGGATCTGTTTCATATCAGAATATTTATGAAGCACAATTTGCTTTGCAATTATATGAGCATCTTCAACGAGTCACTCAGAAAGTCGAGCATGTTTCTTGGGAGAAAGGAAATAGCTCAGCGTTGAAACATTTGAGCTCACTGAGAGATCAAGCTTATAGCTCAGACTGAAGTTCAGTTAAAATATTGATCCTAGTTAGACCCAAAGGAATTGATGGTCGAGTTTACTGATATCTTGAGTGAAATCACTTATGGCATAGCGGTTCTTAGAGACATGTTGTAGATATGATAAGATGACATGGGAAAATAGGATATGGCTGAACTCAGCCCGACAGATAAAATGATATTTTTATAGCCATGAGTTCAAGGGATCACTTAGATGGACTCTATCCTGCAATATCCATGTTTGCAGAAGCTTGAAGCTCGAATGGGTCATGTAAAATCTTTGGGAAACATTTCACTATCTTGCCAAGTTTGCGTGCAAAGTTGAGGCCGGGGCCCGATGAATTAATTTGTCCAAGCCGTTACGCGGGGATTTGGAGCTAGTATGCCAAGCGTGGAACTATTACGATGGCAGGCCAAGCTGTTAATCCCGCGCTGAGGTATGAACGTGGAAAATAAGGCAAACACTGCCAAGCATGGAAATATTGGTTTGGCAAACCATGACCAAACTTCCGTGAAGGGGAGATTCAGGCAAACACTGCCAAATGGGAAATATTAAGATGGCAATCCGTCATGAGATTTCCGCACGGGCCGTGTAAACAGAAATCCGCGCAGCTTGGAGTGGTCCGAGTCTTTGTGCGAGTCACCGGGAGGATTAATAGGACAGTTGTGAATTGGAGTGGGTCATGGGTTAAAAAACGTGACGTGATGCCAATTTCAGCGGAGGTTACAGGCAGACCCAACCAAGGCGATGCGTTAATGGCTCAGTTGTGGCTCATGTGTGAAGTGTTTGATAGGAAAGCAATGCTGAAAACTCGTCCAGATCGGTGGTCGCGAGACAAGCTCCCACGCACAGCTGCAGGAAACAAATATTCACTGCTGTATACGATGGATTGGAGTCACGTCATTCAAGGCTTCATAAAATTTTCCCGAGTCAGGAGATGGAAGTTTATTACCGTGCAGAATGAAATGATTCATATTGCTCAACATTGCTTCTCCAAAAAATGAATTGAGTATGAAGGTCAACTCTGAAATACCTGGTTGGCCGTTTTGCATGCTACATCCTTGTTACTCGTAAATGGTCTCTTTGAGAAAATCTATGGGCAGAATAGGGCAATATTTATACCCTTCCATTATGTACGTCCAATCAGACAATAAAAATATTCTTTTACCAGGTTCAGAGAAGCTTGTTTTTAAACAATGGACGATTATACTGTAGTTTCAAGCTGATTTTATCTAGCTTATTTCTATTAGCTTTTATCCACGACTAAGGAAGAATTCATATGGTTGTTACCTGTACATTTTTCCAAGGTCCTTTTGGTTGCCCCAGTTGTTCAACGTATTTTTTGAAGGGCTTATTTTATGTGTTGCAAATTGTAACATAAAGGATCTTTTTAGTTTCTGGAAAAATGAGTATATGGTGTAGCTCACAGCTACCCATTCCATACTAAGACCCCAATAGTGGCATAATTGTTGATTGGAGCCGAGATTTCCGAGTGCACTACCAGAATACCGAAGGGATTTTTGGCCAAAAATCAGTCTTAAGGGTGTCTATCGACATGTTATGGGCATGAGCCTAGGTCATCATCATGGCAGCATTAGGTCTTTATTGGTAATGGCATTTTCTCATCGTTTGGAAGGTACAATTGTGCTTATTATGGCCAAGCTAAAACATTCTTACTGCAAGTGTTATATGATAAGGAAGAACCATGAGCATTGTGGTAAAACCATTCTTTTTAGAAATGTTGGGTTAAGCACGACATTCAAGTGAGTTTGAGCCCAAGAAAGGTAAGATCGTTTGCTGGATGAAGAGCTCGGTGACTTCACAGGGAGCTCGTGGTGATGTTTCATGAAGTTTGAACGTGGAATGCATAAATGGCTTCGAGTTAATAGAGGAAAATGATAAGAAACGAGTTTGATAGCTCACCATTCGAAGGACTCAATGCAAAAGAGCCCGATCGCCAAGACGAGGAAAGAGTTGGTGTGGGGTTCAAAATCAATTACAACACCGAGTTAGAGGATTCGAAGCTCACCGAGTTGAGATTTGTGCAGACTATCCACATGGACCCCCCTCCTCTTCAAGTCAAATGGGTCAATGGGGGTCCCGACATTATGTTAATTAAATTAATATTTTTATTTAAATATTTTAATAATGATATTTATTATTATTATTTAAATATTCTTTTAATTAATTGAGAAGACTAGGTCATCAGCAATTAATGACCCATGATGGAACCTTCTCGGTGGTTCAACTAACTGCGTAATAAATACATCATGGGCCTTCATTTTAGGAATGTAATTATGACCATTTCCTCTTCTTTCTCATATTTTTCTATAAATGTAAGTTGGAAGCTCATTTCAAAGGGTTCCAACAGATTGCATAAGTTGGACAGTTAGATATCTCAGGCAGCAAGTGTATACTTTTTCAAGAATCCTCTCTCTTCGCAAGTTGTTCTTGTGTGTTGAGGGAACTTTCAAGCCTCCTCTTCAAGACTAGTAATGGCAACTATTGCCTCTTCCGAATGTATGCTGCAATAAAAGTGTGTGTTTTGTGACTAATCTCGGTCCTTTCATCCTTACGTGCTTCTTTGTGCCTTTCTCATACTTGCAGGTACACTTTGTGCAAGTTTAAGTTCTATTGCAGTTCTGGAGTTCTGTGTTTATCGAGTGGTGAAGTATTGCATGCGGTTGAGTTGTGGTGTCTGTTCACCCTTCTTGAGTTCATCCTTCTTCACTGGGAACCGGTATATTTCTCGGTCTAATAAAGTTTAACAAAGGGAACGCGTGTCTCTTACCGTGGTATCTGTACCCTCTAAGTTGTAGTAGGTGAAGTTGACACATGGTGCACACACCCTCTTCAAATTAACCCTTCCCGAATCAAGACACCCTTTATCCGGTGCATCACCATCCCTAGTATAGTTTCATTTTTGTAAATCTCTTTCCTTAAAACCCCATGAAAATTTTAGCCTAGGACTAGATAATCATTTTTGTTACACTAGGAGTAGTACAACACTTAGTTTAGGAAGAGGAAGCCGGCCTTCTCCGAGAGGTTCACCTCGAGCCCAAGTCCCATAACTTGAGAGGTGATCCCATGTGTCCCAATCGCACCGAACGTCCTATTCACATCCGGCCATTCGGGGTGCGGTGATTTGGTGACAACAAGTGCAATATAGGAGATGGGTGCCGGTGATAGGAGAGCGGAGATCTGAGAGGCCCACACATGATGTGGCCCATTTCTGGTATTTACTGGAGGGGTTGTCTACAGTGGACATTATATGGAGGCCATATGTGGGATTCCCCTCATATAGGCACATGCATAAGGAGCTACCCGATCTCTAGCTAGAGATATGGATACAAGGTCGATGTTCTGGGGGACAAGATGATCTCGGTAGATAGAGTCGATGACAGATTCGAGCTAGTATAAGACATACCTCCACCCTTCCCACAATATCAGAGAGATGACATGGAGAGGCCCTTAGCTCTACCATAGCCTACAGTGCCCACAGGGGGAGGAGCAGCCAAGTGCACCGATGGATAGATGACACCGGGTGTACAGACAGTGCACGACGGTGGTGGCGGCTCAATTATGAGCCATACCACCTGCATCAGGGCATCTAGATCTAGCCTACCATTACAAAGGCAGAGAGACGTCCTACACGGGGCAGGTAGCTACTCTCATTACCTATTTGGGTATCTCAGTAGACACAACTGGAGGTCTTGGAGGTGGAGGTAGTAGAGCTACGTGTACAGGTGGCCAGTCCCAGCAGGCCCATATGGCTAGTAGAGGAGATGGAGATGGAGAGGAGGAGGATGGTCAAGTGGCAACCTTACAGGCCCATGTGGCAGTTTACGAGGGCGGTTGGCCATAGCCTGCATAGATTGTGGTCTTATAGGCCTAGATACGGGAAAAGGCGGGGGCCACCACCATAGGCACTGGTGGCAGTGTCCGAGTTCATAGGTAGGCACGGGAAGGGTCCCGGGGTAGGTACAGGAGCCGAGACCTATGGGACCACCATAGATCGTGCCTCTATCTAGGCTATGGGATGCCTTAGGTGAGGCTAGATACTATCAGGAATATCTAATGACTATCGAGATAGACTTCATATCCTATGCCGAGTACAAGGCACAATAGGTGTCTAGTGAGAGGATGAGATCCCACACTCATAGTGTGGAGAGCACAGGGGGTCAGCGAGCTCCGAGGCCCGA
This sequence comes from Taxus wallichiana var. yunnanensis, assembly GCA_018340775.1. Classification (NCBI taxonomy): domain Eukaryota; kingdom Viridiplantae; phylum Streptophyta; class Pinopsida; order Cupressales; family Taxaceae; genus Taxus; species Taxus wallichiana. Next base: position 433,358,076 of record CM031236.1, on the reverse strand, counting down.
TCAGGTAGAGGCTACCAGCACACAGAGATAAACTCCAGTTCAGTGCAAAGCAGGGACCCATGAGGCCGAGGGTACAGGTGATATAGAGATGGAGGACATCTACCGAGATTCCTGATATGCGGTCACCGATTTTTGATGTATGATAGTGATTGTGTGATTATATACTGACTTGCGTTAGAGATAGTTGTATTGTTGATCACATACCGGCCTGTGTGTCAAGACAATGAGGATGTATGAGTGATTTTGTATATTTCGAGCATATACCAGCCTGCGTGCCAAGAGATTTTGTATTGATTCATTATTTTATTGTATATATGAGACCGGCTTCGGCATGCCGATGACATTTTGTATTTTATATCGGCCTACGTGCCGATGATTTTTAGATGATGGACATGATGAGATAGCCATGTATATTTGAGATACTCATTGATTTATATGATGAGATACATCTTATGATTTTATTTGTTGATGTGTTTATGAGATATGAATTTGTTATGTTGATATGCATGGAAATTAGGTGAGTTAGGCATGATGGAGTTAGGTCAATTTAGGCATGGATCGAGTCAGGTTGGTTTAGACATGGATCGAGTAAGGTCGGTTTAGGCATGGATTGAGTCGAGTCATTTTAGACATGGTTGAGTTAGGTGATAGGCATGTATTAAGTCAGGTTATAGGCAAATATTGAGTCATGTTATATGCATGGATCAAGTCAGTTTGTTAGGCATGGTTGAGTTAGGTTTGTTTAGGCATGGTTGAGTCAAAAGTAGGTGAAGTGGTGATTCATTATTTTATGCAATGAATGATAATATGGGTCATATGTGAGATATGGTATAATCTATGCATAGTGATGATAGAGAAATGGTAGGCATAATAAATGTATGATGTGATAATGTTTAAAATATGAAACAACTTGTTATGTATGTGGTTTAATTTCCAATTTTGGGTATAAAAGGGAAACGAAGTTAGGTGTGATGTAATGTGAGGCACATGGAAGATGAATTGTTTAGGGTAGAGGATGGCCGAGCTAACCTCCAAGGGCCCCATGCCCTCGGAGTTGCCTACATAGTCCCGGTGAAAAGGGACCTTAGGCCAATGTAGTTCTCCCATAAGCTAGGGAAGAATATGAGGAGGTATGAAAATGAGTTGGTAGGTTGTAGGCATGATTTGGGCATAGGTCTATTAGGTGTGTGTGGGTAGATTATAGGTAACATGATGTAGGTGAGGGCGATTATGGTGAAAGAAGAAGATTACCCCAAAAGTAAGCATCGAGGACCAAGTCCTGTATAAGGTAATCAAAACGTAAACAAATATGGTTAAAAGATAAGAGGGGGCAATAAAGCCACCTGATTGGGTAGGATCATATTGAGTAGATCATACCTTGGTGGAGGTGATGAACATAAGACCCTAAAGACATTACATGATGGACTATTCTACGGTGAAAAGTAGTCACATGATCACCAAATTTCTAATTTCCAAGAAGTCCCTTTAGGCAGTAGGAAATGGGAGTGGGAATGGTTTGAAGGGTGAAAAGTGGGTAATTTTTCATATGGTATAGGTAGCATGTGTTTTGAGCAAGAGAACCTAGATCACAATGGGCAAGTCCATGAAAAAAGGTTGAGTGTTTTGACTTATAGTTGAGATAGACTGATCGATGTGGGAAGTCTATATGGGATGAATAAAATTTAACTCCTTGAGGTCTTCGTGAAGTTGATCAATGCGGGAAGCTTCGGTTGCTCTCATTTTTTTTTTTTTTTTTTTTTTTTTTTTGTTCTAGAGCTTTACATAGCTATCCTTCTAGGGAGCAGTCTATTTATAGTAGAAATTTGTCGAGAGGAAGATGTCCTTTTGAGGGAGTCATCATATTTTTAGTAGAATTTTGACTCAAGGAGTTTGGTCCCATGTGAGGTCTTGAAGTCATGGACAAGACCAAGGTGGAGAATAAGACTCTTGTTCAAAAGGCAAGGTGAAATGACCATGGGATCTCATCTAAAGGTAGATGAAAAGTATCATGCTATGTGTAGTGCCGTGGTACACATATTCAAGAGAAGATAACAAGTGACGGGTACTCACATGATTCTTGTTTAATCGTTAGTGAGGTGTATGAAGTGAATAGCACTCAAGGGATGAGCATGGAAAGAGACAAAAGGTGAGGGAGGACTACAAGTCAACAATAGAATGGTTGAAGATGCAAGGCATTAAGGGCTCGGAGTTTGAGTTTACCATCGAGTGATGATAAACGGTAAGCACCTGATCCATAGGTATGAGTCACGATGTATGGTCCAAGCCAATTAGGAGAAAATTTACCCCGTTTACTTTTTTCTGCTTTGGTTACGTGTTGATTTTATTTCAAGACAAGGTCACCGACTTGGAAGGTTCGTTCATGGACACATTTTTCGTAGGCACGTTTGATACATTTTTGGTAAACTTGAAGATGATCTAGAGCATTAAGATGACATTCGTCTAATAACTCTAGCTGTGCTAAATGGTCCTGATGAAAGTCATCATCATTGAGCATGTCATGGAGAGAAATGTGGAGTGAGGGGATCTGGACTTTGAGAGGTAGGATTGCCTCGAACCGTAGACCAAAGAAAATGGTGTGGCCATAGTGGAAGTGCGAGTACTAGTACAGTATGCCCACAGGGAAAAAGGAATGTGCGTATGCCAATCCTTCCCAGTATCATCAAACACTTTCATGAGAATATTATTGAGGCTTTTTTAGTGGATTTGGCTTAGCCGTTGGTTTGTGGGTAATAAGGTGATGAGAAACTAAGATGAATGTTGAAGGCATCACAATTTTTTTGTAATGTTTTGTTTTTGAATTGTTTTCCATTGTCAGTGATGAGGCAATGAGGAACACCAAAGTGAAAAATGATGTGGTGGTTAATGAACTCACATATTTTCTCAGCTTTCATGGAAATGAGTGGTATGGCTTCTACCCATTTTGTATAGTATTCAATAGCAGTGATGATCCATTGATGGCATTGGGAAGAATGAGGATTGATTTCTCCGACAAGATCCAAACCCCATTGAGAGAAGGGCCAAAGGTCTCGAGTGACCTGTAAGGCATGACTGGGTGTATGATGAAGATTGGAATGTTGTTGGAATTTTACACAACGTTTTACGTAGTCACAACAATCATGGTTAAGGGTTCGGCTAGTAATAGCCTAGGTAAAGAATACGCTTAGCAACAACAAGGCCACTGAAGTGACCTCCACATATGCCATCATGAACTTCCTTAATGGTATAAGGAATTTTAGAACTTATGAGGCATCATAAGAGAATACCATAAAATCCACACTTATAGAGGAGATCCCCAAAATGACGTAACGAGAGACCTTTTTAAGGAAGGCGCGTTGTCTGTTACGGGTGAGATCAAGAGGTAAGATGGAGAGAGAAAGGTAGTCGGAGTATTGTTTATACCAAAGGTCACTTAGGTCAGGGGTAACAGTTCGATCGAGTAAACATCGTGAGGTAAATAAGAAGGTGATTGGATTCATTGTATGGTGACAAATATTGTAGAATCGGTGCATAAAGAAAGTATTTGGGAAGCTAAGAAATCCATGGTATCTGTAAATTTGTTGGTTGAATGTGGGATGGTTTGAAGGGTGTAACGATCAAAGGTGGTCAAAAGTATGTCTACATGATGTTTATACTTTTGAAGTATCTCATTACAACATTGGTACATACCATTGACTTGGTTTATGACTAGTTGAGAATCACCAAAGATGTTGATTGATTTGACATCTACGGCGTAGGCAACTTAGAGACATAGTACGAGCACTTTGTATTCAGCAATATTATTGGTACATTCAAAATATAATTTAAAAGAAAAAGGCATGGGTTCAATTTCAAGAGGAATGAGGATAATACCAGCCCCAACCCCACGCTGACACTTGGAACCATTGAAGAAGAGTGTCATTTGGTAAGGGGGTTCGTCTATGGAAAGGGTAGCAATCGACTCATTTGGAAAGTCAAAATTAGAGGGTTGATCCCGGAAATAGGTGCGTCGGCCAATTGGTCGGCAATATCTTGGCCCTTGATGGAATTTTGATGAATGAATTTGAGGTCAAGATCAGCTAAAAGCATAAGCCATCATGTGGCATGCTGATTTTGATAAGGTTTGGCATACATGAAGTGTAAGGGGTCGGTGTTGGTCACAACATAGGTTTTGTGGTTGAGTAGGTAATGACGGAGTTTGGTGGTAATGAAAACTAAGGCTAAGAAAAAAAAATTGGGATGGGTGTATTGGGTTTCATAGTCCAAAAGAGTACAGCTTATGTAATAAACCGCCTGCTCCCTGTGTTGTTCATCACAATGAGCGAGCATGGCTCCCAAGGAATGGTTGGTAGCTGAGATGTATAGGTAGAAAGGTTGATCATATTTAGGTGGGATGAGTATGGGTAATTTGGAGGAGGTATTGTTTTAAGACCTGAAAATCTTTATCACAGTCATCATACCATTTAAAGGAGACATCCTTCTTGAATAGATGATGAAATGGTTGACATCGATCGATAATAGTGAAATGAAATGATGAATGGATTGCAACTTACCTTACGGTGCTACTGAGAGTTTTCAAAGGTTAGTAGGTGGAGGAATTTTAAGAATGGCCTTAACTTTAGCACGGTTAACTTCTATTCCACGAGGGAAATGATAAATCTCGGAGCTTTCCTAAGAGAACTATGAAGACGCACTTCTTAGGCTGAAGGCAGACGCAATATTTAATGAGACGGTCAAAGATGGTTTTGAGGATGGTTAGGTGCTCGGAGCAGCGTTTAGATTTGGCCAAGATATCATCCACATAATCTTCCAATATGCAATGCATGATGTCATGGAAGATGTAAGTCATAGCCCATTGATATGTAGCACTGGGCGCTTTTAAGGCCAAAAGGCATGACTCGATAGCAGAAGGTCCCCCTAGGGGTGATGAATGAGGTCTTGTTTTGATCCTCTAGGGCAAGCAGGATTTTTTATAACCCGAGAAGTCATCCATGAGTGATAGCATCTCATGGTCAGTGGTAAGGTCAACCAGCTGGTCAATACCAAGTAAGGGAAATTCATCTTTTGGACATGCTAGGTTGAGGTCACGGAAGTCCGTGCAAATACAGAGTCCCCCTATCACCTTAGTGACAGGGAAAATGTTAGAAATCCAACAAGGATAATCAATGGGTAAGATGAAGGAAACAAAAATAAGGCGTTGAAGTTCCTCTTTGATGAGAAGGGCAATGCGAGGGTGCATTTTCCTCAGCTTTTTTTTAATGGATTTGGCATCAAGAACGGTTACGATATTATGGACCACTATGGTGGGGTCAATCTTGGGCATGTTCAGTGTAAGACCAAGCGAAAGCTTGGTTATGATCTCGAGAAAAGAAGTGATGGCTTCTGTTCAACAACATCTAAAGATTGTCGATCTTTAGGATGTGCGGGTAAATCCTGAGTATGAATGTTGATCTCAATGGTCAATTCATTTAACATGGTTTACATCTCAGAAGGTAATGACCGATGAATATATGATTCTTCTACACCAAGGTAGGTGAGTATAGATTCATCATCCTAACATTGAATGATGTTAATTGAAGGTGTATCGTCATCGATCATTTTGGGATATAGGAAGGGAAGAGTGGAAGGGGCCTCACCATCGCATTGATAAGTCAAAGGCCCCAACAAAATGGTGTTTATGAAAAAAAAAGTTAGGAGGGATAGATTCAGGATCCATCGACTCTATCGGTGAGGGTGGTGATGAAGGTGGAGAAGAGATAGTGTCGTTAATGAGTTCAATGTGGGCTTGTTTGGTAGGTGGTTCAGGAAAGCTGATACCACTACGGTCATTATGTTTGCTGGTGGTACATGGAATAAAGGTATGGCAGCCTTGCTCGTGAAAGCCAATACCAAAACCCTTCCATGCACATCGCTACAAGAAGGTGTGGGTGAAACAATGATTGGTAAGTGATTGGAAGTCAGTGGAAAAGGGGTGAGTTTGTGGTGGTGGTTCGGGTGTGTAAGTGGTAGTATCAAGTCCCCCATAGGTGAGACTGGTATGGAGATGAGGAGGACCATAGAGGAGGCGTTCTCCAATGTGGTGATCATAGCGAGGGTGTTGGTGAAGGATTCCATACTCTTGTGGAGTAAGGAATGTGTTGACACTATATAGGTGGTACTCCCCAGAGTGAGGCATTGAAAAACACCTTCCAAGGGATCAATGGTTGGTATGTAGGTAGCTGGAATGGATGATGTGTCATAGGTTGATGCGGAGGTGGAGTTAATGGATTGGGAAGTTGAAGGGTCAGTGTGGAGGTTATGGCAGTGGTAGGAATGGGGGAGGTATGTGTGGTAGAAGCGAAGCCTACACTGGTAAGTGGAAGTGTAGGTGAAGAAGTAACGGTTGCAGAGGTAGTCGGCTTAATAGGTATGAGCACATCATTAGGTCGGTAAAGCATGTTGCATGTTTTAAAAGGTGAGGGGTCAGCTGGAATGGTATAGGTGTGTCCTTTGTGTTCAAACTTTACACAACAATGCAAAGTGGAAGGAACGTAACCCATGACACGAATCTAGGGTCTACCAAGTAATAGGTTATATTGGAATTCCCCTTCCAAAACGTAAAACAATTCTGGAATAATGCGGGGCCCATGTGAATGTGGAGGATGACGGTGCCTAGTGTAGAGGTGATAGCGTCATTGAATGAACACAACATGACCAGATGTTTATGCATGTAATTTTTAGGTATGCACATTTGAGCGAATGCATGGGATGAAATGATGTTAATGCTAGTGCCCCCATCAATCATCACATGGCATACCTGTATGTCATCGATGTGGACAAAGATGAAGAAAGGCCGGGAGTGCGGGTCATCGTTTTTGTGTGGCACGATCTCTTCCTCCGAGAAGCTAAGGAGGCCACATGGTGAATAGGGTGGGGTGAATAGGGTGGTGTGAATATGAAGGTGGTAATTTGGTGAGAGAGGCTACATGATGGGGTGTGATAATGGAGGCTACGGGTGTAGGGTCATTGGGTAAAACCTCAATAGATTGAAGAACCTCCATGAGATCTTGATGATGGGATTTTGAGGTTTGGATGAGGTCATATAGGGACATTTTGAGGGGAGACTGGTGTAATTGTTTGAGCATGGTGCGATGTGTGACGCCATTAGAAATGGGGTACATGGGGCCACAGATAGTGATTTTAGGTATGGGTGCAAATGGTATGTTGGGTATAGGATTGGTTGGTGGGTCAGTTGCCTTTTCTTTACCCTTATCCTTCTGAGCACGTGTAGTGACATGAATCATGTTGATTTGAGGGGAGTTGTCAAATGGAGAAGGTGTAGGGTGAGTGGTATAACGACATGACGGGGAAAAAACCTACCAGAGGAGAAAAACCCGTGAGGTGAGTTGGGCACAATGACATTTGGGTGGTGGTGTGGCAAGTTCTTTGATGTGAACCATGTTAATTTCAAATCTTGGGGGTGGCTCTAAGAGATGTGAGGGTGGAGGTTGTGGTTGTTGAGTGGGTAGTGTGGGAATGGGTGTTGGTGAAGCAAGATCCTCATCGAGAAGGTCGTCATCGTCAAAGTTGGCTTCTGGGGGACACAACTGGATAAGGACAGGTTTTCAAGGCCTTGTAGTTTTCCACATCGTGCCCTAACACACGATGGTAGGTGCAAATTTTAGTATCATCAAACCCTTTTGGCTTGGGTTTGAGGGGGTCATAAGGCCTAAGTGGTGGTAATGTGATGACAGAAGTCTCAAGGAGGTTGGTTAAAATTTTGTTATAAGACCCTGCTAGTGGATCGCAATGGGAAGTGAGCATGGGTTTGGGCGTAGGTGTGGTTGATTGTTGAGGAACAACTTTTGGAAGAGGAGGAGCAGGTCGAGCTATGGGTTTGGGTGTTGGCATGGTTTTGGGTGTCGGTTGTGTTGGTTTAGGTAGGGGTATAGTAGGTGAACGAGTAGGAGGGTGTGTGGTTGTTTTGACTACCTTATTGTGGGGTAGTGGAATTTTGTTTTTGGATTGCACCTTCTTGGGTAAAGGTGATATGGGTGTACGAGGTCTAGAAGGAAAATCAAATGGGGGAAGAGGGCGAGTTACCCACAGGGGATAATGGGGGTGTTGTGAAGGTAGATGACGTGGGTCGTGCTTGGGGTGTGAGAGACAACAACTAAAGTGTAGTGGGTAGTGAAGCAATAACTGAGGGTATTGGAGGTATGGGTGGTAAAGATGTTGTAGGTGTGGGTGTAAGTTGTGTTGGGCATCTGGGTAGGTTAGAGGTTTGTGAGGAAGGAATGGGTTGTTGTGTTTTTGGTTTATTGGTGGGTGGAGGTTTCTTGACCATGTGGGGAAGCTGAGATCCTAAGATGGATGGGACAGGTGCAGGTGTGATTGGTGCGGTGGGTATGAGTTCTATGGGTGTGGTGCTTCTATTTGGGTGTCAGAGTAGGTGTGGTGTTGTCTTTGGAGGATGTAGCTAAATCTAGTTTGATAGGTGGATGAGTAAGGCTGGTAGTTAGGGTGACCCCTAAAGTGGTAATAGGTTTAGTCAAGGATGATGTCATAGGTGTGGGTTTGGGTTCGAGATATAGATTGGGCTATGGGTAAGGATGTGGTTTGAGCTATTACAAGTGTAGTGGAAGGATTTGTGATAGAGGTTGTTGTGTTTGGTTCAATTGGTCAAAATATTTTGGGTAGATAGTGGAGGTATCAACAAGTGACCTCTGCGCATGTGCGTTGAGACAGAAGAAGCAAACAGTGTCCCCATAGTAAGGCTCTATCCACATAAGCTAAGTGATTGGCCAAATGTGAGAACAGCACATATGTAGGTGGAGTTGATGAGGACCTAATGGAAATTCCCATAAAATGTGTCTTAGAGATGGCAAATTTGCTAGCTTCAACTTCTGTGGGTAAGAGAGCTAAAAGTAGGTCTCGCAAGATTTTGGGTAGCGAGATGGAGAATGGTCACCAAGAGGCAAAGGTATATCAACTGGGTCTATGGTAGGTGTAGAAGGTGATGAAAGCTCCTCTGCAAGTGGAGGAATAGATAGGTGCTCCTCTAAGGGTGGAGGAGATAATGGGTGCTCCTCTATGGGCGTAGGAGGTACTGGGTAAAATTTCTCTAAGTGGAGAAGCCAGGGGTGAGATGGTCTCGATGTTAGCGGAAGAATCCTCCGTAGGTGATGAAGGAGATGAAATATGTTCCTCTATGGGTGAAGGAATAGGGAGGTTGGTTATGATGTGGAAGGAGTATTTTTGGCTAGGATTTCCTCTATGAAAGGAATGTGAGGTAATTGGGAGGTGACATGTATGTCATTAAAGATAGTGTGGACCTCGCCAAGTATGGGTATCATGAGTTGAGGTCTCACTTTGGTTTGATCTGCACGAAGGGGATGGTTGGGAAATGGTTTCTTGAAGATGTGTAGGTTTTGGTTGGTAGGTGCATTAGGATTATCCATGGTTAACTTGCCTTTCTTGAGCATTTCTTGGACAATATTTTTGAAAGTGATGCAGTTGCCATCACTATGACCCTTTACTCGATGATAGTTACAGAAGTCATGTTCTTTATACCATGTGGGCATGGGGCGAGCAAGGTCAAAACCAATGTGTGGTTTTATGGGTGGAAGAGTGATGGCTCGGCTTTGATAAGATTTTCTAAGACAAAAGAGTAAGGTTCCCCAATTGGGGTGTATTTCCACTGCTCTCGTTTGAATTGAAAAGTTTGGATGGGTGAGAGATTAGATGAGGGGGTAGCCTGATTTGACGGATGAGTTGGGCCAGCCTTGAGTACCACTACGTTAGCAGTGCCCTTAGCCTTTGAATAATTATTTTTTGGTTTGGAAGAAGAAGAGGTATCATTCGACTTGAATGCCGAATTCTTATTGCGTAATTGGATTTTCTTCTCTTCGATGGCCCGAATCTCTAACTTTCGTGCCATAGTGAATGCTTCATCGAATGTTTGGAAGGTTTAGACCTACAAGGTTAGTGAGATATGTCTAGCATAAGCCCGTGTGAAGAGCTCGATGAGTTCCATTTGTGGAAGTTGGAAGGTGAGTTGGTTGATCAAGCTATGCCAGCGAGTGATAAAATCCACGATAGATTCGTCCTCATATTGAAGCGTGGAGTATAGATCGGTCATGGTAACATTATTGATGATATTGATAGATAAATGATCCAAGAAGGCTTGGGATACCTAATTGAATGAGAATATGGAGTGTCTAGGTAACCCACTATACCAATCTAATGTAGGTCTAGTCAGAGACATGGGAAAGGTTCTCAAGAGCAAGGCATCATCGTGAGTGATCAGATAACACCCATGTTTGAATGACTGCAAATGTTGTTGTGGGTCTTCTTTGCTATTGAAATGATTGAATTTAGGCATTTCCCAATGCACGGGGTATGGGTGGATAGGAATGGATGGGTGGATGGGCTCGTTGTAAATCTCGTCATAGGTGAGAGTGTTATGGGAGCTAGAAACGATGCCTCTAATGTCTGCATCTTATCCAACATCAATTTGATTAGGTCGTTGGTAGGTTGCGATGATTGGGTGCCCCCTGTAGCGCGAAAGGGTTGGTTTTGGTCATATAATGGGGTAGCACTCCGGTGTATGGTGCTGCCATGTAGTTTGATTAGGAAGAAGGCGGTGAAATAGGAGGTATGTATCTCGGAGGGAATAATAGATGAAAGAAGAGGTGGCTGATAATCAGTATATGGAGGTGGAAGGGTCGTGGTAACCCTAGTGGAAATGGAGGTTAACAATTGTGGAATGGAAAGGATCACGTTCGAAAAGGGGTAGGGGTCACCGACACAAGAGGTGGTAATGTAGCTACAGGTATGTGTGAGACATTAGGGGTGGATGAGGTTGTGTTATGGGTAGTCGTTGAAGGTATGGTGGATGTGGAGGGGGTAACGGAGGTGGCAGATGTGGCAGTCATAGCGGGTATAGGACCTACCTACAAAATGACTAGGGATAAGGTAGATGTGGGCAACACAGAGCTAGATGGGGCTAATGCAGGAGTGGGAACGAGAGTCGAGGGGATAGATACGGGCATGCCGTATATAAATTAACCCGAGGCATCTTGAGTGGATGAGTGGGAAAGGTAAAAATGCAAGGCGGCGGGGTTTTGTTCAAGGAGTCATGTGAACTCCTCATCTCTAGTAGCGATAGCGATAGGTTGGATGGGATCCATGGTTGGTGATAAAATGGAAGGTGGTGAAGGACTAGGTGGGAGTGGTGGTGACAACTAGTGTGAAATATGAGTATGATTGCTTGTCTTGGTCAAGCACTATGTGAACCACTACTCGATCAAGTAGGGCTCCTTCTCTGTAAATGACATAGAAAACAACAGAACAGTGAGTCTAGATGTAAAATGTGGATTAGGTACCAAATGGTGGTTGGAAAGTGAAACAGCTAAGCGATGCGGTTAAGGAAAACTAATGCGGTTACGAGGTAATCGTACGTACCCAAAATTATAAGGTAATCAGATTGCCGAACAATGTGACACATGCCCCAATGATGATACAGGTCTCCTCGCAAGGTGTTCGGGATCCAGAAAATCTCTCCAAGTGTGCGTTAACATCCCGCATGCCCCGCTTAGCCCCCGTGTGCTTTATTTTTCCTTTTCCCTCTTTTCTTAGCCTTTTTCTCTTCAGTGATGAAACCGCCACCCTGCCTAGGCGGCGGTCTCATGACCGCCACCCTAAATAGGGCGGCGGTCCTATAACTGCCGCCCTGCTCAGGGCGGTGGTCCTTTACACATTTTCTAGAAAGCTCTTTTAACACGACTCACGTAAATTCAACATTTTACCAGCTTTCTTTCACCGCCATAAGCTTGCATTTATGATTCTGGTTCCCTGGAATAGTGTTTTGCCATTGTTTATAGTTTAAGAGTTCTATTTGGCTTTTACCTTGGGTAAATGCAAATGCTATAAATGGTTGGCTTGTGCTCAAGCAAATGGCCCCTCATTCACTTCTCATCTTCTCATTTTCAGTAATTCAGTCTTTTATTTTGCTTAGGATTCATAGTTTAGTTCGTTACATGCTTAGTTAGCATTGTTTTACTGTTGGTAAGCCACATATCCATCTTGTGCAAGCAGTGCTATTATTTCATCCAATCCATTGGAGTAGAATAGCTTAGGAAGCCATTAAAGTTACAGGTTTTGCTCCTCAAAAAGGGTAGTTTGTGTTACGGATGCTTTATGTTGCATGACTCATGATAGATCCCGCTAGGAATTGCATAAGCCAAGCTCTGTACTCTTGCGCTATCCCTCTCCTACTCGCATTGTATTCAGTCTGTGTCTTGAGCTACCTTTGTCCCAATATCTACTTCTATTGATGCTAGCATTACACGCTTTTCTGGATCCACGTGAACACGAAGGAACGAGGAGATCACACTGAGGGGACAAGATCACACACACCATTGGATTCGCCACTGTTTTGCAAAATCCAGGTTCTAGCTTTCAAAGTTCTAGTTAGAATCATATCAAATAGAGTAGTTAATTGCTTTATTTCAAGTAAATTCTATTCTCGATATTTCCAGGGAAGCTGTGGGGATTGATAGTTTCTAAGAAACTATGATTCACTCCTCACTTCTGAGGTAGGATCGAGAATCTTGCAAATAGATTAGATGAGCTATTTTATTGTTTAGAATAGATCTACAAATTGCACAGACAAATAGCTACACTTGGTTATTTTGTTTGTTTTAAATTATTATTTTAGTTGCCTTTCTAGATATTTTAAATAGTTGTTTTCTTAAATTCGTAAAGTTCATCAGAAAAACACAAAAATAGAGAAAACATATATGTTATAGATACACTTCACATAGTTAAATTTCATTTTGTTACAGTTAATTTACTTTGTTACTTTTGTATGACAATCACGGGATGGGGTTGTTGCTTTTGTTACTTTTGTTACTTTTGTTACTTTGTTACTTTTGTAGACTACTCCCATGGGATGGGGTTGTTGCTAAAATATTCCCAAAAACCTTGGAAGGCATCACTCTCGATTGGTATTATAGAATACCTAAGGCTTCCATCCATTCATTCAAACAACTCGTTTCAGAGTTCATCAAGGCCTTCGACATGAACAAACTATTAAGAACAGGAATCAGGGAGTTCTTACACATCAAACAAGAACACAACGAATCTGTCGCCCATTTCATCCAAAGGTGGTGTACAGTCCTTTATTCCTCGGCAAGTGCTCCAAATATGGATCAAATGGAACTATGTGATTTATTCCTTCATTCTCTTAGCAGAGAAGTGAAGGAAGAAGTCCAGAAGTTCCCATTACGAACTTACGATGAAGTACTAGAGAGTGCTCTTCGAATAGATCAAGCAGCAATTGATAGTGGTCGTAAAACATATGGAGCAAATGGGAGGTTAATCGCCCCCAATCAGAACACTACAACTTATCCCACTACCATGAACGTCAATCAAGGACCTAAAATCCTTAACAAAAATCGGGGTGTAACAACAGATGGAGTAACCAACTAACCTAAAAAGGTAAATATTGTCAATACTCCATCACAAATAAACAACCAACGAAACAACAACTTTACCCCAACAGTCAATGCAGTGGATTTTAATCATCCACAACAACAAAAACAACAACAAAAACAATGGTGAAATCCCATACAGGGTCCAAGCCAAAATTCAACTAGGTACCAAAACCAGAATTCAAACCAAAGACAACAAACGCAAAATTTTAATAGACAACGGTTTGATCAAAATTTTGGGCCACAATACACATCAAATCAACAAACTAGGAATTACAATCCTAATTCGTACTGTGGTTTCCACAAAATTTGGGGCCATGACACTAGAACGTGCCGTGACTACAATAAATTCATGCAACACTTGCCAGATGAACAAAAACAACTTTTTATGGATATGTTCTTAGCAAATCCTACGTCACCAACGTCAAATACCTTTTCGAGGGAGTTTCCCCTCAAAACACACCCCTGAAGATCTTTAATGATCCACTCCCAAATCACGATAACAACAGGCTAAATCCAACTGGGACGAACAAGGGTGCAATGACAGGAAACAATGATCATGAAGCCTCGACCTCGCTAAATCCATTAGTTGCACCGTAACTAGGAAGTCAACCACGACCTAAGGTAGTCGGTTTAGTAGAGTTAGACGCTGAGCTACCCATCGAAGCTATAACAAGGACGCGAGAGTATTTCTCTCAGCCAAGTCCAAGCCACCTGCCAGAGGCAGATGACATCCAACAAATCGTAGTAAAACCTGTGGGAGCCTATGATTTGATTAACGACCTAACAAAAACCTTCTCGCACATTTCATTCTTAGACTTACTAAAGAACTCTCATGCCTCGCAGGGCTTCTCTTTTAGAAGCATTAGGTTTAGGTCATCTAATTAACATCACTCCACCACCTGAAACACAGGTAAATCATGTGGACTTTGATGTTCATCCTCCAGGGTAGGTAGATAGGGATGTCGAATTCATATTCGAGATAAACAAAATGCCGACAGATGCTGAGATCACACGCCGAGGTGATCCAGCCTTACATTTGCAAGTATGGGTTTATAACAACTATGTAAAGCGTGCAATGGTTGACGATGGGGTGGCAGTTAACATAGTCCCCTTCTCTTTCCTCCAAAAGCTAGGGTATGGAGAAACCAATTGCTCCACAACTCGAAATACACTAAGGGGCTATGATAGTCTTAAAGCCACCTCGGTTGGAACTATAATATTACTAGTCACCTTAGGACCCAAAACCATCTTGACTGAGTTTTATATTATAGATCAGAAACTAACTATAATATGATCCTCGGCCGACCTTGGATACACCGCATGAAGGCAATCCCTTCTACACTATTTCAAGAAGTAAGGTTTTTACATTTAGGAAAGGTATTCATGGCCAAAGGTGATCCAAAACCATTTGATGTACACCTAGCTGACTTAAAGAAAATACCAGGCATACACTCGGAGTTTGAACTCCCAAAAAATCAACTTAATAAACCTACCGACGCAAAAACAAACGAAAAGTTGGTACCTACGACAGATCTTGAAGCTATGAGCCTAGCCAAAGTAACCCCAACCCCTAAAGATGAGGCTAACACTGTAGAAGTGTATCATTAAGAACTACTACAAAAATCGTTGAACTGCTAGAAAATGATCTACCAATATTCTTACCATTCGATTCAGTAGGCATAGGATATCCCCTAGGCATTGGCTCTCTTCCAGCAGAGGATCTCTGTATGGTGGAAGTAGAATATGCAAACACAACAGATATCCCAGCGTCCATATTCCCAGTCAAATATTGGACACTCCATTTTGATGGAGCTAGATGTCGTTACGGAGTGGGGGCAGGTGTAATCTTCACTTCCCCTGAAGGAAAAGTCTTACCTTTTGCCTTTAAACTAAATTTCGAGTGCACAAACAATGGCGCTGAGTACGAAGCCCTCCTCCTTGGCCTCATCTTAGCTAAAATAATTGGTGTTGATAACATCAGAGTCTTAGGAGACTCACAATTGGTAGCAAACCAAGTCTCAGAGATATATGAAACCAAAGCCGAGCATTTACAGCTTTACAAAAAAGTTGTATTAGATTTAAGCAAGGAATTTGACTTCATATCAATTGAAGCAATCCCGCGAGAGGAAAATCTTCTCGCTGATTCAATAGCAACTTCCGCATCACGTTTTACTCCAAGCAATAAGTTAGAGGATACCCGTTTCATGGTATCCCTTCGTGATGAACCATTGATAAAGACAATGACAAATTCTCTTTTAAACAGAAATGAATCTACTATCCTAGACCATGTTGATAGTGATATGGCCACTTTGGATTACTTAAATGCCTATGCGGCACTACATCTCTCCTATCATATGATAGATTTGTCCTTAATCCCACATTCATCTTCCTACTTCGGAAATCCCATGGTGGATCTTCCCTCACAAATGGAACCTAGCATATGCACAGTAGAAAATGGGGATGATTTGGATTTACCTCTAGCGCCACCTGAGTTTGAAGAGGGTAACACCTCTTTGATCGAAGAAACAATTGATATTAACATCGGAACGGAAGACGAACCAAGGATATTGAAATTAGGGTCCTCGTTAACCCCAGAGGAAGTAGAAATACACACTCGAGATCCTCAAAGAACATCAGAAGGCATTTGCATTTAATTATAAGGAAATGACAGGGGTTGCACCCCACATTGCGGTGCACAACCTCGTCACTAAATCTGATGCAAAGCCAATTAAAAAAATCGAGACCCATGAAACCCAAGGTAGCTCTCATGGTAAAAGAGGAGGTAATAAAACTCCTCCAAGTAGGATTTATCAAGCCAGTTGATTACTCCCAATGGGTGTCTAACATCGTTCCCGTTCTCAAGAAGAATGGAAAGATACACATCTGCATAGATTTCCAAGACATCAACAAAGCGTGTCCTAAAGATGACTTCCCGTTGCCATCCATTGATGTCATTGTTGATGCAACAACTGGGTTTGAACTTTTGTCTCTCATGGATGGATTCTCGGGATACAATCAAATTAAAATATCTGAACAAGATCAAGCTAAAACCACGTTTATAACTCCCTAGGGAACTTATTGCTATGTTGTCATGCCATTTGGTCTCAAGAATGTTGGTGCTACATACCAACGAGCTATGACATATATATTTCACGATTTAATTCATAAAATCGTGGAATCCTACGTAGATGACTTGTTGGCTAAGGCCAAGAAGCATTGTGACCATCCAGGAAATACTCCGCATCATTCTCTCACGGCTGATAGAGTACGGAGTCACGCTAAATCTAGAAAAGTGCATCTTTGGAGTAACAGGAGGGAAGCTCCTAGGTTACATCATATCGTTACGAGGGATAGATGTTGACCCAACCAAAATTCGGGTTGTCCTCGAAATGGTTCCACCTTCGGATGAATCTGGAATCAGGTCATTCCTCGGAAAGCTGGGTGCAATCCGGAGATTCATCCCGGACTTAAGTTTCGCCATACATCCAATCAACAATTTGCTCAAGAAATATTATAGCATTGATTGGACTGAAGACTGCAATGAAGCTTTTGATGCAGTTAAGTGTTTCCTGTTATCACCACCTACACTAATGCCACCTAAGCTAGATCACCCATTAATTTTATATTCACGAGCAACCAATGTCTCGCTAGCCTGCATGCTGGCTCAAGAAGACGATGACAAGAGAGAATGTGTGATTTATTTCATTAGCCAAATGTTGCTCGACTATGAAACACGTTATACCCAAGCAGAACGAGAATTCCTCGCCATAGTTTTTACAACCAAATGCCTAAGAGATTATATGCTAAATAAGGAAACAAGGGTCATGGTAAAAACGGACCATTTATGAACTTTCCTCACATAAGGGTCCTTGTTTAAAAAAATTTGGACGTTTTATAACCTTAATGGGGGAATTCGAATTAACATTTGTAAATCAAAAGTCAGTTAAAGGACAAATCATCGCAGATTGGTTAGCTGATAACCCATTAGATGGAGGTGATCTAGTAGATTTAGATTTTCCAGATGAGTGTGTATACTACATCGAAACCCGACCCTCTATCTCTGAGTGTCCCTGGTACGTTGATATCATTAATTATATCATGGACCATACGTATCCAGAAGGAGCTACACCGTAACAAAGAAGGCGGTTACGTATTATCGTAGCTAAATACATCATTATAGAGAAAGTGCTCTATCAGAAAGTGTTCGATGGAATGCTCCTAAGATGTGTCGACATGGAAGAATCCAAGAAGATTCTCCATGAATCCCACAGTGGAATGTGTGGAGGCCACTTCGGTGGTCATGCCACCGCTTGTAAAATACATCGAATGGGCTATTTCTGGCCTACTCTAGAACACGACGCAGTAGAGTTCGTACGCAGGTGTCATAAGTGCCAAGAATTCTCCCATGAGATCCATATGCCGAGCACAAGCTCTACAACCAATCGCTACTCCATGGCCCTTTTCTACATGGGGCCTAGATTTAATAGGGAAATTCTCTCCCTCGTCCACAGACGGCCATAATTTTATAATCACAGCCACCGAATATTTTACCAAATGGGTAGAGGCTATGCCTCTTACTACTACTATACCTGGTTCTGTAATCGCCAAGTTCATTTTAAACCAAATCATTTACAGGTACAGTATCCCGCAAATCATTATCTCCGATAATGGAACTTCTTTTAAGAATGAAGAGGTTCACGAGCTATGCAATAAATTTAAAATAAGCCATCATACGGCTTCCTTGTATTACCCTCAAGCCAATGGACAGGCTGAAGCGACGAATAAAACACTAAAAGCCATTCTCCTTAAAACGGTGAAAGAAAACAAACGAGATTGGCACTTGAAGTTATATCCGGCCTTATGGGCCCACCAAACCTCAATAAAAACACCAACGGGAGCAACTCCTTTTTCACTAGTATTCGGGGCAGAGGCAGTTCTCCCACTCGAGGTTGAAATACCCAGTCTCCGCATTTCATTACAAGGGATTCTGGATGAAGACGCTTACAGAGAAGCACGTCTTTCCCAACTAGAAAGCCTAGATGAAACTAGGTTAGATGCTGAACAGTGACATAGAGTCTATGCTGACCGGATGTGCCGGAAATATAACAAGAAAGTCTATGAGCATGACATATATGAAGGTGATCTCGTTCTAAGACTAGACAGCCGGATCGACAAGAAGACCGGCGAAGGAAGGAAATTCGGCCTAAATGGTTAGGTCCATACCGAGTCATGAAAGACTATGGGAATGGTGCATACCTCTTATGTACGCTAGAAGGTGAGGAATTTGGCGAAATAGTCAATTCCCTACACCTCAAGCGTTTTTACGCGTAAGCAGCTAGCACTACTTATATATATATATCTACATTGCATCTTCATATAGATTAGGATCATGTTGTCCGCTTGTTCATACACAAATGGTGATTAAGGAATCTATTCTCAAAGCAATTCATTACAAACTCATGATGTTGTTGGCATAAACACTCTAATCATACTTCTCCATTTTCATGATATCATCAAATTATCTCAGAATCATTTTATCAAATAAGCTAGACATGACAAAGTCTTAACGGTAACCATACCAAGATCTGCAAGTTTATTCTCACTTTTGATTTCTTCTTAGGGTAGGTGTCTTGCCTATGGTTTGTTCTAGAAGCTTCATGGTGTCACATCTATCCCATATGTATATCTCTTTGGAAATAAACACATACTGACATTTTACTCAAATAAACAAGTCAAACATTGATCAAACAAAAATTTAATTTTACACATTTCCTTGCCCCACCAACCTTTGGTGATGAGCTTGCATCTCTTACTAGTGACGTAGGGTTGGGAAAGGATGGGAATGCCCTTACTCACCTATACTTTGCCCACGGTGATAAACCCACGCTTCTTACTAGTAGCATGGGGCAAAGTGTAGGGGGTCCTCTTGACAAATAAATGCAAAAGTCATACACAAACAATTCAAACTTTGAAACTTTGAGTCAAAAACAAATGAATCAAATGTTCAAAGTCCCAAGAGAGTTAAAATCCTAAAAACCCAGATTTTGTCTACTATGTGGCCATCTACGGGTCTAAGTCTGGATAAACCGCAAAGCAAGTTACATCCAAAACTATGAAGTCACTCGAGTAGAGTAGACTTGTGGTGTCCTAATTTGGTTCCACCAAAGCTTTGTCTGTCTTTCATCACTATCATTTCACTACACCTCATAACTTACGCCCTTCCCAACTCTTGGTGATAAGCCCTCGCATCTTACTAGTTGTGTGGAGTTGGGGGTAGGGGCAAGTTTATCTGTTCATCATACCGGTTTGTTTTCATCACCTTGCCAAAACAAACATGAAGTATCCAAAATTACTTACAGAAACTAAGATTCAAAATCACATTATATCTACATCATCATATATCAGCATCATGAAACACAAAAGGAAAGTAAAACACTTGCATCATTTGTTCACCATTGCATATATTCTAAAAGAAACATATAAACGTACATCATAGCATACATGAGGAAACTGGAAATAGAAAGAAAGCCATGAATGCCAAGATTTTGATCCAGAACGAATGCATATATATAAATAATCAATGTTTATATACAATGCCATCATGCACTAAGCATGGTCAAAACGCTCAAAGAGCCTGGGATATACAAAAGAATATATAGTACAAAATCTACGAGAGCCAAGTGGCTTCTCAATCCCTACGGGACCCCTCTGAAGGTGCACACCCACGCCTAGGATTCGGCTATGCCGGCGCTCTGAATGCATGGAGGGCTCAGGATCCCAAGGGCAGCCGCAGTCTCACCACAAGAATGGCTCCTCATCAAGCGCTCACTGTCCTGTACCCCGCTAGCTCGGTGCGAAGGGTCGATACCATCCTGGCCACATGCCAGACAGGAGCAAAGACGTCGGTATGTCTGCCGGCTCCTGAAGGCTCCCCAGCATCCACGGATAGCTCTACATGGGTCCTCTCCATGGGGATCATCAGGGTATCAGTACATACCCTGCGGATCAAGTCCCGCCACTCATCGGCGGTCTCTGCAAACCAAGGAGAAAACAAATTAGAAACCAAACAAGAAATTAAAAGATACAAGATAGCAACTAAAATGATCTTAAGTTAAACAAACACTAGAGAGGGGAGAAGGTAACTTACTCGGATCACCAGGCCTCCATGATGGGTCTATGGGATCAGTGCCTACCATGGATGCCATTGCCGACTGAGGGGCTGCTCCTGTGGTGGAGCAATGTAACACCCCACAACAGACTCATCCTCCCCATGGCCCTGGGAGAGTGGCTCCTCTGAAACCAGAGTCACCCTCTCTGCACTCTGCTCGGCCCTCTCCACCTGCATGATATCCTGGGTATCATGCCACTCAGGATCACTGTCCTCGGTCTCCTCCTCTATCTCCCCCCCGTAAACTCCTTAGACTCGGAGTCTACCTCAATGGGGTCATCGCTGCTGTGGGTAGGACCCGCGACAATCTGAAGTAAAGGCACCTAAGGTGCACCGGCTCTCCCTCTGGCATGAACTATCCTCCTGGCTGCAATAGGAATGCTAGGAGTAACCACTATCCAACCCCAGCCTCTAGGCCCCCTCTAGCCTCTCGGACTGATCTATATACTGGCGCCACTGGGGAAGCATACCCATGTATGGTAGGCCAAACTGCTGAGGAACTCAGCCAAAGGGGTGCATCTCCACTCGCCCCACTCTGTCAATAAGCTGCCCTGTCGTGGAGTAGGAGATCAAGGTAAGAGCCTCCTCGCCCCATATGCCTGCCATAGTCTGGTATGGTGTGGCCTCCATGTCGGCGAATCGGGAGGCAAGGCGGGCGATGAGGTTCTCTAAGCACCGACATGTCTGTCCATCTAGCTACCCTCACAGCTCCAGGATCTGCCACCTCTACACCCCTGCCATAAGGGATGAAATGCTCATAGACCCAACTCATGACTAGAGTCGGGTGGCTCAATGACTGCCCCTGTAAAGACCACCCTATATAAGTCATGGTAGGTGGTCCCAAGAATGTCTGCTCCCCAGGCATATATCGACCATGCCCCTCTATCTGTGTAATAATGGGGGACCAGCAGTATAATAATGTATCTCCTCCCTTGTCCCCAATCAGTCTCGAGGCAAGGATCCCCATGATGGCCTGGCGAAGTAGGGGGATGGGAAAAGAAGGAATAGATCGAACTCTCACCCCCTTCTTTGACCCCGTGGAGATGACTGCATCTCCCATATATGTGGCCCACTGTGCAATCTGTGCCCGTGAGCCTGTTGTCTCTAGGGTGAGTTGTCTCGATGATCGGGACCCCAGAATGCGATAGACATCCTCCAGTGTAATAGTCCACTCACCGCGGACCCCTGGCAATCGGAAGGTGTTCGATCTGCATCCCAGTATGAGAACAAGTCACAAAGGATGTGACTAGATGGTGTAACATGGGGCATGCGTGAAATGCGTAGTATCCCAGCCCACTGAAGAGTGTCCTCCTCATCCTGTGAGAGGGCATCTAGTACCCCTGGGAGCCAATCACACTCCCTCTCTCGACTCCACCAGATATACTCCTCTCTCTCCTGTATACACCCAAAAACACACAAAACAAAGCAAGTTAGCATCCAAGTAATACTAGAAAAATCATGAAAGCACGTAGAAATGCTAAAAATACAAACACAATCTCAAAAAGAGGTTCCTTTTGCATTCTGTGCAAAACCGCCGCCCTGAGCAGGGGGGCGGTTTTGTAACCGCCGCCTTAAGGGTGGTGGTCGTGTAACCGCCACCCTGAACAGGGCGGCGGTCGTGGTCCGAAAACCCATGCGGGTTTTTAAATTTAAAAAGCCTAAAAACATAAAAAATGACCATTTTACCTAAAAACAAAGCCTACCCAGTAGGCGCCCCCCCTAGGTGGACCTTTCAACACTGACATTTTCAAAAATTACCCCCCCATGACAAAGTATTTAGCATTTCAAATTTAAGGTGGTAAAAGGAGAAAGCGAAGAAAAATAACTTTGTGATCTCACGAGTCAATGTGCCACACGTGAAGGCATGATCGCTATCTCATCATGGACATTTTGAATCTACTCATGCAAGAAATCACATCCTTTGTGGGTCCCAGAGCTCAAAATCAATCAAATCGACTCGCGCAAATGAATAGGAAAATGGGCCCACTTTCATATATATAGCACTCTGATTCATTTTAAAATGAATTTTCACAGGTTTGGAGCGCTGATGGAGGTAAGTTCCTATCCCCGCACAAATGGTACATTCTCATTCCCTGTTATTTTAGCATTTATTTTTCAAACTATTGTGTCTATCTGCACTTGAGTTCTCTTTTCATTTTATAGGTAACGGAATTTTGGATGGCGTCATTTCAACACACGGATGTATCAGGTATAACTTCTAACTTCCCATTTCGGGACCGCCATACTCGGACCCACCGTTTTACGCCTCTTCATGGCTAAAACGCTTCTCCGAGGGGGCAATATGTACATACCCAAAATTGTAAGGTACTGTACTGCCAGAACAACGTGACACGTGCCCCAATGATGATACAAGTCTCCTCACAAGGTGTTCGGGATCCGGAAAAGCTCTCCAAGTGTGCGTTAACATCCTGCATGCCCCGCTTAGCCCCCGTGTGCTTTATTTTTCTTTTCCCCTCTTTTCTTAGCCTTTTTCTCTTTAGTGACGAAACCGCCACCCTGCCTGGGCGGCGGTCTCGTGACCGCCGCCCTGAACAGGGTGGCGGTCCCTGAACGCCGCTGCCTGCTCGGGCGGCGGTCCTTTACGTGTTTTCTAGAAAGCTCTTTTAACACGACTCACGTAAATTCAACGTTTTACCAGCTTTCTTTCACCACCATAAGCTTGCATTTATGATTCTGGTTCCCTGGAATAGTGTTTTGCCATTGTTTATAGTTTAAGAGTTCTATTTGGCTTTTACCTTGGGTAAATGCAAATGCTATAAATAGTTGGCTTGTGCTCAAGCAAATGGCCCCTCATTCACTTCTCATCTTCTCATTTTCAGTAATTCAGTCTTTTATTTTTCTTAGGATTCATAGTTTAGTTCGTTACATGCTTAGTTAGCATTGTTTTACTGTTGGTAAGCCACATATCCATCTTGTGCAAGCAGTGTTGTTATTTCATCCAATCCATTAGAGTAGAATAGCTTAGGAAGCCATTAAAGTTACAGGTTTTGCTCCTCAAATAGGATAGTTTCAGGTTCTGGATGCTTTATGTTGCATGACTCGCAATAGATCCCGCTAGGAATTGCATAAGCCAAGCTCTGTACTCTTGCGCTATCCCTCTCCTACTCGCATTGTATTCAGTCTGTGTCTTGAGCTACCTTTGTCCCAATATCTACTTCTGTTGATGCTAGCATTACACACTTTTCTGGATCCATGTGAACACGAAGGAACGAGGAGATCACACTAAGGGGACAAGATCACACACACCATCGGATTTGCCACTGTTCTGCAGAATCCAGGTTCTAGCTTTCAAAGTTCTAGTTAGAATCATATCAAATAGAGTAGTTAATTGCTTTATTTTAGTAAATTCTATTCTCGATATTGCCAGGGAAGCTGTGGGGATTGATAGTTTCTGAGAAACTATGATTCACTCCTCACTTCTGAGGTAGGATCGAGAATCTTGCAAATAGATTAGATGAGCTATTTTATTGTTTAGAATAGATCTACAAATTACACAGACAAATAGCTACACTCGGTTATTTTGTTTGTTTTAAATTATTATTTTAGTTGTCTTTCTAGATATTTTAAATAGTTGTTTTCTTAAATTCGTAAAGTTCATCAGAAAAACACAAAATAGAGAAAACATATATGCTATAGATACACTTCACATAGTTAAATTTCATTTTGTTACAGTTAATTTACTTTGTTACTTTTGTATGACAATCACGGGACCTAGAGAGCCCAGGGAATACATATTCGAGCCAATCATGCCCCAGCCCAATCTCATCACGGCAATAATCGATATAGATCAAAATCTTAGGATTCAAGTCTTCGAACAACGGTAAGCTTGCAACAAATCAATTCTCAGTTGAGCGGACTAAACATAGAAGACGACCAAGCACACACGTTTTGGTCGAATCAACCGAACTATAGATTACCCTAGGCAAACATTCATATGACTGTAG
This sequence comes from Taxus wallichiana var. yunnanensis, assembly GCA_018340775.1. Lineage (NCBI taxonomy): Eukaryota > Viridiplantae > Streptophyta > Pinopsida > Cupressales > Taxaceae > Taxus > Taxus wallichiana. The sequence continues at coordinate 433,333,468 of CM031236.1, read as the reverse complement.
AAGGGTTTGAAAGAGAACAAACCTTTGGTTGTGATCCTTTGGTCCCACAACCAGATGCAGGAGACACTCTTCTAGATATAGATACCAGCCTAAGAATCCAGGTTGCACAAACGCCTGTAGGGTATTATGAGAAAATCACACAGTTAGCGAGAAAGCATACGATTCTTTGGATATTAGGGATTAGGACTTGATTTCACGCATGACCATAACAGTCCACAACGAATAAGAGTCTATGCAAGGAATGAATATGCAAGGAACCCTGGATGGGTCCCACCAGTGTGCCAAAATGTTTCACCTAATTCTAAATTATTTCTTTGAAGTATTGACAAAACAGATAGGGTAACGGGTGTAGGAGGAATACATGTTCAAATGTTGTTTGATGGGTTGTTGCGCACATATGACTTCTGAATCCACAACCGTTGACTGTGAGAGTTTCCTTTTGGCTAAGAGGAACTACCTATAATGCAGCAAGACCACCAGAAAAAGTTAGACAATATATGCAGTGAACTTCCTAGCGTATGCTAGATCCGGGAAGTGTGATACTTCCTAGATGGCTGTCAGTCCACTATTTTAAACAATTTAATGTGGTAAATAAGTAAAATCCTATTGTAATTTGAAATGATTTAGGTATCTCACTTAAAACACAATAAGAAATAGATCTAATCTAATAGGATAGGTTAGAAGAGGATCCTAAGGTCAAGTAACTAGTTTTGGGTCTCTGCAGGTTTGACAGAGGTCTCAGGTAGGTCACAGGTGAATGAGGGTGAGGTGGAATTAGGTAGGTAGGTCACTATTCTAGGTTGTATGGACAAATACAGAGACCAATTTTGGTTAAGGCTGATGACGAAAGTTAGTTATGAATCGGTGCCGATTACGTTGGAAAACTAAGAATGCCACGAACAAGATTTAGGTCTACTTTGTGGTTGCACAAAGGACTTTGGCTGGTCGGGATGAGGTATTGGGTGATTTGGGTAGGATTTGGTGAAGTTTTAATGGGTATATGGAGGGTGAGTGTTGGAGGAGGTCAATGGGTGGCTTGGTAAACAAAAGATGATAATATAATGATGAAATGGAATGAACCAGAGAAGTATAATGTTTACTTACTTGGATTTTGGTCCTGGATGCCTATGAGTGAGGGATAGAGGTGTTGATGAGAGGTTTGAAGGCTATAGGTGATCGAAACTAAAGGAAAGCTTTTGCATGGACTGCATGTAAATTACTCTTTGTTTGGTTAGATTAGATCATTGCTAGGAGGGCTATGCGGGAAAAGATGCTTGATCTCCTTCCTTGCATGCGTGTTCTCACTGGAATTCACTCTCAGAAGATGTGATATCTCTACGGAATGTGCTAATGTTTGCAAAATTTTCCAATCTTTTTCCAATCTTACGCCAACCTTGAGAATAAGGTTTTTTTGGGGTTAAAATTGTAACCAACGGTGGTTCCGGATTAACCGGTGATGGTTAACCGGTGTTGGTCGTGAGTGGGATATCGTAGGTTTACTAAACTATGGAGATCCTCTTGATTTCCTTGGATCTCATGCCGTTAACCCATGGATTAGACTTGGAGCTTCTTGTAAGCATTTGGGAATGTGGTTAGAGAGAATGTAGGCATTGATTTTTAGGGTTTAGGTAAGTCTCAGTTAGTTATGGCAACTTACTAAGAATAGGTTTTAGGGTGAGTTGGCTTGGTGAGGTGTCTAGGTGAAGTGTATGTGTGGATATTATTTAAATAATAAATATGTTGAGGATAATGAATTAATTAAATTAATATTATTGGGGTGAAGGGGGCCATGGCTAGGTGAATGTGATGAAGGGTGCTTATTTTTCGAGGGACCAAAGGGGAGTGTGACCTAATTTTAGTGTCTACACTCTGCAATGCCAAACAAAGAAAAAATGAAAACTTCGTTGCATTTTTACAATGATGGAGAGGATTAGCTAGATGTTTTCCTTGCTCCATACCCGAAAAATAGTTGATAGGCATATTTTTTCCCAACCTCCATCTAGACATTAAGTTCCATGTACAAATGCATTGTGGAAACATGTTCGAAAAGTTAATTAAAGGGAGTCAAATTGAAAAATAATTTCTAGCTAGGGGGACTCTAAAACCTTTCTCCCATGATCAAAATGATTCCAAGTCTAATGAAAAACCAAATTTTGTTCATAATAAGAACAAAAATGTCATTGGTGATGGGATAGTAGACTCTAAGTGAGTACAAGTTGTTTAGAACCACACACCCTTGAAACTTGCAAAGGGCAATCCACCTACTGAGTATAAACGATGTACTTTTACCCCTCTATCTGAATCCATATCATCCATACTAAAATAGTTAGAGGTCATAAACATGGTAAAGTATCTTGAAACACAACCCTATGGGGACAACACACCTAAACCATCATGGTTTAAGAAGAATGAATTTTATGGGTTTCATCACGTAAAGGGTCATAAAACAGAAAAGTGTTTAAGATTAAAACATTATATTCAAGACCTAATTGATAGTGGCGATATTGAAGTAGACTCTGCTACCACTGAAAAATATCTAATTGAAAGCTTATGGATATTTAAATAGCCTTTTCCCAATCATGAAGAAAATAAAAAACCGGATAAGGGACAATCATCTTAGAATAAGAATGCCAACTATATATTGAACACAGACCATTTTGATTCGTGATAGGTTTTGTTGACCCAATCATCAAGCAAATCAATACAATTACAATTAAAATAAGAGAGTGTGTTATAGCAACGCGACTTGAGAGCTCGCCTTGTTATAAATTTTGAACCTACTCTCCCTCCTCCTCAAGAGATTTTTATGATGTGTAAGATCAACTAGAGAAGACTAAAAATAATATTCAATCTTAGACCTTATAAATATTTCTAACGTTCATAAAGATATACTTTCCAAAACCCTACAGGATCAAGAGTATCTATTGATAATGACACTACACATTTGCAAGCCATGGTAGTGGAAATTGCTCCTGCAAGACACATAACCTTCAATCCAACATAAGCCTTAAATAAAAAATCCCTCCCATAAACTACCCTTACATATTGAGGTAATAATCAAGCATAAGAAGGTCAAGAGAGTGCTTTTGGATGACATGTCGAGAGTTTCAACATTTTTACCCTTAAACTAGTTTGTCAACTAGGTGGAACAAAAGATGATTTGGAGACAAAGGTCGTCACCATAAAGGCATATGATAATGAAGAAAGACAACCAGTTGGGATGATCACTTTCTCATTAGAAGTTGGTACCATTATTCATGATAGGAAGTTCCATGTCTTGGACTTGGAGCTCCCTTACAACATCTTACTCGGTCGCCCATGGATTCATGCCACGCAGGATGTGCCATCAACGTATCATCAGTGTCTAAAATTGTAGTATGAAGGACATACACTTGCTATACAAGGCTATCCCCAACCATTTTCTCACTGTAGAGAATTATCGAGATATTTTCCTACCATTTACGAGTGTCCCTCTACGGAGATTATTGTTCCTGTTTAGTTAGAGGCCCTCGCTTCATGAGTGGACCCAAACACCCTGACTCCCAGTGATAGTGGTGCATCTACATCAAAATATCCTTTTGCTACATGGGAGATGAAGGTCATAAACAATGATTGTGGAGAGTATAATCTTCAACAAGCCCTTATGGTTCAAAACATTCCTCTATCAGCCCAAACACATGGTAGACCATGTTATAAATTCTAGAGATCAAGAGAGAATTACCCCTTCAACAATTTCATTTCAGGTGGCTTGTTAGAAGATGAAAGAATCCTCAACGACATTATATTTCATCCTCAAGATGATGAAATGGCTTTGTGTTATAAGTCATCTAGGTATGTTATTCCTAATAGAATCATGCTTACTATGAGATTAAAAGGATGTGGTTATGGACACCAAAAAAAGGTCCGTTAGAAGCTCTTTCAATACCTTGACACATAATGGGTAAATCAGATATTGGCGTCCATTTGTATGAATCTCACCCTTCAGATAACGAGTATGTTTCTTCTAAGATTAAGGATAGTTTATCAAAAAATGAAAGTGAAACAGATTCCCGATGTATTATTTACGAAGACCTCACCTCTACGAACCTATTCTATAACATGGTTATCCTTACCATAACCCTTGTTACACTCTTCGTATCCCCTATAAATAAGACATTAACTCTCATCTACCCATAACTCATGAATTGGGATCAACAAAAACACGTATCTATTGATGTGTTTCAGAACAACAAGGCTATTGGCGAGTTCTTAGGCATCAGAGAAAAAATTCCAATAAATGATCACAAGAAGGGGTTCTCCATTCATCTTAATGTGTGTGCGTACTTTAGAGATCAAGTAGAGTTATGCGGACACTTAAGTAAAAATGTGAGCAAGGGAAATATTTCCAAATAAAAGCCTCATGGAAATAAAAATGGGAAGTCCTATATAAAAACCTCTTTGAGGCACTTGTGGACAAACAAACAGAACAACCTACGGAAAAGATAGTGTACCCATATAAAGATGATGATCACCTCCCTGAACATGTTTTTGTAGAGGCGGATCTCACTCTCCCTCCCGATCCTATGTGCATGGGGGATGAGTCAAAGCTACTAGTGGAAGATACAATAGATGTTAACATTGGCACAAAGGAGCTGCTAAGGATAGTTAAGTTGGGAGCTTCACTCTCAACCAAAGAACAAAAAACATTCACAGGACTCTTGAGAGAGTATGCAGACATCTTCGCTTGGTCTTATGCTGACATTCCAGGACTTGATCCTGCATTAGTGGTACACAACCTTGTTGTGCACCTAGACACCAAGCCCATCAAACAAAATCTCTAAAAGATGCATCCTCGCGTCGCCTTACTAGTAAAGGCAGAGCTAGAAAAGTTATTAGAAGTAGGTTTCATCAGGCCTATCAACTACTCATAGTGGATTTCTAATGTGGTACCAGTTCAGAAAAATCCAATCAGTATCAGAGTGTGTACTAATTTTAGAGATATTAACAAATCTTATCCCAAGGATGAATTTCCTCTCCCTAACATCGACATGATTGTCGATTCTATTAGTTATGAGATGTTATCGTTCATGGATGGATTCTTAGGTTATAATCAAATAAATATTGCGGAGGAATATCAACACAAGACAAATTTCACAACCCCATGGGGAATGTTTTGTTACCAAGTTATGCCCTTCGGCCTTAAGAATGTAGGTGCTACATATCATAGGGAAATGATTGTAATATTTCACAACATGATAAGTGACATCATGGAAGATTATGTAGATGATATACTAGCTAAATCTAGAACTCGGGAGGAGCACCCAAATATTTTATGGCGTATCTTTTAGCACCTAAGAGACTACAAATTCTACCTTAACCCGAAGAAGTGTGTCTTCGGTGTGCTATCTGGGAAATTACTAGGATTCATTGTATCAAGGAGAGGAATAGAAGTGGACCCTGCAAAGGTCACAACTATCACAGAAATGCCTCCTCCTTAGAACATTAGACAAAGGTGTAGCTTACAAGGTAAAATTTAGGCCATCAAAAGGTTTATTTAATAGCTAGCAGACAAGTGTCATAAATTCACACATATTTTTAAGAAGGATGTTAATTTCACCTAGGGTCCAGAACAACAAAAAACATTTGCTTTACTGAAATAATACTTTGCTAAAGCCCCCATTATCATGTCGCCAACGGCAAGAGATCCTTTGTTGTTTTACATCTCTGCTACACATTTTGTAATTGGGGCACTGTTGCCTTAGTATGATCAAGAGCATAAAGAAAAGGTTGTATACTACTTGATCAAAACATTGATAACATATGAGCTCAACTATCCACAGATTGAAAAGGCTTGCCTACTCGTAGTGTTTTCTTTTCAGAAGCTATGCCATAATTTGTCACTCCAAAATTCATAGATGTATATCACTCAATCTAGTCCTAATGACCATCCTAAGTGATCAAACGACCCTGAATAGGAACTCGTAATATCCACCACACATCCTATAAAGTAATACTCATCTCTACAGTAGGCAACTGGAATGTCTGTCTCTCACTCTGCCATCTCTTAGCTAAGGGTGTGATCGGGTTGTGGTCTATGGTAATTTGGGGCATGTGAGCAATGTGTACTAGCTTGACCACCTCTAAAGTGATCTCTAGAAAAATATGGTCACATCAGCTAAAGGTATCCTTGTAGGCCCCGGAGCCACACATGTCACTCTCGCATCTCGGCCCATCTAAGTTCTCTGTAAAACCAATCGGGTCATTTAATTATGATCTTATTCTTCTATTCTAATCTTTCATTTATTTTTTCTATTATACCACATTATTCTTCTATTTTTATACAAATACCATCTTTTCCTAACACCTAGAGTTTGTCGAACCTTGTTTTTCTTCCAAAAAGCACCTACAAGTGAATTTTGTGCAAAGAATGTAGCGCACCCTTTGTGTATTTGTGCACCATTTTTGTGCAAATGCATGTGCGCCCCTTCCTAAGGTGTCATTTTTGCACTTTGACGCACCCCTTTTGCGTAAGCGCATTCACGCCCTACCTAAAAGCCATTTTTACATAGGTACATACATGTTATGCATATGCGCATACACACCCATGCACAATACAACATAGGCACACCCTTAGGGCTGCGCCGCACATCTCCGCCACTAAACTACCCTAAATCTACCCTAACAATGCGTGAAAAATAATCCAAATTAAATGCTAATAATTCACAAGGTTAAAGGAGAGCTTTATGTACCTGGGGTCCATCCGCTGGGAGCCTCATGTACTCTCTCACATGAACCACACAATGTTTTGAGCTCCACACCCTCTCCATCTTCTCCCATAGGTCAGAGCTCCAATCTGCAGTAAATGGTAAGTGAATGTGGTAAATGAGTTGGCCGCGATAGCTTATATACCCAATTTTACCTCCTGTAACACATTTTTTGCCCCCAAGGCACCCTAAAACTATCGTGGTTCTTCCAATTTCTTCTAACACTAGCCGTGATGATTATTTTTAATAAATACTTATTTTAACGCTCGTTTGGTTACCTTGGAGCATGTTTTTGTGTCCCGACGGCCATTTCTACTACCTAGGGCATATTTTTACCTCGTGGTCACTTTTAATGTTGTCTCATGACTTTGTTATTTCTTATATAATATTTTCTTCGTAAAAAAAAAAAAAAATTAAAAAAAAAAAAATTAAAAAAATTGATAAAATTGTTAAAAATCCAAAAAAATTTAAAAATTTAAAAATTGGTAAAAAGGGGGAAAATGGCCAAATGAGCTCAATTTGCCTTGGAAGGATCCCACCCATCCTTAGGTATAAGGCCTAGGGGCTCTTTCCAAGGAAAATTTAGTCCATAACTTGCCTTATACACCTCCTAAATGTCACCTTTTCCCAAATCCGAGTTTGGGGAAAATATGGCATTTAGGAGAGGTTGTTGGGCTCACCTAATCCATGATTAGGTGTCCCAAATCCTCCATTAGGAAGACTAAAGCAAGACATAACCAAATTTTCATAAAATCCAAGGGGTTAGAGTTAAACTCAAGGTCAAAGCTAATAGAAAAGAGTATTATAATTATTAATAGCAATGACATCATAAGAGGGTTAACAAAACCAATAAGATAATAAGGTAAGCTGATTAATAAAATATTGAAATAAATAAATTCTAAATCTAAATATGTACCAATACAATGATATAAACAATTAAGTACAAATTTGACTCAAGCAAATAAGTAAGTAAAATATGAAATCCTAGTTGCAAATGAAGGGATAAAAAAGTTAGTTGATTCACAACTATCCCAAAGGTATGCCAAGCTCGAAAAATGCTAGAATAGGAATGCATATTGTTGCACAAAAACCCATAAAATTGTGTGACTATCATATTAGGTTGGACAAGAGTGCTAAAAGGAGAAGAGCGCATAGGCTATGCTCACCCATTATCCTTGGTGTTCGGGAAAGTTCTCAAATTCTAAATCTTTTTGGGTCGGAAGGGTGTTGTATATATTCATTGTTGATCACCTGTATATCATTGTTAGGGTTCAAATCATGCCTATAACCTACAAAACAAATGATATCCTACAAAACCCCTAAACTACATCAAATCCCAAAAAGAAAGATGCAAAAATGGGAGGTGACTGTCCTCGGTTGTCAACAAAGTGAACTTACGAATGAGCACTACATTACATTGTAGACTCAATGTAGTTATCTATGTGTGTGTGAAGAAATTTTCCCCTATGTGCCTCTTGTGTGAGTCACACTTGATAGCGAACAAGTATATAGATGTAAAATATACAATTAGATGTGTCATGGAAAAATGAACTTCCCCTCCTATGAAGTGTATGCAAAAGAATGCAGTCCCTTGCCCTTGTGTGGATTCTAAATGGATGCTTGAATGCTCTTGTGAATGCCTTTGGATGCAACCTTAGGTGGTGATAGATAACGCTTAGTGTTTGGTCCTTTATTATTTCCATATAGCTTTATATTTATATGAATTTTTTGTTCCAATTCCGTAATTAACAACTAAAATGATGACTAGTAAAAAGTAAGATTCCCAAACAGATAGAAAATACCCAAAAAGATGTGAGAAAAGTAAAAATATGTTGGGGGTGCCTAGAGGGGACGGGGGCACAGGCGCTCGTGCCCAGATTCAAAAATTCCAAAGTATGAAAAGACATTTGGGCAAGAAGGTGTGTGAGACCAATAGCAAAAATATAAAGAAATCAAAGAGGCTTGAGATAGTGGTCAATTAGTAGTTTTCTTGCTTAGGAATCATATGAATAGTAGTTAGTGATCAAGACTAGATAAATACCCAAAGTGCATGACTTAGTGTCTAAAGTAATAATAATACAACATCACAAGGGGTTTAAATAATCCAAAACAAGACCAAGGCCAATAAAGGTGACCCATAGCAAAATAAAATAGGAAGGAACTTTGTCCTTTTAGGGCCCATTGTGCTAGTTCGATATATCCCATTCTTGAGTCCCACATTTCTTATGTTGTGAAACATGTCATTTGTACACTCAATTTAAACATTATACTTGCCTAATAATAGCTAACAAATACGTCAACAATGTAAGCAATATGTCAATGATAATTTGCATATCATCAACAACTAGCTAGTGAATAATCAAACTATGATCCACCAATAGTGTAACAAGAGGGGAACACAATAATGCATCTATGAAAATATATATCATCCTTCGAGATCTCATAATCTAGTCATAATCATCACATCAATACCATAAGAAAATCAAGCATATTGGCATCATATGCCATGTACATCCTTGTCATAAAATGAGTTAGCATCCAAAATTGACATATAATTATCCATGTAATGTAACAACATCATCATAAAAATGAAAGATATCTAATAGTCAATACCTCAATCAAAATAATACGATGCTACAATGAGTCAACATGGTCCAAAATGGGAAACAAAATAGGTGGGCACTACGAAATATACAATCTCAAAAAAGTATCAAGATTTTTATGCAATTTGTTTCAATATTTTTATTTAAAAAATTTTAATGCACTAAAAACCCTTTCATCTTCAATTGATCATAATATAATTATTTGAAACAATTCATACCATTGGAAATATTCACTAATGTTTTCATGTAGGATGCTATTATGATACAAATTTTTCCATAAGCGTGTAATTACACCATTATTTGTGGGTTCACTTAGTAAGTCATATTGTTCGACCATTGTGATTTTGAAATGAGCTAATTGACATGAAAGTAATTCCTTTTAAATAATACCCTTAATTTGAACTCCATTACATTCTAAGGATTTTCTAAAATGCTTAATGAGAGTACCCATGTGTCTTTTATATGAATCACTTATAGATTTCTTACCTACAAGATTCAAAAATATATGATTGGCAACTACCATGGCCTCACGAATATTATCCATTTAAAATCATTCTATGATCTCCTTTGGATAAGCATTGTGAAACTTTCTACATTTTGATTATTGTTTAAGATATAATATCTTTATATAAATTACATGTTACAGGTACTTATTCAATTTTTGTTCCAACAATATCCACTCTTTTTTGGAAAGTGTGCATTTGAATCTCATTCCCATTTACAAATACAAATATTACCACTTATATTGAATCTGAAATAGATTTTAGGATAGTTTATAATTGTTAAAGTTTTCCAACTACGAATACATGTCCTTGAAAACATTCATCGTTAGAGTTGTATAAAAAAATATAGTGTTTGACACACATGTTTTCTCTATCTAATGAAGTTAAATATATATATTGATCTTTCTTGAGCATGTTTTATTAAGGAATTTATTACATTAAACATGGGTAGAATCATTTAAAGTGTAAGAAATGTTTCCAAATCTATTAAGCGGTAAAGCATTTCTTTTACCTTGTCAACACGCATACGATACTTAAACATGAAACCAATTAATGATGGATATTCATCAAAGTTTGTGTGTGCAAGTTCATACATGGAAATCCATCTTATATCAACATATTGAATTTTTTTACCATCTATCACTCCAATTGCAAATTTTAGAAACTACAAAAATATTTTTAGACTGTTTGACATATACGTGTGCAATTCACGGATAAGCTCTTCAACTTTTTCAACATTTTCAAATGTGCTAACTATCTTGTATGCAAGATTCATCCTATGAGTCATGCAATGAATTGGAATCATGTAAATAACAATTGATGTTTATATGACCATGCATTACTAATGCACTATTAGCACCAACACATATAAGCTTTGTAGCTATTAAATAATCATCCATCCCAGCTATATCCTTCAAATTAGATATAACCAATTTATAAATATTTTCAACATTGCAATTTTCCTTCATTTTATGAACAACTAGAAGATGAGGTTGCCTTGTGTGGTTCTCAAAAGTATAAACATGCATGCAAACCCAAGATGTGTTGTCCACTGTTGTAACCTCATCAATGGAAAGGGAGATAAAAATTGCATTCTTGACTTTCTCTTTCAAATCCTCATTTTCAATCATTGTAAGAAGATTTTTCAACATTTCCCAAGAAATAGTATCTAGCCAATGTGATTATGGAAGGTAAGTAAACCTATTAAACTTTAAAAATTCTTAAATTTGGAAAAAATTGAAATAGGTCTTCCCATTTTAAGAATGAAGAATACAATTGAAAATTGTGTATTTTTGCCTTAAGATTGTCATTTACAGATTTTCCAATTTTTCATTAATTGTTCCTCCTTTCTCCACAAGTTTTCAACAATGTTTCTACCTAATTTCATACTCCTCTACATATCTTACATGCATGCATTCTTTCATTTTTTTCCATCTATGTGTCTTCGTTATTTTTCCATCATTTTCTTTTATTGTCACATATATTTTACCACAATGTTTCTCAATTGTGTCTAATTTTAGTTGTATTTTATGTTCTTTTCCTAATTTCCAACTACAAATTGTACATCTACATTATTTTGGAGTATCATTACCATTTTCTATCTTTACAGGTTCAATGAATGGATATTTTCTTCCCAATGTACATGAAAAGACCTTCCAATTATCCAGGTCATTTTCTTCCTTCTCATAGATTTATTTTTTGAAGAGTAATGTCAATATCATCTTCTAATTGAATATTTTCATTAAAACATTCATTTATTGGAGGCATATGGTAGTGAGGATTGTCTTCTAGCTCTAGTATATTATCATCAATTATATCTTCATCTAATAAATTGTTAATTGTTTCTTTAGGGGATATGTTTTTGTTAATTGTTGCATTCCAAATACAATTAAGCTGTAGGGGGTTTTGTATTCAAACATGAAAAGGTTTCTTGTGAAAAGATATAATTTTTTTAATCTAAACCAATAAAAATAAAGAAAAAGTTAATGAAAATATGTTACCTATGTTACTATTTGTCGTGGATCCAAGTTGAGTCGTCATTTTTAGTTTATTAAAATAATTTAATATGTTACTTTTTCTTTTAAGTTGATCTCCCTTGTTTTCATTATTCATAGAATCCATTGTCCCTATAAAAGTGGAATTTTATAATAGGTTAGTTTTTAAAGAAAAATATTTTAAAATTTGTAAATGATAGGTAAAAAGGTTTGAATCTTAACACTTCAAATTTTTTGGCATAATACACAAGTGTTACCGGATGACAACACGCATAATTCTACCATCTAGTAGCATTGTCTATGTTTTTGTCCACTAGCATGTTCAATGCTACCGACCATAGTATTGAACATGTTAGAAGACATTATCATAGAGGTAACTATTATGTGATACAATACCATAACAATTTAAATACCATAATGCATGCCCGAGGGTTCCAAATTTCAATATCTAGTCAATCGCAATCTTTAAAGCAAAAAGAAATTGTGAAGAATATTTGATAGTCTAATTGCATATGGAATTGTAAATACATAATTAGTATATATATGAAGGCAAATTTGGTAAATTTCAATTTCACACTAAAGGCAATTTGAATTAAAACAGTTGGCTATTGGTGTAAACACTAGGCGAATCGACCCTAAAATTAAATTGTACCTAGAAAAATTAGGTGACACGGTCCTAATTCCTACCCTAAAATTTTCCAAATGCAAATTTTAGAAATAAAAATATTCGTGAATCAAAGAATATTCACCACTAAAATTTAGCCTACTTAGAGCCCTAGGTCTATGTATTGGTTAGTGAATGGAGGGATGTTGGGTTGCATGATACTCAAGTGAAATGGTCTCATGAGGTGGGTCGAGTTGATCGGGAAGGGTCATATGGAGAAGAGAAATGGATTGTGAATGAGATAAGAAAAAACAAAGCTTTAGTGGTAATAAGTGTCTAATAAAGATGACGAATATGGTGGTTGTCTTATGGGGCTTCACCATCGATAATAATTAATTGTGGGATGATTTGTATGGGGGTAAAAGGATGGAACACCTCTTATATGATCTCATATAATATGTCATCTTGTAGTTCTCGGTGTCCGAGTAAATAGGGAATGCAAGGAAAGTGTTTAACTATTCTTTAGAATATCTTAATTTCCATAGTCATCCATGGTTGAGATTAAATGATCATTGCATTCTACTTACTATGGTCGAGAGAAAAGCATAAATAGGATATTGTAATGAGAGGTTGTATTAGAGAAATATTGGGCTAGAATGTAAGCCTTTTGTATGTCTTGTGAGGTTGTTTGAACCAAAGTATTTCTCATTGTCATGTGGATCAACAAACATCCTTGTTTGAAGTATAATGTTCCTTACACTGAAATGTCACATTTGTGTATTTTAATTTTGAAAGTTTGAGTGTGTGTAATTTTTAGATTGTTTGGGTTCAAAAGCTATCATGTATATGTGTTCAAAACCAGGCTCTAGGTCACTATTCATGTTTTCTTAATTGAGATTTTATGAAGATGGTTTGATACACATTTACAAGTGATATCAAGAAGTTAAGTTCACATTAGATATACAATTTTTAGAAGTCAAAATCAATTTGTTTCACAATTATTTTAATAACCAATTCACCAATTTACTTCACTTTATTTAATGAAAATGTGAATAAACAACATTGTTATTGCTTTTTTATTTTTAGAATTTACAACAAACACATGAAAGTAAAAAATTTACTGCATCAAATGAAAGGTGCTTTTTATTGAAATTAAATGTTTTGCAAAGTAAGGAAATGGAAATGATGGTATTCTTAAAGAGGCTAGTGTTATTAGATCTAAAATTCCTATGTCACTATATTGAAATTATCTAATCTATGAGTTAAATTGTGAGACTAAGGTTATGTATAATAAGATCTATGATCTAAATTCAACTTTAATCTACTTTGTAAATGAATTCTCCTTTGATCTATGAATAAATGTGATCCTACTGATAAATAAAAATTGAAATTATGTTTTTTTTTTTAATTTTGTTGTCCTTTTAAAAGGTAAATTTATATAGATCTAACATACAATTTACACCCATATTCTAAAACCTAGATCTTAATCCCAAAGATGAGAAAATTCTAGGGAAAGATGGTTTGGAAACTTTAATCTATTAACATGAAAATTACACAAAGAAAATATATTCTAATATTTTTTTAATTTTATTGTATCTTTTAATTGCTATTGTAGCAAGGATTTTAAATCTAATATAACTATACAAATATATATTTTTCCTCAGATCCAACCTTTTCTCCTATGATTGAGATGAGACTGATTTAAACTATGTATTTTTACCCTCGATAAACTACTCCATTTGACCTCATTGAAACCGGTTTGTAATTTATATATTCAGTTGGAAAGAAGGGAACTTGGTGCACTTGGAAGGAAGAATAGGTAGATGAACTAAGGCTAGCTCAAGGGGAGGAAGAAGTTTGGTCTAGTGGCCCTTGTGTTCTCTATTTGGTAGTAATAAAAACCACGGTTCTCAAGGTTCTTTGTAATGGAAGAAGTATCGTTTGGGGCTGATTTATTTCTCTCTGGATAAAAATAACACAACAAAAATTCTCTTTGTAAAATCTTTAAAAATTATGTGGGGCATCAAATGAGCATACAAATTTTTCTAATAGTCAACCTCTAAGTGTTTTTAATCCTAACTCAAGATCAAAACTCAATCTAAGGATTAGATTCAATCACTTAGGGAGTAAACTCAAGTTCTAGAGGGTAGGTGGAGTGAAATGCGTGTTAAAAACAAGGAAAAAATGTACATATATTAAAGAAATAATATAAATTGAGAGTTTGACTTAAGTATCACTTGTAAGGGAAATCTGATTCCTCAAAAGGCGATTATGAAATTGTTCTGATGGGAGATGAAGATGTCATGATAGTTAAAAAACCACTGCAATGGGGAAATGCAAATTTTTGCAACCACTATGATGGTTACATCCCATAATGAAAAAGGGGGTGCAAGGAAGGAAAAAAAAAGAAAAAAAAAATTGGATGGGACCCACGAAAAATATGGAAAGTGGCTTAAAAGGGGTTGAAGGGTTGATAGGGATTTAGGAAATGATTTTGAGTTCTTGAAAACATATTGTCATATTTTTGGAGATCATTGTCATCATCACTACATATTTTAACTCGACATCGTGTAAAGTAAGATTCATATAAATTTCCCCCTTGAACAAGCATCCATGTTGTGAATTGACTAGTGTAATGCTCGAGAAGTAAGCAATGAATAATAAAAACATGGAAAAATAACCTCACTTACCTATCTTACCTTACAACATAGAAAATCCAGCCACAACACATGTCCATATTGCAAAACAAAATGAAAATAAATCAAGTGTAGTATATTGAAAAAAATGTAGAAATGAATATGTAATCGAAATCAAATGAGATGAATTACCTTTGTGTGGAGTTTGGAGATACTACATTTCTATCTCGAGAGTATGTTACTTTCAAAAACATCTGAAAATTTAATTATAAAGTGATGAACTGAAAATAACCATGGTTAACCAAACTCGGGATCAATCTGCATCTGTTGTGGGGTCCAATCATATGAGAAGGTTACTAAAATTAGGAATTTTTCAAAATTTAGACCAAAATTGACCCCTATATATTCAAAAAATTGCTAAATTTAGAAATCATTTACACGAGTGAGAATTGTAATTTTCGAGATTTGGAGAACAAGTAACCATTTGATGAACTAAGACATGCTAAGATATAAACTACTCTACGATGGAAGTAAAACTAGCGAGAACAGGACGGACACGTGGTTGGGGAGATTACAATGGAATTCATTAACACCTAGAGTTCCCATTATTACAGATGTGGGTGGAGAAACACCAACCCATAAGTGATGAGGATGAGGGAGTGGTGCACCACCACTACCAAGACAAACATGACCATTTGGGAAACATCCAACATTAACAAGGCATGTACAGGGGAATTACACCTTATTGGCCATGGTGAGGGTGGAGACATATAGGGAGGAGATGACATGGGGTAGGGGAGAGGATGAAGAGGGTCGAGGACATCTCGGAGAGGAGGAGGAGGATGATGACTATGAGCCTTCCCGATATTGGAGTAGATCTAGAGTGGAAGGTAGGAGACCCGGGTAGCTTGTTTTGATTTTTTTGTATCAACACTCCTACTTTTATTTAGACTACTACTTGTTATGCTAGTGTTAGTGAATTCTTACATCTATTGGCTACTTGATTTTTTTGGTAAAATTTTATAACTCTATGCTTTTGTGTGTATTTGAAAAAACTACGGGTAAGTTTTGAAAACTCATTCAAGATAATCTAGTGGACATGTTTTCCCCATTCTCGGGAAGATGACCAATGTGTTGTAGGGGACCCTGGGCTTCCCAGAGCATTGGGAAAGACACTAATGTATTTTCCGTGGGATACCATGGGGCACAATTCTTAGGTGATGAGAGGGCCATGACCTCAACATTGGAGGTTGAGATATGTACCCTCTTAGGGATGATGGGTGCATGTTAAAACACACACGAAGCTTCCTCTAGTAGGAGGATTGAGACAGAGATAACATCAACACTATAGGTGAGTGGTTCATGCCATGAGAGTTGATCACATGTTTGTCACCACTCTATGATGTGTTCATAGAGGCAGAGGACTAAGATTCCTCCACATCACTTAGTTGGAGGGTCACAATAGTGACCTTATTTGTATTTGATGCTTTAATATATATCATACAGATGCACTTGGATGCCTCATGTTTTTACCTATTTTTATTTACGAAACCACACTTACTAATTCAGTGTGGATGCAATGTCAAATTGTATAAACCTTGATCCACACACACACACACACACACACACACACACACACATTAGATTTTTTTTAAATAGTATGTCATGAGACTCATTTAATTATGTGTGTTTTTAGCTTATTTTAGTTTATAAATGTAGGAAAATTAGTTAATAACATAATTAATGTATAAAAATATGGATTTTTTAGATTTGTATGCACGGTGATGTAATGAATGAGGCACAAATGCAAATATATGTTGACTAGTTGTTTTGTAGGCAAGATAGAGATGTAATTCCCTAGATGAATATTATGAAACCAATGAACAAAGTGGAAAAAGGCTAAAAGCGAGTGCATAAAAAAGAAAACATGGCAAAGCAAAATGGTAACAATGTTGGTAAAACAACAAGTTTGGGCAACAAATTACGTAGTGATCACGATTTAGGATTAGATAATCCCTTAGGGGAGAAAGGATGATTATTCGATATAGACATCTAGTTTTAAACCTTTTGGTAGATGGTCGTGACACAAAGGTAAATGAGAATTATCTCTCTTATTGATCATGAATAATTATATTTTCTCTATAATTTTGGATTTCTCATTGTTTCACTTTTCTTTTTGGTTTCTACCATATATATTTTTTTCCTTTTTTATATATGACACCCTATGTTACCCGGAGGACACTCGGGGTCATCACCGAAGATTATATATGGGTGAGTAAGGGCATTACTCTCCAATGATGGCCTCACATGACACTGGAAGATGTCAATTAATAAGACCAACAATACTCGAGTTAATAATACTCTCTCTTTTTTGTATGATTTGTTTTCCTTCTAATTCATAATTTTATTTTGTTGTTTGAGAGTGAAGCAAAACCTCTATACCATACCCAAAACCCATGTAAATAGTAGGATACAAGGGCTTAACACCAAAGAATTGGGCATGTGAGAGAGATTTCTAAGGGTGAGACATGTCAATGTTTCATACTCAAAGATAGGGAGAAGTAGGGGAATGTGTCACGAAAAAGCTCTTAAAGACCTATATAAACCAAATTTCCTATGACCAATTAAGGTTTGCTAGTGGAGAAGGGAATCATGAAATTAGAAAACGAAGAACTAAAGTTGTATCGTGGAGATGAAATAATGGAAATGGTACTAATACATTAGTACATGAGGTGAAAAAATTAACAGATGAAGGATAAAGGATCATCATGTAGAGAAAGTACACTAAATATCACTTTTAAAACAAATTTGTTACGTATCAAACATAATGAGGTGATACAAAATATAATGTAGGTGAAAGTGTAAAGTGCAATACAAAACATGTTACTAGACATAATACCACTTGAGGTGGAGAGATTTAGCTAACTCACCAAACTCCCCACCTTGAAGCGCACAAAAGTGAAATGCCCCATTATTGAAATCCTTAATGAAAAATAAGGCCCCAACTAGTTTGGTTGAAACTTGCGTCCCTCACTAATCTTCTTGTCTATTTGTTTTTCTTAACAAAGAACAAAGTCACTTGACAGAATAGGCCATTTGTGAATATTATTGTTATTATCATCAAGCCATACAATCGGCGTAGACCTTGTGATGTTGTGCAATCTTGAGATGATTCTCATCTAAAATTTCTAAAGTATTTAGGCATTTGACTAATATTCATCTTCATCCGAAGCCCTTAAAGAAAGATTAAAAGACTAGGGAGATGAACCTCCAATGGAATAATGACTTCATTCCCAATAAAAATGAATAAGGGTTACACTTATGGATGTGCATATGCTAGTTCAACAAGCCCATAATGAGGTATATAACTGTAAATGCCAATCCTTCTTGTTTCTCTTAACCATCTTAAGTAAAATGGAATTCAATGTATGATTTCTTGCCTAAGCCTATCCACTAGATTAAGGGTAATAGAGATGTTTTATGGTGTGAAATCAAAAACTTCTTGTATATTCCTTGCATCTCTACATTCTTGAAGGAGCTTCTATTGTGATAAATGATAAGCTGGGTCTCAAAACCTAAAAATAATTTGGTTTCAATAGAATTTCCCTATGAGTGAATTTGTAAGGGTGGTATGAGGCCCTGACCTCTACCCATTTTATGAAGTACTCTATTACGGATATGATGAATTTGTGCCCATGTGTAGAATTAAGGGATAATTTTCTAATTAAATCAAGAACTTAAGTAGAAAATGGCCATGGCATAACAATAGGTTGAAGTTCTTGTGCTAGAATGTGTATAACATGTGAAAACTCCTTTCATTTGGGACATTTTTAGACATAATCAATAACATCATTCTCAAGAGTGGGCTAGAAATATCCCATCCTATAAATTTTTTGGTATGTTACATGGCCACCAAAGTGACCACCACAAATCCCATCTTGTTAATGGAATAAAATGCACTTCGACTCTTCTTCATAAATACATTGAAGAAACATACCATAAAATGCTCTCATGTATAGGACTCGTATCTAAAATTACATGTTTTTCATCCATGACATGGAGACATTACCTCTGTTGGGAATTTAAATCCTATGGATAAGTGTTCTCAACAAGATAAGTGATAATATTTGCATACTGGGGAGATGAAGTGACATCGGGTTTGTCTACATATCAGATTAGCTCATTAGGGTATTCAACGAAAACTAAATATTTAATTCCAAAGGTTTTTCTTCCATCTAATCAATAACAATTTTCCCCTTGACTTATTTTTTATTAATATAGGTCAACTCAAACTCACCAAGGAGTGTAATTAGATGATCAACTTTCTTAGAGAGGGAAGGTTGTGTTAAAAAGGTGCATAATCCTTGAGATTTGTGATTACCTCAGTCTCTTGATTTATAATGTAATTTCTCGGGCATTTAGTAAAAATATTGTAGAGAGAAATTATTTTTCATCCTAGGAATAACACATTTAATATTCTAATAGAACAGAACTAATTAAATAAATGAAACATTATTTTCCATCATTATCTTACCGAGAAAGCATACAAGTTAACGAGAATTTTAAATGCAAAGTGGTAAAGGATTAGTGGTCTAGCATTTTTAGGAGCCATGAGAGTGAGAGGGGATAATAAGAAGAATTTTATAGATTCAAAGGCTTCCTAACATTCTTCATTCCATTTGATGGCATTTTGTTTCTTCAACAAATTGTTGATAGGATTAACCATGTAGGTGAGATCCAAAATGAATCTTTATATGGATCCTAACTTCCCAAGGAAATATTAAACCCCTAACTCGATGATTAGAAGAACCATCTATAGGATAACACATATATTAGTGGTATCAACATCAATTCCTAGTTGAGATATAATGTATCTTAAAAACATTCCTGTTACTCCAAACACACACTTTTCGGGGTTTAAGGTGACGTTATACTCAATGAGACACATGAGAATGATTCTAAGAACTCCTACATGGTCCTCTCTCTTTCTAGATTTAGAGAGGAGATAATCAATAATAGACTCAATGATATTATGAATGAGGTCATGGAATATGTGAGTCATTGCTCGTTGGTAAGCTTCCCTAAGTTTTGAGACCAATGGGTATGACGATGTAACAAATATTTCCCCATGAGGTAGTAAATGAGGTTTTATTTAGATATTATTATGCCAAAGGCATTCCTCCTATGGGAAAGGCCTTTGCGGATGTTTCACGCCTTTGTGTTAAATTTAACAGTTTGATGACCGTCTGGACGTTTTCACGTTTTTCAGGCTATTTTTAACATTTTTTGGATCCTTGCATGCTCAGCTCCGTGTACACTACTTTGTGTGCATGATTTGAGTAGAGATGGAATGCTCTAATTTTGTGTGCATACTTTGAGCAGAGATGACATGCTCTGATTTTCTACCGCCATGCCTCCACTAGTTAACGGGTGCGTTCTTTCTTATGGGTTCCATGTGTGTTATGTTTTTATTTTCTGTAAATTCTGTGACCGCATGCTTAAGTAGAATTATTCCCTCTATACGGGAGCTAGCATATTTAGGCCATACCGTTGAACAAAAATTATAGAGCAGGTTCAAGAATTCGTTGTGGAGGCTTTGGATTTCGGTAAGAAAAAGAAGGTGAAGAATGTTTCATCTTCTATTTCTTAGAGTAAAGGACATTCTGGAGTGAAGGTTCAAAAAAAGATTGCAAAGGGAGAGGATGAGAGAGAAATTGTAAAAGGTAGGTTGTTTCTTTTAGTTTTTGCTATAGATTTTATTTTCAATTAAAAAAATATGGCACTAGATGTTCTGGAAACTAGATGTGGCTTGCTACCATTTGGTTTGTTTGTTTGATTTCAAAAAAGAATAAGCATTAGTTTTGCATAAATTCACCAATGGATTTCATGAGCCACCAATTGATTCTTGTTATTAGTTTTTTAAATTATTCTCAATTCACTGTTTGAGCTGCCATTTGATCCCTGGTGTTATGTTCTTTTTAGAATTATTCTTAATCACTATTTCAAACAAAGATATAGCATTCATAGATGTTACAGACAATGGATGGGGTGAGCTTCCATTTGATCATGTGCTTAATCCATCTCTTGCAGAGAGTAAGAAGCCGGAGAAATGTGTCATGTGTCAACAGGTAACCAAAAGGCTTGAGGTATCAATCCTTGTGTTTTCAAAAGCACGTGGTGAATTACAATAGAAGGTGTGGGATTTTGGGGCAAAAACATCAGGATCGACTTACTCAAATTTTCAAACCTGGGTGCATTATCAATGTCAGCTCCCTCATATGTTTAAACCAAAGTGCTACAAAAATTACCCCCAGACAGGCTGTAGGATGTGCCCATAACAAGAATTATGGTTCATGTTTGCTTCCCTGTTTTGATTCATAAACACTTACCTACCACAGCAAAGCACACTACAGTTCTCTGAAATATCACTCTCCTAAAATTAAACAATTCTCAACATTTAGCATGCGGTCTTATTCATGTTAATAAAAAGAGAACCACCCACAAGACCAACCAATCTTGACTTAAGATTTATTATGGGCTAAAATCCAGAGTTGTGTCAACAAACTACATACTTATGTGCTCTATAGTGGGGTCTTACAATGACCGTTTATTATTTATTTTTTCATTCTAATATATAAGATAAGTAACAAAATTGAATTCGTTCTATATTAGAAGTTGGAAAAGTACCTGGACTCTTAGGCTGCTTCTGTACTATTGTTGTTGTAAGGCTCCAAAACCATAAGGCATGATGTGCATGTGTCCTTGCAAAGTAGATAGAGAATTGAGATGCATTTTGAGCATGCCCTTAAGCAGAGGGTTTGGAGGGAATAAAATGTGATGGCCAAATGAATAGATGTACCCAAAGCAGATCCCTTAAGAATACTGCTAAAGTGAAATGTACCCATATCTTTATTGGGGAGAGGGGGATATTCTAATTACTCAATGCATTCTTCGTCATAAACGATTTGTGCGTTTCATTTGTCCGAGCCGATCTCTCTGTGGGTTATCACTTTGGGACTTGTTAGGTAAACACTTACAAGAAACTGATGTAGGCTACAATTTACTTGGCATCCACGCCATATACATTTCGAAGTGGTAGTAAGAATTTAAGGAAGGCCAATATGACAATTGAAATAATTTGAAGGAACAACATATTCCCACACTCCATATTGGAGGGAGGGTTAGCGGCTTGGAAATTGAAAGGGAGTGGATGGAGGAATGAAAAGTGATGGAGACATAAAGGGTTCAATTTAAAGGCATGAACTTTGTTACCAAAAAAATGATAAACAAGAACTTAGAGTAGGGGGACAATGGGATTAAACCAATAAATTATATAATGCATCATTCATGCAAAGAAATTATATAGTGAAGTTTGTGTATACATATTGCGTGAAACTGTAGAATTTCTGCATGCCACAACCCATTTTAGATTATCGGTCGAAAGAGTTTAAGTGATGAGGCAAAACATGTGGTGAAACGGCAGAGATTAGGGAAAGGAAATGCACAATGTGGGGAAGGGGTGGGATCAATTGAAAATAGGTGTGCAAATGGGGAAGATAGAGAACCTAAGAATAATTAGAGAAAGAGGTAGAGGAAGCAATTGTCAGGGAATGTGGACTTGGAAGTGGTTGCAAGAAAAATAACATGAGCCACAAATGGATATGTCTCTACAACTATGAAGTTAGCTAATCCTGTCAACAAAGAGCATTTGACATCATCGAGAACATCAAAGGTGGAGGTATCATGGAGGGGCCATTCTGGAAAGGAAGCAACAAAGAAAACTAGAGTGAGGGCTCGAAAATGACTATTTATGTAGAAGAACCTGAAGTAAGAAAAACCACACCCAAAGTTGTCAAGGAGAATGGTTTCTTGCCAAAGCACAGGACAAAAGAATTGAAAGGAATGGGTGTTACATCAAATGAGTCAAAGATCAGTGAATTCTACTTCAATTCGCAAGAGAGGAAAACTTCTGGTCATGCTAGGCAACAATAGGCCTTTGGGAGAGGATGTTTCTCTGACAGAGGTTCGGAAAGTTGCAGATGGTCTTGATGATCAAAAACAGGAAATTTTGACTCACGATAACATTAATGCTACTGACATCCCTATAATTGATGGGATAATTATCGATAAGAGTAGTCGACAAGCGTGCTTACAGAAGCTGAAGGAAATAAAGACTCCAAGCTCTTAGCACTGAGCCTGAAAAGCCCCCGAGTGCATGGGTTCAATGTGATAAGTGCACAAAATGGCGTCAGATTCCTGTTGAACTAGCTGAGTATATAGACATAACAAACCCTAGATGGTATGCAACTCTTTTCATTGTTGTTTTTTCTGAAAGGTGGAAATTCTTCCCAAGCTGGTGATTGTTACATGAAAGAAAAATGTTTAAGATTTGTGATTAATCCAACCGGCATTTCACCATTCATGACTTTTGGCTTTAGTATTCAGTATGTTTTGTGTTGCAAAGTTTTTCTTTCTGTGGGGATCAAATTTGATATATTTGGGTCGACTTGTTCTTGGGATCTTTGAATAATTCAATAGTATATTTGTATGGACTTTTTAATTGTCTTCTTTTGGAGGTCACTTCAATTCGAGAGGTAGAAGAATACCAAAAAATGGATAAAATCATGATTTTGGCATTACCTTGCTAAAGTACATGATTGGTAGGAAAACTAGTTTCTACAAACACGTGGTGTCTGCCTTGGTTTTTTGTCTATCAATTCACCATGGGATTATCATGCATGTTTTTACATTGCAAGAATTTCAAAATATTCTTGATTTCTTTTCTAACCCGAGGGACAACAAAGTTACAGGATATTCCACAGGATCCCTGTTGTATCCATGTCCTTTGTATCTGGTAATAATCCTGGTAGAGATATTTCAGGGACATGTACTTGATATACAAAAAACTTGTCATATCTGGACATTTCGGATAGACATGATCACATTTGGTCTAAGGTCATATCTTGGCCGTACACAATATGGCTATATTTCATGCTTGATAAAAGAGGTAAAAACAAAAAATCCCTAAATTGTGCAGTGATCTTGACTCCTAGAAAGTAAAATCATGGCTTGTTATCAACTGAAAATCATCAAGCATAAGGCCAAAATATTGATTTTCACACATTAGTTGTATGCAGTACTAATTCTATTGACAACCTGGTTCAAAGCATATAAAACAGAGGTTTGGTAGTGATGCATTTTGGTACATATCTCGCCCTTTGTGCTCCTTTGGAAGAAGCAAGTAAAAAGGTAGGGCCTTATGATTCTACGTAATGATGTGCAAGAATGTGTGCATATGCTCTACATGTTTGCTAAAATAGAGAGTTGTTTACAGAAGTTCTCTTTTATTTTATTCCTGCTTATGGTTTTTGTCTAATGTATGACTTTGCTGGTTAAATCATTTTTTCCTGCATCCTTCTCCAATGTTTGTGGACTTCAAAAATGTTCAATGCCATGATGTTTGTTTTTCTTTCAATCAGCCTCTGATTTCATCATTACAATTCAAAAATTTCTGTCTTTCAATCAGCCTCTATTACAAGATTACGATTTTAAATAGACATTTAAAAAAAGACTTTTCCTTCTCATGGAAGCTGAATTTGAAGAAATGAGATTGGCCAAATACAATCACGTGGTAACTTATGAGGCTCTAATACCTCATAGCAATTATTATCTTTATAGCATGAATTCATAAGAATGTGTAAGACCATCTATGCCTACAAAAGTTGTAGGGGCATTGTTAATGAAACTCCACTGACATTTTGATCGTGGTTGAAGAATCGGTAGAACAAATGTGGAGGGGCTTATTGTTTTATTAGAGACTAGTGATTAAAATCTTTATATTTGTTAGGAACAAGAGCCTTCTCAGAAAAGTGAGCATGAAATACACATTTCATGTAGCATCAGAGTGTAACCTAAGCGATGGAGGTCCATCTAATTCATATTCTAGCATTCTTGGACTGTATGAGTATATCAATGATGTAGAGCTTCAGTATAGAGAATAATGGTGATCATCTCCAAGGAGATCAATGTGTTGTTGCTTATTAGATCTTAGATTGTACTCTGAATTTATGAAGCTATTCAAATCAGCTATTTTTTGACTTTGAAAATTTTAGAGTTATCTGCTTTTAATGATTTTTTGCACAAAAATATGTTTATTGTAGATATATATACATGTACATATACACAGATGTAACCATGCCATATCATATCCTACAGTCCCTGAAAAACTGTTGGATTTCTATCTAAGTCCTGGAACTTATGGCAGACATTTATACTTATCAATTAATGTATATGCAAGACCCTGTTATCTATTCCGGCCCTATATGATAAAAATGATTATGAGTTGTATGTAACCCTTTTCCTTCAACATCGTCTAAGCCTACTATGTAACTTGGGGAGTCTTCTTCTTTACGATGCAAGCTCAATGATATCTTTACTTGTATCCTCTTTGGAATCGTCACTTATCCTTGAAGCACATGTAAACTTGATGCTCTGTTATGCAGTCAAGAAGTATCAACAGAAGTATAATGGTGAAATTAAGATCAAGCACATGTATTAATTGCTATCATTCAGAGAGATTACATAATACATATAATGCACAAAAGATAATGGCTATTGCATTGCAAAAGGTTGTGCAAATACAAAATCTCGTGAGCCATGCCAACCATGGGATAAATTCCATACATGGTGTACTCTGGGATGATGCTCTCACAATAACTCATAGGCCAGGAGTTGATAATGATCTACTACCCAACTACGACACCATTAGCGAGTTTATGCTCATGAATGATCATATAATCAATTAGTATACATGCACAAATCAAATATTTATGCTGATAGACATTCTACAATGGCAAGCAAAGGGTGGGATCTGTAAGTGGGACTGTATACTTTTAATTCTTTGCATTAAATTTGATGTCCATTTGACTATCACATAATTTTTTTTTCCCATCTTTAAGAAGCCAATAAAAAAATAGTAATATCTTTATCATATGGTAGAGTTTGGTGACTTTTTTGAGAAATATAAAGAGAATGTAAAAAAATTATTAATCAATGTGATATACGTAAAATCCAAGATAAGAACCTTGAGATTGATATCTTCTTGTTTATTACTTCATATTTGAACTCCCTTGTAATGTTCTTGTACATGTAAGACCATGTCTCAAATTTTGAAACTTCCTAACTTTGTATGTTCTTTGTGTGCAGATTTCTTATGCCTCACATCTTAGGCCAAAATCTATTATTGCCTTTTCCTTTTCCTTCATACCAAATGATATGATACTTAGATTGTTTCCCAGCTTAAAGTCTTTAATTTCTCTGATAGTAATGGATACAATGATTTGATTGTTTCCTGTTAAACCCTATTCAACACAGTCCTAGAATTGACTATAACGTACCTGCACACACAGGGGACATCTACATAAAAATAATACAATCAATAGCAACATTTGCACACCTGAAACACAAGATTCTACCTACAAATCTTAAAGGTGGTAGAAACATTTCTATTCTCAAGGGAATTATAGAATTGCATGAGATAAGTCAAATGAGGGAAAGAATACCTTTTTCCCCATGAAGATGTGAAAATATTACATGAAGTTGTATTCATCTGAAAATGAATTTCTATATACCTAAAATCTTAAAATCTTATTTATAATTGACCGAGTAGCTTCTCACACAAGCCATAAGCTACTTTCGAATGCATAGTTAGTTCTTAAAATATGTCACCTC
This sequence comes from Taxus wallichiana var. yunnanensis, assembly GCA_018340775.1. Lineage (NCBI taxonomy): Eukaryota > Viridiplantae > Streptophyta > Pinopsida > Cupressales > Taxaceae > Taxus > Taxus wallichiana. The sequence continues at coordinate 433,306,655 of CM031236.1, read as the reverse complement.
AATCAGATCGAGTGTAATGGTTATGTTTTAAATCGTAATCAGCTCTTGGCCAGAAAATCTTATTTATAATTTGACCGAGTAGCTTCTCAAACAAGTCAGTTTGAATGCATAGCTTCTTAAAATATATACCCCAATCAAATAGAGAGTAATAGGTAGTTACCTACAAATCCTAATAAGCTATTGGCTTGGAAATTGACTTTAGCCTACTTTTCTCATTTTACACTTGTCGATGTTAATTAAAAAGTCATAAAATTTTGAAAATAACCTTTTATTCAATATATATTTATAAGATAAATTGTTACCTATTGTTTGGATAACTATTAATCTATCATTGGAATATTTTAAGTTTAAAATATAGTTTGGATAACTATTATTCTTATATCATTTTATTTTATAGGTAAGGATGAGAATGGGTTGTCAACAAATTTTGATTTGACAAGCATGATTATTTAAAATGCGTCCTTACATAGTTTTTAAACATTTACATGCCGTGAAAATATAACATTATCAAAGAATTGATGTTTGTTTTTGTATTATCTAAGTTTCAAAAGATGATGTGCACATTTAGAAGGAATCATATGTTTATTTCTTTTTTATTGGTGATAATTGCAAATTAAGTGGACAACACGCAAAGTATTAAAAAGGACCTTCACCCTGAAGGTGTTCCCCCTATGGGAAAGGCCTTTTCAGTCATTTACGAAATTAGGTTACTTTTGATGGGTGTATTAACAGGCGCAGAGACATTTTAGCTATTTTTCAATGGTAGTTGCATTTTTTGGACAACCATTTTAGGTAAAATTAGTGTTTGGTAAAATTAGCGAAGTTGCATGTTTTTGCGGCCCAATTTGAAGGTTTCTGTGGATTTTATTGCATCTGGCGGTTTTGGATTTTCCTAATGAATGTTGATTGATTGTGGAGTGGTCTTGGCATTCATTATCATGTGTTTTTGATGGTCGAGGATTCAATATTTTCTTTTGGGTTGGAAATCGGCTGTAGAAAACCTGTATCTGGCTTGAGATTGGTGTGGAGATTAAAAACACTTCTGAAGGATAAAGAAAGACACCAGACAAGAGATCAGTTTGATTCAATGTTAATGTTTTAGATTTATTTTCTTAGTTGTTTTCTCCAGGATTTAAGCTGCAAAGTATTATTCTGTTGAATGTGCTTTGGAATGAGGGGAGAAAGCATTGAATTCTACCCTTCGATGTCATTAGATTCCTCCGATGCATAGGTGAGTTTAAGTATCTGGAGTAAATGTTTTAGGGTTTTTTCATTGATTGAATGTTTCAAATTATCTTAGATTTGTTTTATGGGTATGGAGGATATGTTAATTTTTACTTGATCTGGGTTTACTCTTCATGTCCAGGGTATGTCGTGGGAATAGAAATTTTTTTTCTCTAGAACGAAGATTGATTAAAATGGGTTAAGGGTTTCTATCAATCATAAAACATGTTGTATAGATTGTTTTAAAGGCATATTTTTCCTGTTCACTTTATTTTTATCATAGTTTTAAGTTGTGGCTTGGTATTTTGGGTTGGAATAAGAAAAAAGGATTTCTTTTTTCCAACACATCACCTTTACTTGTTGGGTAGTGTTTGATTTTCTTGATGCCATGCTTGGATTAGTTAGGTATTTCTTGTTTTGTGTCATGAGATGTTTGGACTTCGTGAGTATTGTTTATTTAGCACGAAGATTTACATTCATACATGAAATCCTTATGGGAATTGAATTTTGAAAATAGAATATATAAGCTCGTGTCCTGCTCGGTTGTATCGAATGTCTTTCGTCTAAATGGTTCAGGCTTATTTGACTGATTTAAGGATGATATTCCATCCATCCATCCATCCATCCATCCATCCATCCATCCATCTCTAGCAAAAGGTTCTTAGCTCAAAACTGTAGAGGTTGGCATGTGTTCTAATGATTTGGATGCCTGATTTATTTGTTATGCTCTGAAAATCACCCAATTGCTTGTATTGTCTTCGCAAAGTGATTAAGAAAAACATCAATATCCCTGGGAAATCTAGTGGAATTGACCACACTCCTTGATTTGTCTGGTTTGAGTTCTATTAATGCCAGTGGTACAAAAAACATGGTGAAGTAGATAATCTGTTAAGTTTAGGATCTGCATGCTTTAAGAAGATAATGTTACGAAAAGTGGATAGAGATAGAGGGTAGAACTTCAATTTATGCTTGTGCTTGTTTTTAGAAAACTAATTATAAACACAGATTGCAACTCTATCAAAGAGGTTGACATGTAATTACACTCATGCATTGCTTTACTCCCATACAAAGTCTAACAAGAGCCATTGTTTGGTAGGTGTCCACTGTCCAGTCAAAGACATAAGCAACAACAATCCATCCACCACCTCCAAATCCCTTCAATTTCGTTTCACTTTCAAATTCAGGTACCTTTCCTGTCATCTTTTTCTCCTCTCTCACCACCTCCTTTGACTATTTTTATCTTCAAGTACAAACTATATTTAGCCATTTTTCATGCTTTTATTCATCAAAATATTATACCCATTTGGCCAATTTATTGCAAGACAGAAGTTGCAGCAACCTACAGGGATCTTGGGATTGTAAGAAAAATCTTCCAGTTGGCCTTTCTTTGCACTAACAAACGGTCCTCTAATCGACACCCCTTATCAACATCAACTATAAAAGTAATTACTAACCTTCTAAATCAAATAACATATACCGTTTGGCGTTCACATTGCATTGTGCACATGCGATTGCTAGTTATAAAATTTATATTTGACTATAGCTCGAGAAACCATCCATGAGTGAATGGAGTTTGTACCTAGCAGTTTTGTTGACGATCACAATGATAGAGGGAAACAAGAAGTCATATTTAGGACACACTTTATTTATATCATAGAAGTCAATACAAATTCAAATGTTATCATTCTTTTTCAAAAGCGGCACATTAGACAACTAATTTGTATAATCTACAAGCCTAATAAAACCAACGTTGAAGAGATTTATGACCTCCTCTTTTACCATTAGTGCTATCTTGGGCTTTAGTGGTTATAAATTTTGTTTTTGATCAGCGTGGCTTCTAGTTTTTTTACTAAGTTGTGGATGACCATGTTCGTGTGAATGTTAGTCATGTTGGAATAGGAGAAGATGAAAACCTTAGAAAAATTAATGAGCAAGGATTTATGGTCTTTGAATTATTATGGCGAGAGTGAAGAATTGAATTTTAGGATCCTTTATTATTCCTATGTCCCTATGTTTATATCAATAGTTTATTCAATGAGTGAAACATTTCCTTTTTCAAACTCAAGTGACACCGGTGGAAGATATAAAACTTCCTCTTTAATTTTGTAAATGTCAAGGTCTTCAGTGGTTAAATCATAGTTTTTATTTTATAATACAAATCATAATATTCATTCCTTAGGGTAGATGGAGGATGCAAAGTCATGGAAAATCCCTTTTTGTGATGCGAGGAGGTAGGGTTCATAAACATGCGAATAATCTAAAATTTCTTGATCATTTTATGTTATGTCAAGTTATAACAATCCAAGATCATATAGTTTTACTAAACCTATTTTAGGTGGGAGTTCCTTCTTAAAGAGAGGGTTACACGTTAAGAAGAAAACAAAATCAGCTCCAAGAAGTCTATCAAAAGGAAAATATCATGCAAAAGTGATATTAATGGCATCCGCTAGATGGTTTTGAATCATAGGATGGATTCAATAGATATGAAATTGAAATCTTCAACTTATGTTTGAGCAATGTTTTTATATAGTTGAAAATGTTTGGATTTAATATTATAAACTTTTGCTACCTAATTGGTAATAAACCTGGGAGTCATAAGGATTTTTAGTCTCGAAATACCAAGTCTACGGGATAGGATAAGGCTGATCAAAAACTTCATACTCAGTCGTATTATTGGTGCATTCTAAATTGAGGAGAAACCCAAATGGTAAAATGTTTCTTCTAGGGGCAATTAAGACTATGCAGAGCCTACTCTTATAGCACAATTGGCTCCATTATAGTACGTGGTCCATAGGTTACTTTCAAGGAGATGGTTGTAAGATAGGATGGATGGTAGAACTTGACTATCTTTGATTTCAACCATGTTCATATCAGCAACCATGACTAGAAAAGGTTGATATTTCTGATTCTTAGGTAATTGGAAACGGTACATGGAAGGATCTTTTGGATCGAAAAAAACCACGAGAGGTGAATCATTTTCTAGAATGTTAATAATTTTTGTAATGGTTTTCAAGTACATAGTCTCAATTTTAATTTAGAAACATAAGTTAGTGGAGAGGCTGTCCTCTAAATCCCCTTGACACCTTTCTTATAAGGAGGAGCGTCAAGATCTAGAAGAATAGGTTTGGGTTCACTATTAACTTTTAAACTTGGTTCTTATACTTTTCTATGGACGCGGGTGTTTGAAAATAATTTCTAGGTAGGTCATAGTGAACATGGGTGCCTAGCAATCTTGTAGCATTGGTTTGAACTATCTCGAATGGGTTAGGGTCTCCTTGGGAAATGAATACCTTTATTAAATGCCAGAAATGATTTTTCTAGAATAGTGTTGAAAGGATTACTTTCATTTAATGGATCCATGGTCGCCCCAATATCATTTTGTAGTTTTTTTCTCACTCTCGATATAGAATTCAGTGAGGATGGTTTTGGACCAAGAGTTATGAGAATAATGATGGTGCTAATTGAAGTAGTTATAAGGTTGTGATAACCACAAAGACTATTTTAAGTATACAAGTAATTTGTCTCACCATATCCCAGTTTCTACGTAAGTGAGAAGGGGATGATGTTAACAGCTTCCCTATTATCCACCATAGCTCATTTTACCAAGTTGTCATATATCCATATTTGTAAGTGGAGAGTGGGGTATCCTCTTATAATAATTTACGCATATGTGGGTAATTCACCTAGGTCAAATAAAAAAATGTGTCTCTCATTATAGCACCCAGAGAGAACATATACATATCTATGTGGTTAAGCGTGCTTCCAATGGAGGTATGACATAGGATAAGTTTCTAAGTCACATGGCATCTAAGTGCACGAGGTGATGGGTATGGGATTTATTCAAGTGATCCACAAACAAAATATGGGAAAATGTCTTAGCAAGGTCAGTGACAATGTCGTAATTCCCTAGTTTCTTGGTGATTGTGTTGTTATATACTTCAAAGGGAGACTATAATGAGGAATTGGGATTTTGATGCTCTTTTTTCTTGGTAATTAAGTTATCTTCCTCATTAGTTTCTATTTCTACAATGACAATCATGCATGATTATCCCAATATGCCCAAATGCATGGCCACATTGAGTGAGTTGTGTTGGAGGTTGAAGCTTCGACAACATGGTTTCCAACTAGGGTTGTTACCTATTATTGTTGTTGCGGTTGCAGTGGAGGTAATTTTCATTTTGTTATATGTTACTAGGTTGCGCATTATTTGGAATGACATTTTATAGATTGTTTGGGAAGGGATTTTAGTTAAATTCCTAAATGAGAATTTTTCTTGTGCGAGAAAGACCCATATGAGTTATAGGTTGATCATTGACGTTTTTTAACCCTAAAACTTATTCATGAAAATATTGTCTTTGGTTTTCAAGAAGCCGTTGGAAAATCCTATTGTACTCTTTACAAGTAGTGGTATCATATCCTTTGACCATATGGAGTAAGAAAAACAAGTCATGGTCATATTTTTGGTGTCGATGGATTTTTGATCTATAACTAGTTGAAAATTTCCAAAGTTGTTTTGGTATTTACATTCCTTATTCCTATTCTATACTAGTTGTTGGTTTTGGTTCAGGTTGTAGGTGAATTTGGTATTTGGAGCTTGGTTAAAATCAACTACATTCATAGTGGGTTGATTGTTGTTAGTGCACATGTTTCCATTGTGGTTATTATTGTTACCATTGTTGGGATGATTGAATGCATGTTCTTTATGGAAGTTTGGCATCTTGGATTGATCCTAACACCATTTGTATTGGAATTATGGTTTCGATTAAGAACTTTAAGACCTTGGGAATTTTGGGAGGCTTGTACATTATTGTTATTGTTTTGATATCCTCTAAAGTTCGGAAAGGGATAAAAAGTATTCCATTTGAATTATAGGTCCTATGGTCGTTATCTATTGTTACTTGGTAAATCCTTAACATTATCTCTAAATCCTCATCCTAATACTTGTATGAGAATGTATTTACATATTCCCTAGTCTCATTGATGAGGGAATGGAGAAGGAGGTCACATAAATCCCTTTCATCTATGTTCATGACACTTGGTGGAGGAATAAAGCACTTGTTTCCATCTCATGATGAAATGTGTGACTAACTTGTTAGGTTCTTGTTTGATATGACTAAATTATCTAATACCAATTTTTACAAGCTTGTTCATGTCAAAAGCCTTGATGAATTTAGTTATGAACTACCTAAATGAATGTATGGAACCTTTAGGTAAGCGATGATACAAATCAATTGTTATGCCTTCTAGAGAATTGGGGAATATCTTTGTGATGACTTTGTCCCATGAGAGTAATTCATGAATTGTGACGATGTATAACTTTATGTGAGTGTTCAGGTCTTCCTCTCCCTTGTATTTTGCTAACTCGGGAAAAGGGTGAGGAAGGAGTGTTATGCGCAGATGTTAGAATCAAAAGGTTATTTTAGATATTCTTCATATATTCTTAACATACTAAAATCAATGGTATGGATGCTTACCACATCAATTACTGATTGTAGCACTTGATAGTGACAAACTAAAGGAAGGTTTAGAACAAAATTATAGATAGGGACGTTTAATGTATGGAAAGAGGAAAGAAACTACTAGGGTGGGTATATTTGGAGTACAAATGTAAGTAGGGTGATGTGGGTCATGTGGAGGGGACCAAAAACTACTAAGTGATTTGTGGGAAGGTTTATAGTGGTTGAAAGAAATTCTATAAGGGATGAGCATAATCCTGTGGCTATTGGACATAATATTGTGGTTTATTATAAGCCTATGATGCAAATGAAGGTTGATTGTAAGTTTTTTAGATTTGATACATTCAACAACACATGATTTGAGGAGGCAATGTTTTTGTGTGTGTATGGGAAAGGGATATGATGAGGATCCACTCATGTCAAGCATACCGCACTTGTGAGGAGATATCCTAGGTTTGGTTACATTGAGAAGTTAGTAGGACGGGTATGTTGTGACCATTGTTACATGGGTTGGACATGGTTTAGTTTGTTTAAGATTTGTATTTTTTCTTATATGTTTGATCCACATCTCGAGAAGGAAAAACATCTTCCAATTCCAAAATTCATTTTATTAGAGTGGAAATGAGGTTTCTTGATGGACCATGTTGACTTTTTAGACACACGATTTTGATTTTGCATTTGGTGTGTAGGAGAACAATGGTACCCAGTAATAAATTATTCAGTTATTTCTTATTCCCTTTGGTATGTGCTTTCAAGAATTGGTGGGTTATTTAATTTGACTTGAATTAATTAAATCTAAATATTACATAGTCACATATGATAAATAAATGAGAAAGCACAAATTTGACACAAACAATTTAAGATGTAATATTTGAAACCCTAAGAAAAGAGGAAGGAGAGAGGAATTATCTGATTTGCGCTTGATCCCAAAGTGTTTTGGGATGGTAGAATTTTTGAACACGAGGTGTATGTATCTTCAATGCTCAGAATAAATCTTGTAGATCACATGAGACAAGGTTGGACATGGGATCCGGGGGATCTGGGTCGGGCGTCTGGATGCTATAGTATGCTATTGGGTGCCCATGACTACAAAAATGGTTGGAACCTAGTTTTTAATGTATCGCACAAGTGTCGAAAATAACTCTTGTTGATCACTTGTATGTCGCACCTTGGTCATCTGAGGGTACATGTAACTTGCAAAACCCACAATACCACATCAAATCCAAAAAATAAAGATGCAATATGAGAATTCAGATGACCCCAAAGGTCATCCAACAAAGTGAAATTACAAACAAGTGCTTCACTAAATCTTAGACTCCATGTAGTTCTTATGGGTGTGTGTGAGAATCGTTCCCTAAGGTTCCTTTACGCAAGTGCACTTGATAGTGGGATGTAGCTAAATGTAGCAATGTAAATAGAACATGTGGATGGAAAAAGGAACCCCCTTCCTATTAAATGTATATAAAAATTTAGTCCCTTGTCCCTTGATTTAATACCAAATGGATGCTTTGAAGTGTTTAGGTGCCTTTTTACAATGCAAGCTTAGGTGATAGTAATAGTGCTTAGAGCTTGGTCCCTCTTTTGAGCACATAACTATTTATTTATATGATTCCCTTGTTTCAATATTGTAATTGAAAAATGGAAGGCCAACCCATAAGAAAATAAGAGGCCCAAAAGATAAAAGAGCCCCAACAATAATGAGTAAGGTGGAAAGAGGTCGGGAACCTAAAGGGGATGAGGGCGCACTGGGAGTCGGTGTCTTGGCTAGGCATTGGTGTCTAGATCCATAAAATATAAATAAGTAAAATAATGACTGGGATGCATGGTCTAAAAGGCAAAATAGAAAACAAGAAGCAAAGGAAAAAGGCCAAAGACAATCATCAATTACTATTTTTCTTGCTTAGGAATCATATGAATGCTAGTATGTATTTAGGACCTAGAAATGTACCCAAGTGTGTGATTTTTGTCTACATTTTCCCACACTTTATGTTTTTGAGTGAATACTCGATAACATAAAGTGGATAGAAGATTCATACCTGATAACCACGTAAATTATATGATGAAGAAAGCTGCTGAGTGGATAAGTGAAGCATGAAATGATGCAAGAAATAAAGTGTGGAAAACTAGGAAGAGAAGTGACCCTATGGGTGAAGTGTATGTGTTATACCATGTTGTACCTATTATGTTCTTATTGTTACTACTTCTTATAAGGACAGACCTACAAAAAGAAGAGAAAGAATGTAGTGGAGTCTTGTATATGATAAATCAAAAAACAAAACGTGGATAAGTATGTGAAAGTGAGTAAAAGTGTGTAAAAGGAATGTGCACCTGATATAGAAGAGTGTAAAGGATATAAAAGTGTCATGAAAATGTTATGTAGAGTGATTTTTTGGTTGATCTCACGCAAAGAACAAGTTTTCCAGGAGATCTCATGCCAAGTGTGATTTTTTTGGGAGATTTCATGCCAAAGAGAAAGTGTTGGGGAGAGAGGTATAGTGTTACTCTCCTTGCATGACTCTACCCAATAAACACCACTACGAGATGGTGTGTTCCTTTTTCCCGATTTGTCTTGAATTATACTAATTAAATTGTATGTAGGAAATGAACTACATTCTATTTGTTGGAGGAATGTGCACGATAATGTAAAACTACTCTGTAGACTATAAAAGCTGATTACGGTCTAAGAAAATGATTGTAATTTCCTCTAGGAAATTAGCACCCAGGGGAGGACACAAACTCCAGGTACTCTTGTCTAAGCCCAAGTACTAGTTTCTATGTTATTGAGGACCCAAGTCATATTTGAGGACATTCTATGAATCGTAAACTATGCTAATTTTGTGTTGTATTGTATTGTGTTGTAGTTTTGAACTGATTCATGGGGTGATTTGTTCACCCAATGTATGCCTCCCTCATTTTGGGTGCACGCAACATCGGTAGGAATGTGCAGCTAAAAAAAAGAGGCATTAATACTAATTTGAATTATATCCCTATAGAGGGAGGGGATGTGCATGGTATAAATTAAGGAACATGTAAAAAAATTAACTAGATACATGTGTTAGTAGAAAAATTAACAATCATGTCATAGAAGAACAATGTACAAAATGTGCATATAAGAGAGATACCATTAAAAGTGGGTTTCAAACATGGGGAAATTTTCACAATGTCACAAGATAATCATACCCAAAGCATACAATAAATTATCAAACAAGGAATATGGCATAACCCGCAAATAATGACATATAATATAAAACAGTGGCAAAAAAAATGTATCAGACAACCATGGTGGAAAATAGTCCTGCAAGGAAAATGTTACACATGAAGCACACATTAGCATGTTAGAAAGATAAAATGTATGTTAAAGTGTGTATATACCAATAGAAAGTGGTGTGCTAGGAATCAAACGTAGTAAGTAATGAAATAATAACAATTGTAATGTATGAGAGAGTGGATGCCCCAAGGAGCCTCGGTGGGATTGATAAGAGGTACATTTCTAAGCATCATTGCAACGTGTAAATTCCTATAAGAAAAATTCATTCATAACTATAGAAAAAGTGAATGCACATGTATATATATATAATATATTCACGTACTAAGTATTCGTCTAGCATGGGAAAAAATGTGTACATGGAAGTATAAACAAGAAAAATAAGATCAACCAAGATATGTAATATGTTGTGTGTAGGTGAGATGGCATGGTATGCAATATGAATGTGATAGGAGTAGTGTGCCCCCTACAAATAAGGATGAGTATGAGATGAGGTTCATTTATAGAAGACTCTGCAACAATCAAGAATGAACCATAGAACAAGAGTGCATCATCGGGAAATGGTTTTGAAGCATGCGCTAGAAATATGTATCATGAACCATAGAGCATGAACTATGAATGTGGTGAGGTTCATTTCATATTTATGCCCTCAACAGTCTAGTATGAACCGTGGAACTAGAGTGCATTATAGGGTAATGAAGGCACAAGGTGTGTATAATGATGTGTAAGAGTGATGAGAGAAACTAGATGTGAAGCATGGAGTGTATTATGTATGTATAGAGATTAGAAATAATTGGTGATGATTGAAGGAGGGGAGTAGAAATCATGATGCACACCTAAGTGTGTGGTGAAAAGTAAGCTATCTAATGCAATTTAATGTCAAGGATTCTCTGCACGATATCCGAGGAGATAAAGACATGCGAAAAATATCTAATATTGGTGGTGTATGAGAGTGACAATGTATCAATGAATGAGACCTATTTGATGAAGGAGGTGATGGAAACTTGTGTGCAGGGAAACCTAGGAGGTGATGAAATTCTATGTGAAGGATACCTAGGAGGTGATGATAACCTATGTGAAGGAGACCTAGAAGGTGATGATAACCTATGTAAAGGGGTTTCCCGAGTAGGGACTTAGGCTGATGAGATGGACTAGTGGACCGATGAGGTTGACAAGGTTGAGAAGTAGGTTTTTGTGAATGGCAGAACTAGGTGTTGAATGTGCCTTAGATTTGAGAGGCCCTAGAGGCCTAGATGCTATAGCTAGTGGAAGAATGTCATCAAGAGGAGGTAGAGGTAATGGTGTGCATGGTGGAACACCTTTAATAGTGACAACTTGGTTATTTTTATGAACTTGAGACACATATGATTCATGGATGGAATATTTTGAGGGCGTGGAGCCAATGGAGACCTATGAACATGTCACATCCTTTGATTAAGGATGCCAAAGTGAATGACACAAGCATGGCGAGAGGCCCAACTATAATCAGCACCCTAATATATCCAAAATAATGAGGAACTGGATATGAAATGGTAGATATTGGAAATTGATATCCATAAGAAGTGCAATATAGCATACACTAATATGAGCCTATGGATAAATCATTGTGTTATTAACAATATATGAAGCAATAGAATATTTGATTTGTAATGAGTCAAAAGAAAATGTTTCATGATAATATTGATCATAAAATGAAGTAGTTGGGTGGTGATGCATCAGTAGAAGTGACAAGGAAATCAAGGGGCCCAGATGAAGAAGGGGAAAGACATGATATGTATGATTGGCGAAGAATTAGGAGCTTCATGTATCATGCTTAGGCAAAGGGTCCTTAAAAACATTTAGCTTTTTATTTTCATTGGATGACGTAGAAACATATGCGGCATGGAGCTCAATTGAATTATTTTCAATGGGATCTTGAATGAAATGCCTAATTTTGAAGCAACAATCGGTGGAATTTCTAATGCATTGATGATAGTCACATTTATAATTTCTGTCATAGTTGCATCCATGAGGGCAAGATGGATCGAGATTGAGTGGTGGTGGAAGAGTGATCATATTGCTTTTGAGAAGTTAAGGTAGTAGAAATCAAGGTGCATATGGAAATTTGGTGAAGGTATGCTTTAGAAGTTTTCATTGAAGCTTTTTAAGAAGAGAGATGACATTGAAAACTTCCTTTTCTTTAGTGGGCTTAGGAGAAGGTTTGAATGTAGATTTAAATTGAAACCTATTACAAGAAGATGAAGGAGAATCATGATACTTGAGTTTTCTCAGTAAATTAGTCTAACTTCACACATTTTGAGCATATGAAATAGTTGATAAAATGAAGGATATGTCTCAAAGATAACACTCTCATATAGTGTTGGTAAGAGGTTTTGAACAAATAGATCTTACATTTACAAATTATCAAGCACATTAGTCATCTTAGCTAGATTTTTCTTATAACATAGTACATAGTTTGTTGAGTGTTCATTTTATCTTTTTTTAATTTGAGCCAATCGAGCATAAGATATCTTAGTACCGATATTAATTGAAAAATGAGCAAGAAAAAAATCCATCAAATGTGTGAAAGTAGTTACCAAGTGAAGAGTTAGATCATAAAACCAATGCATGACATAATTTTGAAGACTTACGGGAATAACTTAGCAAGAAATGTATGATCATCTGCATAATATAGACATGCCACATTGAAAATATAAGAGATGCTCTTTAGGGTCACCACAACCATTGAATGTGGGTGGCTTAGGGGTGATGAATTTGGGAGGAAGTGCATAGGAAAAAATGGCGGGTGCAAAATGGCTATGGAGGAGCAAAGATGAGTCAATATATGGAGATGTACGAGAAGTAACTAGCTGGAGTTGATGGGTTTGAGTTTGCATATCCGATATAAACAAGTTAGATCAAAAGTGTTTGAAGAAGAACTAGTTTGCACATTAAAAGCATTAGGTTAGATGAGAGGAGTTGTAGAAATAGAAATGGAATTAGAAATGGAGGTAGGTATGTGAAGGGGCTGGGTGGAGGCCATGGAAGAAAAATAAGACCCTATAATAGGCATAGAAACAACATCACGAGAGCATTCGATAGAAAGTAAAGAATTAAGAACATGTGGGAGATGCAAAAGGATTGACACACATAGCTTGAAAAAAATTAGTTATCTTTTCTAATTTTTCTTGATCAATATCGGTGTCTTCATCGTATGATTGTTCACTATCATAGGTTTCAATGTCTTTTAGAGGAACATTTGGGAGTTAGCAAAGGGGTTATCAAATTCAGCCATTGACCTAGAATATTTATGAATAAAGGAAGGAATCTCAAGGTACTCAAAAGAACCAAAACGACCACTATGAGTGATGAGCATAAAAACTAAACCCTAGAAATAAGGTAGGATTCGAGCAATGGGTTCACCAAATGATTTAATTTAATATGAATTAATTAAATCTAATATTCAGTAGAGTCACATATGATAAATAAATTCTAAAGTATAGATTTGACACAAATAATCTAAGATGTAATATCTGAAACTCTAAGCAAAGAGGAAGGAAAGATGACTTAGCTTATTTGTGCTTGATCCCAAAGTATTTTGGACTAGTATGATTATTGAAAAGGAGGTGATATGTGTTTATTCTTAAAATAAATCTTGTAGATCACGGATAAGGTTTGGCATGGGTGCCTAGACTCGGCAGTGGGTCGGGGCACTAGAGTCTACTACTAGGTGCCCGTGATGTGAAAATGATCAAAATCTAGTTTTTACAAGATTATCATACAAGTGTCACAAATAGCTCTTGTTTATCTCATGTATGTCACACCTTGGTCACCGAGGGTACTGTAGCTGCAAAACAGATATCACCTACAAAACCAACAATACCACATCAAATAACAAAAGGAAAGATGAAATATGGGGAATCATACTAACCCCGTGGTCACCCAAAAGAGTGAGCGTACAACTGAGCACTGCACTACATCTCAGAATCCATGTAGTTCTTGTGAGTGTGTGTGAGAATCGTGCCCTAAGGTGTTATTGTGCAAGTGCACTTGATAGCAGGATGTAGCTATATGTAGCAATGCAAATAGAATATGTGGATGGAAAAATGAACTTCCCCTTCTTATGTAGTGTATGTAGAAAATGTAGTCCCTTGTCCCTTGATTGAATGCCAAATGGATGCTTTGAAGTGTTTTAGGTGCCTTTTGAGTGCAAGATTAAGTTATATTGATATTGATTAGAGATTGGTCCCTCAATTTGAAAACACAACTATGTATTTATATGATTCCCTTGGTTAAATTTCGTAATTGAAAAATGGAAGGCCGACCCATAAGAAAATAAGATAACCAAAAGATAAAAGAGACCCAAAAAGAGAAATTAAGGTGGAAAGAGGTCGGGGCGCCCAAAGGGGACAAGGGCATGTGGGCGGTGGCATCCTGGATGAGCACTGGTATCTAGAGCCATAAATATAAATAATTAAAATACCAACTGCGATGTGGGGTGTAAAAGGAAAAATAAAAACAATAAACAAAGGAACAAGGCTAAAGACAAATCGTCAATTACTAGGTTTTTAGCTTAAGAATCACATGAATGCTAGTATGTATTTAGGACCTAGAAATGTACCCAAGTGCATGATTTTGTGTCTACATTTTCCCCCACTTTATGTTTTTGAATTAATACTTGATAACATAAAGTAGATAGAAGATGGATGCCTGATAACTAGTTAGAGTGTGCAATGAAGAAATTGGCAAGTGGACAAGTGAAGCATGGAATAATGCAAGAAATGAAGTGTGGAAAACTAGGAAGAGAAAGCAACCCTATGGGTGAAGTGTATGCATTGTACCATGTTGTACATGTTGTTGTGCTTATTTTTATTGTTTCTTGTAAGGAGGGACCTGTAAAAGGAAGAGAAAAATATAGTCAAAGTCTCGTTTATGATAAATCAAAGAAAAATGTGCATAAGTATGTAAAAGTTAGTAAAAGTATGTAAAAGGAAAGTGTGCAACTGATATAGAAGAGTGCAAATGATAGAAAAATGTCCTAATCATGTTGTGTAGAGAATTTTTGGGTGATCTCACACCAAAGAGAAAGTGTTGGGGAGAGAGATCTAGTGTTACTCTCCTTCCATGACTCTACCCGATAAACACCATTGCATATGGTGTGTTCTTAATTTGTTCCTGTTGTCCCTGATTTGTTCCAAATTTTACTAATGGAACTATATGTAGGAGATGAATTATATTCTATTTTTGGAGGGTGTGCACTGATAGTGGCAAACGCTGCTATGTAGATTGTTGCAAACCATGTTGATATGAGAAAATGATTGTAACTTCCCCTAGGAAATTAGCACCCACGGGAGGACACAGTGCCTAGGTGCTAGTGTCGGCGTTTTGCTGAGGACCCAAGTCATATTATGGGTTGTTCCTATAAGCGTAACATATGTCAATTTTGTGTATTATTGTATTGTGATGTAGCACAGAGCTGATTTATGGGGTGATTTGTTCACCCAATGTATGCCCCCTTGTTTTTGGTGCATGCGATGTCGGTAGGAGTATGCAGCCTAAAAGATAGGCCTTAATGCTAATATAAATTGTATCCCAGTAGGGGATGGGATGTACGTGGTAGAAACCAAGGCACATGTAAACAAAGTGGCTAGATGCATGTGTTACTAGCAAAAGTAGAAAACTTGTCATAGAATAACAATGCAGAAAATGTTCATGCAAGAGAGAGACCACGAAAAGTGAGTTTCAAACATGGGGCATTTCTCACAATATCAAAACACAATCAGAGTGAAGCATTCGAAAAGCATACAAGGAATGATTAAACAAGACATAGGGTATAACCTACAAATAATGACATATAATATAAAACAACGGCCAACAAAATGTATCAAACTACCATGGAGGTATATAGTATTGTAAGGAAAATGTTGCACATGAAGCACCTTTTAGCATGTTAGAAAGATAAAAAGTATGTTAAAACATGTATGCACCAATATAATGTGGTGTGCTTTAGGAAGTATAAGTAGTAAATAATGAAATAAAAGCACATGTGATGTATGAGAGAGTAGATGCCCCCAGGAGCCTCAGTGGGACTGGTAAGAGGTACAATGCTAATAATCATTACAATGTGTAAATTCTTGTAAGAATTTTGCATTCACAACTAGAGAACAAGTGAATTCACATTGTATATAGAAAATATATTGACATACTAAGTATTTATATAACATGGGAAACAAGGTGTATATGTAAGTATAAGCAAGCAAAAATAAGTGCAACCAAGATATGTAATATTTTGTACGTAGGTGAGATGGAATGGTATGCAATATGAATTTGATAGGAGTAGCGTGCCCCCAGTAGATATGGATGAGTATGAGATGAGGATTATTTATAGAATACCCCTCAACAATCAATAATGAACCATATAACAAGAGTGCGTTAATGATAAATGATTTGAAAGTATCCACTAGAAAGATGTATCATGAAGCATAGAGCATGAAATGTGAATGTGGTGAGGTTCATTTCAGATTCATACCCTCGTAGTAAAGTATAACCCATGGAACTAGAGTGTGACATAGGGTAATGAAGATATAAAGTGTCTATCAAGATGTTCAAGAGTGATGAGAAATAATAGATGTGATGCACATAGTGTAATGTGCATATATAGATATTAGAAATAATTGGCAATGTTTGAAGGGGTGAATAGAAAGCATGATACCCCCAAGTGTGTGGTGAAAAATAAGTTATCCAATTAAAGTGAAGGGCATGGATCCTCCACCCGATATCCGAGGAGATAAATGCATGTGATAATGTTGTAAGATCGGTGGTGTATGAGAAGGTGACGATGTATTAGTGAATGAGAAATATGTGATGAAGGATGTGATGATGACCTATGTGAAGGTGACCTAGGAGGTGGTGATGAAGGATACCTAGAAGGTGATGATAACTTATGTGAAGGAGACCTAGAAGATGATGAGCACCTATGTGAAGGGGATGCCTCAAGTAGGGGACTTAGGTTGTGAGATGGACTAGTGGACTAATGAGGTTGATAAGGTTAAGAAGTAGGTCATGTGTGAATATGATAACTAGGTGTTGAATGTGTCTTATATTTGATATGCCCAAGGGGCCTACATGTTGTAGTTGGTGGAATAATTTCGTTAAGAGGAGGTAGAGATAATGGTGTTCATGGTGGAACACCTTTAATAGTGACAACTTGGTTATTTTGTATGAAATTGAGACGCATATGATTCATGGATGGAATAGCTTGAGCGGTGTGGAGCCAATGGATACCTAAGAACATGTCACATCCTTTGATTGAGGATGCCAGAGCGAACGATACAAGCATGGTGAGAGGCCCAATCATAATGGGAAGCCTAATATAGCCAAAAGAATGAGGAACTAGATATGTAATGGTAAATATTGGACATTTGATAGCCATAATAAGTACAATAGAGCATACACTAATAGGAGCCTATGGATAAATCATTATTTTATTAACAACATATGAAGCAATAGAAGATTTGATGTGTAATGAGTTAAAAGAAAATGTTTCATGATAATCTTGATATAGAAAATGAAATAGTTAGTGGTGAAGCATCAGTAGAAGTGACAAGGAAATCAAGGGGCCCCGATGAAGGAGGGGGCACAATGTGATATGTATGATTGTTAGAAGAATCAGGAGCTTATGTATCACACTTAGGAAAAGGGTCCTTAAAGATCTTTAGCTTTTTGTTTTCATTGGCGGTGTAGAAGTAGATTCCGTAGGTAGCTCAATTGAATTATTTTCAATGAAATATTGAATGAAATGACTAAGTTTGAAGCAGCAATAGGTGGAATTTCCAATGCATTAATGATAGTCACATTTACAATTTTTTTCATAGTTGCGACCATGAGGGTGAGATGGACCGAGATTGAGTGGTGGTAGAAGAGTGATCATATTTATTTCAAAAAGTTGAGGTAGTATAAATAGAGGTTCATATGGAAATTTGGTGAAGGTATGCTTTAGAGGTTTCTATTGAATCTTTTCAAGAGGAGATACAAAATTCACATATGCCTTTGCTTCAGGTGTGCTTAGGAGAAGGTTTGAATGTAGATTTAGATTGAAACCTGTTAGAAGAAGATGAAGGAGAATCATGATACTCAAATTTTTCCATAAAACATAGTTAGGCTTCACGCATTTTGAGCATATGATATATTTGATCAAATTAACAAGAGGTCTTAAAGATAACACTCTCTTGTAGTGGTGGTAACAGGCTTTGACCAAATAGATCTTGCAGTTCTGAATCAACAAACACATTAGTCATCTTAGCTAGATTATTCTTATAACATAGTACATAAACCAATAAGTATTCATTAGATATTTTTTTAATTTGATCCAATTAAGAAAAAGAGATCTTAGTGCTGGTATTAATTGAAAAATGAGAAAGAAAAACATCAGCCAAATATGTGAAATAAGTTCTTGAGTGAACAGTAGATCGTAAAACCAATGCATGGTGTAATCTTTAAGACTCTTAGGGAATAACTTATCAAGTAATGTATGATCATCCACATAATCTAGGCAAGCCACATGAAAAGCTCAGAGATTCTCTTGATGGTCATCATGGCCATTTAAGGTGGGTAGCTTAGGGGTGATGAAGTTGGGAGGAAGTGCATAAGCGAGAAATGGCGGGTGCAAAAGGGGTATGGAGTAAGGATGATTCAAGAGATAAATTTTAGGATTGTTTTAAGAAGAATAGGGTTATGCATAAGAAGCATTGGGTTGGATGAGAGGAGCGGTAAAAATAGGAATGGAAGTAGGAATGGAGGTAGGGATGTGAAGGGGTTGGGTGGAGGCCATGGAATTTGAAGAAGATCCTATAAGACACATATAAGCAACATCTCAAGAGAATTTGATAGCAAGTAAAGCATTTATGACATGTGGGAGATGAAAATGATTGACATGCATAACTTGACGAAGATTAGTAAGCTTGTATAATTGTTCGTGATCAATATTAGTGTCCTCATTGTATGATTTTTCACTAGCGAGAGGTCTCAATGTATTTTAGAGGAACATTCAGGGGGTTATCAAAGAAGTTATCAGATTTAGTAATTGACATAGAATATTTACGAATAAAGGAAGGAAGCTCAAGGTACTCAAAAGAACTAAAACGACCACTACGAGTGACAAACATAAAAAATAAACCCCTAGAAAGAAGGTGGGATTCAAGTGATGGGTTCACCAAATTTTTAATTTAATTTGAATTAATTAAATCTAATATTAAATAGAGTCACATATGATAAATAAATTTTAAAGTACAAATTTGACACAAGCAATCTAAGATGTAATATTTGAAACCCTAAGAAAAGAGGAAGGAGAGATGACTTAGCTGATTTGTGCTTGATCCGAAGTGTTTTGGATTGGTAAAATTTCTGAACATGAGGTGCTTGTGTTGTCAATGCTTAGAATAAATCTTTTAGATCATGAAAAATGCTAGACATGGGTTCCTAGACTTAGTCGGGGGCACCAAAGTCTAATATTTAGTGCTCGTGACTACAAAAATGGTAGGAACTTGGTTTTTACTATGTCATACAAGTGTCACAAATAGCTCATGATGACCACTTGTATATCTCACCTTTATCATTGAGGATACTAGTAACCTGCAAAACATATATCACCTACAAAATCCATAATACCACATCAAATCCAAAAAAATAAAGATGCAATATGGGGATTCAAATTGACACCTGTGGTCACTCAACAAAGTGAACTTACGACCGAGAATTGCACTCCTTCTCACACTCTACATAGTTATTGTGAGTGTGTGTGAGAATCGTGCCCTAGGTTACCCTTGTGCAAGTGCACTTGATAGCGAGTTGTAGCTAGATGTAGTAATGTAAATAAAATGTGTGGATGGAAAAATGAACTTCCCCTTCCGATGCAAAAGTGTATGAAGGAAATGCAATCCCTTATCCCTTGATTGAATTTCAAACAGATGTTATGAAGTTTTTAGGTTCCTTTTGAGTGAAAAATTAGGTGATACTAATATTTCTAAGAGCTTGGTCCCTCATTTTGAACACATAACTATGTATTTATATGATTCCCTTGTTTGAATTTCGTAATTGACAACTGGAAGGTCGAACCATAAGAAAATAATATTCCCAAAAGATAAAAGAGGCTCAAAAGAGTGAGTAATGTGGAAAGAGGTCGGGGGTGCCGGAGGAGGGGATGAGGGCGATTTGGGCGCTAGTGTCAGAGCCATAAAAGACAAATAAGTAAAATACCGAGTGGGTTATAGGGTGTAAAAGGAAAAATAGAAAACAAGAAGCAAAGGAAAAATTCTAAAGACAATCATCAATTACTAGTTTTCTTACTTAAGAATCATATGAATGCTAGTATGCATTTAATACCTAGAAATGTACCCAAGTGTGTGATTTTGTCTCTACAAAGTGGGGTAGAAGTAATGTTATCTTGTAGGAGGGTATTGGTGTAGGAATGTATCCTATCTAGTGACTCATCTAGGTCTTGATCTGATCAATGCTTTGTTCAAACCATACTAATATCTTATTATCAAGCCATAAGTAAGATGACTCTAAATCAAATTATATGCTAATTTTTTGCCTGGTCAAAACCCATGGATATAGCTCTCTGTCCCAGTGAATGTCATGTTGTTAGAACTGGAAGGTTCTATAAGAGAGCTTTGATAGGTTGGTGGTTGATCAATATCTTTGATTCTCATATTAGAAAAATAATTTTGTATTTGGATGGAAGAGACACATGGCAATTATGATATTTGAGAAATTTATCATTCCAATTAGAAAAATAGGGCGACGGTTGAGTATTTTTATGTGCATGATAAAATTTAAGGCCTAGAATAAGCTAGTTATAGTCCTAACTCGAACATATTTGGGGGTTTATAAACACCGAAAGATAATGAGAGATGGAGGTGGAATGATAGAAAAGGGGGTATATGTATGGAAATAAGAAAAACCTAGTCCTTCACGTTGGGTTCACTATATTTGTACACGCTAAAAGCATAGAGGTCTTTTGTGTGCACTTGATTCCTCATGAGTACGGGACAAGGTATTTGACATAGAGGATTATCATATGATGTTAGGATAGGGTTGTATATGGTATGAGAGTGGAAAGAGTGGGAGTATGGGAATGCAAACAAGACAAAAATGAGGTACCTATACCTATACTCTCGGGAAAGTAAAACCTACTCATCGAGGGAAGTGATTCTCCTACAAACTTGATCATGGTGTATGGTATGGTGAAGGATAATGGTGACACAAAGCCCTAAGTATATGTCTTGGCCATTGAATGGAGGGATGTTGGTTTATGCTACTCGAATGAAATGGTTTCTAGAGGTAGGTCGGTGCCAATCAGATAGGGTCATATGGAGAAGAGTAATGGATAGTGAATGAGCTGGGAAAATCAAATCTATAGTGGTAATAAGTATATGATAAGGTGGCAAAATGGTTTTTATCTTACGGGATTCACCATTAATAAAAATTAAGTACGGGATGATTTGTGCATGGGAAGTCAAAGAATAGAGCACCTCTCATCTAATCTTGGATAATATTTTGTCCTCGAGGTCTTGGTGTTTGAGTGGAGAGGGAATGTGAGGAAAATGTCCAAATCTTCTAGGGAATATCTTATTGTCCATAGTCATCCATGATTGAATGGAAACAAACATTATATGGTTCTTATTATGTTTGGGAGTAAAACACAAATGGGATCATGTGATGAGAGGTTGTCTTAAAGAAATCTCGTGCTAAAATAAAGCCTTAAGGGTGAATTGTGAGGTTGTTTGAACCAAATTATTTCTTGCTATATTGTGGATCATCAAACATCCTTGTTTGAAATATAATGTTTTTACACCCTAAATGACATGTTTTTGTATTGTAATCATTGACGTTTGAGTGTGAGTGTTTTTGAGCTTGTATGGGTTCAACGGTGATTGTCTTGTATGTGTTCAAAATCAGGTTCTAGGTCATTTTTTCGTGTTTTCTTAGTTGAGAGTTTATGAAGGTTGTTTGAGACACATTTACCTATGATATCAAGAATTTAATGCACATGTGAAATGGGATTTTTAGAAGTCAAAATTAGTTTGTTTCACAAGTGTTTTAACAAACAATTCACTAATTTACTTCACTTGATTTAATGAAAATCTAAACAAACAACATTGTTGGTTCTTTTATAATTTTTATAAGTTGCAACAAACACAAGAGAGTAAACAAATTACAACAACAAATAAAAAAGGTTTTTACTGAAATTAAATGTTTTTCAAAGAAAGGAAATGGAAATGATGGTATCCTTGAAGAGGTTAGTGTTCTTGGATCTAAAACTCCTATGTCATTCTTTTGAAATTCTCTAATCTATGAGTTGACTTGTGAGACTAAGGTTATGTAGACTACGATCTATGATCTAAATTCAAATTTAATCTACTTTGCAAATGAATTATCCTTTGATCTATTAATAAATGTGAGCCTACAATTTAAATAACTGAAAATATGTTTTTGTTTTTAAATATTCTCGTGCTCTCCAAAACTAAATTTATATAGATTTAACAAAAAATTCACACCCCTATTATAACAACTAGAGCCTAATGTCGAGATTATAAAAGTCTAGGGGAAGATGGCTTGGAAACTTTAATCTATTAACATGAAAATTACACAAAACAAATATATTCTAATATTTTTCTTTTCTTTTCTTTTAAATATTCTAATTACTATTGAAACAAGGAATTTAAATCTAATCTAACTATCAAAATAAATAAATTTTCTTAGACCCAACCTTTTCTCATGTGATCAAGATGAGGTTGATTTTAACTATGTATTTATACCCTTATCCAACTACTCCATTTGATCTTGTTGAAACTAATTTTTGGTTGATAAGTTCAAGTAGGAAAGAAGGGAACTTGACGCACTTGGGAGGAAGACTAGATAATCGAACCGAGGTTGGCTCAAGGGGAGGTGGAAGTTTGGTTTGGTGGACCTTGTGTTATATTTTTGGTAGCAAAAATAATCCAAATTTATCATGGTGCTTTGTACTAGATGAAATATCCTTTGGGTCTTGGTTTTCTTTCTCTCTTGATTAATATAACACAACAATGCTCTTTGGAAAAGCTTTAAACATTTTAGCGGGTAGAAATGAACATACAAATTTTTCTAATAGCCATCCTCTAAGTTTTTTACAATCCTAACTAAAGATCAATACTCAATATAAGGCTTATATTTAATCACTTAGGGAGTAAACTCAATTTCTAGAGGGTAGGTACAGTGAATGGGCATTAAAAATAGGAAAAATGTGTGCATAAAAGAACAGGATGAAAATTCACACATGAGAACCGAGTGTTTGGCTTAAGTATTAGGAGAGGATCAAGTAGATATAAGTAATGGTAACTTAAACAATTAAAACATAACCATATAAAGTAAATTAAATAAATTTAAATGTTATCCATTTTTTCCCCCTGGAAAAAATGGACAACTTGAAAAATTAGACTTGGGTAGTTGGTCGAGCTTCAATGAAGAATCTACACGGAAAATTTTAGGTATTTTTCATTTTTCAAGAACTCACAGTTGTTTTAGGAACTTAAAATTATTTGTACATATTTCACTCTTTCTCCTCAAGCCCATGCTTTGCATAATGATTAGAAAAAAATTGGAAAATTTGGAAAAGGGGGTCAAAAGCGGTGTAATGCGGGTTTTGTGGGTCTCAAAGGAACAAACGATACAAGTTCCTTCGAGGCTCGAGTTCCTTGAAATTTTTATATTCCTAAAATGATAAGGATCCAATGTGTTGTGGGCTCAGGGTGATTTATGGGTACTAGGCGGTCAGACGGAGTAGGTTTCCCAGGTTCACGAGTTCCCCACATCCCTTCTCGGACAAAACGAAATATTGGCTAAGTGCGTAGTGTTATGCAGAGATGGAGACGTTGTTGAGAACAATGCGGGATGGAACAAGTTCCCCTGCAAGGCACGAAGAGATGAAAGAAAAGGTTGTTGAATTCAATGCAAAGAATGTGGAAGATCACAACCCAAGTAACCCTCATACCCTAGAACCCTCTATACCTTATATCCCGAAATATCCAATTCAAAGGATAAAAGGTAAAGGTATAAAAATATAAAGGGGGAAATGATTATAATTGTGGACTATGACATTAATTGAAGAACATGTTTTCCTCCCCAACCTTCTAGATGTGCATGGCCATATCTTCCTCCTTGATTATACAAATTCAATGATATTGGAATTTTTGGAAACGTCTTGTTAGTAACTTCATCATGAAATGTAAAAATCCAACTTTGGCAAAGGTAGGTGGATGAAAAAGGGCAAAAAAACTTCTAGCATTCAAAGCACAACTCCATGTAGTTGAAAGTAAAAATTTAATGAAGTATTGTCTCTTTTCTTGTCCAGCATGTATAGGGACATTTGGGAATGAGTTTGGAAGGTGACCCATACTCCTATTCAGACATTAATGCATGTTTTTGGTGGGTGAAAATAGAATTTCAATATTCTCATAACTTCTCTCTTCTCTCACTTTCTTATATATATCATAAACACTTCTCATTTGAGAGGGGGATATTTTGGTATGTGGGGAAACTATGTCAAATTTGTTTCTCAACTTCAACAAGTTAAGCCTTCACATGGGCACAGCAAGTGTTCTTATGCCTATACTCTACACATGTAATGGAGTGTGCATTCTCTAAGAGGAATAAAATTTGTGTTTTTTGGTGTTCTTTCAACCCCGGCATTATTTTGTTATATCTCTTTTCCTCTTTATTCTTTTCATTATATTATGTGCATGTATTTTTCATTTGAAGGTTCAAGATGTTATGTTTCATGGAGAACAAATGGTGAATGAATCCTTGGGTCTATGCCATAGTTGTTATGCGGCCTCTCTCTACTACATTTTCCTTCTACCTTCTCCTCAATACGATATTTCCACACCATTTTCTGGTGCTACAATCATCTTATAGCTTAGGATTTACTTTTCATGCATATTTCTTACCCTCTCCCTCTCTCCCTGGTCCCTTGGAATGGCTAGTTTAGGATTAGTTAGCTACATTTTTCCTTAGGAATAGTTTTAGCATTATATTCGGTAGAGGAAGACGACCTTCTCCAGAGGTCCATCTCAAGTAGCAAGTCCCACAACTTGAGATATGGTCCCATGTTAGCAAAAATTAGAGATCTACATAGCCAAATCTCAGGGTGCTACTTTTTGTGATAACAATAAATGCACAAGAAAAATATTTAACATGAAAAAATATATAATGAGGTAAAAACCCCACAAAACATTATAAATTTTCCATTATGAAAGAAACCTCTGAAACTATATGTCAAGTAACTTTTATTCTTCTTCACCTCGTTTCCTCTATCTCACTCTCTATATTTTTCTTGTACCACTGTCTCGCCCTATTTAAATTAGGGTGATCAAGTGTAACTTCCGAAATACATCATTTCACTTATAATTGATTTTAAATCAATTAATATAAACATTAGTTTATATTTAATAAATAAAAATATATTCATAATTTTATTTATTAACTATAAACTAAAGTTTATAGTTATATTTAATTTATTATTAAATATAATCTATTAGGAACATATTAAGGGGTTAAAACTCACTTAATATTATTGTTCCAAAACTCCCCTTTAATATTAAGCAGGGTTATATTTCAACATTGCTTATTTATACAAGAAGATTTACAATCCTTCAAAACGATAAGGGTTTTAGGTTAGAGTATCATTTTTGAAGGATTTATATACCTTTATTGTGTTAAATGCACCTTTTATACGGAAGGATTTAGAATCCAAAAATTAGAAATAATTATTTAGGTTAAGCATGATTTGTGAGACTACATCTTATAGTTTCTCATGGAAAATCTAAATAAGTACTTTATGATCCTTTTATAAAGTAAGGTATTTGTTTACAAAATGATGTTTTATTCTTGTACTACACAATAAACTCGTGGTTCATTTTAAGAGACCTCTAAGAAAATAGAGGTGGAATATCCTGGAACCACTTTCACGAAACATGAAAATTTTGTAGGGTTTGATGTAAAAATTTCACTGAAATAAGCTTTCATTTTCAAGTCACGCAACAAACAACCTTATTGTCTCACAAAATCAAGGTTGTTATCATGTAATATTAACCTTGTTGTCGCGTGACAAACACAAATATTACACATTAGAAAATATTTAACCCGATATTATACTACTATTTAGAAGGTTTTAAGTCTACAAAGTAGTATTCATCCCACCTTTTGGCCATCTTTTTCTTATCTTTTATTTTTCCTTTCCCGTGTATTTCCTATACCTATTAGCCCATTTCATGACCTTTCCGACATTCTATCCTGAAATTAGGGTGCCCCAACATGTACTGGGGCACCTGGGGTGCCCTGGTCCCATTATGGGCACCCCGGTCTATGCAAACCTCTTCCACTTCTTTTTGGGTCACTTCTAGCTGTTGGTCATCCTATATTCTTCTCAGTCAACCTTGTCAGGATTAATTATGAAATTAAGCTTGAGAGCCCTATAAATATAAAGTTATAAGACCATAATGAGGGTCCTAGGTCATTACATCTTATCACTACTATCACTCCATCTAGGGTTGCATCCATTGCATCACTTGCATCCACATAGTGCCATGCATTCAAGCTAGGATATTTGCATCACACACACACTTTATAGGGGAGGATTCCATTATATTCCATGCACACATGCTACTTACATTTCTATAGCTACTATTGCTCACTACTTCACAAAGTGTGAATGGCACAAGAGCACCTAGGGCACGACACACACACACACACCAAAACTACATCAGGGTCTAAAATGTAGTGCAACGCTCAATGATAAGTCCACTAGCTTGGTGGGAGGTCAGTCCAACCCATTCATATGCATCTTTCATTTTTCTAGGGTTTGATACTTCTCCTTACATTATGGGTCATTCTCCAGTTCATCCGATAAATCCAACATGACAAATGAGAAGTACTCAGAGAAATTTTAGTGACCATACCATATTGAGGTTTTGAGCATTTACGTTGTTCGAGTCCCGTATTGCAGAGACTGTGGCACCCAGGGGCTCCCAAGTACACTCCCAGTGCCTATGTCATTTGAAACAATCAGATCTATCTTTCATATGGTCCATGAGGGTCCATCTGCACTTCCAGATTCCATTTCCAAATCTACGACAACATGCGATAGTCACCTTTAATCAGTTGAGTCTTTTCCTTTCCCTTCTCTTGCACATTAGGTTTTATTTCATTTAGAATATTTATTTACATTTATTTCATATTGCTTTAGTTCATTTACAGTGTTTTAGTCCTCCTAACTAGATTAACATTAATACCCTAGATATCCCTAGGCCATCTAGGTAAATCCTTATTTTTGTTAATCATTTTGGTGAACTCAACATCTCTTTCTACCACCTTCTAGGGATTTTTCATTCCACCATCATGAATATCTCTATCACTGAATACTTACTTACCCACCTGATTTGCTTCATCGTGTTCAAACCCTCTTTTTTACTACTACCGATGTTTCTACCGACATGCATCTAGATTCCCTGTATGACACATTTTTTGAGGCCTTTTCTCAACATATAGCATTCGAGGAAATCCTCCCACTGACATTCACCCTTTTGACAATGACCCACCACTTTACATCATGTCTCACATCTACAATGTTGTTGTCAAGCGTACTCTTATCGATAATGGCTCTGAGCTTAATTTGTGCCCTATGTCTTTCTCCAAGCCATAGGTTTTTTCTACTCGTGACATTAGCCCTTCTTCCATTTCACTTTGTGCTTATGATGGTTTTATTCATCCATGTCTAGGCCACATTACCTTGCCTTTAACGTAGGTCCTAAGACCCTCCCTATTATTTTCTTCATCATTGATTTTCATGTCTCATATAATTGCTTGTTAGGTAGACCATGGCTCCATGCCATGCAAGTTGTTGCTTCTACCATCCACCATTGCATCAAATTCTTACATGAGTGTGTTGAGTATACCATATTTTGAGATCGTGATCCATTCCAATATTGTGTCCATGACCCTCATACTAGCATCCTATTCCTCGCATTGACACTACTACCGATGAACCTCAACCTTTGGATGATCAACCACATTTACCACCACTTGAGGGAGCTATTTGTTTACTAGATGAAATTCCCCTCCATCACCCATTCCTACCACCCGTAGTTCCATATCATCCACCCCCTCCTCCATGAACACTATCATCCCATCTTCACATTATCACCCATGCACCCACCCTTCACATGTACACTCTTTATCCATGACTCATTTTGGGACCATGTTCCATTTGATCCCACCCATGATGAAACCATATGTTCCCCTGCTGGCCTCACTCATCTTGGTTTCACTTTTGAGGACCTTCAACCTTCCACCATGCTCCACATTTATACTATGGCTTTATCACTATTATAGCTACTTATGGCTTATGTGTCTTCCATCTCCTCATCTACTTACCATGTACACCTTGTTCCTTTCCACTCACATTAGGAGATTCTTGGCTTACTTACATTGGTGGCACTTTGGACCCTAGTCACACTAACATTTCATTCCCTATGTCCTTTTGGTCATGTCCTAATCTGTAATAGTTCCTTCCTTGGCTACTCACCTAACTACACTCGTTGGTATGCCCATGGTTTCCCACATCCCCCTTTCACTGATGAAGAATATGCTATGGGCATGTATATTCTATGCCTTACCGGCTCATTACATGATCAACCTCACACTATAGCCTACCATGTTGCTAATCCCGAGCCATTTGACTTTGACCTAGAGGATGATGATCTCCTTGATGAGTTCACATAGCCTCTTCTCACACTACACTACTGATGGGGGCATATCACATGACATACTACTCCCCCTCACTTCACATACTTGTACCCTTTTACATCCTACACTTCATCTCTATCACTTATCATCATCACATATCCACATATCCCTTCACGTATTATCACACCCTCATTACCCGATGACACACCCTAGTGCTTTGGTTCACACTGGACTGTTGAGGGATTACCATTACATTGAACCCCACACTACACACACACGCACTACATGACCTATACATTTACATTATCTAATCATCCTACATTATATATCCATATCATACACTACAATATTCATCATTATATATGAGCCTAGTTTTGCATTCCATCCTCTCACATTCTACATTTATGCTTCACATTAGACACATTATATAGCTTTATAGTTTTACCATCATCATATTCTCCCTACACCTATCATCATATCTCCCACACTACATATACATCCTACACACCCACATTGCATTCATACATCTTACCTATTCTACATCCTACACTAGATTTCCTTATACTTGGGTCTAGTTTTATCTATCATCATTACACATTCTATTTCTACCTACCCACATATTCCATTACATTCCATACCCATTACACACTCTACATTACATTTCTACACTACACATTCACATACCTTGGTCATTTACACTTTGTTTTCTTTCTACGCGCTGCACTCACCACCCTATGACACACTCTAGTTCCTCGGTCCATACTTGACTACCGAGGGTTTACCAATCAAATGGACCTTACCTACATGTGACATGTCATCATACCACATTCTCGGACTAGTGACCGATGCTCTAGGCTATATCATCACCCACACACATCATCACATACCATAGTGGTATACACCTTAGGTTAAATCACCACTTTTATCATACAATCTACTATTATCATTTATATTTTTCAAATCCTTATCATTTTCCAATTCCATTACATTCATCACATTATCACACCTTCCATCATCGCGTAGTGGTATACACCTAGGTTAAATCACCACTCACTTCATCAATTTATCATTATCCTCTTACACCATTCACCATCACCTATTCTAAGTCATTCTATTACATCATCATTTATCCTACTCATCACTTAGTGGTATATGATTTAGGCTAAATCACCACCTCATTCTTATTCATCATAGTGGTCCACGCTTAGTGCTAAAACCACCATCTTTCATTATCCCCATATACTTCTATATGCTTCCTACACTTCATCACCTATCTCATAGTGACATATGTTATAGGATAAATCGTCACCTTCTTCTTCCATCATGTAGTGATATACGCTTAGGGATAAATCATCACTCACCCATTCAACAAGTCATGGTATACGCTTAGGCTATAGGGTCCATATGACATCTTTCCATATATCTCATTCCCATACACTCCTTCTATAGTGATATATGCTTAGGGCTAAATCATCACTCCTCCAATAAACAATTTCTTCATGATATACGCTTTTATAGGGTTCACGCACACCTCTCTACATGTCACATTTCATCACCACTACACATACACACTCATCACAACACGCTAGATATAACCAACACTACTCAACCATTTCCCGATGATGCACTCTTGTTTATGGTTCATTCTTGATTACGCGAGGGGAAAAAAATGAACCTCACTACATACACTTCCATACACTCGGGGGGCACGTTGCTCCTATCATTCCATATTCATTCCATTCCATCCATCCACATGACATATTACATTGTCTTAGTAGCATTTACTCTTGCTTACTAGTGTTTTGCATGCTCACTTCTACTACACATGTTATATTTCTTCTTATATGTCATTATCATACACACATGTGTTTTTGCCTTTGTTTAGTGTGATCACAGATACATGAAATTTACACGTGACATGGATGCTCGCCTTCTACCCTTACTATACTAGTCGTTAGGGGCATCCACATTCATCTTATCCAGGTGTTATTGTTTCATTTTGTACTTAACATCTTATATTACTTGTTCATACATGCTTTGACATATTGGTTATCACTCTAACATGCTAATGGGTGTTCCATGTGCAGCACTTGTTTTGTTTACATGTTTCCATGACTACATGTTTGTTTTTTACTTGTATGCATTGTTTGTTCCATTATATGGGGCTTTTCCCTTTGCTTGTGTGCACACTTGACTCTTATTTACGGCCATGATGGCCTTGTGTCTCTGTGACATCGTGAGTGATGTCCCATGTTTGAAACCCGCTTTGTGCGGTTTCTTGTTTTCTTGCATGTTTACACTACTATGCTTGGTAGTTTTTCTACATTGTTTATGTATTTTACACTTATCTTATTGCATGCATGTGTTGGACTAACACTTGTTTTGGCTAGCCATCCCTTTTTGTGTGCCTTGGTATCTACCAAGCATTTCCCTTTCCCCTGTAGGGTAGATTTCTACAGGTTAGAGTGGTTGGTCCTCTTTTGGGGCCGCATTCTCCTTCTAGGGTCATCGCATGCACCCCCAAAGAGGGGGCATCATTGAGGGTTTTCTACTAACACAATGTATCTACACTAGTTCACACACAACATGAGTGAGTTTAGACTAGTCTATGAACTCCATACACAATGCCTTAATAGGACATGGTGTCCTTCGACAATTCTGCAGAGTGGTTACTGAGCTCGGGGTTACAATGGGTGTGCCTCTCTACACTTCTCCATCCAGTGGCATCGGATCACCCAAAAAAAAACAAGTACAAAGATCTCTTCCAACATTTCAGCAAGAAGCGGTTAAAGGTTGGAGGATACAACATGGTTCCTCCCTATACTTCTTCAGCCAAGGTGGCGTGAGATCACCCGAAAACTCGTGACACTACAGGATATCCTTCTACACCCTTTTTCTCGACATGGATCAGGTGCACATGTTCCATTTTTCCATTTACACTTTCTATTCTAGCATATTTTACATTTGTGTATTTTACACAACATTTTTACATACATACATATTTGACTACTTGATCATTTTCTCCTTGTAGTCCGTTGTATGAGAAACAAGTAGTCAAATTGGGGAATAACAACAACAACAATGATGATGATGAAACAACACACACCATGTGGTACTTTCCATACTAACCATGTAGGTACACTACACACAACAACATCTACACATGTGTTCTACCCTAGGTTCACTCTCATCACTTTTATACACATTTTTCATCTTTAGAATCCACGCTCCTCCACATTTTTCTTTTTGTCATTCCACGCTTGAGTCTAGTCCATCAGCACATCTTCTTCTACACTCTACATGGTTATCAGGTACACATCTCTATCTACTTTATGTTACGAGCTTTCCACTCACCAACATAAAGTGGGGGAAAATGTAGACACAAATATTGCACATTAGACAATATTTATCCCGGTCTTATACTACTATTTAGAAGGTTCTCAAGTGTACAAAGTACTAATTAATCCCACCTTTTGGAAAAAAAAATTTTTCTTATCTTTTATTTCATCTTTCCCGTATATTTCCAATACCTATCAACCCATTTCATGACCTTTTCGACATTTTAGCCTAAAATCAGGGGGCACCCTCAACCTATATTAGGGCACCCCGAGGCACCCTAGTCCCATTTTGGGTGCCCTGGTCTATGCAAAACCTCTTCCACTTCTTTTTGGGTCACTTCTAGTTGTTGGTCATCCTTATCTTCTTCTCATTCGGCCTTGTCAGGATTAATTATGAAATTAAGCTTGAGAGCCCTATAAATATAAAGTTATAAGACCATAATAAGGGTCCTAGGTCATATTTGCATCACTACTACACTCCATCTAGGGGGGGGATTCCATTATGCATCACTTGCATCCACATAGTGCCATTTCATTCAAGCTAGATATTGCATCACACACACTTCATGGGGATGGATTCCATTCTATTCCAGCACACATGCTACTTACATTTCTATAACTACACACACACACACACACACACACACACACACACACACACACACACACACACACACACACACAGAACTACATCGGGTTTGAAATGTAGTGCAACGCTCAATGATAAGTCCACTAGCTTGGCGGATGAGGTCATTCGACCCATTCATATGCATATTTCATTTTTCTAGGGTTTGATACTTCTCCTTACATTACGGGTCATTCTCTAGTTCATCCAACAAATCCAATGTGAAAAAAAATAAGTAATCGTCAAAGACATTTAGTGACCATACCAGATTGAGGTTCTGAGCATTTACGTTATTCCAAGTACTCATATTGCAAACAGGGAACCCTGGGCTCCCAAGTACACTCCCATGTGCCTATGTCATCTCAAATAGTCTAGATCTACCCTTCATAGGGTCCTTGAGGGTTCATCTACACTTCTAGATTCTATTTCCAGATCTCTATGACAACTGTGATAGTCACCTTTAATCACCTGAGTCTTTTCCTTTCCCTTCTCTTATACATTAGGGTTTTATTTCACTTAGAATTATTTATTTGGATTTATTTCAAACTACTTTAGTTCATTTATAGTGTTTTAGTCCTCCTAATAGGCCATCTATTTAAATCCTTATTTTTGTTATTCATTTTGGTGAACTTGACATCTATTTCTACTTCTAGGGATTTTTCATTCCACCATCATGAATATCTCTATCATTGAATACCTTCTTACCCACCCTGATTTGCTTCATCGTGTTCAAACCCTCTTTGCTACTACCAATGTTTTATGCCAACATGCATCTGGATTACCTATATGACACATTTGTCGAGGCCTTTTCTCAACATATAGCATTCTGAGGTAATCCTCCCATTGAGATTCACCCTTTTGACAATGACCCACCACTTTACATCATGTCTCACATCTATAATGTTGTTGTCAAGTGTACTCTTATCGATAATGGCTCTGATCTTAATATGTGCCCTATGTCCTTTCTCCAAGCCATAGGTTTTTCTACTCATGACATTAGCCCCTTTTCCATTTCAATTCATTCTTATGATGGTTATGTTCATCCATGTATAGGCCACATTACCTTGCCTTTAACTGTAGGTCCTAAGACTCTCCCTATTGTTTTCTTTGTCATTGATCTCCCTATTGTTTTTATAATTACTTGCAAGGTTGACCATCATTACACGCCATGCAAGTTGTTACTTCTACCGTCCACTTTGTTCATCAAATTATTACATGAGCATGTTGAGTATACCATCTTTCAAGATCATGATCCATTCCAATATTGTGTCCATGACCCTCATACAAGCATTTGTATTCCTCACATTGGCACTACCGATGAACCTCAACCTTTGGATGATCAACCACATTTACCACCACTTGAGGGAGATATTTATTTACTAGACACAATTCCCTCTCCATCACCCATTCCTATTGTCATAGTTCCATATCTCGCCACCCTCTCCCTCCATGAATATATATGTAATTTGATCTTCTGTAGGAAAAATTGGAGATCCATATCACCACATCGAACCTTGTCTCGGATGAAAAGAATATGAATATCTATATGATTTATTTTTTAATGCTAAACTAGATTATTTATGAGAGCAACACAACTCTTGTTATCACATAAGAGAGGAGTAATTCATTTAACTTCCATGTGAATTTCTTTCAACATCTACTTTATCCACATGGCTTCTTTTACTACGTCTATTTCACTTCTATATTCTAACTCGATAGAAGAGATGGAGACTGTTTGTTGCTTCTTACTACTTCAAGCAATGACACATGTACCAAACTTGAAAATACATCCATTTATAGTTGTTTATTACATCATCAACATAGTTATAATAAGAATATCCATATAAACAAGAATTATCAAAAGAAGTGTAATGTAAACCAAAATTAATTGTTCCTTTAATATATCTTAATATTCTTTTTTCTAACTTCTAATGATCATGATATGGTTCCTGCATGAATTTGGAAGCAATACCTATTTTATATGCAATATCAAGTTCATTGATTGTAAGGTACATCAATCTACCTACAAGTTGCCTATAAAGAGTAGGATTTTCTTTCTCGCATATAGGTTTAGGATCTAGTTTACAAATGACTTCAATAGACTTACAATTAACCAAATTTAAATTTTTAGTAAATTATAAGCATATGTGATTCATAAACAACTATAAATTTTTGTTCTTGGAAAAACATA
This sequence comes from Taxus wallichiana var. yunnanensis, assembly GCA_018340775.1. Classification (NCBI taxonomy): domain Eukaryota; kingdom Viridiplantae; phylum Streptophyta; class Pinopsida; order Cupressales; family Taxaceae; genus Taxus; species Taxus wallichiana. Next base: position 433,271,797 of record CM031236.1, on the reverse strand, counting down.
CATACAAGGATAAAATAATAAGACCTCGTCCTAACTTTATGTAAGGAAAATATTAGTTGTAGCTAGTATTGGACATCTCAATATAAAAAATGAAGGGTATCACGACTATCATTTTATATGCATACAATATTTTTCTTAGCAATCACACACTAATTTACTATAATAGAGGTTATCTAATTCAGAAATATTTTATTAACATATATATCTTCATTATTTGTTCTAAGCCTTTTCATTTTATTACTAGAATTATTGTCAACTAAAGTTTCAACTTCTTTAAATTTAGATAAAACATCTTATTTGTTTTTAATAAAGAATGACTAAATCATGCAAAAGTAATCATCAATGAAAGTAATTACATACAACGAACCATTTAATGATGGTGCTTCTAAATGACCTATAACATCACTATGAACAAGTTTAAGAGGTTCATAGGAGTTTGCATCATGATGGCTATAGAAGGGGTTTGTAGATTTCTTCTTTGCATAATCACCCTTCACAAGTTTCACAAGTATGGGAGATAGGAAGAAGTCCAACATCTAGGTTAAGACGAGACATATCATACATTTTACTAAAGTTAATTTATCATAATCTTTCATGCCATAGTTTTAAATCATTCCTATTTTATGAAGAAAGACATGAAGTGATGTAAAACATTTAAATATATACAAGTCATTCTTTTAGATTCCTTATACAATAATAATATATAATTCATGTTTAATATACCATTTATATTTAAGTAAAATAATGTTATAGTTATTTTGAGTTAGTTGAGAACGTGAAATAGATTCATTATTAATTTAGGAACATATAGAACATCATTTATATAACCATTGAACACTTGACTTTATCTTGAATTTTAATCCTAGATAAAATTGATCATTACATAGTTGCAGTTTGGAAGATAAGCAACTAGATATTTAAACTACAATAGAGGTGCGATGGATGGAAGGTGACATGGTATCGATTCAAAATGATTAGTTTTCTCAAATTTCAAATTTTGCAACGACCGATTTTCTGTTTCTTTCTATGACTCGATGGGTGTGAAGAAATCCTCTGCAGGCCATAGACTATCACAAGATCTTCAGAAATGACTAGGACCCACAGCCGTTGACTTGGCTAGAGATTTCAAATGGAGAAATGGAAGCGCCCCAGTGCAAACCATCCTTGTTCAGTCAAAGTTTTTTTATGTTTCTCTAGAGGACTCGGTCAACCATGCATCTCAGCTTTCCCTTCTTAGTAAAAGAGATATAATTTCCAAATTTATGGGTCATCGTCTGACGATAGAGAGCATTCATAGCTGGTGTGACATCCAATGGGGAAGTGGTCTACATATCTCGGTTCTTGGATAAAGGCTTCTTCTTGGTGATTTTCCGGAGTGAAGCGCAAAGGGATGATTCTTTGGCAAGGAAAGACTTCCTCTTCACAGAGTCTGGGATTCACCTGCGTGAATGGTACACCCACTTCGATCCAGAACAAGATGATATGGAAGGCATCAACATTAGGGTTTGGTTGTACTCTCTCCCTAGTGATTTTTGGTCTCTGAATACCCTTACTAAAATTTGTTCTAGCTTGGGTCATGTTATTCGCATACATTTGGTTACTCTGGAAGGCAATCTCTCTTCCTTTTCCGGATTTGCATCTCTGTAGATTCTTCCAAGAAACTACAAGAGTTTATAGTTATCTCTTCCCATGTGGGGAATGGGTCCAGAAATTTGACTATGAGGTGGTCTCTAACTATTGTTTCCACTGCAAATAGCTGGGACATTACTATAAAGCTTGTAAAAACCCCTCCGCTTCCAGTGCTGTTGTTTGGAAAAAAATCTTATCCAGTCTGTAGTTCCATAGGTCTCTAACCCACGGCCCCCGAAAAGGTCTCTTCTACTACATAGGCCTCCTCTGGTAAAGCACTTGACCTAGAGCCTTTGGATCTCGACCCAAGCACCATCTCTCTGGTCAAAGAAACAGTGTCAGTGGTTCAAGACTCAACTTGTATTCTTTCTTTATTCCATGAGGGCATCACTTTGGGGCTTGGAGCGGATGCGGTTTCTCTAGAAAAGTGGGTCAATGAGAAGGAGGAACTGATTTCCTCCAAAGAGGGTGTTTCTGGGGAGTTTATCAATGTTCTGGAAGAGGAAACTGAGTTAATCCCCATTGAAACCAATCTGCAGAGCCCTATTCTTCCGACTCCAGCCATTCTCAATATGGACTTGGGCCCGAAAGCTCCTCCAGGACATCCCTCCAAAGACTCTCAATCCCTTAAGGAGGTCGCAGCTGGCCGACAACTGCAACTTCACTCTTTTTTCCTGTCTTCAAGTAGGAGAGGCATGCCCTCTCTGAAGAAAAGATGATTTTATTCTCGTGGAATGTTAGGGGACTCAACGCCCCTAACAAACAGCATCTCCTCAGACACTATGCTGCAGATTTGGACGCTTCTATTTGTTTGATTCAAGAAACAAAAATGTCAAAAGTGGATTGTTTGAATGGTTGGTTTTACAAATGGAAAGGTTGGGAAGGCAGCTTTGTTGATTCTGTTGGTGCCTCATGTAGACACTAAAATTGGGTCACACTCCCCTTGGTCCCTTGGTAAATAAATACCTTAAACACATCCACCTGGCCATGGCCCCCTTCACCCCACTATAATATTAATTTAATTAAATTAACTCATTATCCTCACAATATATAGTATTTAAATATCCTAATTAGGATAATGCCCACATATCCACCCACCTCATCTAGCCACCTCACCCTAAGACCCATTCTTAGTAAGTTGCCATAACTAACTAAGACCTACCCAAACTCTAAAAATCAATGCCTACATTCCCTCTAACCACATTCCCACCCATTAGAAGGAAGATTCCATGCTAATCTGTGGGGTAAACGAAACGAGATCCCAGAAAATCAAGGGGATATACCTAGTTTAGTAAACCTAGGAAATCCCGTCCCCAAATCGATGTCAAGTTACCCTTAACTACCTCCGGTAAAAACGAACCATTTTCGGTTACCATTTAACCCCCAAAAAAACCTTATTTCAAGGTTGGCACATTTCTAAGAGATAGATACATCTTCTAAGAACAAGTGATGAAACTAGAGTTATATGCAAGCATAACTAACATCATGCAGTACAAGCATCGAACATCCATAGCAAGACAAGCAACCATAAAGCCATTTGTCTTCACGGGAGCATCTCGGGAAGTGCCAGCACCACATCAAGTTCATTTCATTTGATCACCCACCATTACCAACCAGGAATCAAGCTCATACAAACAGTAAGTTTTGTAACCAGCACTTATCCATTTATCATTTGGTAGATCCTTTTACATCTATTATTTTTTTCTCGCTTTCCATTCCCCATCATCTACATCCATGCAAACTTAACCATATTTTTATCCACACCCTTACATTGCCCATACCTGGACCTTAATCATTCCTGTGCATACCTCGGATCCATATGAATCTTTCCATTTCCCTTCCATCTTCATCTAACCTTAGATCTATCACCCAACCAAGTTTTTATTGATTTTCCTGTACCCCGACCTTACGGCGCGGTCACCTACAACTAATCTTTGGTTAGCCTAAACCGATCTTGGTCATACAGCATCGACGTCGATGATTTGTGTCTTTTACCGAAACCAAGAACAGAGCCTAAAACCTCCACCAAATACCCAAAATAGCCAGAACCTCACCTGACCAATACCAATACCTTGATAGTGACCTTGACCTTTGGATTCAATCATAGCCTAGCCTGTTGTGAACGAATTTTCTTATTGTAGATGAATGAGATACCTAAATCATTTTAACTATAGTAGGATTTCCTTTATTTCTCGCATTAATTTACTTTAAACAATGGATTGATAGCCATCTAGGAAGTATCACACTTCCCGGATCTAGCACACGTTAGGAGTCCACTTTCGCATAAACTATTTAACTTTTATTTGGTGGTATTGTTTCCATTTCAGGTAGTTCCTCCAAGCAAAAAGGAAGCTCTCACGATCAGCTATGGATTCAGAAGTCATACGCGCGCAACAACCCACAACCAACATTTCAACAGGTATTCCTCCTAGCCCATTACCCTATTTATTTCATCAACATTCAAAGAAATGATCTAGAATCAGGTGAAACATTTTGGCACACGCCCGGTGGGACCCATTCGGGGTTCCTTTGCATTCTTTCATTCCTAGATGAAAACATTGTATGTTTGTTTCCTTTTCTAAAAATTTCTTACATTAAACTTTTTCCCCTAGAACCTTCTTATCTTCTATTGTCTAAAAATAATCTTATTTTGGTGCTTAAAATGAACATTTCTTCCCTTTCATTAGTGAAATAGCATCCCTTCTCCTGTTCATCTATTTGTGGCATCGAATTCTACATTTTGATTTGGGTTTAAAAATAATTGCATTTCATTCTAATTTTTTACATTAGCTCACATTAATTGAGGGAAACCTATATGCTGGAAGTCATTCCCAGCTGATGGTTGACAAACGAATCATAGAAAGCACTTTCTTTCTCTTTCTCTCTCTCGAGTCTTATCCAAACATCACAAATAAATATATATATATATATATATACACACACACACATTCTTAAACAACATCTCACCTAGAAGAAGCTATAGGTGATCACATGATCAAGGCATAGTGGGCATCCCTTTGGTTATCTCCCAGTACCCCATCGAGGAGGACAGCCCGCCCCACCATACCATACCGAAACCTCTCCTTGTAGATCTCCTTCTTCGTAGGAAGCCATCCTCACAAAAAAACTCTATTTTACAGTTCATGAGTCAGTCCTTAAATAGCATAAGCTAAACAAACATAATAGAAAAAGCACTCTTAGGATCGTATTTTTCTTAGTGTTTCTACTTGGCTTGCATTTTGAGGTGAGAGGATTTCATTCTTCATTTTCTTCTTGTTTCTCCTTGCACGCTCCTCATCACAGTTGGTGTATTCCAGCTTCATCTGAGTGTGCTGGACCATATTCTCATCATTCTTAGGATTTTGGGTTTGATTCCACATTAATTTTAACTCACAACCACAATTTCTTCATCACTATTTCAATTTCACAATAAACGATGTTGGTCCATAAACCATTGTTGGTTACCCTCATCATCATCGGTTTTACCTAACCGGAATCGATTCCTATTTTTTTTGTTAACCTACCCAAAAGGACACCTATTCACCTTCTTTGACTATTCAGAGTCTCTGTCACTCTTATCATATCCATTGACTTGGTAAGTCCCATTAACATCTTGCATACTAGACAAATTATTGGCCTTTTACCCTATTTTGACCAACTGTCCACTTTCCATAGTGACCGACCGTGGTTACCTGTGACCGCTATCAGTTTACCCTAACCGGCATTGGTTATACTGTGTAATTTTCAGCTGACATTTGGTACCTAATCCACCTACTACCGCTTGTTTCTCCTATCTTTGTTGTATTTTTGTGTCATTTACAGAAAATAGTCCAACCCGATCAAGTACTTGTTCAATGGTGTTGACCCAAAGTGAAAAGCAAATTCCCTCATATTTCAACCACTCCCACCTAGTCCTTCACCACCTTCTATTTTATCACCCATGGATCCTACCCAACCTATCACTATTGCCATAGGAGATGAGGAGTTCACACAACTCCTTGACCAAAATCCTGCCACCTTGTAGTTTTATCTTTCCCACTCGTCCACTTGAGATGCCTCGGGTCAGTTGATATACGACATGCCCATATCTATCCCCTCGAACTCTCATTCCCACTCCTGCATCAGCCCCATCTAGCTCGCATCTTACCCTTACCTACTTTTACCACTTGTCGGGTTCACAGCTAGGCCCTATACCTGCTATGACTGCCACATTTGCTACCTCTGCTGCACCCGCCACATCCACTATACCTTCACCAACCATCTAGAACACAACCTCATCTGTCCCTATTGTCTCGCATATACCCATGTACTACACACTACCACCCAGGTGTCGGTGACCCCTACCCCTTTTCAAAATGTCATCCTTTCTATTCCGCAATCTTTAGCCCCCATTGCCACTAGGGTCACCACATGACCCTTCCACCTCCATATACGTACTATCAACAACCTCCTATTTCATCTATTATTCACTCTGGGTATGTACCCCTATTTCATTGCCTTCTTCTCAATCTACCTATATGGAAACACCATATACTAGAATGCCACCCCCATTATATGCCCAACACCAACCCTCTTATGCTACAAGAGTCACCCATCCATCACAACCTACCAATGACCTAATTAAGTTAATGATGGACAAGATGCAGACATTGGAGGCATCGGTTTCTGGCTCCCATAACACTCTCACCTACGATGAGATTTGTAATGAGCCTATACATCCATCCATTCCTATCCATCCATATCCCATGCATTGGGAAATGCCTAAATTCAACCATTTCAATAGCAAAGAAGACCCGCAACAACATTTTTGGTCTTTCAAACACGGGTGTTATCTGATCACCCATGATGATGCTTTGCTCCTGAGGACCTTTCCCATGTCTCTGACTGGACCTGCGTTAGATTGGTATAGTGGGTTGCCTAGACACTCTATATTCTCATTTAATCAGGTAGCCCAAGCCTTCTTGGATCACTTCTCCATTAATATCATTAAGAAGGTTACCATGACTGACCTATACTCTATGCATCAATATGATGATGAATCTATTGATTTTTTTGCTCATTGGTAAGCTTGATCAATCAACTCACATTCCAACTACCACAAACCGAACTCATCAAACTCTTCACATGGGCTTGTGCTAGGCATATCTCACCGACCCTATAGGTCCAAACTTTTCGAACCTTCGACGAAGCATTCACCATGGCATGAAAGCTAGAGATTCGGGCCATCAAAGAGAAGAAAATTAATTATGCAATAAGAACTTGACATTCAAGTCAAATGATACCTCTTCTTCTTCAAAACCATAGAACAATTATTCAAAGGCCAAGGGGACCGCTAACGTAGTGGTACTCAAATCGGCCCAGCTCATCCATCAAATTAGGCTAGCCCCTCATCTAATCTCTCACCCATTCAGACTTTTCAATTCAGACAGAACAACGGAAATATACCCCAATTGGGGAACCTTATTCTTCTATCTTAGAAAATCTCATCAAATCTGGGGCCATCACCCTTCCTCCCATGAAACCACACACTGAGTTTTGACCCTGCTCACCCCACACCCACATGGTATAAAGAGCATGACTTCTACAACTACCATTGAGTAAAGGGTCATAGTGATGACAATTACATCACTTTCAAAAACATTGTCCAAGAAATGCTCGAGAAAGGTGAGCTAACCTTGGATAATCCTAATGCACACTGCCAATCAAAACCTACATATCTTCAAGAAACCTTTTCCTAATCATGCCCCTTCTTCTGATCAAACCAGAGAAACCTCAACTCATGATAGCCATACCCATGAGGTCCATGCTATTTTTAGTGATACACCCATTGCTGCCCAATTACCTCATATTCCTTCCATAGAGGAAATTCTAGCCCGAAGCCCTCCTTCTGCTTGAACCCACCTCACCTATTCCTCCACCCACGAGGAACACCTTTCACCTCCTTCATCACCCGTGGAGGAGCCTTCCATTAATATCAAGACTATTTCACCTTTGGCTTCTCCACCTAGAGAACCGTCACCCACAATACTTCTTCAGTCCATGGAGGATACTTGTTTATCTCCTCCACCCACAAAGGAGCACCCATCATCTCCTCCACCCCATAGGAGCACCCATCATCTCCCCCACCTATAGAAGAGCACCCATCAGCTCCTCCACCCATCAAAGATCCAAGTAGAAATGCCTTTATCTTTAGATGACCATTCTCCATCAGTTACCCAAGATCCTATAGACTTATTTTTGGCTCTCTTACCCACAGAAGCTGAAGCTAGCAAATTCCTTGTCTCTAAGAAAAATTTTACGGGAATTTCCATTAGGTCCTCATCAACCTCGCCTACAGACATGTGTCATTTCATGCACTTAGCCGATCACTTAGATTATGTGGATAGAGCCTTACTTTGGGGGCACCTTTTTCGCTTGTCTCAATGCAAATACAAATGTCACTTGCTGACACTTCCACTATCTACCCAAAGATATTTCAGCCAATTGAACCAAACACAACCACCTCTATCACAACTTCTTCCATGACACCCATCATAGCTCAACACACACCCTTACCCATAACCCAACATACACCTAAATCCAAACCCACACCTACATCATCTTCCTCGACTAAACCTATTACTACCTTAGGGGTCACCCCAACCACCAGCCTTACTCATCCACCTATCAAACTAGATTTAGCTACATCCTCCAAAGTCAACACCAAACCTACTCGCACCCAAACAGAAGAACCAAGCCCATATAACTCATACTCTAGTTGCCAATCACACCTTCATCACCTTCACCCTTTCCATCCATCTTAGGACCTCAACCTCCCAACACGGTTAAGAAACCTCCACCTATTAGTTAAACCAAAAACACAACAGCCCATTCCTTCCTCAAAACCTCTAACATACCCAAGCACCCGACATAACTTACACCCACACCTACAACATCTTTACCACCCATTCCTCTAATACCATCGGTTACTTCTTCACTACCCACTACACTTCAGTCTCTTTCCCTCACACCCCTACATGACCCACATCATCTACCTTCACAACACCTCCGTTATCCCCATGGGTAACTCGCCCTCTTCCCCATCTACTTTTCCCTCTAGATCTCATTGTACACCATATCACCTTTACCCAAGAAGGTGCAACCCAAAGACAAAAATCTGCTACCCTCCAATAAGGTAGTCAAAACAACCATACACCCTCTGCCAGTTCATCTACCATACCCCTACCCAAGCAAATACGACCAACACCCAAGACCACGCCAACACCCAAAACCATAGCTCGACCCACTCCCCCTCCTGCAAAGATTGTTCCTCAACAATCACCACACCTACGCCCAAACCCACTTTCACTTCCCATTGTGACCCACTAGCAAGGTCCTATGCCAAAATCTTAACCAACCTCCTTGAGACTTCTATCATCACATTACCACCGCTCAGACCTTATGACCCTCTCAAACCCAAGCCAAAAGGGTTTGATGACACTAAAATTTGTGCCTACCATCATGTGCCAGGACACGATGTGGAGAACTACAAGGCTTTGAAAACCATCCTTATCCAAGTTGTGTCCTCTGAAGAAAACTTTGATGATGATGACCTTCTTGATGAGGACCCCATTTCACCAACACCCATTCCCACAGCTCTTCCCTCACTACTCAACAACTGACCTGACATTTACCCCACAGCTCCTAGAACCACCTCGAGATTTGAAATTAACATGGTTTGCATCAATGACCTCACCAAACCTCCACCCAAATGTTGATGTGCCCAACTCATCCCACAAAGTTCCTTCCCACCATTGGGATTTTTCCCTTCATGTCGCTATACCTTTCATGGCTCACCTACCTCACCTACCTCCCCACCTTAGATCAACATGATCCACGTTGCTACCCATGCTCAGAAGGAAAAAGGCAAGGAAAAGGAAACTGACTCACCAACCAATCCTATACCCAACATACCATCTGCACCCACACCTAAAATCACTATCCATGGCCCCACATATCCTATTTCTAATGGGGTCACACACCACGTGATGCTCAAACAACTACACCAATCCCCCTCAAAATGTCCTTATATGACCTCATCCAAACCTCAGAATCCCATCGTCAAGCTCTCATGGAGGTCCTATAATCTATTGAGGTTTTACCAATGACCCTACACCGTGTAGCCTCCATTATCACACCCCATCATGTAGCCTCTCTCACCAAATTGCCACCTTTATCCACACCTCAACCTACTCACCAAGTAGCCTCCCTTAGCTTCTCAGAGGAAGAGATCGCACCGCACCAAACTGATGACCCAGACCCAACTCTCTTCATCTTTGTCCACATCGATGATATATGTGTACAACATGTAATGATCGATGGGGGATGCAAGCATTAATATCATTTCATCCCATGCATTCACTCAAATGCATACCGACAATTGCATGCATAAACATCCTATCATGTTGCGTTCATTCAATGACGTTATCACCTCTACACTAGGCACCATCATCCTCCACATTCACGTGGGCCCCCGCACTATTCCAGAGTTATTTTACATCTTGGAGGGGGAATTTCAATATAACATGTTGCTTGGTAGACCCTGGATTCATGTCATGGGTTGTGTTCCTTCCACTTTGCATCGTTATGTAAAGTTTGAGCATGAAGGACACACCTATACTATTCCAGCTGATCCATCACCTTTTAAAACATGCAACATGCTTTACCGACCCAATGACATGCTTATACCCATTAAGGCATCTACCTCCACGACCACTACCACTTCACCTACACCTTTCTTACCAATACAACCGCTACCTCAACCGCATATACCTCCTCCATTCCTACTGCCAGCCACAACCTCCACGGCCGACCCATCAACCCTCCCAATCATTAGCTCCACCTCTGCGTCGACCTCCAACACATCATCTATTCCAGCTACCCACATACCAACCACCGATCCCTTGGAAGGTATTTTTCAATGCCTCCTCACTGGGGAGTATCACCTATATAGTGTCAACACATTTCTTACTCCACAAGAGTATGGAAGTCTTCACCAACACCCTCATTATGATCACCACATAGGAGAATGCCTCCTTTATGGTCCTCCTCACCTTCGTACTAGTCTCACCTATGGGGGACTTGATACTACCACTTACACACCCGAACCACCATCACAAACCCACCCATTTTCCGCTGACTTCTAGTCACTCACTAATCATCATTTCACCCACACCTTCTTGCACCGATGTGCGTGGAAGGTTTTGGTTTTGGATTTTATGAGCAAGGTCACCATACTATTATTCCATGTACTACCCACAAACATAATGACCGTAGTGGTATCGGCTTTGCTAAACCACCTACCAAGAAGGCCCGCATTGAACTCATCGAGGACATCAACCCTTCTCCACCTTCTTCACCACCATCACCACCTTCACCGATGGAGTCGATGGATCCTAGAATCCATTCCTCCTAATTTTTTTTTCATAAACACCATCTCCTTGGGGCCTCTGAACTTATCAATGTGAGGGCGAGGCTCCTTCCTCTCTTCCCTTCCTATACCCTAAAATGATTGATGATGATACACCTTTGATTAACATCATTCAATGTTAAGATGATGAATCTATACTCACCTACCTTGGTGTAGAAGACTCATATATTCATCGGTCATCGTTACCCTCTGAGACACAAACCATGTTGAATGAATCGACTATCGAGATCAACATTCATACTCAGGATGACCCACACATCCTAAAGATCGGTCAATCTTTAGATGTTTGTTGAACAGGAAGCCATCACTTCTTTTCTCAAAACCATAACCATGCTTTTCACTTGGTCTTACACAGACATGCTTGGTATTGACCCCACCATAGTGGTCCACAATATCATAACCATTCCCGATGCCAAGCCCGTCAAACAAAAGCTTGAGGAAAATGCACCCTGCATTTCCCTTCTTATCAAAGAAGAACTTCAACACCTTCTTTCCATTTCCTTCATATTACCCATTGATTATCCTCATTGGATTTCTAACATTTTCCCTATCACTAAGGCAATAGGGGACTTCGCATTTGCATGGATTTCCATGACCTCAATCTAGCTTTCCCAAAAGATGACTTCCTCTACCTAGTATTGACCAACTGGTTGACCTTACCACTGGTCATGAGATGCTATCACTCATGGATGGCTTCTCGGGTTATAACCAAATCTTACTTGCCCCAGAGGATCAACACAAAACCACATTCATCACCCCTTGGGGGACCTTCTACTATCGAGTCATGCCTTTTGGCCTTAAAAATGTTGGTGCCACATATAGCAATGGGCTATGACTTATATCTTCCATGACATCATGCATCATATATTGGAAGATTACGTGGATGATCTCCTTGGCCAAATCTAAATGCCACTCGAGCACCTCACCATCCTAAAAACCATCTTTGACCACCTCATTAAATATTGTGTTTGCCTTCAACCCAAGAAGTGTGTCTTCACGGTCCTCTTAGGAAAACTCTTGGGATTTATCATTTCCCTACATGGTATAGAAGTTGACCCTACTAAAGTCAAGGCCATTTTGGAAATGCCTCCACCCACTAACCTTAGGCAACTCGTAGCCTGCAAGGTAAGTTGTAGTCTATTCATCATTTCATTTCACAATTGTCTGATCGGTGTCAACCATTTCATCACCTTCTCAAGAAGGATGTCTCCTTTAAATGGGATGATGATTACCACAAAGCTTTTGAGGCCTTAAAACAATACCTTCTTCAACCCCGTACTCATTCCACCTAAAGATGATCAACCTTTCTACCTATACATCTCAGCTACTAATCACTCTTTGGGGCCATGCTCGCTCATCACGATGAACAACACAGGGAGCAAGTAGTTTATTACATAATCCATACTCTTTTGGACTACGAAACTCAATACACCCATCCCAAAAACTTTTCTTAGCCTTAGTTTTCATTGCCACAAAACTCCATGCCATTATCTACTCAACCACAAAACCTATGTTGTGACCAACACCGACCCCTTACACTTCATGTATGCCAAACCTTATCAAAATCAGTGTGCACGTTGGCTTATGCTTTTGGCTGACCTCGACCTTGAATTCATTCATCAAAATTCCATCAAGGGCCAAGCTATCACCGACCAATTGGCCGATGCACCTATTTCTGGGGATCAACCCTCTAATTTTGACTTTCCTAGATGAGTCAATTGCTACCCTTTCCCTGGACGAACCCGCTTACCAAATGACACTCTTCTTTGATGGTTCCAAGTGTCAGCGTGGGGGTGGGGCTGGTGTTATCCTCATTCCACTTGATGGTGAACCCATGCCTTTGTCTTTCAAACTCGATTTTGATTGTACAAACAATATTTCTAAATACAAAGCACTTGTATTAGGTCTCCAGCCGCCTACGCCTAGATGTCAAATCAATCAACATCTTTGGTGATTCTCAATTGGTCATAAACCAAGTCAATGGTATATACCAATGTCGTAATGAGATACTTCAAAAGTATAAACATCATGTAGACATACTTTTGACCACCTTTGACCATTACGCCCTTCAAATTGTCCCCCATTCAACCAACAAATTTGTAGATACCATGGCCTGCTTGGCTTCTCAAATACCCACTTCACCTACCGATTCTAAAATATTTGTCACCATACAATGACTCCAATCACCCTCTTATTTACCTCGTGACGTTTACTCCATCGGAACCATCACCCCAAACCCTAAGTGACCTTTGGTATAAACAATACTCGACTATCTTTCTCTCTCCATCTTACCTCCTGATCTCACCCGTAATGGACAACGTGCCTTCCTTAAAAAGGTCTCTCGTTACATCATCATGGGGGCCTCCTCTATAAGCATGGCTTTGATGGTATTCTCTTACGATGCCTCACGAGTTCTGAAATTCCTTATACCATTAAGGAAGTTCATGATGGCATATGTGGAGGTCACTTCAAAGTGGCCTCGTTGTTATTAAGTGTATTCTTCACCTAGGCTATTATGGTGACCCTTAACCATGATTGTTGTGACTATGTCAAATGTTGTGTAAAATTCCAACAACATGCCAACCTTCATCATACACCCAATCATGCCTTACAGGTCACCTGTGACCTTTGGCCCTTCTCTCAATGGGGTTTGGATCTTGTTGGAGAGATCAATCCCCATTCTTCCCAATGACATCAATGGATCATCACCGCTACTAAATACTACACAAAATGGGTTGAAGCCATACCACTCATCTCCACAAAATCTGAGAAAATATGTGAGTTCATCAATCATCACATCATTTATCACTTTGGTGTTCCTCATCACCTCATCACTGATAATGGAAAACAATTCAAAAATAAGACTTGCGAAAACTTTGTGATACCTTTGGCATTTAGCTAAGTTTCTCATCACCTTATTACCCACAAACCAATGGCCAAGCCGAATCCACTAACAAAACCTTAAAAAAATTCTCATGAAAGTGGTTAATGATATTGGGAAGGACTAGCATACGCACATTCCTTTTGCCCTATGGGCATACCACACTAGTATCCGTACTTCCACTGCTGCACACCTTTTTCTCTGGTCTAAAGTACAAAGGTTTTCTACCTCTCGAAGTCTAGATTCCCTCACTCTGCATTTCTCTCCATGACATGCTCAATGATGATGACTTTCGTCAAGACATTTAGCACAACTTGAGTTATTAGATGAACGTCATCTTAATGCTCTTGACCACCTTCAAGTTTACCAAAAACGTATCAAATGTGCCTATGATAAACGTGTCCATGAACGAACCTTCCAAGTGGTGACCTTTCATGAAATAAAATCAACATGTAACTAAAGCAAAAAAAAGTAAATGGGGAAAATTTTCTCCTAATTGGCTTGGACCATACATCGTGACCCATACTTATGGATCAGGTGCTTATCGTTTATCTTCACTGATGGTAAACCCGAACCTGAGCCCTTAATGCCTTGCATCTTTGACCATTCTATTGTTGAATTTTAGTCCTACCTCACCTTTTTCCTCTTTCCATGCTCATCCCTTGAGCGCTATCCACTTCCTACACCATCACCAATGATTAAACAAGAATCATGTGTGTACCCATCACTTTTTATCTTCTCTTAAATATGTGTACCACAACATTGACACATAACATGATTCTCATGGATACTTTTCATCTACTTTTAGATGAGATCCCATGGTCGTTTCACCCTACTTTCTGAACAAGAATCCTATTCTTCACCTTGGTCTTGTCCATGACTTCAAATCCCTCACATGGGATCCAACTCCTTGAGTCAAACTTCCAATAAAAATATGACTCCCTCAAAAGGACATCTTCCTCTCTATAATCACTGCTATAAATAGACTTGCTCCCTCGAAGGATAGCTATGTAAAGCTCTTTCAAAAAAAAAAAAAAAAGTGAGAGAATCTAAAGCTTCCCGCATCGATCAGCTTCATGAAGACCTCAAGGAGTTAATTTCCTCATCCCATATAGACTTCCCGCATCGATCATTCTATCTCAAATATCATTCAACACAGAAAGCCTTTTTAGTCATGGACTTACCCATTGTGACCTTGGATCTCTTTCCCAAAGAGCATGCTACCTCATACCATATAAAAATTAACCACCTTTCACCCCTCTCACCATTCGCACTCCCATTTCCTACTACCTCAAGGGACCTCTTAGAAACCATGACATTTGGTGATCATGTGACTACTTTTCACCCTTAGAATAATCAATCATGCAATGTATTTAGGGTCTTATGTTCATCACCTCCTCCAAGGTATGACCTACTCGTTATGATCCTAACCAATCAGGTGGCTTTCTTTGCCCCCTCTTATCTTTTAACCTTCTTTATTACGTATTGATTACCTTATACAAGACTTGGTCCTCGATGCTTACCTTTGGGGTAATCTTCTTCTTCTACCACCATAGAAATCACCTATACCAAGTTTCCCACAACTCACCCACACCTAACAGACCTAAACCCAAATCATGCCTAAAACCTACCAACTCATTCTCATACCTCCTCATATTCTTCCCTAGCTTATGGGAGAACTACATCGGCCTGAGGTCCTTTTTGCCGGGACTATGTAGGCAGCACTCGAGGGCATGGGGCCCTTGGAGGTTAGCTTGGCCACTCTCTACCCTAACCAATTCATATTTCATTTTCCTAAATCACATTCTACCCTACTTAGTTTCCTTTTTATATCAAAAATTGGAAATTAAACCAAACAAATGACAAATTGCTTCACATTTTTATCATCATCAAAACATACATTTATTTTGATTACCATTTCTTTACCAACATCATGCATGTATTATAAAACATCTTAAAATGACCCATATCATCATTCATTACAAATATTAATGAATTACAACCAAAACCTAACTCAATCCATGCCTAAACCAAAATCTAACTCAATCCATGCCTAAAACTAAACCATGACTCCATCATCCACCATGCCTAAACCAAAACCTAAACCAAAACCTAACTCAACCATGCCTAAAACCTAACTTCATCCATGCCTAAAACAAAACCTGACTCCATCATGCCTAAAACCACGACCTGACTCCATCATGCCTAAATCCATGACTTGACTCAATCCATGCCTAACACACCTACCATAAGTCCATCTATGCATAATAATAAAATGTTATCAACACAAACACATAATTCCATAATCATCATCATCTATATAAATACAATATCCATATACATAACTATCAAATGTCTTCACCCTTGCAAAACCGATAGATGTATATAATCCAACTCTCAAACTCTCATATAGCCTCACCATCTTTGACACGCAAGCTGGTATATGATCAAAAGTATAACAACTCTCGGCACAGCAGGCTGGTATATATCAAAAACAAAACTACATCAAAATCGAGGGCCATATATCAGACATCATCATGGCAGACATCCTCCATATCTATCTCGCCTATCCCCTCTGCCTCCTCGGCCCCTGTCTAGTGACCTGCTAACATCTCCCCACCCATCATAGGTGGTGGCTGGGTCCCTTGCTGGTACATCAACTGGAGCTGGCCTCCATGAACTGGTGGCCTCACCCTAACCATGTCTCGGGGCTTGATGGCCCCTATGCTCTCCACGCTATGGGTGTGTGATCTGGTCCTCTCACTAGATGCTTGTTGTGCCCTGTACTCGGCATACAATAGATAATCTATTCCTGCCACCATCAGCTGGTCCTAATAATACCAAGCATAATCTCTCACCTCCCAAAACCTAGATACAGGTACTATCTATGTGGCCCCATCGCCTCTCGACCCCATGTACCTCATCTGTGGGACCCTGTCCCACCCCCTGTGAACTAGGACCCTGTCCCGATGCCTGTGGTGGTGCCATCACCCCCTGCCCCTGTGCTTGATCTGGGCCTATAAATCCCCAATCTATGCTTGTGTCATGACTAATCGGCCCTATAACCCTATCACATATTCCCCTGTAGGGGCGACCACCAACCATCATCACCATCTCCATCTCCATCCCCACCCTGGGCCATCTGGGCCTAAAGACTAGCCACATGTACATGTAACTCGGCCACCTCCACCTCTGAACTAGCTAACTGTCCCTGCACCATACCCAACTAGGTAATCAGGGTCGCCACCTGCCCCTGTAGGGCATCTCTCGCACACGTGAAAGTGCTAAATCGGCTTCCCTGACAGGTGGTACTGGTACTATAAGTGAGCCACCCACCACTGTCTATATATGTCTATCACTCTGGAATCATCAATCCGCTGGTCTACCACCTGCTCCTCCTACCTTATGGGCACTATCAGCTCGTGGTGGTAGAGGTAATAGCCTCTCCACGTCATCTCTCATGTACTGCGGGAAGGGTGGAGGTATGTTTTGTAGTAGCCCCAAATCGCCATCTAACCTCTCAATCGGGATCATCTTGTGCTGCTCCCTAGCACGGTGCCCCTCTATCCATCTCAATAGCTGAAGGCCATCTAGCTCATCATGCATCCACTGTATGAGGGATAACCCACATACGGTCTCCATATGATGTCCACTGACAATCCCTCCAATAGCCACTGTAGTATGCTACATCATGTGTAGCCCTATCTGATCACCACTCTCCAATCATGGGTACCCATCACCTGTACCCCACCCACACCAATCTCGGTGGAAATGCATCTTCTTGGGGCATACCCACTGGGCGCACACAAACTATGTGCTCATAGGCCCAATAGTGTAGTAAAAACATGCAACATAAGTTGAACCTACGTAGACGCCCATATGCCCACAACTCTCTGTATAACTACACCAGGAATGCTGGCACCTAGGAAAAACAGGTCTGATCCATCACCATGTCATGTAGTACCCCATCAATGAGTGGGGAATCTCCCTCCCTCTGCATCCAGTAGTGAAAAACAACACACTGACTCCATTAATAAAACAACTAACCTCATCTCTCTAGATGGGATAGGTACATTCCCCATAACTCAATCGACACTATGGAACATCATATCTCGCCGGTCCTTCCCAAACACTGTCAATATCAACTCCTCTGAGGCCTCGGAGGAGATCAAGTACACCTACGTCCCCAGTATCGGTAACCACAGGATCCTAAACATGTCCTCTAGGGTGATTGTCATCTCACCCATCGGTAGGTGGAACGTGTTGGTCGCTGAATCCCATCTATCGATGAGAGTGACCATCAAACTCGGCTACCGAACTACATGCCGATAGCACTGGACCCCAATCAGGCCCACCTCCTCCACGTGTTGCCACTCCTCAACTGTCACTGCACCTTGCACTCTCAAGAGTAGGGGTGGCACCCTGTCTCTCATCCGCAACTGATCTCTCCCCTGTATCTAATACAAACATCAAATTAATCTACCTTCATCATACCCATACTCACCCATGACACCTCACCTATACCCATTGTCTCACCTCTTTCTGTCTTCCCAACCTACCTTCTTATCACATTTTCTCTCCCATCCCCCAACCTCACCCACTATCATTTCCCATACCCATTTTATCCCCCCAATCTACACTAGGTTTTTCAAAATTTCACCCTATTCTACCCTTCCCTATCTCACCCACTTCGACCTAGGGCCATTTTTCGCCCCTTTTTCTCCAAAAACGACCGATTGCATGCGTTATCTCTAACCAACCCTAATCACCCCTAAACTAACATCGGTCAATTGTTTCATGACTGATACCGGTTTGACACTACCGACGCTAGTCATTAACCCCGACCGACGCCGGTCACTAAATGTATGAAAATCACGATCCCCAAACCCCCTCTCAAAAAACTCCCTCTCATGACCCTTCTACCCACCCATTCTCACCTACACTTCCCTCAACCACATCCCACCCCCTATTCTCCCACTTACCTCTTTCCCCACTCCTATTCTACCCAATTCACCCTCCCACATTTCAAATTTCATTTTACCCCCAAAACCCAAATTATCACCACTGACCTCTCATCTAATCTACTTCATAAAGAAAAGAAAAGATTTGACACTTACCTCATCACGTTGTCATCACTTTGTGGTGGCATATCTCGTCATTGCACCGGTGGCCCATCTCGATCCCTCTCGGCCTCCGTCACCAATCGGTCACCTCACCTCCAACCAACAAAATCCAACAATCTGATCTTGTGGACCCACCTCTCCACTACCAATCACCCACTACATGGCCCGCCAACCTTGCCTCCCAGTTCTCTCTCTCTCACTTTCCACCTTTCTCTAATATTGACCGTTTATCCTTATTTCGGTGTACCGAAACACACCTAAACATTCCCGCACCTCGACCAATCCTGCGTTGTGTTTCGACCATATCCCCTTGTTGAAATAAACCTATCGACCTTGGACAATGTAGAGTTTTCCTACTCTTCAACTTGGTACCATGTTATAGTTTATACATGTGCATGTGTTTGACTATTACTACCTTTGACCCTAACCCATTACCTAGATTACCCAAGTAGACCTTTTTCCTTTTTCCCTCGTTACCCACCTTCCTCTTCATCACATTCACCTTTTATCAAACCACTCACCACTTCTGCCTTCTGCCTCGTCAGTTCTTGGTTTGAGGGGGATCACCTTCACCCACACATGGGGCAACCACATCTTATTTTTGTCAGCGTCGCTTACCAATACAAGCTACGCAACAAAAAGGGACAAATGTAGACACCAAAATTGGGTCACACTCCCCTTGGTCCCTCGATAAATAAATACCTTGAACACATCCACCTAGCCATGACCCCCTTCACCCCACTATAATATTAATTTAATTAAATTAACTCATTATTCTCACAATATTTAGTATTTAAATATCCTAATTGGGATAATACCCACATATCCACCTCATCTAGCCACCTCACCCTAAGACCCATTCTTAGTAAGTTGCCATAACTAACTAAGACCTACCCAAACCCTTAAAATCAATGCCTACATTCCATCTAACCACATTCCCACCTGTTGAAGGAAGCTTACATGCTAATCCATGGGGTAAACGAAATGAGATCCCGAGAAAATCAAGGGATCTCGCCTAGTGTAGTAAACCTAGGAAATCCCGCCCTAACCAATGTCAGTTACCCTTAACCGCCACTGGTTAAGCTGGAACCACCGTCAGTTACCATTTAACCCCAAAACAACCTTATTTCGAGGTTGGCACATTTCGAGAGATAGAGACATCTTCTAAGAACAAGTGATGAAACCAGAGCTACATGCAAGCAGAACCAACATCCGTACAAGCATCAGAACATCCATAGCTAGAACCTGAAGCAACCACAAAGCCATTTTTCTTCACGGGAGAATCTGGGAAGTGCCAGCACCACATCAAGTTCATTCCATTTGATCACCCACCATTACCAACTAGGCATCAAGCTCATACAAACAGTAAGTTTTGTAACCAGCACTTATCCATTTATCATTTGGTAGATCCTTTTACATTTGTTATTAGCTTTTTCTCTCCTTTCCATTCCCCCATCATCTACCTCCATGCAAACTTGACCATATTTTTATCCACACCCTTACATTGCCCATACTTGGACCTTAATCATTCCTGTGCATACCTCAAATCCATACAAATCTTTCCATTGCCCTTCCATCTTCATCTAACCTCAGATCTATCACCCACCAAGTTTTTATTGATTTTCATGTACCCCAACCATACCGACACCGGTTACCCACAACCATCGCCGGTTAGCCTAAACTCGATACCGGTCAGCCTAAACCGATACGGTCATACCAGACCGACATCGGTCTTTGTGTCTTTTACCAGTAAAACCAAGAATATAGCCTAAAACCTCCACCAAATACCCAAAATAGCCCAGAACCTCACCCTGACCAATACCAATACCTTGACAGTGACCTTGACCTTCATATTCAATCATAGCCTAGCCTATTGTGAACGAATTTTCTTATTGTAGATGAATGAGATACCTAAATCATTTTAACTACAGTAGGATTTCCTTTATTTCTCGCATTAATTTACTTTAAACAGTGGATTGACAAGTCTAGGAAGTATCACACTTCCCGGATCTAGCACATGCTAGGCAATCCACTACATATATTGTTTAAATTTTATTTGGTGGTATTGTTTTCCATTTCAAATAGTTTCTCCAAGAAAAAAGGAATCTCTCACGATCAATTGTGGATTCATAAGTCATATGTGCACAACAACTCACAACCAACATTTCAACAGGTATTCCTCCTAGCCCATTACCCCTATTTGTTTCATCAACATTCGAAGAAATGATCTAGAATATGGTGAAACATTTTGGCATGCCGGTGGGACCCATTCGAGGTTCCTTTACATTCTTTCAAGAAAAATCTCTACTTAATGAACTGGGTGACCTCCTTTTAAAAGAATAAACCTTTTGGAGATAGAAGTTGCATGAAGTCGGCTAGGTGATGGGGACTAAAACACTAAATTCTTCCATGCCTCGGTTAAAACCAGAAGAATTGTAAACTACATCTCCTTCTTGAAGCTGGAGGACGATTCGTTGATTTCCTCCCAACCCCAGATTAAAGCTGAGTCTGTGTCTCACTTCCAAAAACTTTTAAATGGTGACAGTGTCTCCTCTTTGGATGCTCAGCTTCCATTCTTAGCATAGATTCCAAATTTGATTGATGTTGATGACAATGATAATCTCTTTTCCCCCTTTTCCAAGGAGGAGGTTTGAATGATTGTTTTTCTATGCAAAGGGAAAAATTCCCTGTTAGGATGGCTTTCCTGCTTCCTTTTTCCAAGATTTTTGGGATGTCATTGGAGAAAACGTATGGCCTTCCATGGAGGAATCTTAGTGCTCTGGAAAGATTCTTGGAGCCTTGAATCACACCTTAATTTGCATGTTTCCTAAAAAGTATCTAGCTAAGAAATTGGATGACTTTTGGCCCATATCCTTGTGCAACACTTCATATAAAATTATTTCAAAAGCCATTGCTTCCAGAATGAGCCCCCTTATTCATAAAGTTGTTGCACATGAATAGAGTGGGTTCATTCTTGGGAGATCCATCGCGGATGGTATCATCATCTCACATGAGTTAATTCATACTCTTCACTCTTCCTCGCATTCAGGCATGATGATTAAATTGGACTTTAGTAAATCCTATGATTGCATCAATTGGAGGTTCCTTCTTAAATGTCTTCAAGATATGGGTTTCAGTATCCATTTCTATGATTGGGTCTTCAACTGGATTTCTTCTCTGAGCTTCTCTATTCTAGTTAATGGTTCAGTGGAAAGTTTCTTTAGTAGCTGCAGGGGTTTAAGGCAAGGGGACCCTCTCTCTTCATTTCTCTTTATCCTTGTTGCACTGAAGCTTTGATTCATGGTATCAAATTGGAGATTAGTGTTGGCTCCCTTACAGGTATCTCCATCACCATCAATATGCCTCCCCTCTCACACCAGTAGTTCATAAATGAAACCTTTCTTTTCGCCAAGCTTTTATCCCAAAGCTTGTTGGCTATCCTATATTCTGAATTCTTATTCACAAGTGGTTGGTCAGGTAATCAACTTTCATAAATATGTTATCTTCTTTTTCAATGTCTCTCCTCGTTGCAGCGCAGAATCAAGGAAACTCTGAGTTTTGCGGTGGGTGCCCTTCCTCAAAAATATTTAGGAATTCCTCTCTTTTATGGTAAAGGTAAGGCTAATCTCTAGGATGATCTCCTCAATTCTCTCTCGTCGAGATTGCATTCTTGGAAAGGGAAATGGTTGTCTCTGGCTGGCAGAGCTCTTCTGATTAATATTATCCTCCTAGCTCTCCCAATCTACATGCTCTCGGTTTTTTTATCCCCAAATCAGTCCTAAAATTTTTGAAAATATTATCAGATCCTTTTGTGGCAAGGAAAAATGAAGACAGAAAATTTCACTTGGTCAATTGGGAAAATTTCAAACTTCCCAAATCCTTAGGTGGGTTGGGAATAGTGGACCTTGCTCTTTAAAACTCTACTTTAGGTGTGAAATTTGTTTGGAACTTTTTATCGGATTCCAAGAGGTTGGTTTTTCAAGTGCTCTCCCATAAATATCTGGAGGCTGGCCATCCCAAACTTTTTCTCTCTAGCATTGAACTCCCCAAAGGGTCCGACATTTGGAACTTCATTTGCAACTACAAATTTCTGATCACAGACTCGGTTTCCTGGCAGGTCAACAATGGTAGGTTGACTGATTTTTGGGAGGATAGCTAGAATGGACATCCACCATTGAATCTTATTCCCAATCTCAATAGAATTATGAATGTCTCTAGGGCCTCTTGGGCAACACTGTCGCTGATTTTGGTCACAGACATCCTGATGGCTCACCTTCTTGGCTTTGGAAGGATATCGCCACCCTAGGAGCTTCCCCTCTCGAGACATCCTCTTTCATGGAGGCTCTTTCATCCAGAACTGCTTCCTTTAAAGATAGTGAGGACCATTTAATTTGGCTTGGAGCTTCTAAGGGTTCCTATTCTGTGAAAGAAGGATATGCAAAGCTTATTTCCATGTCGTGTAAAAGAACTCCCCTGTTCTTACAATTACTTTGGAATCCCTATATCTTACCCAAAGTAGCATTGTTCGGCTAGTTTGTTCTAAAAATGAAAATACTCACTCATTGCATAGAATATCTTGGGGATTTTTCAGTCCTTCTAAATGTGTTATTTATGGGGAAGCTGAGGAGGATATTTATCTTCTTCTCCTCTTCTACTCTTTTACTTCTGAGAGCTGGAACTAGATTTTAGCTAAGCTTAATCTAGCTTGGGATCCATGTAACAATATCGTTTATGCTCTCCTTTCTTGGCCTAATATGGGAAAAGGGAGCTCCCTCAGTTCTATTTGGGCCATAGCTCCTTTCTTCCTAATTCGGCACATTTGGTGGGAGCGTAACTTAATTCTTTTCCATGAGTAATCTTCGAATTGCAGCTTTTCTTACCAAATTAGAAGTGCCCATCTCAGAAAAAGTTAGTAAAAATAGCCACAATAATCCTCTTTTCTCATTGCGTGATGTTGTCATCAGGAAATCTTGGCCCCTCATTAAAATCCCCAGCTCCGGTTCCATTGTCAAATGAGGCCTCTCCCAAGTGGAGAAATTTTTGAAAAGGAGTGTTAAATGGCGGCCTCCCCCTCTGGGCTCTTGGAAATTTAATTTTGATGGGGCCTCCAGTGGTAATCCTAGTAAATCCAGTGCCAGTTGCATCCTCAAAAGCGATAATGGTTTCCTTATTTCAACTGGATCTTTCCCCCTTCATGATTGTACGTCTAATATGGCCGAAGCTCAAACACTACTGGAAGGTGTTAAACTATCCATCCACTCTCGTTGTGACTCCCTTTTCATCGAAGGGAACTCCTAAATCATCATACAGGACATTTCTAAAGGGTCGTCCCCCTCTTGGAAACTTAACCCATTCATTTCCAACATCCTTTATTGGCTCAGGAAACTTAGCAGTTGGCACATCACACATGTTTTTCGAGAAGCTACTAATGCCACGGATCTTCTTGCCAACCAAGCGATTGATTATCCTGGCACCATTAAAATTTCTATTGTCATAACAAATGCATCTATATCTACCTTTCATAGGGTCCCCGAGGTTCATCTCGCACTTCCGATTCCATTTCCGGATCTACGACAACCTATAATAGTCACCTTTAATTAGTGAGTCTTTTCCTTTCCCTTCTCTTATACATTAGGGTTTTATTTCACTTAGAATTATTTATTACATTTATTTTATACTTGATTTAGTTCATTTACGGTGTTTTAGTCCTCCTAACTAGATTAACATTAATACCCTAGATATCCCCTTAGGCTATCTAGTTAAATCCTTATTTTTTTAATCATTTGGTGAACTTGATGTCTCTTTCTACTGCCCTCTAGGGATTTTTCATTCCACCATAATTATCTCTATCATTGAATACCTACTTACCCACCCTGATTTGCTTCACCATGTTCAAACCCTCTTTAGTACTACTGACGTTTTCGCCAACATGCATCCTGGATTGCCTATATGACACATTTTTCGAGGAATTTTCTCAACATATAGTGTTCCGAGGTAATCCTCCCATTGACATTCACCCCTTTGACAATGACCCACCACTTTACATCATGTCTCGTATCTATAATATTGTTGTCAAGTGTACTCTTATCGATAATGGCTCTGATCTTAATATGTGCTATATGTCCTTTCTCCAAGCCATAGGTTTTTTTGCTTGTGACATTATCCCCTTTTCCATTTCACTTTGTTCTTATGATGCTTATGTTCATCCATGTCTAGGCCACGTTACCTTGCCTTTAACTATAGGTCCTAAGACTCTCCCTATTGTTTTCTTTGTCATTGATTTCCTATCTCATATAATTACTTGCTAGGTCGACCGTGGTTGCACACCATGCAAGTTGTTGCTTCTCTCTTGTCCACCGTTGCATCAAATTATTACATGATTGCGTTGATTATACCGTCTTTCAATATCGTTATAAATTCCAATATTGTGTCCATGACCCTCATACTAGCATTCTTATTCCTCACATTGACACTTTGTCGATGAACCTCACCTTTGGATGATCAACCACTTTTACCGCCACTTGAGGGAGATATTTATTTACTAGACGCATTCCCTCTCCATCACCCATTCCTATTGTCGTAGTTTCATATCAGCCACCCCATCCCTCCATGAATGTATATGTAACTTGATCTTCTCGTAGGATAAAAATAGAGATCTATATCACCACATAGAACCTTCTCTCGGATGAAATTCATATGAATCTCTTTATGATTTATTTTTAATCCCGAACTAGATTATTTATGAGAGCAACACAAAAAAAAATCACATAATAGAGTACTTCCTTTAACTTCCATGTGAATTTCTTCCAACATATACTTTATCCACATGGCTTCTTTTACTACATCTATTGCACTTCTATATTCTGACTCAATAGAAGAGATGGAGACTGTTTGTTGCTTCTTGCTACTTCAAGCAATGACACATATACCAAAATTGAATATACATCCATTTATAGTTGTTTATTACATCATCAACATAGTTATAATAAGAATATCCATATAAACAAGAATCATCAAAAGAAGTATAATGTAAACCAAAATTAATTGTTCCTTTAATATATATTAATATTCATTTTTCTAACTTCTAATGATTCGATATTGTTCCCTGCATGAATGTGGAAGAAATACCTATTTTATATGCAATATCAAGTTCATTGATTGTAAGGTACATCAATCTACCTACAAGTTACCTATAAAGAGTAGGATTTTATGTCTCGAATATAGGTTTATGATCTAGTTTACAAATGACTTCAATGGGCTTACAATTAACTAAATTAAACTTTTAAGTAAATTATAAGCATATGTGATTCATAACAGCTATAAATTTGTGTTCTTGGAAAAATATACATACCAAGGATAAAATAATAATACCTCATCCTAACTTTATGTAAGGACAATATTAGTTGTAGCTAGTATTGGATGTCTCTAATATAAAAATGAAGGGTATCCCGACTATAATTTTATATGCATACAATATTTGTCTTAGCAATCAAACACTAATTTACTATAATAAAGGTTATCTAATTCAGAAATATTTTATTAACATATATATATCTTCATTATTTGTTCTAAGCCTTTTAATTTTATGACTAGAACTATTGTCAACTAAAGTTTCAACTTCTTTAAATTTAGATGAAAACATCTTATTTATTTTTAATATAAAATGAATAAATCATGCAAGAGTAATCATCAATGAAAGTAACTACATACAATGAACCATTTAATGAAGGTACTTCTAAAGGACCTCTAACATCACTATGAACAAGTTTAAGAGGTTCATAGGAGTTGTATCATGATGACTATAGAAGGGGTTTGTAGATTTCTTACCACATAATCACCCTTCACAAGTTTCACAAGTATGGTAGATAGGAGGCAATCCAACATCTAAGTTAAGATGAGACATATCATACATGTTACTAAAGTTAACTTATTCTAATCTTTCATGCCATAGTTTTAAATCATTCCTATTTTGTGAAGAAAGACATGAAGCTGATGTAAAACATTTAAATATATACAAGTCATTCTTTTGGATTCCTTATGCAATAATAATATCTAATTCATTTTTAATATACCATTTATCTTTAATTAAAATAATGTTATAGTTATTTTGAGTTAATTGAGAATGTGATAATAAATTCATCTTTAATTTAGGAACATATAAAACATCATTTATATAACCATTGAACACTTCACTTTATCTTTAATTTTAATCCTAGATAAAATTGATCATTACATTCTCTCGACATCGATATAATATTTCACCCATAGGTCATGTTCCTAGAAGCACCAATATCTAGGATCCATTCATTTTCTTTTGCAGTAACCAATGCAACATATAAAACAACAACATTAGGTTTTTTATTATTCTTTTGATTCTTATGTTTTTTAAGATTAGGTTTATTTCCTTTATGATTGTTGAAATTTGGTTTATTTTTTATTTTTCCTACAATCTTCCTTTTTATGACCAAATTTTCCACAATTATGACATTTTCCATCAAAACTGACTTTTAGGTGATTATTCACTGATTTCTTATCTTTATTAGGGGTTTAAAATTTGATTTGAACTTTTGATTCTTATTAAACTTAGAAAATATATTATTAGGTTTCTGAGCGAGAAGTGCCTGAGTGGCATTCTCCTTCAACTCAAAGTTCTTCATAAATTGTTATTCCTAAATCAAGAGAGCGCTAAGTGTAGATAAGTCAAGTAATATATTGTTCGCTTGATATTGATAGTTCGTGATGGAAATAAAGTTCCTAAACCTTTCATGAATGTTCATTTGAATGATTAAAAATAGTAATTTATCTTGAATCAAATCATAGTTACATCCATATAGTTGAAATTTAACATTTTAAATTTTAACAAGAAAATTAACCACTTTTTCATCCCCCTTCATGGGAGTTGTCATTAATTCAAGAATTAATTTTATGATTTTAGAAAGTCTCATACCTTCATGCATTGATTCTAGCAATTTCCAGGCTTCACTAGGACTTTCTTGGTTTTTGATGTGCAATAAGAAGTCATCTTGCACACTCAGTAGAATGATCGAAATTGATTTTTGCACTTTCTGATGAAATGTAGAAACAATGTCTACCGTTGTTTTTCTACATGTGGGCACTTTTCATGTGCCATTCACTACTAATTATAGTTTCCACACCATGGATTCTAATTTTAACCTAATCTTCCAAATTTTATAGTTAGTTACATTTAGCATTTGCATCTTATCCATGCTAAAATGATTAGGAATCATTTTTAGTTACGATTTTAATGTTTTTCAAAACAAAATTCATAGTGAAATCCAATTAGAATGTAAATTTTCAATTACAATTTTTAAATCTTATCCATGTCATTATATGCATCAATCCATGGTCATGCGCTAAGGAACATGGATTATTTTTCCTCCTTGTGTACTTATTTCACCACCTACATCCATTTTTCAAGATCCCGACAATAATTAGGAAAATGTTAGAAATAATCTCTATATCACCAACTTTCCCGATTTATGACTTAAGAAACAATAATAATGAAAAATGTACACGGACTATGATCAATTAATTTTGTGATTTTCCACATAAATTTTCTATAACAATCCAATTGGTGTATACGAAAGATCCTTTTCAATTTTCATCTAACAATTCAAGACAACTTTATGCGGGAGCATAACTGGAGACCATAACTTTTGATCCGACCGTTGGATTGTCTTGAAATTTTACAGGGTGGTAGATATACATTATTACTATGTTGGGGTCAATTTTCTTGTAAGTTTGTGGCCCTTTAAACACATTTTTGGCCCTAATTTCATCATCTAGTGGCCTAAAATTGGCTCGAACATTTTTTTCACTTTTGACTAGGTCTTAGAACTTTAATAACTTTTGTTGTGCTTGTTAGAATAAGTCAAAATTTCGTGTGAGCATTAATTTATGAGAAATATTTGGCTTGCAAATTTTGGGGCCCATTTGAGTTGTTTTTTGCTAGTAGGTAATTTGTGGCATTTTAGGGTTTTTAGAGTAGATGTGAAATAAAAGGTGGATTGTAATGATGTAAGAGATTACCGTGTGGATTCCGAATGAGAATAATGATATTTTAAAACTTTTGTTTTTTATTTGTAAAGTTTTTTATGTTTGTTTTAGAGGTATTTCAAGCTCTTACAGCTGAATTCGCATCAATTGGTATCATAGTCGGGTTTAGATCTTGCGGAAATAGTTAAGGTAACATATTACATTTTTTTATGTAATTTTTGCCTCTATTTTTAGACACTCGGAGGGGAGTTTATGCCCAAATTAATAGGCATATGCAGGAGCTATAGAGACAAGTCATTGAGCTCATAGGAGAAGTTACCGCCTTAGAAGGAGACATGCAAATGGGGATGCAAACCAGATAGTGATCTCGAAAAAGTACCCCCATTAATGAATGAAGGAGGAGATGAATAATAAAATGAGAGAGATGAAAAAATCGTGAATCGAGAGACCATTTGAGGAGAGATTGATCTAGGATTTATAGGGAAAGAATGATGGCATTAAGATTAATGTTCCTGATTATGGTGAAGGATTATGACTAGAGGAGTTGATTGACTAGTTGAATCGCATGGAAAAATTATTTGAGTAGAAAACCCTTTCGAGAGGAGAATATTTTAATTTTGCATGCACTAAGTTGGCTAGACATGCATTGATCTGGTGAGATCACCTACAAAATGAAAGACAAAGGAATGGAAAGGGCAAGATCTGAAACTGGAATAAAATGGTAAATAAGCTCAAAGAAAAGTTTCTTCCTATAGATTATTATCATAAACTCTTTCAAAGGTTCCAAAACCTAATACGAAGGATCTCAACATTGAGGAGTATACCAATGAATTTTACAAGTTTTCAATCAGGGTGGAACGGGGAGAGTCAGAAGAACAGAAGGCTACATGGTGTATAAATGGGTTGAGTTACACCATACAAGATGAACTGAGTATGCTCCAGATCCTTATTCGGATTATGCTTATCAACTTGCATTAAAGGAAGAAGAATAAAAGAACAAGAGGAATAATTTTATAAGATGTGTGAAGAGAGGGCCATCATCATCTCCAATGAGAGGCAAGGGTAGATTTGAATCTAAAAAGGTGAATCCTCTAATGCAAAAGGGCATGAAGATTCTAGTCAAATTTGTGGTAACTACCAAAGAGGTAGGGGGTTTCAAAGGGGAATATGTTATAATGGAGGACGGGGCTGGAATAGCTCCCAGAGGCAGTATACATGTTACAAATGTGGTGAAGAGGGGCACAGAGCTTTTTAGTGTCGGCACTATCCTACAAAAGATAGGTGGTAAGGAGAAAAACCATGAGTAAATCTAGTTGAAGCTCAAGAGGAAGAAGAAATGGAGGTTACTGTAGAATTGGGTGAAACCCTCATGATAAAGAGGATGATGATTTCCCTAAAGAAGGAGAAATAACATGATTTTTTTGGTGTTGATTCATGGCTGCGAACAAATATATTTAGAACAAGATGCACCACTAAAGGAAAGGTATGTAAAATTATTATTGATGGTGGTAGTTATGAAAATATAGTTTCAATTGTTATTGTTGATGAACTCAATCTAAAATGTGAGAAGCACTCATATCCCTATCGTATATCATGGTTCAAGAAAGGGAATGAGGTAACCATAGATAAAAGATGCCTTATAAAGTTTTTGATTGGGAATGCCTACAAGGATGAGGTGTGGTGTGATGTTATTCCAATGGATGCATGCCATATATTACTGGGGAGGCCTTGGCAATACGATAGAAAGGTTACACGTGATGGTGGGAAAAATACCTATACTTTTGGAAGGATTTTGTAAAGGTTGTCTTG
Source organism: Taxus wallichiana var. yunnanensis (assembly GCA_018340775.1). Taxonomy (NCBI): domain Eukaryota; kingdom Viridiplantae; phylum Streptophyta; class Pinopsida; order Cupressales; family Taxaceae; genus Taxus; species Taxus wallichiana. Next base: position 433,240,869 of record CM031236.1, on the reverse strand, counting down.
TTACCCTTCGGGGAAGAAGAGAAGAGTGAGGGTTTGTTGGCTACAAAAGAGTTTATTATAGAAATGGAAGACGTTGGTTGGTGTTATGCATTGATATCAAAGAAGGTAGAAATAGAGGATTTTAAAATACTTGTTTCTCGCGGCCAATGTACTACATGAATACAAAGATGTCATACCAGATGAGCTACTAGATGGGTTACCTCCAAAGTGAGATATTCAACACCATATTGATTTGATCCCGAGATCATCCCTTCCAAACTAGGTAGCCTATCAGATGAGTCCAACACAGAGTGAAGAGTCGAAGCAGGACAAGTGGCATATCTAATACGTAAAGGGTTATTGAGAGAAAGCATGAGTCCATGCACAACTCTAGCACTATTGACTCCCAAAAATATGGAGACCTGGAGAATGTGCGTAGATGGCATGGCCATAAATAAGATCACAATTAAGTATCGGTTCCTAATTCCAAGATTAGATGATATGATGGATGTGCTAGTAGGATCGTGATATTTTAGCAAGATTGACCTCCAGAGTGGGTACTACCAGATCCGGATCCGTGAAGGGGATGAATGGAAAATAGATTTCAAAATAAAAGAAGGATTGTATGAGTGGATGGTGATGTCATTTGGTCTATCTAATGCACCCAGTACATTCATGAGGCTTATGAACAAAGTACTCCAAGAATACAATTTTAAGTTTGTTGTATATTTTGATGATATTCTGATATGTATTAAGATAGTGGAAGAACACTTGTTACATATAGAAAAGAGAGTATATTTGAAAACTTAAAGAAGTGTAGATTTCTTCAAAAGAGTATTTTATGGGGGGTTAGTCATATCAGAGGATGGGGTGAGGATGGATGAGGAAAAATTAAAGGCAATTTTAGAATGGCCTATTCCAAGGAATGTGAAAGAGGTTCGTAGTTTTCATGGATTGGCAACTTTTTATAGGAATTTTAGTAGCATTGTTGCACCCATAACAAAGTGTACAAAAGGGAAGGAGTTTGTATGGACCAAGGAAACAACAAATAGTTTTGAATTGTTGAAGAAGAAAGTGTTAGAAGCACTTGTTTTGGTATTTCCAGATTTTAGCAAGGTCTTTGAGGTTGATTGTGATGCCTCACATGTTAGGATTGGAGTTATACTTGAGTCAAGAAGGATGACCTATGGAATTCTTTAGTGAAAACTTAAATGAATTTAGGAGGAAATATTCTACTTATGATGTGGAATTTTATATTGTTCAGGCATTAAGGCACTGGAGACATTACTTGGTAGCAAAAGAATTTGTACTCTTCACTGACCATGAAGCCTTAAGGTATGTAAACACACAAAAGAAACTAAATAGTAGGCATGTAAAATGGGTTTCATTTTTGCAAGAATATAATTTTGTATTAAAGAATAAGTTAGGTAAGAAGAATCAAGTTGTTGATGCCTTGAGTAGGCATGTAGCACTTTTGACAACAATGGAAAATGAAGTAGTAGGGTTTGAGGCAGTTAAGGAATTGTATGAAGGTGATCCTGATTTTGGTGATGTTGTGAGACAACTTAAGAACCCTACAGTAGGTAGTGGTTCTTCTAATTATTTTATGTAGGGTGGTTATTTGTTTAGGAGGAAACAATTGTGCATCCTTGTTGGTTTAATGAGAGAAAATATTATAAGAGAATTGAATAGTGGGGGGTTGGCTAGACACTTTGGTATAAGTAAGACAATTTTTCTTGTTGTAGAAAAGTATTATTGGCCAAAGGTAAAGAGGGACATAAGTAGGATTGTAGCAAGATGTATAGTATGCCAAATGGCTAAGGGCCATGCACAAAATATTAGGTTGTATATTCCATTACTTGTCCCTATAGGGCCATGGATTGATTTGAGTAGTATGGATTTCATGTTATGGCACACTTACTTGTAAAACCTAATGACACAATTTGATTATTATATCTTTGTTGTGGTTGATAGATTCTCTAAGATGCCTGACAACCAAAACATGACCAAACACATATAAAATGACCAAACATGCATTTTTCTATAAATAAGCGATGCACATTTCAATACTTGTAAAACAACTAATGATGCTTACTGATTTTTAAATTTTTTAGTATTTTTTTTTTTATGGCCACAAAGTGGTTAGATTACTTAGATGGAGTTCCAAGAACGATCACTTCAAATCACCACACGAAGTTTTTAAGTCACTTTTGGAAGACTCTGTGGAGGAAATTGGGGACACAACTATAGATCAAGTAGTGCATATCACCCCTAGATGGGGTAGACGAAGTAGTGAAAAAAATCTTGGGAAATCTCCTATGTTGCATAGTTGGAAAAAAGCCAAAATAGTGGGACTTAGCTTTACCACAAGTTTGAGTTTTCCTATAATAGCTCGGTAAACAGGTCGACAGGGAGGTCTCCTTTCCAGATTGTACATGGTAGGAAATCCAAGGGGGAGAATAACATAAAATTCCACATCATAAGTAGAATATTTCCTCCTGACTTCATTTAACTTTTCACTGAAGAATGCCACAATATAAAGCGTTTGCAGATGCCAGTAGGAGAGTAAGTGTATTCGAAGAAGGAGAATGGTGATGGTTCATCTTAGAAAGGAGATGTTTCCAAAATGGACATATAATAAACTCAACTATAAGAAGATTGGGCCACATAGGATTCTGAAGAAAATGAGTGATAATTCCTACAAGGTAGAGCTACTTGTCAACTTTTCTATCTCTCCAATTTTTAATGTTTCGACTTATATAATTTTCTTGGTCAAGATGAAAATGTTGAGGAGGAGGAAGAAATAAACCGGGAGCAGCAGATGCTGAAGAAGAAAAAGGAAAGGGTAATGTGTGTCTTAGACCAAAAGACAATCACTACTACACATGGGAGCTACAAAAGATATTTGGTACAGTGGGAAGGTTTGCAACAAGAATAAAATACTTGGATTCCTGAGTGGGAGTTGAAGAATATTGAAAGTGCAAAATTAGATGAATTCATAGGAGCTAAATTTTTTTTCAACTGAATTCATAGGAGCTGAATTCTTTTCAACTAGGGGAGAATGATGTGGGAACATAACTTGTGGAGACCATAACTTTTGATCCAACCATTGGATCGTCTTGAAATTTTATAGGGTGGTAGATATACATTAGTACTATGGGAGTTGACCTTGCTTGCAAGGTCATGGGCCATTTCAGCACATTTTTTTCACTTTTGACTAGGTCTTAGAACTTTAATAAAAATTTTGTGCTTGTTAAAATAATTCAAAATTTCACGTGAGCCTTAATTTATGAAGGAATATTTGGCATGCAAATTTTGGGGCCCATCCGAGTTGTTTTACTAGTAGGTAATTTTTTACATTTTAGGGTTTTTAGAGCAGAAGTGAAATAAAAGGTGGATTGTAATGATGTAAGAGATTAGTGTGGATTCCAAAATGAGAATAATGTTATTTTAAAACTCCTAGTTTTCATTTGTAAAGTTTTTATGTGTGTTTTGGAGGTATTTCAACCTCTTACGGTTGGATTCACATCACAACTAAATTCCTTAAACACGTAAAACACTAAGGATACCTTTTCGATCTCCAAAATATCTCATAAAAACTTGACATTTATATCTATTACCCCTGTAAATATGGTTATGAGTTTATTTTATGACTAACAATTATAATGAATTGGTAATTGGTAAATTATACTACAAATCCTACAACATTAATCAGTAACCCAAATTATAAAATAATTACAAATGAACATATTAATTATTATGTTTTATATTAATAATAAATAATTAATCTTATACCAATATTATTTTATGAATTTCAATTCATCTTGAGATAACCCAATCAGCCAACCGACCATGCCTCATCCTTAATATATGCATAGTATCTCATGGAACACAAACACTTGTAAAAAAATTAATTAATGAAAAAGGTTTTTGATTAGGATCCTACCAAGAATACAAAAGGCCAAATCCCGAGATATTCAAAAGAGGTGCATTTAAAAAGAGAAGAATTGATCACAACAAAGATGAAGCAATAAAAAAGAAACATGGGTGCTGCAAAACAAATAGAAAAGTACACAAGAATACCCTAGCAAGACCAAAGCGGTACTACAAAAAAATAGAAAAAAGCAGTACAATAAACTGAGAGTACCAAGCCTAAGCAGCCTAAAGCATGTTTAACCATTCCTTAGTAGTCTTTGATAAGTTATGTTTGAGGTCTGCCTAAATTGTCTTTGATGTCTTTAACAATGATTTCATCCTTGGCCTTTTCCTTTCCTTTGCTAGTTTCTAGGATAGATGTGATGCTTGAGAGGATGTCCAAGTTTCCCTTGAGAACAGAGAGAATGTCACATTGTCTATTCCTGATTTTTTCTTGTTCTTCTTCAATGGTTTTGATTCTCTTCTCCATTTCTTCCATCAGATGTTCATCTTTTCTCCCACTTTCAACAAAGCTTGCATCCTCTGACTTTGTCTTTCAACACCTTACATTCCTTCCTTATCCAAGTGATCATGTCAAAATGCAGATCAAGCTCAGCCCTGAAGCCTTTAGCCTTAGTTTTTTTTAATTATTCTTTGTCTCCCATGGCTAATAGACTAGCAGTTTTTAAGCCTTCACCTGTAGGAGAAGGCAGGGCAGATGAAGGTATGTGGTTTGGCTTAACCTTTTTTCTTTTGAGGACATGGCCAGATGGGGACGTGGAGGAATAGTGATGAGAGGGGATATTTTTTAAAAAATAGGGGAAGGGAAGGAGGGGTAGGGGTGAAGAAGAGGGAAGGTGGTATTGATAATGAGAAGATCAAAATGTTTGTATAGAAGGAGAATGAGGGCATGGTGAGAGGGCTTGCACGTTTCCCTTGAAGGACAAGGTTCACTGAGTGGTCAAGGGATTGTAGGAGGTAGAAAGGGAAGTTGACCACAACATTCCTTCTAAAATGATTCAAAAAAACTAGATGGAAGAAAGGAGTGACTTTAAATCTACATCTAAAGTGAGGTATTTCATAATAACAAGACTCACCTTATCAAATGGTTTTGGCATCGAATCCTTGAGGTACCCACTTTTGCTTTAACAAGCTTTCATCTTCTTCTAGAAACTTTACCTCCTCTTTTCTATCATAATTATTCTTGAAGAAACACATTCCTTTGGGATGGAGGCTCATGACACTGAAATGGTTTCCTCTGTTATTTGAAACTCCCTGTTTCAGTAGTGAGATCTTGCGTCCATTATAATTTTGGATGAACTACTGAGAGAGGTGGTAATCGTGGCCCTTGACCGCATTCATGAAATGGTTGAATCCGCCCTTCTTGATAATTTCCTAGACCTCAATATCCTCCTTCCATTGGTTGCAATTGATGGGTTCAACTCTGCAAATGTCTCCACCCATGACAAGAAAAACCCTAGGTGAGCAAGCAGTCAAATTCAAGATGTAGCAATGGAGAGATTCGATGCACACAATGTAATAAGTGCCCTTCCACCCTTTAACATTCACAAATTTATGATTTTTGGCTCTCCTTATTAATGATGAGTTAAACATTATTAGGGAGTAGGGAGATATGGTTCCAAATTTTAAAATCACTAGCCATGACCCCTAGGTTAGCTAGAGAGTCTGCTAATTGGTTGCCTTCCCTATAAGTATGAGCAAGGGTATATCTAGGAAAGGATTTAATTATCTAAATTTCCTCATCAATAATATTTTAATGGACCAACAAACTTGGGCTGAGCCTTTGAGACAATTAATAATATTCAAGGAATCCCCTAATTATAATGTTATGGAGATTTAGAGAGCGAGCTAGCCTAATTCCCCACAAAGTTGTTAATGCTTCAGAATAGTGATTAGTGTGAATTCCCATGGGTCCAGCATAAGCAGCTATTAGATTCCCTGTAACCCCTCTAATGCATCCTCCACCCCCTAAATTCCTAGGATTACCTTTGTAGGCACCATCAAAATTAAGCTTGCAGGAGTCAAAAGGAGGGGGAATCCAAGAGACCAAGGATCTATCTATTTTGGGAGGAGCAACAAGATTGCACCCATTGGAAATATTCCATTTCTTGAGAAGTTTTCCCTCTTTTTCATTTTGATTGAAATTATTCTTAGGCCTGAATTTGGAAATATCATGCTTAATTCCTTCAACAAGTTGATTAAACAGTCTGTTGATAGAAGGATTTTTGTTGTTAAAAATACTTTGATTTCTGTCTTTCCAAATGAGCCAGATGATATGTGGGAAGGACAACATCCATATTCTTTAACAATCATATGTTTGAAGGGAGAGTGCCATTGTTTCCAAGCTAAGAGGATGTTGTTTGGAAAGACCCATTTCACTTCCATTAGCCTGAAAAAAGAGTTCCACACTTCTACAACATAATTACAATGAAGAAAGAGATGATTAGTCGATTCTTCAGTAAGCTTACAAAGATTACACCTATTAGGGATATGTTGTCCTCTTTTAATCCAATTATCAGTTGTAAGAATTTTGTTTTGAATGCATAACCAAAGGAAGATATTAATTTTGGGAGTCAATTCTTTGAACCATACCTTGCTCCAATCAATGGTTGAAGGGATAATGTCAGAATTAATGTTGTATCCACTCTTAACAGAGTAAGATCCATGAAAATAATATTTCCAAACTAGCTCATATGTTGAGTCTCCTATAACAAGGTGAAAAGTATTTAGAGTGAGTAGTAGAGTCTTACTACATTTCGCAAGGTGTTGGTCAAGAGTAGGGAGTTGCAACCAACTTCTTCCCTCTACATTGCTTCGAATATAATTCTTAACCTTCTTTCAAACCAAGTTAGTGTAGAGACTTTACAGCTAAGACCAAATAGCTTTTTTCTTGATTGGTGAATTCAATAGCCATTTGTCTTCCCAAAAGGATATGTTCTCCCCATTACCTAAGTCCCATTTTCTACCTTTTATGAGTAAGTGTCTGGATTTGACTATGGCATTCCAAAATTATGAACCACTAGGAAAATCCTCCCTGTGTAGCAATTCATGGCCACTAGAATTTTATAAATATTTATCTCTAACCAGCCTAGTCCAAGGAAGGTTTTCTTGTAGAAATCTCCAACCCATTTTAGCTATCATAGATTTTTTCATCCACTGAATATTTTTTATGCCAAGTCCCTCGTGCTTCTTAGCCTAGAAAAATTTATTCCATGCAACGAGGTGGTATCTATTATGTTCTTCAACCCCACTCCAAAGAAAATGTTTCGGATTTTTTCTATTTTTTCAATAACTTTTGTGGGGAGTTTAAAAAGGGACATGATGTAGATAGGGAGATTATGGAAAGTGATATTGATAAGAGTGCATTTACCACTCGAGAGAGAATGTCCCCTTTTAGGATGATAACTTTTGTGAAATCTATCAATAAGATTATTCCAAACCTCATTCGGGATTTTACCATGAAAAAGAGGCATACCCAAGTAAGTAGATGAAAATGAATTGATGTTGCGACCAAGAATGTCAAAAATATTTTATGTCCGGTTCCAAGCATGTTGAGTAAGTATAAAGAGATCTTATCAAAATTAATCACTTTCCCCGAAATATAAACATAATCCATAAGAATTCCTTCAACCTTTTAGCTTCCACCGCCAAATCTCTCGAGTATAAATATTGTGTCATCTGTAAAATGTCGATTGGCTACTTTGAGTTGAGACTAAGAAGGATTGAATCCTTTGAGCAACCTTACTTGAATGGCATCGCTCACTCTCCTACTCAAACTTTCAGCCATCAATTTAAAAAGAAGGGGAGACATAGGATCTCATTGCCTGAGTCCCCTACTGCTCTTAAAAAAACCATAGGAGATCCATTAACAAGCACCGAGAACATTGGAGAGGAAATTCAGTTGTATATGATTTTTCTGAACTTATTTTTAAAGCCAAAATTTTCAAGAACCTTGTCAAGAAAACCCCATGAGATTCGTCAAAATGCCTTGTTCATTTCTAATTTTACAATCATTCCATATTTCTTTTCCTTCTCCATGGACCAAAATGATACCATCTTGTATAACTCTTCCTTGAATGAATCCTCCTGTTCTTTGAGAAATAATTTTTGGGAGAAGAAGATGGAGTCTAGTAGATATGATTTTGGTAAAGACTTTATAAAGAACATTAGCTAAACTTATTTTTCTAAAGCCTTTAAAATTTTTATGTCCTTTTTTTCTTTGGAACAAGAACTATGAATGTGGAATTTATTTCTTTACGAAATATGCAGTTCTAAAGAATTCATTTACCACTTTGAGGAGGTCATATTTACATATTTCCCAATATTTTTGATAGAAACTAGCTGGAAATCTATCAAGACCAAGATATTTATCACCCTCCATGGCATAAACATTCTTTTGCAACTCCTCCATGGCAAATTTTGTAGTAATATTCCCGAAGGAGGATGGATAAATAAGATTGGAGGGAATATTATTGATAAATTATGTTGGGTCACCTTCATGGCTGTGATCTTTATTGAGCAACATTTTGTAGAACTTCACCACTTCCTCCTTAATGAAAATATGGTCTTTTTGGTGTCTCCATCCGTAGTCGTGATTTCATTTAATCTATTGTGACTCTATGGTGAATCATGGTCAAGTGAAAGTACTTAGTATTTTGATCCCCATCTTTGAGCCACATAGCTCTGGAATTTTGTCTCCATAAAGTCTCCTCTTGGGCTATGACAATATGATAATCAGCTAACAAATTTTTTTCCAAGTGGTAATCATTTATGTCCATCCCTTCTTCTATGATCTTCTTTTCTAAATTAGCCAGATCCTCCCTGAATTTTTATTTTCCTCTCGAAGATGTTTCCAAAAACATTTTTATTCTAGACTTTTATTTTCTTCTTAACATTCTTGAGTTTTGTACCATCACATACATGGAAAATCCAGAAAACCTGAATATCCCACCATTATTTTATCCTTTTGAAGAGATCATGATGATCCATCCACATCTTTTCAAAGTGAAAAGGGTAGCGGCCATCTTTCTCTTTCTCTAGGAAGTGAAGAATGATTGGATTATGATCCAATCCTATTTTAGGAAGAGTGGTAAGTCTGAATTCCTAAGAGAGGATTCAGTTAAGCGAGAATGAGGGCTATATCTAGATTTACCCGAATTAGATCATCTCTCATTCATATATTTCTCCATGTGAAATTGGCTCCCTCCAATTTAATATCCATAAGATTTGTGTCACTAAGGAGATTAGCAAAGTCATCCATACTATTGTTGTATTCCTGTCTTCCACCTTTATTTTCATGAGGAGAAAGATACGTATTGAAATCTCCCATAATCAACCATTTGTACTCATTACAAGTGCTTCTAAAGGCTTTGAGTTCAGCCGAAAGCTTTTTCCTGCTATTAATACAGTTAGGGGCATAGATATTTGAAAAAATACAGAGATCATCAGGAGAACTTACCAATGAAAAAAGAATCACCAAATGACTCTTGGACTCATAGATGACCTTCCCATTGAGGTGTTTTTGTCCCAAAAAGTAGCTAACCCTCCTGAAGCACCATCAAAGCTAACTCCATAGTAGTCAAACTACTTCCAGAAAAAATTATGAACCTTTTTCATTGTATCTTGTTGAAGCTTGGTTTCTTGAATAGCTAATAGTTGAGGCTTGTTGGTTTTCCTAAAAAAAATAGAGTTGTTTGTTTGTGGTTACCATTCAGGCCTCTCACATTCCAAGATATAGCTTTCATTTCTTTTTGAAAAGAGATTTCCTTGGAACGTGTCCAAGGTAATTTGAGTTCCTTGAGCCACATATTTTTCTTGTTGCTCTTATCCTTTTCTCTCCCAATGTGGCTCTTCCTTTTTGTTTGTTAGCTCCTCCATCTACAATTTCTCTGCGAATCTTAACTCTTGAGGAAGTACCTGGATCCTCTTTTTCCTTGCCTTTGTTAGTAGCAATACTAGGAGTAGTAAAAAGAGGTTTAGGGGAGCTTATTTCTTTATTGAGGTCAACATTCTCCTTGTCTTACATGACATTGTTATTATCTTCCTTTTCATTGTTATCCTTCATTTACAAGGAGAGAATTTTCTCATTTCTCTTTTCATGGAGAGTAGGTAGAGGCTCTTTCCTCTGTTGTTCCTTGATTTCTTCTCCTTTTAGGCTATCTCTCCTTCTTCTAGGTCAACTTCAACCTCTGCTTGATCTATATTCTGTTCTTTTTCAGAGGATTTGTTGGATTCTCCATTGGTGCCCGGAGGAATTAACCCCTCCTCTTGATCAAAAATCATTAGCTCTGGATGAGGCGTTTTAAGTCCTTTCAAATCGACGTTTGAAGTCCTTTCAATTCATGATGGGTCGACCATAGATCGTGTATTGTATTCCTAAGAAGAGATAGATATGTCACCTTTTGATTTATGGTAGTCAATTCATCTTGTTCCTTGTTTGGTTTCTTTATCTCTCCGAGTTGGGTTTAAAAAAGATGTCAATTAGGAATTAGGAACCTTATGGTACTAGATATAAGCTATGTAATTTATGATGAACTAGAAGGAAGTTATTAGAAATTTAGATGGATATGTATTTTTATAAAGTGAATAAGGTGACACATTTTTCAATATGTAAATGAATAAATAAACCACGTTATTAAGGTTTCATTTATAAAAGTGAAACCAATATTCCTCTTCCCTAGCTATATTAATAGAGTTAAATGTTATTGCATATTTTTATGGATCATCAATTCACCGATCAACTTAAGAGTTAGGAGACCGAAGCCAAAATAACATTTCATTTAATAATATCATTAACTAAAGGACTAATTCTTATACCGATTTCTTTGAGTTTGGAAAAACAAACCATCAATTTGGCACATAAGTATTATTATTTTGGTTTTAAAAATACACTAATGTTGTTAAGTTTAGGAAGGTAGAACTAAATATGTTGTAAGGTAAACTATCAATTAAAAGTTTAAAAAATGATATTCTACATTTTTTCATAAAACATTAAAAATAATTGATACTATACAAATTTTAGGGCATAAAATAAACGCACTTAAAATATCCACCTCTCATTTAATTTCTATTTTTCAAGGAACAAGAGCCATCAATTTCCAAGCTTGTTATAGGGCTTGATCATACAAATGACCAAAAATTACTTTCATACAGCCTTGGCTCGCTCAAACCTTGATTGACACCATTTGGTACAGAGTTCCACATGTTCTAGATCAACAAATGCTTAGAATTTTTTAAGAAATCGGAAATAAAATATGGTCCCATATTTATCATTGCAAACCGACACAGTGTGCCTTCTTATGGTGTGTCGTATATGTATATAGATTGATTCACATGTATTACCAATAATATTTACAAGAACATTGTCCCTTTTCTTAAAGTCATGGAACTATTTTACATATCTCACAATAATTTTCTTGAAAATATTCTTGGAGGAAAAATTGGTGTAGTGAACACAATGATTGCCATATGGCAGCCCATAACACCAACCTTAGTGTTACGGGCTACCATATGGCAATCATTTGTAGCAGTAGTGTTAAGGAATCCATCTAGGCGATCAAGGCTACGAAATAGTAATATACTAGTGGTCGCTCCAAGAGGAGCAAGATTACGTCGTGTGTGGCTATTGTTTTTTTGTTTTTTTATGGTGCCTTTTTTTTGTTTGTAATTTTAGTATGCGCAATGGAATGCTTTTTAATAGCGGTTACTATTTTGTGCGTGGCATCTAGTGTAAAAAAATTTTTAGTTTGGTTGGTTCTATAATATTTTTTTCAATTTATTAAGTTGTTGTTTGAAATTCATTGTTCTTTGCAAAATTAAGGAGAAGTTAGTAATTGAAGAATAGGGCACATGTAATGTTGTTCTGTAACAAATGTATGGGAAAAGCATCTAAACGCGCTAAACATTTGTTTTTTTTGACAAATAGTAAGCATGTATTTAATTATTCTATTTGACAGGAAAATCAATGTAAATGTAGTGACATTGTATGTTGATTTGTGCACAAGGTGGAGTCTAGAATAACACAAACAATGAATTTAATTTCACATTGCAATGTGTATAAACCAACAAAGACCAAGAAATTATTTTGTGGAATGGTTTTTTGTGGAAGTGGCATGGCTACTTTGTTTCTGTGTTGGAGTTTATGTTTCAAAACTGACAAATAACCTACAAACACACACAATTCTCCTAACAACTTTACCTTTTAGTGGTTTATTTCTTATGGGTGTCAGTCATTTGTTTGTGGATATGGCTTATTTTTCTTTATTAATTTTGGAGAATACATTTTTATGTTTTTTTGGTATTTTTTTAAAACACTATTTTTTTGTTGGTGTCAGAAACATACTCACAAATGGTCGATGGTGTGGTTACTCTTGGGTTTTATCTTGTAGATGTAGCAAGACCATCCAGCCGTATCCTTCCCATTTTTGGTTTTTTTCGTGGGATTTACCAGTATCTGGAACATTTCATATCCCTATAGGTACCTTGCCCCTGCCATATTGGTTTCTAAGCTTGATGGTAATGCTTACCTATGAAATACGTGGATGTTTTTTCGGGAAGTTATTGCATGCTTCTAGAGGGAAAAATATCTTACACATTATTCTCATGAGTAAAATCATAAGTATGGATAACTGACTAATCAAATATACCCCTATTTTCCAAATTCACCTGTAACCTAAACATAGTTATGCTAATCCTATACATAAGATGAACATCAATGTAGACCATATATCCTGAAGGTTTTCCTTCTCTTCTAATAGACAAGAAGAAATATTTGTAGGTTACCTATTCCACGACCTATACTTTGATTAACTGAACAAGAAAAATGATTCCAAGTCTTCCATCTGAATGCAGGAAACAATCACACAAACATATATATTAGTATGGATAGAAGGGACTCAATTTCCCAAGTATAATACTGATCTACTATATGGATTTATTTTTTCAAACATTATTAATCCTCATTCATTTCTAGGATAGCTTCATAAGTAAAAGTTTGTAGATTTGACATTAATGACACAGTTTTTTGCATCACCCAAACAAACACTAATCCAACTATAAAGATAAATAGATCTCCTAATCCAACTCTAAAGATACATGGAAATGGAAATGGATGTCCTAATCTACCTATAAAGATACTTTATATATAAAGAAATAAAAGTAATATAGAAAGTATATCTTACAAAGATTATGTTTCTTTAGAGTTTGATCAGAATCAAAATCTAATTAGAAAAGATACTTATATAGGAAAAACTATTGGATGAATCTCTAACCATGAAGCTAAACACCCATTGCTATTGGATGAATCTCTAACCATGAAGAAAAACACCTATTGTATATTGGTATTGGAAATTGAATAACCTACCCCATTGGAGGGGTATTCCCAATCCCATTGGAGGCTCCATTGGTGTGATCCCACAGTCCAATAGCCAAAAGAGATATAAGAACAAAATTACTTCCATGTTTGCCTAATCTCAAATGAATAACTACATAGGGGTCTAATTAGCCTTCCTATATATAGGGTATCCAAGACACTATCATAACCCACTCTATTGTTGGGATTTTCTTGTTCTTATTTTATAAACCTTTGTTTTATTGGGAGAAACAGATGAACATTTAATACTTTCTTTATTGAAAATATGTATTTGTATTATAAAGGGAGCCTTCCAATTTGAACAGGCTTTGTTTGTGTTTTGGAAAAATTCTCCTTTTGTGGCATCCAATGTCATTGCTTCCACTACCAATACCCCTCCTGAAATTGTGGATGTTAGGTGCAAAAGTGTTGTAGACTTTGACAGAATCTAAAACCAACATGTACAGATTTTTAATACATACTTGCTAGGTGTTTAACGAAATGACTGCAACTATCAGAGGAAATGGGCATCCTTACGAAGCATTCATAGTGTTCCAGTAATTTTACCCACTAGATTTCCAATGTCAGTAGTTCAACTTTACTACCATACTGAGAGGGCATAGACGAAGAAGATCTTCTCTTTGAAGAAGATATGAAAAAAATAGTGATTGAGCCTGAAGTGGAAGAAGCTCTATTTTAATCTCGATATGACTTACAGTTGGGAAGCATGGGGTGAAGAAGAAGAAAATATTTCCTTGGAGAAAGGTGTAGAAGCTGGCGAAAAGGAGCCATTGATTTGTGCACTACCAACTACTTCGTGAGCAGCAGGAGTGTCAAGGTAAGAAGCCTTGATAGGCTCAATCTTGATAGGAATTAGACCAATTGCGGAGAAGGAATCCTCATGGAAGAGAATTGGATTGAGAAGAATATGGAAGAGCATATGGTTGAAAACATGCCAGAGGAGGTTACATTAGAAGAAAAGAAGTTGCCGCAGAGTGATATTGCAGCAGAAGATGAAGGTGTTGCACTTGAAGTACAACCTTCAAAGGACATAAGAGTGAAAGAGAAGAGAGTGCATTTGAATACACATGATGAAGAGGCTTCTAGAGGAGCTGAAAAAGAGAATATGAAAAATGAAGTGCAAGTGGAGACACATTTGCATCAGGAGCAGGAGTGGGACTGAAACTTCACAAATGAAAGATATGTTGAAATTCTTTCGTGTGAAAAATTGGTGTATAATGCATACATAGAAGACCAATGTCTTGAAATGGTTAAGAAGAATCAAACTAATTAGAATAGCCTTGGCCTTAATTATTTAGGCTTTTGTACCAATCTATAACACTATGTACATACTCATGAATGTCAACAGGTTGTATAGATCCATTAGAAGCACCTGCATATTTTAAATTATGGCAATCGATACTGCAAGATTTGCTATCCACAATGACTCGTCTTTAGCTGAGATGTAACTTGAGGAAGGAAATACCCAAACAGGATTTTCCAATGCACAGAGAATCTAAACAAGATAAATGCAAAGAAAAGCCAATTGTTGAGGAGCTCCAGCATCTCAAGTCAAAATTTTCTAAGTTCCCCATGGAGAATTCACAAATCACACCCAACATTCTACATTCTATCCATAGTCATGTTCTTGTCCATCAAAAACTGTAAGGTGACTTCTATAAAACATCAATTACATTCATTCTCTGCAAAAAACATTAGTACATGACAATATTGAAGCATCTTTTTGTTCTATTAATTCAATAGAAACCTTTACTGGACAGCAAATACTTTAAATGCTATATGTATCGTAAAATGCTATATAAATTGTAAAAGGCAATAATGGTGGATCAAGCTTCATCAATCACCTAGCTTATACACCTAAAAAGGCCACAGTGAATGTAATAATGAAGTATCTCCGATTTTTCTAGATATAAGGCCTCTAGGAAGAAAACTTGTGAATTGTTGGTGTGAGTTATCCTATGTGTCCTCCACTCACATATGGAGGGTCATCTCACATGGGTTAGGTTTAGGGTTAGGTTTAGGGTTTGCTATTGAGTCATGCACTAGGGTTACTCAACACCCTATATGTACCCATTCACTTCTAATTTATGAGTATGCCAAGACACTCCACCTTTGTCTTTCTCTACATGTGCAAGCTTTGTTCTGTTATGCAAGTTATTTAGTTATTGATTGATTCTTCCTTGTGATTACGTTGGAGCCGTTACGCTTCAACCAGAGTGCAACTTTAACATGGTCCATAGTTTCGATCGATACGATTCCTCAACTCTTTCATGGTATCAGAGCTAATATTGGGTAAACGTACACTCATTTTTGAGTTGTGATTACTCTTGTTTTTCATTTTTAACTCCTTGTGCAAGTTTTCAATCATTATTTTCTAGTTTTTCCTTGCTAACGTATCTAACATTCTTGCTCTTGGAAAGTTTTCAGTTTTGTTGTGTTCTTCATGCATGTGTGGTATTCCTGAAGCTATCAGGGGTTTTGTAGCTACATTTAGCTAGCTGCAGCTAAATCTAGCAGATCAGCCAAAATAGAGTATTTTCTAGTTTTTTTATTAAACTGAAAATTTTAGATCTCTATTTTCTTTGGCTCTTTGTATTTGCATGGTGTTTTCTTTTGCAGATCCAGGTCAAAAATTCATGGTTTTGTTTGGGTCGGGCCTCTACATTTTTTTGAGGACGTGGCTCCTCCAACGACCCTGTTGCAAGCTCCTTCTTCTCTGCCCCTTCGCTTCCGGCTCGAGTCTACCCCCGCCTGTGTGTGGTCGCCCCTCATTGGTCGTGGTTGCTCTGTTTTTTTTTGGAGTCCATAAGCTCCCTTCTCCCTCTTCCCTCATGGTCATGGTTGTGATTTGTGCAAACCTACGTTTCTTTCAACACAAAAAAAAACAAAAACTATAAGTTCTTCTTTTTCACGATTTTTTTGGTTAGTTTTTTTTACTTTCCAATTTTACAATACATTAAACTTTTTAACATTCTTTCAAAAACGTGGCAGTTTTTTTAAGTTTGGAAAAGTATTTTTTACTTTCTTTTTTTTTTTTAAGTTAAAAAGCTTATCTATTAAAACGTGAGAGTTTTTGGTAAGTTTTTTTTTATTAGTATTTTATTAAATACTTTTTAAATCTTGCAAAATCTTTAAAAAGATTTTTTTAATTCTTGAGTATTAGTTAGTTTTAAAAAAAAAAAGCTTTTATTTTTTTTTTAAAAGTACTTTCTAATTAAATTTTCAACCTGGCTGGAATTCTAATTTTTAAAAAGTACTTTGCTAAAGATAATGGAGAATTGCTAGAGATAAAGGATTATGGATTGATATAATAAAAAAGAAATATCTATGAAATTTAGGCAAAATTGACTCTTTCTTCTCTCATGAAAATATCCCTAGAGGATCCTTCTTCTGGAATTCTCTATTGGATTCGAAATATATCCTCTCAAAGGGATCCCTATGGGAGATTGGTAAGGGGAACATGATCAGATTTTGGTGGGATAATTGGATAGAAGAATCCCCTTTAGCTGATCAGGAAATTTGGAAGGAGGTGGCTCAATTCTATGAGGAGAATGGTAAAATCTGGATAAGATATTTTTGGAGTCATGATGATGAGGTCCAATGGGAAACCATAGTTCCCCCCTGGTTATGATGGTGATATCAAACCCTTTCAAGATCTCAATAAGAAACTCAGGGAATTCCACATCCCCATATTCCAAACCAAGGAGGATTCCATCATTTGGAAAGAGGAAGACTCAGGAAATTATTCTGCTAAATCATCCTATACTTTAGATTTCAAGAAAGATTTTCAAAAAGAGTATTGGGGTAAGTTATGGATCAAGGACTTGATCCCTAAGATCAATATTTTTTATTGGTTGGCTGCTCAAAATAGAATCTTAACTATTGAAAATCTTATAAAAAGAGGAATGTAGATCCCTAATAGGTGCACACTTTGTCGGAGAGGGGAAGAGAATGTGAATCATCTTTTTTTACATTGTCCTTTCTCTAAAGGTGTCTTCTCACTGATTTTGGAACTTTTCAACATGCAATGGATTATGCCTTCGAATATGGAGGATTGTTGCACTCAATGGGAGAGCCCTTTTAGGTTTCCTTATCTGGCCTGGGCCTGGAAGATTTCTCTGCCTCATCTCTTATGGGGTCTGTGGAAAATAAGGAATGATAGTGTTTTTAGAGATCAGAAACCTCTGATTGTGGTGGCTAAAAGGAAAATCCTTGCAGCCATTAAGGAAAATCTCAAACTGTTTAAAGGTAAAACAAAAAATCCCTGTCTGAAATGGGAGCAGGAAGTCCTGGATAATTTCACCTATAGTCAGGTCAAGAACAAAAGCCCTGGTAAGAATGTAAATTGGATTAGACCTATGGGAAATATGATCAAGATCAATTTTGATGGGGCCTCAAAGGGGAACCCTGGTCAAGCTGGGGGTGGGGGTATCTTAAGGAATAGTGAGGGTGATTGGTTGTCTGTCTGGCGCATCTTTGGTCCCCGGGAAAGCAAACTAATAACATGGCTAAAGCTAGAGCCCTCCTTTGGGGTATTTGGCCGCTTAAGGAAAAAGGCTCGAAGGACATTCAGATCAAGGTGATTCCTTAATTGTTATAAATTCTCTTCTCAATAGGAGTCGATCAATTTGGTAGTTAAAAATATCATTCACGATATCAAGGAATTGCTAAATTTTTTTGACAAGATATCTATCAATCATACTTTGAGGTAGGGAAATAAATGTGCGGACAAGATGGCCAACGTGGGAGTCCTTAGTAATGAGTACAAAATTTGGTGCAAAGGGGAGAGATTACCCTCTAATATTAATGATGAAATTATTAAGGATAGAAGGCGCTAGGATTAATGATGCCAAGCACAAGTGGGGAAAGTATTTCAGGTACCAAGATAGCTTATACAAAAATCATTGTTCCAGTCAAACTCTGATAGGGAGAATAGTTTGTGGATTGTGAAAATTTTTTTACTGGAATGACAACCTTGACAAAGTGCAGATGGGTGGCGACAGGATTCGTGTGGAACCCACCAGTCAGAACATGGAAGAGAGCAACAAGGATCTGTGGAACAAGCTTAAAGTTGGTGGATTTAGTAATTTTATTGCTAAATTACATGGCCACGACCCTGCTTTGTCCAAGGACTTTGCCAAGCTTGGAAAGAGGGGGTTTTTACTGTCTGCGGTGTGGAGGTTGAGGTCTCGGAGTCCAATATTGCCAGGGTGACTGATATGAAGATGGATGGGTTAAAAATCTACAAGGAAAGAACCCGTAGAGACCTCGAGATTGAGCGATTTTTTGTTGGCAAGGAGACTTGTTTCTTCTTCACTGATGGTATTGCACGTTCATGTATTCCTAGAGTCTGGAAGGATGTTTGCCTTCAAGTTATGAAATATATTACACTGGAGGGTAAGTATAGAAAAATCTATACCCATCACATGACCTTCCTCAACATGTTCCATCACAAGTTTATGGTCAGTATCCCCTTTTCCTGGCTACCTCTCTTTCGAATTCATTGATGGCTTTCCAGAATAAGAAAGTTGAGCTACCCCTTCATGAGGGCTTGATTCTTCTTCTGGTTGAGAATGGAAAGCCGGTTCTAGATCATCCTTTGATTACGGCCCTGGAGGAGCAAGACGAGGAAGATGACATTACTCTGGTGGAGTGTCTTACTAAAATGAAAGAGGGTAAAGGTACCCCCAGGGGGGATGAAAAATATAGAGACAAAAATGAGGGAGGTGGTGGGGAAGCTAGTGCTTCCAGGAAAAATGAATGTGTGGGTGACCCCATTGTTTTGAAGAATGGAGCAGAAGATGGTGTATTTAGAGGGGGTCCTTAAAGCTATGGAGGACATGAACGAGGGGAAAAGGGAGTCCATCTTGAACATCATCAACATTTCAAAGAAGATGGTCACGGATCAGGTCCAGATAAAACACAGAATGAAGGAGCTAGAGACTCAGGTCAAAGTGTTGCTTGACAGAGTGGAGGAGATCGAAGGGGAAAAGAAAAGGAGGAGATTCAACCTTCACAAGAGAGTAGCAGCTTGGAGGAGGAGTAGGTGGCAGTTGGTTCGGCCTCCCGGTCATTTATTCTTTTGTATGGGGCCTCTGGTGGTTTTTTTATTGTTGTGGAGGCTTTGTTGGTCTCTGAACTTTGTGCAGACTTTGGGTGAACTGTGGTGCCCTATTTTTTCTAGGTCTTTTTTTCCCTTTTGGGGTCCAGATCCTGTATTGTAAGAGTTAATCTGTTTAACTCATTTTTCTAGGACCCTTATCTGGGTTTTTCTTTCTATTTTGTTTCGGGTTTTATTCCTCTCGTTTGTTCTCGGCCCCTGTGAGCCGATCCTGCTTTTTTGCCTTATCTACTAAAAAAATTCAATCATTTTTTTAAATTAGTTGGAATAATTTAAATTAAAGAGGGAAAGTCTTTTTTAATTTTTTAAATTAGGATTTTTTTAAAAATCTTATTTCATTCATCATATTTAATTAATTTTTTAATTAGATATTAAATAATCGTAATTAATTTTTAAAAAAATTGCGATTATCATTTACGGTTAGTTTTTTTGTAAATCATCTCTTAATTAACGTAATTATCATTTTTTAAAGTCCAATTAGCTCTAAAATTAGCTAAATCGGGCGTTTCCTAACGGTAATATTTTTAAACGCGTTATTATTGTCGATTTTTTTACTAATCGTGTGCTCAAGTGTGCAGATCACTCGAGATCTCCTTGTCTTCCGCATGCCTTTTCTCGGCATTCGAAGATCATTAGAACTCTTCCCGAGTTCATCTAAACATCAGATATTACCCTTATTATCATTGCGACTAGTGAGTGCATCGCACACGGTTTAGCAAGCGGGGTATCATTCTACGACGTGAGACGCTTTTTCTCACAACAGGATTTGATTTCACCTCCTTCCTCATTTTTTTCTATTGTGCTTGTGTACGGTGTCACTTTGTTACGCTCCATGAAACATGATTATGGTCTCCTCTCTTGCTGCGTTATTAAGTTGGTTGCAAGATGAGTTACAAGTGTTTTATAACGCACACTGACCGATTGTATTCAACACACTAAACTATAAAGTGCCGAAAGAAGGGGGGTTATTATATTGTCCTGGGTGGTTGTGTTTCTTTTCTCGCATTTCTTCTCTCTCTTCACTATGGATGCACTTTCAATTCCTTTGCTAACGACGTTTAACTTCTTCGAATGGAGATTGAAAATGATTATGAAACTAAGGGGTAAAGGGTTATATCGCATCACCATGGGAACTAATATCGAACAGGATGACAACCCTAAAAAATTTAAGTGGTTAAACCGTAGAGATGAAGCTTTAGGTCTTCTTTGCATGTCTATTTCTCCTAACTTGCTCTTCCACATTGAGTCATCTGAAACACCTAAGTCTGCGTGGACAATGTTAGATGAAATGTTTGGACAACACGATGACATGAGAGCACATGAGTTAGAAAACGAACTACTAGGGTTAAATCCTAGTGATTTTGAAAACCTACAAGCATTCTTCTCAAAGTTTGTGCACACTAGATCATTGTTAAAGGAATGTCAAGTAGAGAAGAAATATTCTCAACTGGTCTTGTTGATTCTCTCTAAGTTAAGTCCCAAATATTTTGTCTTCGTGTCAACTTTTTACGCTACAAAAGTTGCCTTGGGAAATGATTGGAAAATTCCCTCCTTTGACTATTTTTCGTCCCAACTCATTCGAGAATAGGAAAACTCATTCAAATGGGGTCTCTAAAGTCCAAATCACATGCCCTTGTAGCAAGTACTAGTAAGGAAAAGAAGACTGAAAAGAAGAAAGAAAAAAAGGATCAACCTAAGAAAGAAACCAAGACCGATACTAAAAATAACATGAACGCTTCGACTTCTGAGCCTAGAGCACAGAAAGATAGGTATTTGTGTTCCTATTGCAAGAAGCCTGGTCATAAAGAGCATACATGTATGAGAAAACAAATTGATCACCTTACTCAATTACTTGAGAAAAATAAAATAGGTGTTCCTGAGTCTATCAAACAAAATGCTCCGAAGGCCGAGTCTTCCACTGCAAAAGGTTCTAAATCTGATAAGAAGAAAGGAAAGGCCCTTGTAGCCAAAGTTTCTCCTTCATCGACATGGATTATAGATTCCGGTGCCTCACACCACATGGGTTCTTCGCATGTTGAGTTCTCCAACATTGAGCCTTGTGGAATGTCCCAAATCACAATGGGTAATGACACGACAGTTGTCAGTTTTCGGTAGTGGATGGTAGAGATGGATGGGGGAACATTCAACCAAGTGTTGAGCATTCTTGATCTCTCTACCAATATCCTATCGGTTTACCAAATTACTCACCTTGGTGAAGGAATGTGAGTGGAATTTGGTCCTAACTCAGTGATTATTCATGAGCTTAACGATGACACTACAATGGCTAAGGGAAAGGCAGATCACCGTTCATGGTTATATACCTTTTCCCACTTTACTTCGACTCTACGTCCACCGCCTTTCTCACTCATGCAAATGAGGTTAATAAGCTATGGCATGAGCATTTTGACATCTAAATTATTGCTACCTTGAATAATTGAGCCAAAATGAAATGGTCAACGGGTTACCCCACGTCAAGTTTTATAAGGGTCTTTGTGAGGGTTGTACCCTTGGAAAGCATCTTGAAAATAACTTTGACAAAGGAAAATCCTGGAGAGCTACTCATCCCTTGGATCTTGTTCACAATGATATGTTTGGTCCATTTTCGTCTCCTTCGTTTACTAGAGCTCTTTATGTGCTAACCTTCATTGATGACTATTCGCATTATACTTGGGTATATTTTCTTAAGCTTAAGTGTGAAGTCTTTGAACATTTTCAAGACTTTAAGGCTCTTGCTAAGAAATGGGTGGAACAGTCTATTAATGTTCTTTGAACCAACAATGGAGGTGAATATATAAACAATAGGTTCATGGATTTCAGCCTTACGAAGGGATCTCTTTGCAACATACAGTTTCTTATAGCCCTTCATAGAATGGAGTCACGAAAGAAACAACCGTACTCTTAAGGATATGATCACTAATATGATTCACTCAAAGTATCTTCCTCCACAGTATTGGGCGAAACAATGAATTGTGTAAATTACATTCAGAACTATGTTCCACACAAGGCAGTAAGAGGGATGACACCCTTTGAAGCCTGGTTGGACGCAAACCTGATGTTGAGCACTTTCAAGTCTTCGAGATCCAAGACTTCTCCACCTATTGAGGTTCTTCAACTCGCTGATTCAGATGATGATGTTGTTGAGCATGCTCATCTTCCTGATCCTCCTGACCATCACACCTCTGAGTCTTCTAATTCTGAAAGTAGTGATGATGAGGACTATGTCCCTTCTCACTCAAGTGAAGAATCTTTCGAATCTGAGCCTGATCCTCCTGGTCCTCTTTGGGCTAGGAAAACTTGTAAAGTACTGGAGATTTAGTTAGAGATACTTTGGATATGAGATGTACTTTATCGATTTCTTTGGACCCCACTCTTTCTTCACCTCTGATCCTAATCCATAGTATTTCCAGGAGGCTTCTGGTATTCCTGAGTGAGATTTTTCCATGGATGAGGAGTATTCCTCTCTCATGAAGAACAATACTTGGGATCTCACCCCTCTTCTAAAAGGAAGAAAAATCGTTCAGTGTAAGTGGGTGTTCGAGCAAAGTATGGAGTAGATGGAGACGTCAAAAGTTTAAAGCACAATTAGTAGCTAAGGGTTTCTCCCAGATAGTGGGGTTGATTATACTGAAACCTTTTCTCCATTGCGAAGATGACTTCTATTCGATCGACCCTTGCCATTTACGCAACAAGCAGATGGAAAGTCCATCAAATGGACATTAAGAGTGCCTTCCTTCATGGTGACCTAGAAGAAGAGATCTACATGCAACAACCTTTGATTTATGGCCATGATCCCTCCCTCGTTTGTAAGTTAAAGAAGTCTCTTTATGGCCTTAAAAATCCCTCAGCTTGGTATGCCAAGATGGACTCCTTCTTACTTAAATCGGGGTTTACTAGGTATCACTCGATCCAAATGTTTATATTCTACAGAAAGATGACTCCATACTCATTCTTGTTCTCTATGTTGATGACTTGTTGATCACAGGCATCTCTTCCTCTATTGTTGATTATGTGAAGATCGCCTTGGCCAAGAGGTTTTCCATGACTGACTTAAGTCTACTTCATTACTTTCTTGGGATCCAGATTTCACAATTTGACTTGGGAATTATGATTTCGCAACCTAAGTATGCTCTTGATTTTCTAGCTCATTTTCAGATGTCCGATTGCAAGTCTTCTCCTACTCCTTTTCTTTCGAGGTTAAGTTGGTTTTAGATTGCTCTACTCCCTTGGTTGATGGTACTCTTTATCGACAGTTGGTGGGGAGCTTGATTTACTTGACTCACACTCAACCGAGATTTATCATATGTTATTGGGATCGTGTCCAGATTCATGCAAGAGCCACATGAGTTACATTGGAAAGTAGCTAAACGGATCCTTCATTATGTTCATGGCACTTATACTAATGGCATTCACTATTATGGAGGGGTAGATATTGACTTGATTGGGTTCACAGATTCTGATTGGGTCGGTGACTTAGATCATCGGAAATCTACTTCTGGCTATAGTTTCTCTCTTGGTTTGGGTCCTATTAGTTGGTCTAGCAAGAAGCAGAATGTAATTGCGATATCATCTACAGAGAGGCAGAATACAAAGGAGTAGTTAACACTACCACAAAAGCTATTTGGCTACAGGGTATTCTGACAGAGTTTGGCATCCACTTTCGATGGCCTACCATTATCTATTGTGATAACACGAGCACTATCTCTATTTACATAAATCCATTTCAGCATTAGCGGATGAAGCACATGGAGATCCATATGCACTTCATACGAGATCTTATTCATGATGGAATCATCGACATTCAGTACATTCAGACAGCTGATCAGATTGTAGATTTATTTACCAATCCCTTCACTGAGATGAAGTTTCTTCACTTACGGTCTCTTCTTGGGGTGAGGTCTTCTGCAGCTACTCATCTTCTTCGGGCTATGTAGTCCTTGTTTTCTTCTTCTTCTAGGAAGATGTTGTTTGTATATGGGCACCTTATTAGGATTTTAGTTATTGGGACCCATTAACACATCTTTCTTAGTTGTTTAGGAGTGTCTTCTCTTTCAGTCTAACTCATCATAGCCACTACCCCAGCTTCGATGAAGGGGGTGTTGGTGTGAGCTATCATATGTGTCCTCCACTCACATATGGAGGGTCATCTCACATGGGTTAGGTTTAGGGTTTGCTATTGATTCATGCACTAGGGCTACTCAAAGACCCTATATGTACGCATTCACTTTTGATTTATGATTATGCCAAGACACTCCATTGTCTTTCTCTACATGTACAAGCTTTGTTATGTTATGTAAGTTATTCAGTTATTGATCGATTCTTCCTTGTCATTACGTTGGAGCCATTACGATTCATCCAGAGTGCAACTTCATCGTGGTGCATGGTTTCGATAGGATTCCTCAACTCTTTCATGAAAAAAATAGATGGAATGTTGATGGAAAGTTGAAAGATCATGGAGAGAAACAAATCATACCAAGGAAAGGTAGAATGAAAATCAGAATGGCCGAAGAGGCTTCTCTAAAACTACAGAAAAATAAACTTCTTTATCATCCTTATCCATCTTTGGACCGACCACCCACTTGTGTTTCTTGTATCTGAGCTGAAGAAAAATATATTGATAACCATCCAAATAATTTTTGGTACAGAAAAAACCATCAACCCATAGTAATCCTCCAGGCCTCAAAACCCTGTCCCAGTCAAAGATCACAAAATCCAGGAACTGCAAATCTATCCAACTATCAAGAAAGTGATTGGTATGGATAAGATCCAATGTATTGTCAAAAAAGGGTAACCTCTGATTGATGGTTATGTAAAGAGGAACAAGGCCTCTGAGAGAAATAATCTCATTGAAAGGAGCCCCAAGATTCATAGTAGCAGAAACAATTGTCACATTGAACTCACGCATTCTAGCAGCAAAAGTCCCACTTCCAACACTGAAATCTAATCCTATTCTTATCTCCCCAGGCTTAATATTCAGAACATCAGAAATGAGAAAATCTTGATTGTTTGGAGCCTTTTGCACTTCCATCCATTTACGTAATTCATATTGTGTGATATTAAAACATTCAACACACTTGTAGAATCCTCTTCGAGTTTTACTGTTTGCTAAACATGTAAAATTCTTGCACTGGTAATGACTCCATCGAACATTTTGATCATCAGGAAGCTTCCAAAGGGATTCATCGATAGGAAATGGCTTCGATAATATTGAGGATCCCTAGCTAGACATCTTGTTCTTGGTAATGGATCACATCCATGAACCATTAGTCTTTAAGCTACATTCCAGTCACCCAAAAATGAAAAACTCTAAGGAAAATTACATACCAAAGTTGGTTGGTGACAATGTCTTTGGGTGACTCCGGCATTCACGGGAACATTTTTCTCCACAACCACTTATTTTCCGGTTTCTTTTCCATCGAAACAAATGTATTCATATTACTTCTCCTGGGCTTCTTGGTTGGGTGTTGTTCTTCCTCTGCATGATTTGAAGTGGGTTTTCCGTCTTCCTTTGGCTCCTCCCCTACACCATTAGAGGTGGGTTTCTTCTCTTTTTAAGACATGGGTTTTGAAATGGCGGAAGCACCTCTCTTCTTGGGAGCCATTGGAATCTCTTTGCAAGTCTAAATTGAACATATCCTGTAATCATGGCATTCCATAAGACATCTCTTAGAGGCATTTTGTCAAACAATTCACGTGCATTGTTAATGCTTCCACATTTTGCATACATGTCTATAGGGCACTTGCAACTACATCATATGACAAAATTCCATTCTCTATTATGCTTTGGTGGATTTCCATACCTTGTTTCTAAGCTCCTCTTTTGGCACAGGAAGGGAGTGTCCTCGAGATGATGTTATGACCTGAAACAACAGAAATGGCATGTTCATAAATGGTGAGGAGGCCTCCAGCTGTAAAAACCTATTTGTTTTCCATAAAACACCAAAAACCTGGTCCTGCTCTTAATTGATGGAGGATGACTACTGTTCATTCCAAAATAGATTCACGAAAACAATCATAAAGAGATAAGAGAGCAATGTGACAGGTAGGTGGTGGCAGACAAAAACCATGTTGCATGCCGAATTTAGTAAGGTCCTCACCCAGGAGGAGCTCGTTGGCAGTGAAACAAAAGGGAGGAAGTAGCTAAAGCATGAAGATGACAGGCAGGATGAAATTCACGCGGCAGGAGAAGAGATGACAAGCACCTCAAGCATGACACTTTCGTTGTAAGGATCCCTCTCAGGTGAATTCACGCCTTTTTAACTCTTGAGGATGTGATTTATAAGGAGGATCTATTCCTTATGCTCGTATTCCATTTTAATATTTTTTAGCCAAGGCTCCAAGGTCTTAGCCAGTAAAGTAATGAGGAAGGGCTTAACTTTTCAGTACGTTCTCATTTTCATTGTCATGGTTGGTGGGTCCCTCTATTTCAGTCAAAGAATTTGAAATGTAACTCCATCTATTTTGTTTCATTGTCGTTGACATTTGTGTGGTGAGAATCGATCACTTCAATACTTTCCTCGTTTCAACCGTCAAAATGAAAAAGTATGCAGGTTTACTATGAAATTAGCCAGTACGTTTTATTATCAACGTGTAGGCCTAACTCTCAAAATGAAAGGGAATGCAAATGAAGCACATTACCGAAAGTCTTGGGTATTAAAGAATAAATAAATTTCTTTCTTTTGAATGGATAGATATCTCACTTATAAAAACATATTTCTAAATGGAAATTTTAGTGCACCAATTTGAAAACTTTCAAAGAAAGAATATGATTTTAAATTGGGAAATATTTTGGCATCAATATTGCCTTATAAATTATGACTTTCTCCAAAATCATTATATTATAATTATTCTATTTTTGAAAATGACGGAAAAAAAAAGAAAGATTAAACTTTGACATAAAACATTAACATAAAATATTCATGATTTTCGTATTGCACCACCTTTCTCTTTCCAAAGTTCCTTCCCTCCATGATTTTCACATTACCAAGCCTCGCTTTCCACAATTACACAAAAATGCTCATGCTCAAACCAAGAAGAAATAAAATGATTGAATTTTCTCATTGGATCAATTTCCTTTAACATATTTTTTTGTATTTTTGTCCCTTGTGTGTATTCCTTTTTCCACACTTTTTATAATTTCAAATTCCTTTTCATTTCACATTATTTATCCTCTTCATTTTTTAGATCATCCCCCTTTTTTCCTTGTTTTTCCTTCACGTTTACATTAGTATATTTATGTAAACTTATAGATAATTGGTCAAAATTATACTCTCAACAACACTTTTTCCTATGATTTATTTGGCTTGTTTACCTCTATCACAGACATAATCAAAATTATTCTTGCTTTTTGACTTCACATTCTTCTCTATGTGGTCCCCCTTCTACCTTCATTTCCTATTTCTCTCTCTATTTTGAATTTATCTCTTCCCTTATTTTTTGGCACATTTTAAAAACTATTTTCCATTTTTACAAGAAAATAACCATTTTCTTATGTTTTAACTTTTATAAACGTGGTAAGTGGGCACCTCTTTTGGTCAATCTTCCAAATGTTGACTTTGGTTATTTCGTCATTTTATCTACTCGCATGGATATGTTAGAAACTAACTTTTAATTTACCCTTTCTGTTTTGTAATTGATTAATCACATATTATATATTATTTTAAAATGTACAACATATATGATAACATAAATGAAACATTATAGAACTTACACTTGTCTATCCAACTACTCTTGTTGACATGGTTGTTTGGAAATATTATCCTTCGACACCAAATTCTTTTACAAAATTAAAATACAATATTCCCTACAAGAAATGGTCCAACTTTACTTAATGCGGTCTCACATGCTTATGTCTCGCTACTCGACCAACGTGGAGAACTAAATTTTAAGTAGTTGAACTATTTAATTTTTGAATTTTAAACATACCCCTTTTACTAATCTCTCCCTCTATAACAATTGTGAATTAAATTTTTCGTGTTTGACCAAATGGATGTAAAATTGAATACCCTACTTGGTGTCAGTGTTAGATCCAATGTTTGAATCGGTGATGTTAGAAAAATACAATATAATGTTTATGTGAGTGGTCACATAAGAAGATAATGTATTTGATCGTATGTGTGTTATAAAAGCATGTGCCTCTGCCACACAATTATTTATAAACTCATACTTAATCGTGCTCTTAAAATTTAATATTAATATTGACACCCATGGAAAAGGACACAATTGCACTACTTAAGTACTTCTCGTACACAATCTAAGTACACAACAAGAAAAAGTAAAACTAGCAATTGCACATGAGTAGTATATGTGGACATATGGACAAAATACGATTTCATAGACATCCCATGTCTTCATTAGTATATTTTGTTTACTTATTTTATGCCTTTATGTAAAAATTTTATTCCTAGATTTCATTAAGTTTATTAAATAGTTTTAGAATATGTTATCTTTTGGAAATTTAATATAAATTATTAATTAATTTCCTTTAGTGTAGTGTAATGGTCAATAAATACACATTGAAAATTATTAGAACATTTCACTCATATCTTGAGCATAAGCTCAAGTTTGTTTGTACCGATGCATGTGATGCAAGACCATCAGGGTTCACTTCCAATCCTTTTTAAACCAAAAAAGTTAGTGTAGAAAATAAATCTTGTACAATTTTGTGGTGCCTTGCAAAAACATTTCACATTGTACTATTTAGTTAAGTGGAGAGCATGACACAATTTTTTTAAAAATATGCACTCGAAGACCCTTAGACATAAATAATGCACACCCACACACATTGAAAGGATTTACACCCATGCTTGAATAATCTTTACTCTTTTAGGTCCTTAGTTAAATTGTGTCTACCATTGAATGTTCACTTTTTTCACTTGATGCAAATATGTCCCATTCTTTGTTTATCAAGATCAATACGATTAAGTGAGAACACCTGGGCCCTGATCCATTTTTTTCCCAAGGAAAAATTGGGTAAACTGGGATACTCTGATCTAGTGAAGAATTTTTCATGGGAGGTTACATAGAATTTTCTTGATGGGATCCATGGTGATATACACATATTATGAAATCTTTCAGAAGTGTATCTTTGCTTGCAAAAGAATGTTTTCTCTCCCACTTGATTCTATAAACAAGGAATATTAGTATCATAAAAGATCAAAGTAAGTTCAAAATAAGAAATTGTTTTCCTCTATATTTAATAAATTGAACCAATAAGAAATATGATATAGTTCCATTTTATTAGGAGTTGAGTTTGGTTCTACAGAAGATTGGTAGATTATGTAAACTTATCTAGGATGCGTCATACAGTTGAAATTATTAGAGAAGTTTTGTATAACCTTTGCAAGAAAATATAATGGGTGGGAAGTACAATTGCTACTATTTTTAATATTTCCACATATTAATAGAATGTACATTTTTGTTAAGTTTTTCTTGAGATCATTCTTTGGTGATATCTAACTTTTAATTTTTATGTTGCATGGTATAAAGCATCCCTTCATTGGGACGCCTAACTATGAGTGTGTCACTATGGGTTAGAGGTTGTGATCAATTGGATGGTCTAGACAACATACTACCAAAAATGAGAAGATAATAAAATTTAATTTCAAAGGCTTTTCCTAGAAGTTGATCTATTTATGTTCATCTAAGATAAAAAAACATTACAAGGAACAATTAAAAATTTTCTTGAAGGGAACATAGTGCAATTCAATGATTTAGATGGTAAAGGTTTTGGTTTTCATATTGATAAAGTATTCCATCTTCTTAATTTCAATTCTTGTTCCCTTTCAAAATACTCTCAAATATAATGTTGTGTAACTATTTTACCTACCTTAGGAGTTCTCTTATGGATTTGAAACGGTGATAAGTCACAAAGGAGGTGGAGTTCTATATATGTCGAATGCACTATAAGAACAATAATGTTAATTGGAATATCCAATTTCTTTTGATTCCTCTTAATGCAATAATGATTTAACTTTAATAAGAATACCTTACAATTTTTACAAGTGTCAAAATTTGAAGGTGGCTTCATCTGTTAGAGACATTATTCGATGAGGAGAAAAGGGAGGCTTTATTTTTTTATTATATCCTCACGTGTAATTAGATCCTTGAAATTTATCGACATATGCACTATAAACTTGCAAAAATTCACAACAAACTTATACATTTAATAGAACTTTACTATTATCCAACAAAGGTAATACTACTTGAAAATTGAAATACTTATTTCAAGTGATATAGATTTAAAGAAGTGACAATTTTAGAAAACCTGACATGAAAAAACCTTGTTTCTTTGTATTTAAATCCCAACATATTTCACAAAACAAGTCCTCCAAATCCTTTCCAACATGATGTATTTACTATTTATAAGGCACTCAAAATATTTATATAAATACTTTGTTCCTAAATTGTAGATTTTCTAAAAATAGGGTATAAATGTTATTTCTTGTAAAAACATGAAAACAATTCATGCAAAAAAATGTTGATAGTGATTTAACAAAAATGTAATTTTTGTAAAACCCTAATTACATAGTAACATGTTATAAATAAATGTTAGAATACAAATTTGACACAAGCAAATAAGTGGTAAAACATGAAACCCTAAGTGCAAGAGAGAGATAGGAATGGATTTGGTTGATTTACGTCGATCTCGTGAGTTCTCTCGAACCAGGAGAAATGCTAAATGGAAGTGAAGACTATCGCAAACGCTCTAGATAAATTAAAGACTATATGAATGAGGTTGGACACGGTGCACTGGCGTTATACAGGCGCCAGGGTGCCGGTGACTACTATTGGGCGTCTGTGGCTGCGAAAATGGCGGAACCTATTTTTTCACTTTTGATCACCTATGTGCCACACTATGATCACCAATGTACTTCAGAACCTACGAAATAAATATTCACCTGTAAAACCCACAATACCGCATCAAATCAAAAAAATAAAGATGTTATATGGGGAGTGGGATCGACCTTGACGGCCGCCGAAACAGAGCAAGCTTACAACCGGGAGATGAACTACATCTCAAACTCCACGCAGATTTGGGTGCATGTGTGTAGGAATCGTGCCTTAGGATGCCCTTGTGTCAATGCACTTGATAGCAGGTTATAGCTAGATGTAACAATGTAGATAGATGTGTGGGTGGAATAAAGAAACTTCCCCTTCCTAATTTGTATATGCAGAAAATGCAGTCCCTTGTCCCTTATGTGAGTGTTAGATGGATTCCTTTAATGCTCTTAGATTCCTTTTGGATGCAAGCTTAGGTGATGGTAGTAGACGTTTAGAGCTTGGTCCTTTATTTTGGTCACATAGTTATGTATTTTTATGATACCCTTGTTTTAATTTTGTAATTGACAACTAGAAGGCTGATCCATAATTAGAAAAGATGCCCAGAAGATAAAAGAGACCCAAAAGAAGCGAGTAAGATGGAAAAGGGTCAGGGGCACCTAGAGGGGACAGGGGCGCCTAGGTGATCTTGTCATGGATGGGCGATGGTGTCTTAGGCCAAGAAATATGAATAGTCAAAGTATCGATTTGGGTTATAGGTGTGAAAGACTAGAAAGACAACAAGAAATAAAGAAAAGAGGTCAAAGGTAGTTATCAATTGCTAATTTTCTTGCTTAGGAATCATATGAATTCTAGTATGTGTTTTGGACCTAGAAATGTACCCAAGTGCGTGATTTAGTGTCTATAGAGAGAAAGTGGCACTCATGCACCATATATGCCATAGACAAGTAACCTTATATGACCCATGTTTTACTTATCCAAAATAATATATCCCAATAATTGGTATCCCCACACTTGTTTTTATATATCTTCATTGAATAATAGGTTTTACTAGTCTATGAAGAATTATTGGAATTTTAAATATTTCTAAACAATTCATACACAAATATAACTAGAACAGAGGAAATTTAATTGTATCCAACACAAGACTAAATTATTGGCAACCAAACACAAAAAAATGGATTATGTTGCAAATAAAAACATAAGGGAGGCTTGCATATGTTTGAATCCCTTATGCTTCCAATCTTTCCCGCCACGCCCTTTAGCCTATCATGTACCTTCCTTTGCACTTATGGGGTCAAAATAATTTCTGCAATATCCCTATTTGTCTATTCATAAACAAGAGACCTACAAAAATATGTTCATACGGATGCAAGCACCAGGATGATTATAACATTTTTTCAAAAGGATGTAACACATACACGGATAATAATTCCGCAGTTGATAGCCTCTCCAAGTGGTTCATTTAAGGAGTGCGAGACTTTTAAAAATAAGTTCATAACACCATTTCCCCTACAACCCACTAGAATACATGGGTTCAACATTTGTCATATGCTTAACTTTTTTACACCATTCCAAATAGTGCATGGAAGTAGTCCAAGGGGATGCAAAGAGTTGTGAGAAATCATAAAATAGTAAGGAAATAGGACATAATCTTAAGACTTTGTGGAGTGCATGAAAGATGTGCGCTTGAAAGTGCACAAGAAATTGGTGAAGAGCAATGCACATTACAAGCAACATGTAAATTTAAAAATAAAATTAGTTTAGTATCAAGTGGGTGATATGGTTCTATATCAGTTGAGACAGGAGATATTTCCTAGAGGTACTTATGATAAGTTGTAGTGGAAGGATATTAGACTATGAAAATGTTTTCATAAGTTTGCTAAAATGCATGTGAGATTGAATTTTCTTGAAGGAATAGATGTCTCAAACATATTCAAGTCGCAAATCTATACACATATTATGAAGGGGCAAAAGTTAAAACTTAGTTTATTGGAGATAGAAGATGTCAATCAAGTGTACAAAGAAGAAGAAAGGGTGATTGACTATAGTGTGAAAATAACACACAACAGGGAGCATAAGGAATACTTGGTGAATTGGAAAGGAAGGGAAGTTGAGGATGCAAGCTAGATGAGAACATATGAGGTTACAAGAAACAAAATTCTAGAAGTAGAGCTCGCATGAGTAAGAGCTCATGGTTTCAAAATTACCTAAGGTGTATGATGTAGGATCATCTGGGTTCACATGCAATCTTGTATTAACAAAAAAATAGTTAGAATAGTTTGTCATATTTTGCATTTGTTTGTAGTTGATGCATAAAGTAGATGTTGGACGAAAATTAACTGTTTAGAAGTGCACAGAGGTAGGAGGAAATTCAGTAATTCTGGAAGTGTGCATAGTTATTGGCACATGAGTTTATCTCTTGGCACAAATTGCATAAGAAGTAATTGAGGCGCAAGGGTTGTGCGAGACATTGAGAATAAATTTTGGTCATGCACAAGATAATTAAATCTTTAGATCATTTGGTTTAAATTACAATACCATGTCTTGATAAGCACCATCTTTTACACTGATTGAATTGAGATCCTTATTGGTTGAATCATGCTTGCAAGTAGGTACAAATGTCTCAGTTCATGCTAAAATGTCTCAATTCATGCTTGTAAGTAGTTTCGAGGATAGATATTTCTTTGGTTGTTGAAGGAATGTTGTGTTCTAGTGAGCAACACAACATTTGCAATGAATAGTTATCACTTCTTACTTCGATAATGAGCATAATCACAAGAAACAAAAGCAAAGTGAAATTGAAGGATTGTGTAAATCTTTACTCTAAATTCAATTATTCTTTTATTTCACACTTAAAAGTCAATGGCATTTTAAGTTCCCAAGAAAACAACTTGGCAAGCAAGAAGGTGAACAAATCTATGCTTTTCAACAAGAAATGAGAAAATAATAAGAAGAGTGTCATATCATGTGTTTAAACCCTGTAAGTAATAACACTATCAATGGAAATGTTGGCTTAAGAATCCTTTGTTCCTCCCTATTAGTGTATCGGTTACACCACTCGAATACTATTACTACTTAAGTATCACTTTACACTTAGAAATAAGGCTACTCCAACATTAATAGAACATATACAAGAGAAATTGAATCACATCTTTAAAGCAATGTACATTTCATTGGATCATATTACCTTCTAATATCAAAATAGTTACTTCTCATTAAATATCCTCATATCTTCTTTTCTATTCTTTAATTCTTGGAGATACTTTTCCATTAGTTACATTGACCTTGCTCTACTTAATATCTAAATTTAATTAAATTGACTGTTGTAATAAAAAAAAACTCAATTAATCCATTAAAAATAGCCAAATCATCTGGTTAAATGAAAAACTTTGGGAAAAGAAAAGGATACAATTAACTAAAATTTATAAAACAGATCATAAACGATTGGATGCGAGTGCAACCTGAGCCAATACTCTTTATGTGAGTTTACAGTTAATTAGTAGATATAAGCAATTGGTAGAGTATTTGTAGTAGGCAGCGTTTGGCTCCAATTTCAAATCCTGGAAGAAGACAGGCCGTGTTGTGGGAAGTGCCAAACGGAAAACAGTATTTGACCATTAACTAACAGAAGGTCAAAGTGCTGAGTCCGACAACTTACGCTCAGCGAAGTAATGAGAAATGGGAACCCTTTTCTAGCAGGAAAATGGAGATATTGCCCTATGCCAAATGGTTTTCTCTTGTTGCTTTTTCATATTATCAGGATAGATATGAGATATATATCAAAAGCATATGTGGATATGGTGGAAAATCCTAATCATTATGAATCTATTGTACGCAGAGTTTAATCCATTCACTGAATCTTTCAACATTAGACTGGTCTGGGTGTGGATGCCTCACAAAATGTTCCACTTCTTGAATTTGTAAGCTATTGAGAATTCCTCCCAACTGGTCCTACCACGATGATATCCTCTCACACTAGTTACATTTGAAATCTAGTTAGCACTCACAATTCATCAAATCATCCAGCCAAAATAGACTTAAAAGTGAAGAGATGGTAATGGATTCAAAATCTCAATTAGGAGCGAGTTCGTAGCTATTTTGAAGTTTGGCACTTTTCATCGGAGTGTTGCATCACAAAAATGTAAAAGTGGAGTCTTGGTAGATGTAATGCCCACATTTTCAACACCAAAATACAAAGAAATAAAAGGATAATATAATATGATAAAAAAATATTTTTTTGGCTAACACTGCTTGATACATAACATCACATAGGATCACTTAGGATAATGTATAACACATAAGACGTTTGCATAACCATGGACCCACATATATAACATGAAACACATGATGCACATCAAAGCCACATGTCCAAAAATGACAAGGTACAACAATGACCCACGACAAGATACACTTACTCACATGCACTTCCCACAACACATCATTATTCATGGTGAAATATTTATTTTAATTCTATTTTTATTAGTTGACTATAATTGTCTAAAGAACACATAACATGGGACCCTTCGTTCCTTTACAACTAGGTTGCATGTTTTTGTTTAACATTTCACCTATAGTGGTTTCTTTATAATTCACTTGTTTCTCTTGTGGAAATAACTTGATTGTGATTAGGAACGTATATACACACATGTGCCTTCTAATATTTGACTTAAGGATTTGTTTGAAAGAGTCATGTTTACTTGGTTTGGAAAAATACTCTCATTACAAGGAGGAAAAATTCACATGAATAAAAAGGAATGTTATTAGATCCATAGAAAACCTATCCCGAGTTCATTTCAAAGAATTGTTTAATACTAACAATACACTCTTTTCATCTTCAAGATATTACAACCAACTATGTAGGTTAACTAATTAAGTTGTATCATTCTTGATTCAAAATCCGTTGCTCCAATTAGGAATTCATATTTTCACAATTATATTGCACATGGAAGGTTACATTACACCTATGTTTCCCATTATAGAGATTTTTCTTTGAATTTAAGTGACAAATTTCACATTTCAAACTACTTATGTTTCATCATCTTAAGGATTTACTCTCAATAAAGAACGAGTTAATTACATGTTTCAACCATAAATTCTACTTTCTGAGTGATCCTAGGTTTATTATATTCATATCTACGCCAAGGGTTCTACTAACTTTTACAAGTCCAACTAGAGTGCAATTTCCTTAACTCACAAGACATTGGCTACAAACTGAAGTTATCCCATTTTCAAGGCTACATTTTATTATTTCATTAGCATTGTTGTTTAATCCACATTTATGCAAACAAAGCATGTGATCATGCATCATATTTGGTTTTTCAATTTATTATGTTATTGTATTAGTCGTGGATCTCTACTCTATTACATTCATTTTATGATCACATTTGAATTTTTACTTGGTTTTGACATCATTCAATGGCATACCATTTTTTTGTAGTGGTCATTACTTAGTTTAATCTTATTTACCCTTTTACTAACTACATTTACGCAGTTACTTTGGTCTTGTATTAACATCATTTTGGAACAAATGTAATTCCTATAACACTTACATAATACTTAGGGATTTAAGACTACAAGGAGTGTGACCTCGCACAAGACAACTCATTTCATTGCTCTTAGACACGCAAGTATTGAGTGTATATTGCAAGAGAGATATCCCAAATAATCTTATGCATTACAAAAGCCTCCTAAGGACCTATTTCAATTATTGGGTAAATACGCAAGTAATTCAACACGTAGTCTCCACTCACATAATTTAGATCTCACAAGAGATCAATGTAGGTACAACCACCAACTATCTTGCAAGGCTTTGGCCACCCACTAGGGTACTAAGAGAAATTACGCACAAGAGGGTTAAACTTATTCAAGATATGGGCATACTTGCAACACCTAGACATGATCACCTCACTCGTGCCAAAATGATAGGTTTCACAATGTAAAATCGCCACCTCATTAAATATTCAGGTAAAAAGGTCATTAATAAGAAGTCTTAGGTGCGAAGCAAGAAGATGATTAATGAGATCAGAGTATTTTATTAACACGATCAATGTTTTATACCCTAGAAAAAGACTCAAATGGGGAGAGGAAGTACAATAGGCATTATAACTCATTCTTTTATTTTCATTAGTTTTGATGAGAGGAGATTCTACCTAGCATTGTGGTTGTTAAGGAAATATACCAATAGTTAACATAGCAAAAGATTAGTTTAATATCTTTATAACATAGGTACAACATTGAGTACAACTTCAACATTATAACATAGGTACAACATAGGTACAACATTGAGTACATCTAGTTAGACACTATAAAATATAGCCACATTGGTATTCTCTTTTCAAAATATACCAAGAATAATTTGTTGGACCCCTAGAATATTGACCAAGAATGAAGGCGTATAGCGCGCAAGGTCCCGATTATGGAATGGCGTGCAGGAAAAAGCGCACAAGGCGGGGTTTTGGAAAGGGTTTAAGGAATCATGTGGCGTGCGTGGACGTAACCAAGGGTTCGGGACTTAGTCAATTTGGGCGTTCGTAGTGAGAACACGTGAAAAGCATGACCCAATTGCGCGTGTGGATAAGGTGTCGAGCATCATGACAAGTTGGCCCAGAAGGAGCATGTTAGAAGCTTCTAGAAGCACATCATGGGATAAAGCAAAAAGCTCAGGCCACGGAGAAGCATGCTCACATGGAGGACCACATTCGAGACACTTGGCACCGAGATCGAGGGCACTTTGGAGGGTGAATTGGCAGTCCAGGAAAGTTATAAATACAAGTGCCTACAGAGTAAAAAAAGGGAGAGACAGAGTATGGGCGGAGCTCTGCAGAATTACTGTGAGGACTCTGCTAGTAGATAATTACATTTGGGAGAGGATGTATTAGGCATGGGATTGTAATTTTCTTTTGAATAGCTTAGTTACATAAGTCCAATTGCAATGCATGACTATGGTCTGCTTCTCTGTGACACTCTATAATGGCTCAATGGATGTAATGAGGTTACCTGTTATATGTATACATGAATATCAATGATTTCGATGCATACTTCTCTCTCATGAGTTCTATTTATTTTCATGTTAAGTATGGATGCTTGTATGTTTCTTTTTGAAATGATGCACATTATAGATTCTTTTAAATACTCTACCTGAAATGACTGCAAGGATCTAGAGGTCGTTCTGAGCCCTATGGTTCTTGTATGTTCTGAACCCTTTTGAAGGTCATTTAAACACAAATCATAGATGATGTTTCCCACTAAACTCACATAAAAGAGAGACTCGGCACCTGCACGTGCCTCGGGTGAGCACCCAACTTTCACTGGGTGATAGGCCGGCACATGGGATTCCTTTCTTTATGTTAAGGGTAAAAATGACTACATCTTGGTTCCATTGCTAGGACCTCTTTTTGAAGTTGTAGTGGGAATTAGCATACATCATGATCTGTGTAATGAGTAATGACAGAGCGGTTAACGTTGGAAAGTGTTGAATCATGGTTCAAGAGCACAGAGGATGAATTTGCTCAGAGATTCAACACTGGACCTAAGTTTGATGCACGTGGATGGGTAGAAGAGAATCTCTACCATGATCTATATGAAACTTTTTTTTATTGTTTCCCTATGGAGCTGTATGAATGGCTCTCAGCCTATGCATCTAGATCAGGTTTGCATTATGGATCGCATGTGTGGACCCAAGAAGAATACCAAAAGTTATAGGATGTAGATCACGTGGAC
Source organism: Taxus wallichiana var. yunnanensis (assembly GCA_018340775.1). NCBI lineage: Eukaryota > Viridiplantae > Streptophyta > Pinopsida > Cupressales > Taxaceae > Taxus > Taxus wallichiana. The sequence continues at coordinate 433,201,963 of CM031236.1, read as the reverse complement.
CCGTGATGTGGATCATTGGTGGAAAGGAGTATTGGCTAGCTACACTCTGGAGTACGCCATTTCCACATATTCTTGTCCGGAGGTTGCTAAGTTTGAGTTTCTAAGGGAGCCCAGAGGATCATTTCTACGTGTTGTCCCTCTGGCTATGAAGATCTTGATGATTACCATGAGTTTAGAGGCATTCCCAATGGCCGGCTAAACCATTCTGAGCGCTGGGCGAGGAAGCTAGGGTGGAGGAAGATGGAAAATGTCGTGACGGAGAAGGATAGGGAGGAAAGATGACTCAAGTATGGTGAAGCGCATGAAAGGGAGATTGCTAGACAATGCGAGGTTACAGGTGTGATGGATGTATGGTGGAAGATGTGTGGGAAGGATTTGAGGTTCACGCAGAGGATGTGGAACCTGAGTAGTCTATGTGACCCCATCTTGGCAAGCTTGTGGGAGAGACCCCTTCGGCTTCTAATGAGAGTTCCTCATGCGAGAGAAAGAAGAACCATTGGCGCGCATCTAAGCCCCCTAGTGACGGATCCTGGAGCTTGGTTTTCCAGATCAGGGGGAAAATATTGTCGGTCAGTTGGTTACATTAGAGGTGATCGGTCTACACCTAGGAGGTATAATTTCTCGTTTGGGACTTCTATGGCTGCAAACACCAACCCAATGTTAGGACTTTTCGGGCAAGGTATAGGCACACAAGCGTTTGGTCTCATGTCTAGGAGTGGCGTGGGGTATACTATTGGTAGTGGGGCATTATCACAGACTATAGGTGCGCATAGCTCAGTGGAACTGTGGGGACCCTTAGCATGACCACTTCAGGACCTGGTGGGCCTGGTGGATCTGGTGGTTCAGGAGGAGTAGGAGCTGGTGGGTCTGGTGGATCTGGTGGTTCAGGACCTGGTGGGCCTGGTGAACCTAATGGTTCGGGACACAGTGGACTTGATGGTTCATGACCTAGTGGATTTGGTGGGTCAGGCAGTGGAGGAAACACAGGCGGAAACCAAGGATCTGGTGCAGGAGGATTTGGGCCCCAACCACCCCCACAAGTTTTCTTTGAAATGTCTCTACATTTTCTTGATTATAGAGGTATTGAGGATGTTGTGGAACATGTTCACAAATGTGAACTGCTATGGCGCACAAAGGGTGTCACAACCCAGAACGGAAGGCTAGTCAGTTTACAACCACGTTGCAAGGGCGCACACATAGCTGGTATAGGAAATATGACCCTCATCAAACAGTGGTGGACTATACTACTTTAAAGAATGCATTCTTGGCAGAATTCCACATTCCTGAGTTTGAGTAGAAGAGCATCAGCGCTTTGAAGGAGATTCAACAAGGAATGGTAGAGAGTGTGTGGGAGTATGATGTGTGCTTTAAAACTCTCTTGTCTAAATTATCATATGATATTCACCCTTCACAGCATGCTCAATGGTTTGTTAGGGGTTAATCACTCCTTTTAGAAGGGCCTTATCTCATAAAACTTTTATAGACCCGCGTGAGGCATTGGAAGTTGCCCTGCACACCAAAGCTATTCAGTAGTGTTGATATTAGCATTAGCCCATTCTTGGAGGCTCAGATTATTGCTATGGCCAAGCAGTTAGAAAAATTGTCTGCGAACTCAGCCCATGAGACTCGTAGTGGTTTGTGGTGCACAGATTGTGAAGTAGAGGGGCACGTTAAGGATAATTTCCCCAGAGGACAAGTACATGCCGTGGCAATAGATTGTGAAATTTGTCATGGGGACCATGATGCGAGTAGGTTCCCCTTGCTGCAGCAACTGAAGAATGTATCTTGTTATTGCAAAATTTGCACTTCTATAACCCATGATACTAAGGACTATAGGATCATCGATCAGATCCATGAGGCCATTGATCATGGGGTGCGCTGGAGACAAAGCATTGTTAGAAGTTCTAAGGGTGATGATCGCCATTATGAGGAACACGCAGATGGAGGCGCGCATGGAAGAGGTTTTGAGGAGGGTTTTGTGGTCATGGAAACTGTGGAGGAGGAAGGACTGAGTTCTCGCATGGAAGATGTTTCAACTATGGATCTACAGATCATTACAAACATGAATGCCTGGACCTGTTGCAGTGCTCGTGGTGTGGAAAGAAGCATAAGTATGAGGAGTGCCCAAAATTGTTTGAACACATGAATCAACAGCACCAGAAAGACAAGGGCACTGCAATGGTCAATATTAAGAAGGTAGACACCCAATGGATGCCTCGGGTAACACATGTGCAAGTTTGGAGCCTATCCTAGTAACAATAAGGAAAGAATACACACGCAAGAGAGATACCAAGACAGAGGAACTTGGTCTCAAGGGAAGAAGTAGTTCATGGAAAGTATCCAGACCTTGCACATCAGAAGGAGGTATATCAAGACACTATGGATGTGATTCAGAGCTTACAAGGGGAAATCCAGTGTCTAAAGGAGCAATCCAAGAGGGAGGAACAAGGAAGGAGAGTCGAGGCGCCAACGGATGACCTGGATGAGGTCAAGGAGGTGTGTAAAATGCTAAGGCAAGAGAATATCATTCCCTTATAGGATCATGGTTGAGAGAGAAGGTATCACGCGCTGAAGGAGAGCGCAAGAGGCAGGTCTTGCACGTGAACCTTCCCCCTCACAGCCTTGACTATGACAAGGAGATCACGTTGAATGCAGTTGTAGATGGATGGCTCCTCAGCAATATCCTCATTGACACTGGCGCAGAGGTTAATGTTCTAACTTTGGATGCATGGCATCATATGGGAAGACCTGCATTACAGCCATCTTCGAATGTGTTGTATATGGAAAACAAGACTAAGGTGATGCCCATCGGCATCTTAAAGGATGCAACTATTACTATCCAGGGATCTAAGTTTACTAGGGACTTTGAAGTCTTAGCTCGCCGAGGTAGAAAATTTCCCAGCGCTACTTGGGTGCCCTTGGTGTTACAAGAACAATGCGGACCTTCGGTTCAACAAAGGGTACATCAGCTTTGAAAACAAGGAGGAACGGGTCATTATACCCCCAGGCTGATGGGAATTCGACCCTATATTGAACCTGTTGGGGAAGAAGTTCTAGACAAGATATATGTGTGCTCAATCAAAGACCCAGAGATGATACACCCTACTAATGGGGTTATCCAATTTGAAGATGCTTAGTCAGTGAGTGATACCACCAGTATGGCATGTGAAAATTGGGCACATGGAACTTATGAATTGATGGGATGGTAGTTGAGAGGATCGGTGACCAAGGTAACAAATGCACGCATGGTTCAGTGCCTTGGAGGAAAAGAACTACCCAAGTATTCAGGAGGAGCCTTCCCTAAGATCTTTCTGCAGGAAGTGGAAGCTCAAGTGGAAGGATGAGAAGGAATGGAGAGGGATGTTAAGTTATGTCTTGATCGGCACACTAGTGCACATGGTGGTGGGCTACACATCAAGATAGCCTTTTGGAGTGGTGTGAGGTAAGAATTCTCTCTCTGTCATATTCTCTAGGAGCAATGTGCCCACCATCATCAAGGACTACCATGGGAAGGAGCCCGCCTCTTTCCATATCCAGGAGTGTGAGAAGATCTGGAAAGAAAGCATGAAAGCTTTGCCACCATCCTCTGGGTGCACAAGTTGTATTCTACACTACGTAGGTTGTGCGCGTGCATGGTACATTCATTCGAGAGACATGCCGCCAGACAAGGAATTGGCAAGAGCTCATGGCTAACCTTATTCACACCTTTGAGTATCGAAGTACCAAGCCGTCAATTGATAAGGCCTTGCAGGGTATCAAGCACCTTACCATGGGGGATAGTGCCATGACGGAAGATAGGCTATTGGAATTACTAGGTGAACTAGGATTGGAGGCACGCTTTGAAGAAGTAGAGGAAACATAAGAGTTACAGCTTGAGCGCGCGTGTTTGAAAAAAGGAGAAAGGAAAGTTGGTGTATGTGATTGATGGAGAGGAATCAGAAAGCTTGGATGTTAGCCACTCTGTAGGGACGCGTGAGGTAGTGGATAGTGTTGATACTGCGTGCGTGCGCCTACCATGAACCCTTAAAGACAAAGAAGGTTAACATCGGTTCAGAGAAGAACCTAAGGAAGCTATTATTGGAGACTACTGGTCAGGAGAAGGAAGTATCTAAGATCATTGATCTGCTACGTGAATTTGAGGATTTATTCCCGTGCGGGTACCATGAGCTCAAAGGCGTTCACCATTCCTTGGGGGAGATGAAGATAAAACTAAAGGATGGTGTGCACTGGTTAGGAAAAGCCCTACCGGATGAATCCCAATTTACGTGCATGAAGGTTAAGGAGGAGATAGACAAAATGATAGCTTCTAGGATCATTGAGGTAGTGGAAGAGTTGGAATGGATAAGTCCGATGGTAATCAACATCAAGAAGGATGGGCAGATTAGGATCTGCATGGATTATAGGGAATTGAACAAGTTTGTGTCATTGATCCCTTTCCGACCCCCTTCACTGAAGAAATTTTGGAAGGAGTCATTGGGCACGAAATATATTCCTTTACGGATGGATTTTCAGGGTACCACCAAGTCCGGATTGCAAAGGAGGACCAGGAGAAGATGACTTTCGCCACTAAGTGGGGAAGTTTTACATACACGGTCATGCCCTTTGGGTTGAAGAATGCGCTGCTGTTTTCTCGCGCATAGTGGTGCAAGTGTTCCAGGATTTCATACATAAGTTTCTTCAGGTCTATTTGGATGATTGGACAGTGTATGGTCTAGTTAAGGACCATTGTGACAATTTAAGGTTAATGTTTGAGAGGTGTAGGCAGTTGAGGATATCCCTCAACATTAAGAAGTGTGTGTTTGCTACACCCTTTGGGACTTTATTAGGGCATATCATATGTAAGGAGGGCTTGCTGGTAGATCCCGCTAAAGTTGTAGTTATTGTGGGGTTAGGGGAGCCTACTAGCCAGAGTGCAGTGCATGGATTCCTTGGGCATATGGGCTATTATAGGAAATTCATTAAAGGATATGCAAGATCGCCGCGCCTTTAGAGGAGCTCTTAGACATAAAAGTGCCTTCCATTGGGGAGAGGTGCAACAGAGGGCGTTTGATACATTAAAAGATAGGCTTGTCACCGCACCTATATTACATTTTCCCTCTTGGGACAAGCCCTTTCATGTCCATGTAGATGCCTTAGGGACCGCTATTGGAGCAGTGCTTGCACAACCAAGTGAAGGGATTGTTGATCATCCTCTGTGTTTTGCAAGTAGGAAGTTGACACCAGTAGAGAAGAACTATACCACAACTGAGCGCGAGGCATTGTCAATGATCTACGTGCTTTTCAAGTTTAGACAATATCTGCTAGCAACACCCTTTGTGTTTTACACCGACCACATGGCATTAAAGTATTTGGTGAACAAGCCTATTCTACAAGGGCGCATATGTCGGTGGGTGTTGTTGTTTCAAGAGTTTGAATTCACCATTGTAGTGAAGCCTAGGAAAAGTAATTATGGACCTGATCATCTATCAAGAATTGATTCAGGGGAGGACATGCAGAGTATTGAGGAGACAATGCCAAACGTGCAACTATTTAGGTTATGGCACGCACCCTCGATTTGGAAGAGATTGCAGTATTTTTAAAGGAAGGTGTGGCACCGGAAGGAATGAAGACATTGGAGAAAAAGTAGTTGGCCATACGCGCCGCACCCTACATGTTAATTAGTGGAGACTTATACAAGTTGGGACGTGATGAAGTTTTGCATAGGTGTGTATTAGAGCATGAGTGTCTGGCCATCATGGAGGAAGCACACGGAGGAAGTGCGGGTGGGCATTATGTAGGTGATGCCACCACGCATAAAATATTAATGGCAGGTTTGTGGTGGGAAACCCTGTATAAGGATTGTAAAGACTATTGTAAAGCGTGTGACCATTGTCAGTGCATTGGCAAACCCGAAAGGAGAGATGAAATGCCTTTGCGCCCTATCCCTAGCACAGAGCCTTTTGAAAAATGGGCAATAGACTTTGTAGGCCCTATTGCACTAGCAGCGCGTAGGACTAGGTCACGCTATGTCATCACTTGCACGGATTATTTGACAAGGTGGGCAGAGGTAGCCTTGACTAAAGATTACACAACAGCCACAAGCAGCAAGGTTCTTGTGGGAGAACATTATCACAAGGTATGGATGCTCATTGAGTTTGACCAGCAATAGGGTACGCATTTCTTGAATGAGACCGTGAGGATCCTGTTATCAGAATTCATGGTGGCTCATCACAAGACTACACCCTATCACCCACAAGCAAATGGAACCGTGGAAGCATTCAACAAAATATTGAGTCATACCCTGACCAAAATTTGTGATGTCGAAAACAAGATTGGGATGACAAAGTATCGGCAGTATTGTGGGCTTACAGACAATGTATAAAAGGTTGAACAAAGCCACACCATTTCAGTTGGTGTTTGGCATGGAAGCTATTCTACCGGTTGAATTCATGTTACCTTCTCTGTGAATAGCATGTGCAGGAGGGTTGGCCGATGAGCAAGCGCTGGAAGAAATAATTGAGGAGTTAATGAAATTGGATGAAAGACGATCACTCGCCAGGTGGAGCCAAACAATAGAGAAAGCAAAGCAAAAAGCTTGGCATGATCGCCACATTAGAAACAAGAAGTTTGAGGTTGGGCAAGATGGTTTTACTATATGATTCTAAGTTTTGCGCCATCTTGGGAAGTTGAAAGTCCATTGGTTGGGTCCTTACACAATCTCGTACATCCTTGATTCGGTGTGTGCCAGTTACAAGCACTGGATGGGATGAAGTTACCTAGACACTTCAATGGGAGTAGGCTGAAGCCCTACTATAAATAAGTCTTCTTGGTGTTTGTAAATAAGGCTAGTTTTTCCAATTAGTTTAGAAATTTCCTTATGCATTCCTTTTCTTGTGTTTCCCTTTCGCATTGTTGTTGTTTTGCTTTGCGCCTTGGGCGCGGTAACCTTATTACTACTTTTGAGAATTTGTGAATGCGTAGAGGACCACGCATCATTTTAAGTGTGGGGTGGAGTAATGTGGAGGAGTCAGCATGGTTAGAGTGCCAAGGAAGTTTATGTTAAAAAGCCCGTTAAATGGCCCGGTTTAAAAGAGGTGTATGGAGAGAAAAGAGAGAAAGGATGGTTGGTGCCAAGATAAAGCTACTTGCAGATCCCACATACAAGGAGAAGAAAGTGCTTTAAGCAACACGAGGTAGGCGAGAGCAAAAATAGGACAGAAGAAGTGCCTTCGGTGCTGGTTACGCGCACACAAGAGTCTCATCTCATGTTGGATTGGTTACACGCCAGAAGGTTAGGGGGATGTCCGTGTAGGTGGAGTGCATGAGTGAAAGCACTGAAGTTGGGCTTTATTTTTAAAATATGCATTAAATGAAAAAAGTATGGTGGTAGGTGAAGTAGCATTTAATGCTCAAAAAGGAAAAAAACTATAAATAAGAGGGTCGGGACACTTCATTTTTCACTTTGCGTATAAGGAAAATGAAGCGCTTTTTGCACATTTGCAAACTAGGGCTTCCAAGAAACTGATCTGTGTGAAGGAGAATTTGAAAGGATTGAAGCGTGAGTAACTAGTTGGGATTTGCAAACCTCGAGGAAGGGATTTCACGGGCGTGGGAAGAAAGTGTGAGAAGATGTCGTCTTGTGAAGGGAGTATCCCAGTTAGGGTTTGAAGAACTAGGGCATGGGTTTAAACAATTTTCTTCACAAGTTTGAGATCCAGGGTTGGAGAGAGTGGAAGAACAAAGTAGTAGAAGTAATTTGAAGTGGGTAGAAGACCTAGACAATGGCACCCAAGAAACCAGCTAGTACACCCAAAAAGGGCAAGGAAAAGGGCAAGGGAAAGGGCAAGGGAAAACAACAAGAAATTGAGGCAAGCACAAATGAGGAATGGTATGCAGAAATGTAGTACCCAGATGGAGTGTTGTTGGGGAAGGAGTGGGAGTCCCATCTTAGGGATATGTCCATAAATGATTATAATCATTAGATAGGTACAATTGAAAAGGAGTTGGCGTTGGAGTTAGTACACCCGACAAACAAGAGGACACCAGAAGGTTTTCCTATATATAATGATGACGTAAAGGTCAAATTGGAGAAGGCATGGTTACTACAACTTTTGAGTTGCCCTACTTTGGGAAACCTGAGCGGCTGTACCAGTGGCTGATGTCGCACGTGCACGAGGACTATTTCCACTTCGCAGGGCACAAGATGCGCCTAACTCCTCACTCATTTCACAATTCATAGGCCTCATCTGTGAAGGAGACAGTCTAGAGGATGATTTAACAGACAAGGAAGTGATCAAGGAAACTATCGCCACATTTTCTTACAAAAAGGGGTCAAGGTACTATGATGTCATGAGACATCAAGGATCCAATAATGAAGATGGTCACGCACCTAGTGTCGAAGCTAAATGGCTAGGAGAGATGGACTCAAGTCAGTAAGCCCTAGTTGAATGTATGCAGGAAGATCTCAGAGGGCACCATCTACAATTTATCCGCTTTCATCATGGATGAAATTATCAACTACGTGCAAAGGAGGGAGACAGGATCCTTTTTGGAAATGTGTTGCTAACCATTGTGTTTTCAAAAATTGGGGTACCAGATGCATCAAATAAATTTGTATGGGAGTACCTTGTTGAAGACCCCTCACCCAAAAGGTTTGAGAAATATGCTTGTGACACTATGATAATAGTGCACAAGGTGCGCTTGGAGAAGTGGTATACATGCTTGAGGAACGCATTTGGGGCAGAATGGAGAATTCCCAAACAACTGCCAGTAGCCACTATGGGAGAAGCAGAATTTGTTGTGTACCAGCATTTCTACCTAGGCAGATTCAAACTGATGGATGAAACATGGAGCCCATGGTGCAAGCTCCCCTTTTCCTTCATAGCTCAATACTTCCAAGTGGGAGTAAATAGGTTCAAGGAGTCCAAGAAGTTTAAGTTAGATCTTAGCAGTCTGGACAAAGACCATAGGGAAATGCACAAAGGGTTAGTCTACCCTGGCAAGCACGCGCATACATAGAATGGTACGTATCACAAGAAGTGCAAATGACAAGGCCGGTGACTCTACCCATTACAGAAGGATCTACGACACGCATCTACATTCGCATACGACCCAAATCAGAAAAGGGTACATACCTGGAAAACGAGGTGTCCATACCTTAGGACCCAACTGGTAGGAAGAGACCCACACCCAAATGGGAGGAAAAGGGACCAGAAAAGAAGATTCCAAGAGTGGTGGAGACACAGACCATAGGTTCCCCTAGGACGAGTGCTAGGACTAGCACATACGCACGCAAGAAGAGGCCCTTAGTGAAGGAGAAGACTCCAGAACCAAAGAAAAACCATCGAACAAGGAGTCATCTGAGGAAGAAACAAAGTCACCTATACCAAGTCTCTAGTTAGGAAGAAGTAGAGGGTAGAAGAGGAGACCACCTCGGGAGAAGTTGGGAGTTTGAGAAAAGGAGAGAAGGATGATAGCGAAGAAGAAGTAAGTGGGGAACAAGACCTCGGGAAAGATCAAGGGCCGCCTATTTTCGATATACATGATTCGGAGGAGGAAGAAGGAGAAGAAGATCAGGGGTTCCTTTTTGTGTGGCGCAAGGACAACCAAGTAGGAGGGGGCACCTAGAACATGGGAGAAGATGAGGAGGCTAGCACATAGAAACAAGAAGTTCCAAGATTTGCGCAGGATCAGACAACCAAGATGCCAGAAGGAGACACAAGGAACATTGAGACCTTGGGAAAGGACAAGGTGGAGTGTAGCGTTGAACTAGCATTGAACAAGGAGGAGGAGGAGAGCACAGAAGAGGAATGTGGCAGCACTAAAGGCCCCATTTTAACCGTAAGTATACCCAAGGGTACACGCACGGGAGGAAGGCACGTAGAAGGGGGGAGGCCGGAGATGGGTTATGTTGATGACCCCAAGAAAGTGTTTCACGTGTAGTTCCAGAGTACCATTCTGACGGAGGAGCTTGTATGCATGTCATCTTTTGACAAGGAGGCTGCCTACCCATGGACAAGGAAGATGATCTCTTGGGAAATTGAGTCCCACCTTGATGAACCTAGAGTTTGAGGTAAGCCAAGGGGCAATGGTAACATTGCCAAGACCAGGAGAAGATAACCTAGTGGTGGATACCCAGCAGCTCTCGGATGAACAGCTATGCAATGCACTGAACAAAGTCTCCTTTGAGTTAGAGGCTAGGATCTTGGGTGAAATGATAGAATCGGGGATCTAGAAGGGGAGCTAAAGGAGAAAGAGGAAGAGCTAGCCACACTAACTAAGGAGCTGAGCAAGGAAAAATTAATCAGCGCCCAATGGCAGTGGTAATTAAAGGATGAAAATGCCAAGGTGAGCGTTGTGTACAAGAAAGTAGAATCTATCAATGGGGACAAACTTTTAAAGCATCCAAACTTGGAATCACCCATGCAGAAGTATGGATCCACCTTGGGATGCCTGGAGGATTTAACAAGAGTCCTCACCATGGAAAGACATCCGCCAGCCTTGGAGTCTGCAGAGGAAGTGGCGCGCACCAGAGAAGGAAGACAAATTGAAGATCATAGTGCTCATCGTGGAATACAACAAAGTGCTTGTTGATGTAAGGGCCGCTTCCCAGACTGCTGAAGCCACATACAACAATTTCACGGATAGAGACAAGAGTGGTAGCACCCTCGCCCCCTCATGAAGTGGAACTCAAGGAGTTCCAAGAGAAAAACAAGGGGAATAGGGTGGAAAGAGATAAAATCCTTTCCGAGGTTGAGAAGAAATCAGAGGCCATTGAAACCTTAAGAGTTTCAATCAAGAACCGGTTGAAGGAGCTATATCCACGTATTACACGAAGAATGGACGCATTGGAGGATATATGCAAGGAGTTGGAAAAGATCACTGACACCATGAGCGCAAGGAGATGGATTAAAGTTTGATGAAGTGAGCGCTCTGGTCGGTGACCTCTGTCAGAGGGCGCAAGACGAAGTCGATGCCTAGAATAAATTGGAGGCCGACTTGCAAAAGGATTTTCCCAGTCTGTTATAGTGATTCTTTCTTTCCCCCATTCTTTCTTATTTCCCAATTCTTTCATCCCCTTATTCTTTCTTTCTTTCTTTTCTTAGGCGTAAGCTTATTGTACTCTTTCTCCCACTAAGAGAAATGTTCCCATGAATAGAGAACAGGCGTAGTGTGGGGTGATGTTGGACCCCTAGAATATTGACCAAGTATGAAGGTGCGTAGGCACGCAAGGTCCCAGTTATGGAATGGCGCACAAGGCAAAAGCGCACAAGGCGAGTTTTGGAAAGGGTTTAAGGAAGCTCGTGGCACGCACATACGATGCACGCGGACATAGGCCAAGGGTTTGGGACTTATTCAATTTGGACGTCCGAGTAGAACACGTGAAAAGCATGACCTGGTTTGCGTATGGATAAGGTGCCAGCCTGGCAACAGGTTGGCCCAAGAAGGAGCATGCTAGAAGCTTCTAGAAGCACATCATGGGATAAAGTGGAAAGCTCAGGCCGGAGAAGCATGCTCGCATGGAGGACCACATTCGGACACTTGGCACTGGATCTAAGGGTGCTAGAGGGTGAATTAGCAGTTCAGAAAGCTATAAATACAAGCACCTACAAAGTAAAAAAAGAGAGACAGTATGGGTGGAGCTCTGCAGAATTACTGCGAGGACTCTGCTAGTAGATAATTGCATTTGGGAGAGGATGTATTAGGCATGGGATTGTAATTTTCTTTTTGAATAGCTTAGTTACATAAGTCCAGTTGCAATGCATGACTGTGGTCTGCTTCTCTGTGACACTTTGTAATGGCTCAATGGATGTAATGAGGTTACCTGTTATATGTATACATGAATATCAATGATTCTGATGCATACTTCTCTCTCATGAGTTCTCTTTCCTTTCATGCTAAGTATGGATGCTTGTATGTTTCTTTTTGAAATGATGCACATTATAGATTCTTTTAAGTACTCTACCTGAAATGACTGCAAGGATCTAGAGGCCGTTCTGAGCCCTATGGTTCTTGTATGTTCTGAACCCTTTTGAAGGTCATTTAAACACAAATCATAGATGATGTTTCCCACTAAACTCACATAAAAGAGAGACTCAAGAACTTGAAAGCAAAGGGAAAAATCTCGAAAACGGAGATATAATAACCACGCCAAAGACTGAACCAATAGTTGAACAGCTCCCGTCGAAATCAAGGGTCCAAACAGCATTAGGATCTTCTTCTTTGACTTCTACAGAGGGCACCTTAGATGTCATGAAATAATTACCCAAGCCTGCATCTTCAAAGAGAATTTGAGCCTTAGGATCATCTAATTTAGTGACCAGGTACTTTGCTTGTGCTTCGGGGTGAAGGACACGAGGAACTCTATTCACTGGAATTTTAGCTTTGGTCCAATCCATGTTGATTTCTCCTCCAACATCTTTGCAAAACCTCTTCCTAAGAGAATACCATAAGCGGCTGGGATATCAACAACTGGATAGTCATTTTCACTCTCTTTTCAAGGGAAGGCAACAAATGCAAATTGTGCATCCTTGATTTGGCCAATCAAGGGGACTTATTTGGTTTCCATGGAATAACACCGCCCATAAGATTTAGTCAAGGTGAGTCTAAGGGCATGAGCTAATTTTGCAGGCATTACGTTATTAGAGGCTCCTGAGTCAATTATGCAATTGCTGAGTTTAAAACCGTTTATAAGTAAGGACAAATAAAACGGTTCAATCTTTCCTAAAGAAGCAACAGAGGTCATATTACTCTGAGGTAAAGGCTAAGTGGGGCTAGGAAAAATACCTTTTGAAGATGAAGGAATAAGCAGCCTTGCTTCTAATGAATTTAGCAAGTTTCTCAAATTGCTCAGGGTTGGACTGCAAGTACTCGGCTTTTCGACATTTAGATTTTAGTTTTATTTGCATGATCAATGATGTCGAAAGTAGTATACGAAGGATGATGGAGAACTCGGTTCTAGTTACACTAGTCCGAGCCGAGGTACTAGCCTTGAGAGAAGGAGAAAAAGAGTTAGAAGACGAAGTTACCTTTTTAGTTGTCTCCTTTTCAGTCTGCGCTGAGATAGGAGAGCCTCTTTTAGCCATAACCATAGGAGCTTCTTTACTTTTCTCCTTAGAGCCTTCAACCATATTTACGGGGTTCCGAGATTGGGATCGAGTGAAGACTATAGATGATTGGCCATCATGATCACCTTCATCTTCATCGTACTCTAGGTACCCACGCTCGGAGTCACCACCAATCATCAAAAGACTCATCAGCGTATCCTGAAGCTTCGAAAGCTTCATGAGAGTCTTGATCTTCTAGTTCTTCACCCTCCTCAACTATTTCAACTATTGCATTGACAGGAGGAGCTTCAATGGCCAGCCTGGTGGGAGCAGCGATCAACCGATTCCTGTCTCTTACAGGAGCGCTATTGGCATTGTTGAAATTCCGTCTAGGAATATCCCGATAAGGAATGTTGGTTGCTTGTTGAGACATTTGCTTCTTTAAAGTGATCAAGTCATTGGCCATCTTTTGAATCATAGGATCAGTGGTACTCTAAGAAGAACTCTGATTTTTAGGCTTAGATGATTCTCTTCTAATCTTTCTAGCCAGAATAAGATCATCTTCTATTTCGGTGGTTGTAGCTTGAGCAGTGGCCAAATCGGGGATAACAGATCTTCTCAATAAGAAGCTCACATCAGGGGGATGAGCGTTGATGAAGAAACACTTTTGATTTTCAAGAGTGGGAACGGCTAGTTCTAGGATCTTACGAATCAGCTTGTTGAATTTGGCTATGAAATCCCGCATGGATTCGTAAGACTCCTTCTTCATGTGTGCAAGCTATGCTAACAAGGTGTGAGAGTCTTTAGCTAGGTTTGAACCTTGCTTCGAATACAAACCGCATGGTAGTCCAGTTGGTAATGCATGCATTTGGAAGATGGTAGAACCATTCTACTGCTACACCATGCAATGTCTCAACAAAGATTTGAATAGATACGTCTTCATGAGAAACTCCAAGAATGCCACATGCAACAAAGAATGAAGTGATGTGCTCATCAGGGTGTTGTTTCCCATCACCATTGAACTTGGGAATATTCTTACGTGACCCATGTGGTAGATCGGGCAATGGAGGAGTTAGGGAAAGAGGACTAATAACCACACCCCAAGGAATAGGTTGTGTAGCCATCCTTCTGAATGAATTGCGTACAGGAATCTGAGTATTCGACAAGAATAATGCATGGCAGGTTGTAGAAATTTCTTGTTCTGGAAGAACCCGAGTTCTTCAGATAGGTGAAGAACTTCTCACTCAAGCTAGATGCAACACTATTGGGTGAAAGTCTAAAATTATGTTGTTAAAGAAAATTAAAGAACGGATCTGGTTTCACCCCGGCTCATCTTGACCAAGTGAAGATATCTCTGGCCAGCTTGAACTGGAAAATAGATCTTCTGAAAATAAGGCAAATACGGAGTCGCTAGACACCAATAGGATAAGCTTAGTCTTATAAATCCGTATATCCCCAACGGAGTCACCAAAAACTGTTGGTTGGATATTTTGTCAAGCCAAAATATGAGGTTCAACCACAGTACATGGGATCAAATCCCTCCTTAAAGACAAGTCAGGTTTCCTATTTATTACTAATCTAAAACACAATGAAATAATATATACAATATTCACACTATTCTAACCATTGGGGTTGGGAAAGAATCCCGAAATCCATATCCACACTAGGTGAAGATGTTCATAGTTTTAGAAATGGAATGGATTGGAAAGGAAATTATTATTATGGAAGAAACACAATGGAAAGGAAATGAGAGGAACGTATTTTCTTTCGAGCAAACACAGATCACGAAATAATCATACGAGTTTTAGATAACAAATGTAATGTTTGAAACAATTAAAATAATCGAGAGTGCTAAACAAAGAATAGCTTAAGATTCTGAACATAAGAACAATATCTTAAGAGAGATGAATCTCACAACACAAAGTTTGCAAAATAGCATTGGTTTCTATTCCTCAAATGATTAAAAGAAAACACAGTTTTTCTTCTTTACAATAGTTCTCAATATTCCAAAAATCTCAACCCTTTGGAATGCATAAGTATCCCTTATTTATAATAAAAATAGTTGAGAGAAAATAGGATAAATCCTAGAAAATAGTATTTTAATGAGAGTCCTATTTTGCTTGACTCTCATGTAGGAGACCAAGTAAAAATTTGCTTCCTACATGACGAAACAAAAATGAAAAAGACATGTCAATTTCAGGATTGAAATGACATGAAACATTATGCCTATTTTGTTTCATCATCTTTGTCTTCCTCCAGCAAAGCCTGCTTGTCCTCGAAATTCTTGGAACTTTTGATTATGCCCTGCATCTCATCTTCATCAGGCACGGTGGAGTGGTCGCTCAAGACCTCACATGTTTCCTGAGTATCACTCACGTTACCAGGAAGTTTCTTCAATCTCTTGTTGAGTTTCCTCAGTGATTCCAAAGCATGTTCAATCTTCACGAACCTATCAATGATTTCTAAACTAAAGCCATAAGTTGGTTCGTGTTGAATTGATTCTTGGATTTGCTTGTAAAGATCGTCAAAGTGGGGAAGAATACTCAAGCTTTCATTCAACACTTTAGCACAGATCTTGGTTAGCTCTTCTTCTATGTCATTTGTGGCATCAATCAATTGATCTCTTGATTCCCTCAATTTTCTACAAGCTTCATTGAGAATATTTATTTTGAATCTGATGGCTTTGGTTAGTTGAAAATGCTTGTCCCCATGTGGAATGATTCTTTCTTCAATCAAGACGCGAGATGAAACCTATTTCATCGTAATTGGAGCTTCAAAAGTTAACTCTAGGTTCCCGACTTCTGCTGAAAAAATCATCATCCATTTTCTCGCCATCCTTCTTTATATTCTCCAAGGATTTGTAGACTTCCACGGTGTCATCAATGACCTCTTTTCCTTGTAGGAGTAGCCTCTGGATCCATTCATCAACCGTTCTCCCCTTCTCATTAATCTTTTCAATCCTAGGTACCGATGAGAAATCGAACCTGATAGGAGTAGGGGTAGAGGACGATGGTGTTGACTCAGGAGGCTTTGAGAGCTTGAGTAGTACTTCTGTCAAGTTGCTCTACTTTCTCTTTTAGCTCATCTCTGCTTGCCTTTGTTTCCTTCAGCTTCTGGCACAACACATTCATGGCATCTTGTGCGTCCTATTGTGCTCCCTCCGTTGTTACTTTTCCTAGATCAACCCTTGTGATCTGATAATCGGTGACCATTATATCATTCTTGGTTTTGTCAGCCGCGGGAGTGGCAATCTCTGCAAACTTATGCCCTGAGGCATCCACTGAAACCCTTGAAACCATTTTGGGTTTCTTGGCTAGACTTGGCAGGAGTGACCTTGAGGCAACTGAAATCAAAGGCTGGTAGGGGAACTACCACCTTCCTCTTCCTTGGGGTCTGATCTATTAACCATTGAGGCATACTGGAAGAATTTTCTCCCATCGTAGGTGTTATGGTCACATCTGCAGGTGGAGGAAGGTTTGCTTGTGGAGTGGTGATCACTGCGAGTGTAGTGTCCGTGGGAATGGACTCAGGGAATGAAGGTACAGAAGGAGGAGGCATATCCATGGTTAACTTGGGTCCAAAGTGGGGAGAGGTGAGAGGTCAAAGAAGATGTTGGCCATGGCTGAGGAATTTGGTGAAGAAGTTTGAAGCAAGGAAGGCTGAATGGGAGGAGGTAATGATTCTGAAATTAAAGCTTGAGAGGTAAGAGGAAGACTTACCTTTGATGAGTGCCCAACCAAAAGGGGAATGAGAGGTTGACCAACCTCTTCTCCTAAAGGAATATTTCCTTGTTCTGGTGGTGGAGGTGAATCAAGTATCTCAACCGTTTGTGGGGGAGTGGCCAATGATGTGGTCACTTGCTCTTCTCCCTTTTTGACAAATTTAACCTTTATTGGCCTCTTGGAAGGGTCCTTATCCTTTTCCTTTTTTCCCTTGGAGGGTCCCGCTTCCAAAGTAGCTAGCTTTGAAAAAATCTTTTCTTTATAACTCATTCCCCAAGAAATGAGCCATGCCTTAGTATAAGCAAGAATTTGAGTAGCTCTTCTGTGATAGAAGCTTTCTCAAAGAATGGACCAATCAATGGTTGGGATACATATTGGTCCTCATTCAACCCATCATACGAGGCGTCAAGGACACTTTCATTGTCCATGGTGCCTTCTAGGATGTCAGATAGATCTAACATCTGAATCTCTTCAAGTGTTAACCTGCTATTTTCCTTTCTTTGGATGGCAACTTCATCCCGAAGATCAACCCAAATGTCTTCTACGTTGGGCACATGTAGATATAAGGTCCCGTACGACTTAAGGACTCCTCGGAAATCAAACCCATCTTTGTGCTTCATGTGCTTCTTCAACTTGTCCTGTAGCTCGTGCACCACGTTCTTGGCTTTAACCACTGTTGAGCACGTGTACCTTCCGATGGAAATAGGGAAGGAGACGGTGGCCTTGTGCTTACTCTGTTGGAATTTGTGAAAATCCAACAATTGTCTAACCAACTCCATCAGGATCAACTTATCACCTGGGAACCTGGGCAAATAGAAAGGATCACCCGGGTACACGACCACCCAAAGATATGTTAACTTCTTGAATTGCAAGAAGATACAACCCCATTTCGATACTTCGCCCATGCCTCATCAGAGACTCTTCTTTTCCTTAGATCAGGGTTCATCCTACGAGATGTTTTCATAAAAGAAGGTGTCATTCACTCTTCTGAATTGATCCTCGGACCCCTTCATTGTCAGTTGAGGGAAGTACCGATATATGTGTTATGTTGCCCTATTTCCCTTTGCATCCAACCCTGGATAATTTCTCATGTCGATTGCTGCATAGGTGACATATGACGACATATAGAACTTTCCAGTAGACAAGACTATTTTCATCTAGGAGTCTATCTCATCACTTATAAGACTGCTCCAATCGATCCCTTGGTCATTCTTCTTTATGATGACCATGAATTGATACATCCACCCTTGGAAGTCTCTCGACTCGGGAGTCCAAATACTCAACTTAGCAGGGTGATGATATCACTGATTTCAAGGATGAAATCACTCCTAGGGACAAACTTGGGAAACCTAGAGATGGTTGGCTTGGCCTTGATCAAGAACTTTTTATTTACATGCCTGATGCAATCTTCTTGATCGTTGTCCTAGGCCTTTCGTGACTGATTGAAGATTCAAATCAACATATTCTTGAAAGTTGGGCAATCTTAAGAGGTCATCAAAGTAACCTCCATCCAACTTCACTATGGTTTCTCCTGCTTGATTTCTCACTGAGCGGGAAGTTGAGTCATAATTGGAAGCGCAGGCCAGAATGAACTTGGGGCATTGAGCAGACATTGGGAATCCTGCTGCAAGAGGGAGGCCACTGCCACTATTGACTTCATCCAGGGACTTTGAGAAGAATCCTTGATTCTATTCCAAAATTCTTCCATGTCTATATTACCAAGCTCCGTGTCTCGGATGTCGTAATTGCAATCTATGTAGGAAGGGGACTCCATCTTCCTAAGTACTTGTACTTCATCTTTCTTGACCTGTCTGACTTATCCTTAGATTGTCCAAGATCCGACATGAGAAGTCTTGAAGAAAGAATGCCTAGATGACTTCTGGTTGAACAATCGGGCTTGAAAGCTTGCTGAGAAACCCTACAGACCCACCACACTAACCAGACTTTGGGACTTGCAAAGCACTTTGTGAAACCCGACACACTGCAATGTATATCAGAAATTAGGTCGTGTTGAACACTTTGTGAAACCCGACACAAAGGCGGAACTCGGGTGATGTTGAACACTTTGTGAAACCCAATACAAGCGGAGCCAGGGTGATGTTGAGCACTTCACAAAACCCGATACAAGCGGAGCCAAAGTGATGTTGAGCACTTGGAGAAACCCAATACTCTGCGGAAGTTGAACGATGTCGACACCCTGTAAAACCCGAAACAAAGGCGTCGGGTTTCTAGGATGTCAGAACACGTAAAATTCCCGCCAAGTTTGTAAGTTAGGATTTTTAGATTCTTCTCAAAATCAAAAGAGTATATCCCATGGGAAAAATAAGAAAACACCCAAAGGGTGAATTCCAAACAAGAGGTTTCATGGGAATACAACAGAAATGAAGAAAACAACCCAAAACCCTAAACCTAGAGGAAAGAAAAAGAAAAGAGGGAAAAACGCCAAATGAACACCTCAAAAACAACCCCAAAGACCTCAAAGCGGTAAGAAGAGAAAAATACCTTCAATAAATTTGAAAAAATGGTGAAGACGGATCACGAAATCGATCAAGAGGTTCAGTTGGGTTTGGAGGTCGAAGGAACATGCACGAAAAATCCACACAATGAAAATATACCAGGTAAAAATGACATGTAAAATCAAACTATTTATAAATCCCTAGCATTAATTACACCTCATCCAACACGTGTGCCAACTACCGACAACTCGACATTAATGCCATGTCATCATGCTCGGAGTGTCCGAAAACCCGATACAAAGGTTTTACTATCAAATCGGGTTTGAAACAACTGTCATGAAGCATGAGATGTTTGGATGTTATCAAGTTCGAAAACCCAACACAAAGGATCATTTCGGGTTTGGGTTTCGGGAAACAATTGACATGAAGCATGCAAAGGATATGTTTCCATGTGATGGAAACCTGAAAATCTCCTTCGAAGGGCATTTTTAGGAGATGTTGTCAAAAAATTTCTATGGTGATCTCAATTTTAGCTGAAATCACTAAAAATGAGATAACAAGATATAAAAAGGAACTAAACTTTTCTCGATCAAACCGTGTGACAAAGTGCTCATAACGCATACAACAACAAATCAAGTTTTGTCAAGTCGCTCATAAAATTTCGGACCTAGAACTCGGTATAGGAAGAGTTTGTAAATATCTAGACACTTTTATAGACAAACTTGTCTCTAGGGATCTCGAATCTCTCATTTGTACCTATGCACTTAGTATCATGGGTTAAATTTGACAGCCACCTAGTATCCCTGTCAAACAATTTTTAAGTGATGATAAATTTCAAATTTTTCCCTTCAAAAATAGAAAATAGTGTTATTTTTATAATAATAATCTATATATATTTAAATACTTTAAATATATATTTGTATAATTAACCTATAAATCTATATAAAAATGATGATCATCCTTAAAATTTGTAAGTCGCACGTGATCTGTTTTTTCAAATATTTGCAAGTATTTTACAGATTAATATCATGAAAAACGTCTAAACGGTTGTCAAATTTAACCCATGCTTAGTATGAATGTTGGGATATGATTCACTTGTCTCTAGACGTCTCATTTTTATGTGTGTTTTTGTGTGATGACTGTGTTGTGATAAGATATGGCTTCTCCTTGCTTGAAACCCTAGATCTATCTCTTGAGACCTAAAAGTGTTATAACAATAATCTTAAGGTTTAATCCCCTCTTAAATGTTCTTAATTAATGTTATAAACTTGAGTTTATAACTAAATAAATAAAAGATGTAGTATTTTTATTTATTTAATATAAAATTTAGGTTATAATTTAAATTGTTTATAAAAATCAAATTATTAAGTGGTGGGGTGCTTCACAAAAGACACACCCGTAAAAACCACTTATATAGGGCTTTCAAGCCCGATGAATTTAATCAAATGAAAATGTTAAAAGGGAGACAAGTGGTGAAGAAGTATACTAGACTTTGTAAAATGTTAATGTTCTCAATTAATGGAATTCTATATTTTGACTGTGTTTTATGTTTATTTCTTATGTTTGTTATTATAGTTTAATTTTTAATATTTAAATAACTTTGTAATATTTGATTAATTGCTCGAGGTTACAGAGCATGGTTATTTAGAAAATTTAAAATATTGAATTTATATTAATGAATGTGTCATCGGTTGGTGGGTTTTTTTGACATGGGTGTAGTTTCCCACTCAACTTTTATTTTGCCGTGGGTTTTTGACATGGGTTTAGTTTCCCACTCAACTTTTATTTTGTTGTGGTTTTTTTCTTTCCCACTCAACTTTTATTTTATTGTTAAATATGATCAACAGCGTACTCCTCGAGTTCTCCCACATGAAATTGGAGAGATATGTCATCCTTTGTTTACCAATGAATAAAATCAGCTTTAAATACAAATATTTGGCAGAATGGCCATTGGACTATCTGCTCAGTGTATGTTATCCATTCATTGTTTATATAGCTTGCCAAAGAATATTTTGTCAACAGCATGAATAGGCAAGGCATACGCTGAATTTATTGGTTTTAATCCAGGATACTCCAACAAAGAAAGACCTATTTGAAATATTCTATCTATACTTAATTATTTTCAATACATATTAGTATAATATGTATAATGGCGATCGAGGCATAAAATATGCAAGTTGCATGTGATGGTTATTTCAAATATTTATAAGTAATTTACAATTTAAATCATGAAAAACATCTAAACGAACGTCAAATTTAACCCATGGGCCACGTGTCTATCTCCAGGTGCATTCCCAATTTAACCCATAATGGCATTGGATTTGGGACAATTATTAATGAGAGCTCCATTAAGTGCGGTTCACATAGCGTCCTATTTAATTAATTATGTGAGGGCATAATTTTTAGGTCGATGCAACTATCCTATTATGCTAAATTTATACTTTAACATGTTTTCTAGTGCCAATTTAACAGAGGACTGCAAGAGGTATGGGCACGAATTTAGAGAATCAAGAACTTGCTTGTGCAGTTTTAGGAGCCTTTTCAATTCATTGTAAGAAGGCATACATATTATATCAACGTCAATGTCAATAACATTAAGTAAATTAATGGTTTTCAGATATTGAGAATCACAATTTTGAACAAAAGTCATCAGATCCAAAGCTTGTTAGTAGGCTTCAATAGCTTTTTCCAGACGATAAACCCCCTTGAAAAGGCAAGAGTATTATGATTGTATTCAACAAGGAGAGTGTTGTCATCCTCATGCAGTTTTCATCTAGAAAGCTGGGAAATGTTCTGCAACATCCTGTAACCATTCCAATCGACCTACCAATATTCCATCATCATTCTAATCGTGATAATGAGATCTAATTAGTCTAATCGATCCGTGCGATTCTGACCTTTCTTTTTGTTTTTATTGAAGTGAATCTTTGCTTGCTTCATAGATTCCTCATTGGCAACCCACATATTTTCTGGATTTTCTCTAGGCGTACATGCTTGCTCCAATATTATTGTAATGTGATGATCCATAAATTCTTTGTCCATGTGAAATTAATTTGTTTGATAGGTGACCAATAATTTCCCAGTTCTCTCTAAACACCTGTGCAGAAACTTGAAGTAGAACAGGAGCTCTGGGCCTCGAAGGCAACTCCCACTAAACATGGCTTGCGCCCTCACAATGCATATATATCCAGTGCTTAACTTTACACAAGGCGACTATTGACATTGGAGATGTTGAACGCCAGGGCCTTACATTCATAATTATTTCAATACTACGATGCCTACAGAACCTTCGTATCTACCCAACATTTTCTTTTGACAGGTGCTCCAAGTTAGCTCTTAGCACATATGTGTCGTAGCACACATTATAAGACCACGAGAATGTTTTGTCTGTAAATCTCCTTATAGATTAAAAGCAACAACTTCTTCCTCCACACAAATTCTTCCTCCTCCTCTTTTCCGCTCATATTCTTCCCCTATTTAATTTATCATCTTCTTCTACACACTTCCAGTTCCTTCTCTCCATGCACTTTCCTTTTTCCCTACAATCATTATCTCCCCTATCGGCGTATCCATTACACCTTTGTGGTGCGATTGCTAGTTTTTACACACACTCACACATCCGGAAAATGTTTTAAAAACCCTTCAAATAATTTGGTATGTTCTAAGGTTGGAGGGGGTCACCTAAAATACGAGTGGAGGAAAGCATTTGTAAATTATTAATAATGGCTTGAATTTAAGTTTTGCTATGTTTTAACTTGTACGTAAAAATAAACTACAAAGTTTAATTGGGATGGTTTCCAAGAGACATCTTCCAAGTTTGTAGGATTTTCATTTTTTTTTCATTAGATGGACCACTCCTTGAAAAATATTAAACAAATAACTTTTACCATATCTTGGCTATGGTTAAGAAAATAATTTAGGTTAAAATCATTTTTTCCTCCTACCTACTTGGTCAAAATACCATATATTATCTATAGTTTGTTTTAAATTTATCTAGAGAGAGAGAGAAAAATATAATTTATCTATAGTTTGTTTTAAATTTTTGCAAATTGTTGGTGCTCTAAACATTTGTGTATTATTTATGTCCTCATTGATTGGTCAAATGATATTCCTCATTGCCAAATCTTATTCCTTTCTCCGCGGCAGATATCACCTGTTTTTCTAAAGTTTTATTTTCCTCTTATAATTTGTCGTGTACTTGCAGGACTGACTACTGATTGTTGTTGTTGCAGGCCCAAAGCCAAGTGTATTTTTACATTTAGGACAGTTGTTGCTGCAAGGCTGAGACATGAGGTTTTTTGCATGGGGCTTTCACTGCACTCGAATCCAAATTCCCTCACAATTCTTCTCTGTGACCAAGTTCCACATCTGCAATTCGTAGAAACGGCGGTTGGTTTCTGGGTGGATGCAACAAATTATATTCATCACTTATAAGGTGGTTGGAAACTCATATTTTAATCATGGGATAAAATGCCTCTTCCCTTTTGCATATATTTGTTTTCGTTTGTCTTACCTAAACACACACTAGTTTCTTGTTTTTTTTGTTTTTGGCTTTCAAGGAATGTTTTAGACTGATTAAATTTTCTGGGTATGTGTAAATGTTTGCAGGAATAGTAAATATGGGAATGAGAAACTTTGTTTCGGCTCTAAAATCTAAGTTTAAGGAGGATAAATGGAAGAAAGCGGTGTACTAGAGAAAGCATGAAAGCAGGACACAGTAACCGTGCACAGAGGTTGATTGGCAAACCACTCAAGTCTGCTGATAAACCCGGTTTAAAACTTCTTTCATAGCAGGGCTCATACGATCTGTTCATACTATTGTAAGCCAAGAGCTCATATGATATGGATCGTTAAATTTTATTATTAAGAACAAGAAAATTCTGTTTTACTCTACAGTTTTTTGTTTGCGCTCTATCTGATTTGTTATTTTCTTGTATTTTTTAAGATGTATTTTTGGCTTGTAAAAAGAAGAAATTTGGTTTTAAAAAAATTTACTTGCTTTTCCTATTAATTTTGTCATTAAAATTCATGACTGGCTCAAATTCGAAGTAATTTGAAATCTGCTATTTAAAATTAATTATATAGCCCTTTTATGGAAGAATTAGTGCTCTGGCATCTAAGATTGTTTTTTTACGGAGGGATTTTCACTTATATTTTTATTCATATTAAAATTTTCCATGATTACAATTCAAATTTGTTTCAGGAAAAATATATAATAGGATTCGGTTTTTTGCTTTGAAATGAGGGACGTTGGGGTTTTCCTACCCACCTGAAACTTAATATTCATTTCCACCATTAATTTGGAAGAAAATTTACAGTAAAATATCTCAGGAAATCTTGTTCAAAAAATTATATTCATCACTTATAGTGTCCAAAACTCGAGCATTTTTTTTATAAAAGTTACGGACACACTTGAGAAATAATTATCTCAAAAAGTAATTAAACAAGTGATTAAGCGAAAAATAGTTTTAAACTTGGATTCTTTGGTGCAAATATATTCGAGTTGATGAAAACAATCCCATATGCTTTACAAGAATAGAAAATTGCAAATACATGTAATTCAATAAATTTTATCAAAGGGATTGATATATTGAATTAAGAGTTCAAATGAACTGATCTTTTGCAATGCAAATTACAATCCTTCTGTCCATGTTTACGATACCAGTAATTCTTCACTCATATTTTCCACAAATAATTACAGGATACTGCCATTGTTGCCACTCATGACATCAGGAAAGAGGTTCAATTTGTACACCGTCTGACCATATCCTGGGACTTACATTCTATTAAAAAGTATCATAATTTGCAGCCTTAAAAGCTTAACTTATGTCAAGATTATTATGAAAAACATATCAATTGGCACCGTCTAGATAAGGAATACAATTATGTTCTAGCAATATTTAGATTATTGCTTGAAGATTTAAAGAGGGGCTTGTCAAAATGTGTGAGCGAATAATTATCATGTTGCTGGAAGGCTACATTTATATAACAATTTTACTCAATAGACCAAAACGATTGTAACATACCTTTGATCTTTCGAATATGAATACTATCTCTTTTAAGGATTCAATGTTTTGTAAAATGGAGCGGTTAAAACAAGTGGAAGTGGGGTGTGGTTTGAAGTGGATTTATTAAAAAATCATGCCAAACCATGAACTAAACACAAAGTACATAACAATTGTGATTCTCGAAGATGCATACATAACACTTTGTATTTTAGAACGGTAAGGTCAGTGGGGAATTATAAGTATCTTATATGAGGCTTTTTGAATTTTGCGTTGGATTTCAATCTTGTGAATATTATGAAGCCAAATCCTTAAAATTTAGTCACTTGATATTTTTCTTATTAAATGTGTTGGCTAGGAAACAGTAAATCATCCTCTTAAATAACCTATGTATGGGTTGCTTGGATGGAGTATTCCATAATTATCTTTTTGTGAATGGTCACAAGACCTATGTAGTTTGACACAATAAATGGTTTTGAGTCAATATTAAACTTTCTTTGCACACATTTAGCCTCATCTTGAACTTGAAGTGGAGAAAAAAATATCTATATGCTTATAATTAATTTAGAGAGTATTGCACACGTTAATTATAGCTTAGAGTGTATTGTATGGCTTTCCATTTTAATATGGTACAGTTAATTATGTCTATATAAATGCCCAATAAGAAATTTGATACTTACAAGTTTGCTCTCTTCATAACTCGGATAGTCAATGCCTTATTAAATAATGTTGGGACTAGTAATTATTATTATTTGGATAATTTAATAAATAAAAACTTATTATGTGAAAAATTATGACTATCATGTCCACAATTTAATAAATTATTGGATATATAAGAGAAATTAGTTTGATAAAAAAATTAAATAAAAATTTGTTGTCTAAAAATATATTGTTATTGTCTAAAGGGAATTTTGATTTTTTTAGAAGTTGTTTATAAAATCGTCAATTCACCTTTCTTGCACCTTAAGCATGCAGAAGTGAATGAATTACACCAAGAAGGAAAACCAAATTTTTATGACACCTTGGATTATTGCTTAAAAACAACGGGAGAATATATTTTTAAATCTCCTATTTTAATTGTATTTTTTAACAAAAAAATGGTGTTATCAATTCATCAGAACCCTATTTTTATGTCAAAAGTGCAAAATAAGGTCTAAATAATCATTTAAAATCATAAAATTATTTGCTTTGTTGATCCCTATATTTCTTTTGTGAAAGGTGATTTTCTAATCATTTATAAGACAAAACAAGTTATAATTTGTGATCCTAGGTCCCGTGATCGCACTCTTCGTGATCAAAATTCACCTTTATCTCATGCATAAGTGTAATGCAACTTATATAATTACGGATTTATTATCTAGAAATTAAGTTTGAAAAACTTAAAATGTGATAAATAAGAAAAAATTGTGTGCACATCATAAAACACCTTAGGGATGCCCATATTGGTTGTATTGGATACGTTCAATACCGATTCTATACAATGTTTTTCAATATTGTTTTTAGCATTTGATCACAATCAAAATTAGGAGTGATAAATGATCTTAAGTGAAACTATCTCTCTAAAAAGACTTGATGATCTTAGTAAGAAACACTAAGTTTCTAAGTCACAATAATTTTTCGTTTGACTTGATGAACGTTGTTGACTCTTATCCAAACCACCACTTTTGTATCATCACTTTGTATTAGATTGATGTTAGCATTCTGTAATTAATACTTTAATATATTTAAAAGGAAGTTTTGTGCATAAACCTTGTTCATCTTATCTATGCTTCTTTGAATGAGTTGAAATAAATTGATATATGCGCTAATAAATGTGAATGAAGGACCTATTTTAAGCCTAGCATAGGACTCATACAAAGCCCAACACATGACTCGTTCCATAAAGCGCGAGACTCGTATTAGAGGGCAAGACTCGCATTATGGAAGCGCATGACTCATATGAAGGAGCGAAGGACTCGAACAATAAGGAAAGGAACTGATCTAGTCAACACACAGGTTGCATGATGAAAGGAGCATTGAATGTGTATTATCATCTAGTCATCATACGACTTCACTTGCAGATTATGAGAGTCTAATTTAACATCAAGTTTGGTTGGAAACATGGAACAAGTGGATGGTACAAACTGTTAATGAACTTACGATTACCATTATTCAAGGGATTCGAATGCATAAATTTTGCAATCCTTTAAAATCTTTAAATATCTCAACTAAACATTTATTAAGGACTCCACTCAGAGTTAACAAGATAAATCTAATCAAAGTGTGATATGCACTTGTTATTTCAAACTTGTAACTCTAACAAGCCATTGCTTCATAGAAATTGGTTATTTAATTATTACTTAGCTCTCAGTAAACAATAAGTCCTCTTATAGAGTGACAATAATTGTGCTTATTATAAAAAGTGTTTGTATTAGAATTAGAAGTTGTTGGTTTTATGAAAGAAAGTATTGTATTACATTTAATAAAGTGCATGGTTTTTAGTTAAGTCTCATTGGTGTAGTTTGCAAGTTTGAAATCGGATCAGAGGAAGAGCAAGGGACACTCCTACCAACATGAAGGGAAGTATTGCATGTTTGTTTACTTTTCCATTTATTTAGTATTTGATTATTTGCAAGAATTCTAGTACTTTCAGTATTTTAATTTGACAAATCTTTCCAACATCTTTAACATATTAATTCATAGATTTAGGAATCTCTATTTTTATGTTCTCAACCATTTATTACATAGATATGTTTAGAAATAGTATTTGGTTAAATCTAACAATCAATTCATGCTTGAATGGTTTCAACCACTCTCTTTGTTGCAAACAAAACCTAAGACCGCCCTGGATTGACAATCAAGAAAATAATTAAATTATGAGTATCAACGACGCTCGTCACTTTTTGGCACCGTGCTTCTCGGGATCTAAGGTGTTAGTAAAGATCAAGGTACTAACTTGCATACTTCTTGATAACTTGGTAAGTTTCCATTTAGAAATCTCTTTTCCATACTCTTTCTTTTGAAATAAAAGATCTTGTGGTGATAACAAGATTCTTTTATGTGCTTTAGAGTATGTGGAACACAAGTAATCAGTTAAGAACTTATAGTTAGGAGATTGTTATTAAGCATGGTAGGATTTTATGTTTAGACCTAGAGATCGTAGAGGTAGATTTGTTAGAATAAAATTACAAAACCCCCTCAAAATCAACTTTTGGAGCAACTTGATCAACAAGGAAGGATGGTTGATGGAGTGGAAAATCCCAATGGTGGAAATAGTGGAAGAAGGGTTCATTTTAAGAGACCTCTTAGAAATCGGAGGTGGAAAATACCATGGTGAATATCCTCGGAAATGGTTTCGCGCAGAAGGTGAATTTTTTGGAAGTCCTGAAAATTTTTGTTTGATTTTTAAGTGGTGAGACTATGACTATACCTCGCGAATGCGCGATAGAGATTTGTTGTCGTCGCGTCAAAAGTGGTTGGACAACATCATCGATGTTCGTTGGCATAAACGCCAACCACCTTCCATTAACTTGCGAGAGATGGAAATCTCTTCTTGGATAAATACTCTCCAACATTATTGTAGGGTCGCGCAAGAAAAAAATTCGGTTGCACATCAAAAACTCTCTGAAAGCGTTGATGACTACTTCCTGATCGATTCTGTCACACAGGTGTGGAACAAACTCTCCCTATCGCGCGTCAAAAACTCTCCTATCACGTGTCAACAAACTCTTTGTCGTGCATGAGGCAGCCTCCACCCTAATGGGTCACGAGACATTTAAGTGGAATTGATAATACATATGACATCGTGTGAAACTATGAGTGAGCTAGTAGTGTTCTAACAGCGAATAATATAGGATATATAGGGGATAGTTTCAAGGGTAGGCGAAGAAGAAACCCCTAAAAAAATTAAACTATTATTTTTAGGTGAATAGATCACTAACTATGGCGCTAGAAAATTCACCTTTTCAAATTTTTCAAAAATGGAATATTCGCCATATTATGAATATTCGCCACTAAAATTATCCTTGAAACATAAGCCTTGTTTTTAGGAAGGACATTCACCTATCCCATAGAACTGGACCTTAATAACCAATCACCTATGAAGAACATATCCCCTTCAATTTTACCAACCTTTCTGGAATAGTTTCAGAAGATCCTGACCAATTTCTATTTGAGTTCAAAGTGTTGTGCCGACTTATGACTATGCCTTGGACACTGAAGTTAAATTTATCACCCCTCAACTCAAAAGACACAACCATGAGTTGGTGCATGGTCCTAAACCCCATCTATCTATACTTAGGAAGAGATGGAAACAATATTCTTGGATAAATACCAATAATTTATTGTAGGGTTAGGGACCTGAAAGGAAGAACTCTTTAGGATAAAACAAAAGGAGGATGAAATTGTTGAGGACTATCTTGATCGATTCATCTTCCTTCACAGGAGGTGTGGTACATGTCTTGATATTACTCTTTTAAAAACTATATTCCTTAAAGGATTGGATGAAGACACACAAGAGGCATTTAATATAATGGGAAAAGGAGACATGAACAAGTTTTAATTCACATACATCATTGACCTCTATAGAAACTATTACCGAAACCCCAATTTTTGTAAATAGAAAGGAAAGATTGTTAATGGCGACATATCTAAACTAATGAAGAAATTGCAAAATTAAGATGGATCTCTTAGTTTATCTTAACACAAATATGGATAGGGAAAAACTAGAAATATAGAGCCATTGTTCATATAGATTTCAAGATGTAGGAATAAACATGGGCTTAAGGATCGCCCTTAGATAAAACAAACATTTTCCTTCTCTGTGATTTGAAACATTCCACTAATCAAGGGGGTTATCTTCCTTGCTAAAGAATCACTTAAAACAAAATACACAAAGTGAAGAAGAGATTAATTACATAGCTTAGTGGCAAGGAGGGAATTTTCCTTCAAATCAACACTAGCCTTATGCACTAAAAACACAATGGGTTCCAAACCAATGGAACACACCATGGTCATACCCCCAACCTTGGGCTCAACAAGTTCCAAAAGAATGGAGTCCTCAGTGGAATGCACAACCAAATTATTATCCGTTCAACCATGGACTCCAAACTCAAACATTCCATCATTCCAAAAATTAAACCCACAATTTCAACAAAGATTAGTAGAATGCACCTCAAGGATCCTTATCCTAGGATGCCCTCGGGAATATTACAATCCAATAAGACCCCATAGACAAAAAGTTTTGTTAATTGAGCCTACAACTATTTCTCCAGCTGAACAACCTACCCAACCAAAAATTCCAGTTCAAACTATGGAAAATATAAATAATGTAAGGTAGGAAACCCAACATATGATGTGAATCCGAAAAGACTTGGGGGATTGTGAATTTTGTGGATAAGTAGAAACATATTTTTATGGTCAAGGAAGATTAATTCAAAACCATCATCTAGGGATTATAGAGGAAGTCTCTCAAGATAAGAAAAATTATATGAAGAGAAACAACCTGAACCTTTCCTAAGGAAACATTTGAATCAAATTGGACATGTCATTTCCATCCACTTTGGAAAAATACAATATTATAACTCAAGAGAGACCATATTGTAGTCAGAATTGATTCAAGGATTAAAAAATTAAATATTGGAATCCCTCTTTTATAAGCTCTTAGAGATATCCCTATCTTGGGATAGTCAAACAAAACTATCAAATAACTTTTTGTTTTAAACTGAGTAGAAGGAAAAATCAGCCCAAAACAATACACGTTGATGGAAAACTAGCTAGCATATTAGAAGGCAAGATGACCCCTCTAAAATATGGTGACCCTTGGAGCCCAATTTTTTTTGGGGATGTGGATATTCCAAATATTCAAGTTGAATTAGGGGTTGCAATCAATGTGATGACCATTAATACCTTTTCCACGTTGTAGATTCTAAATCCATAATCAAGCTCAATAGTTTTAAAGACCTAATATGTAGTAAAACCAAATGGATCATAGAGGATGTGACTATCACAATTAAAGCATGGGATTATTCGGTAGATTTTATGGTTATTAAAACAAAGAAAAATAACTTTTTGGATATCCCCCGATCCTGGAAGACTAAATGCGGTTGATGCGGATCTTATTGATAGTAGAATAGGAAATGTGTAATTAAAAATGAATAGGATTCAAAGAAACTATCTATATATCCAATTATAAAACCTTTTGCCACTTCAAAAAAATGGTGGAAGGATGATTCTAGAGGAAGCATAGGATGTTTTTTCCTCACTAGCTATGGTTATAATACAAGAACACTTAGAACAAATCCAGAATTGGGATTCTTCTGAACTTCAGTCACAACCATTAGAGATAAAGGAAGATATGATAGATGAAAACATGCAACCAATAATATGTCCTTTCTCACAAAACATAGATTTGATTGAGTGTATCTTCCACAACATCACTGAAATCCACATATTACTACCCCATAAGCGCTCCTTGAATTCATTATTGATAGAATACCCAATGGTAAATTTTCTCTACCCAAACACAAAACAACTACCTATTTTCCTAGGAAAAACATTGGCAGTTAATATTTGGTTAACTAGTCAAGAGGATAATACCCTATTTAAGCTTTTATACTCTCATCCTCAAGCTTTCGTTTGGGAATACAGTGACATGAAGGGTATTCATCCTAGTATTTTTACACATCACATTTATACAACTAATTCTAGACTAGTCAGGAAACCACAAAGAAGGATAAACCTTGCCTTAAGAGATATTGTAAAGATTGAGATTGAGAAACTTCTTCGAATAATATTTATCTATCCAATTTTAGACAACCAATGGGTCTCCTCATTGGTTATAATTCTAATAATAATGGTAAATGGAGACTCTGTGTGGAGTATAGGGAGTTGAACAAGGCAACACATCGAGACTATTTCCCTTTACCTTTCATTGACCAAGTTTTGGATAATTTATCCGAAAAAAGGTATTTTTCATTCATGGATGGTTTTAGTGGGTACAATCAAATCATGGTGGCACCAGAAGACCAAGATAAGACCACATTCACTTTCCATGGGGGAAATTTTCTTATAAATTTTACCTTTTGGCTTATGTAATGCTCTTGCCACTTTTAGAGAGCCATGTTAGCAATTTTTCTTATCTCACTCATGATTCTATGGAGATTTATATGGATGATTTTACAGTTTATGGAGCAACATTCCAAGAGGCAATAGATAATTTGGACAAAGTACTCTCTAGGTGTGAGAAACATCAGTTATCTTTAAACCATGAGAAATGTATTTTCATGATGGAACAAGGGATAGTATTAGGCCACCATGTTTTTGGCTGAGGGAATTAAGGTAGATCCAGATAAGGTCAATATCATTGTGCAACTTCCATCCCCAAGAATCAAACTAAAGTAAGAAGCTTTCTAGGACATGCAGGATATTATAGAAGATTCATTTCATATTTTAAGCGAAATAAATTGTTCGTTATTTTCCTTTTAACAAAGGATTTTGAAATTGAATGGAAAAAGTGTGTCAAAAATCTTTTGACATTATCAAGGACAAAATAACAAATACTCTAGTTTTAATAGGTCCAAATTGGAAGTCTGCCCTTTCAAATTCAAATGGATTCTTCCAATGAGGCAATAAGAGTTGTGTTAGGATAACAAGAAGAAGGAGAGGCAATGTATGTCATCTATTACATTACTTAAAACCTCTCCCCAACTAAAAGAATCTACACTACCATAAAGAAATAATTTATTACAGTTGTGTATGCAATTAATAATTTTCGCCATTACATTACAAGTTATGAAGTAATTGTTCATATAGATCATTCCACCATTAAATATTTAATGAATAAACCTTTGGTACATGGAAAAATTATCAGATAGATTTTGTTATTATAAGAATTAAACATAAAGATTATTGATAAACCAGGAAAATCAAATGTGGTAGTTGATTTTATCTCAAGACTAATTGTTTCAAGTATAGAGGAGCAAGTAAATGATGATTTTGAAATGAGCATTTATTTGTAATTTCAACGTCTCTCTTTGGTTTATAGATATGTCTAATTACTTAGCTATAGGGAATTTCTCATATTTCTCACACATAAACAAAGAAAATAGTTAATTAAACAAAGTGTGATGTATACATGGTTTAATGGAATGCTTTTTAAATGTGGACTTGATCATGTATTATACACGTGTGTATAACTAAAGATGAGATCTTTGATATACTTAGAGCATGTCATGATGAACCATCAGGGGGACATTATTTAGTCAAAAGAATGATCCAAAAATCCACAAAATTTTGGGGGATGGATATTATTGGCCTTTTATAAAGCATAGGGATGTCTAAAAAATTATGTGTGCAATGTGATGAATTCAAACATATGGGAAAACCAACAGTGATGTGATAAATGCAATGAGATACCACTCCAACCTCAAGTAGTTCTAGAGCCATTTGAGAAGTGGGGATTGGATTTCATTGGACCAATTGACCCACCTTCTCAAGGAAAGGATTACATCTTAGTATGTACAGATTATATGAGAAAAAATGGGCTAAGGTACAATCTCTCCAATGCAAGGGATGAGAAGGTAGCAGACTTATTATATGAACACATTTT
The DNA here is from genome assembly GCA_018340775.1 of Taxus wallichiana var. yunnanensis. Lineage (NCBI taxonomy): Eukaryota > Viridiplantae > Streptophyta > Pinopsida > Cupressales > Taxaceae > Taxus > Taxus wallichiana. The sequence continues at coordinate 433,168,168 of CM031236.1, read as the reverse complement.
CCAATGATTTGGAGCACCAAGATTGATTGTTTTAGATCAGGGACCTCAGTTCATGTCAAATGTGGTCAGCTCTTTTATGGAAACATATCAATTAAGGCACAAGAAATCATCTCCATACCACCCTCAATCCAATGGTCAAGTTAAAGTTACTAATAGGGAATTAGAGAACATTTTGACTAAAACAATAGATCTCTCAAGGAAGAATTGGGTTCAAAAATTACCCGAGTCAAGATGGGCTTACAAAGATAACTTGGGAAACAAACAAAGGATTCACTCTATATAAATTGGTTTATGGGAAGAAACCTATCTTTCCCATAGAATTTGAGATTTAAACCTTAAGGACAATTGTTGCATTAGGAATTGAATAGTCAAAAGCACAACAAACAAGAATTATTGATTGAATGAATTAGATGAGATGAGGTTATAGATAATCCAATAAAAGATAATCCAACATCAAATATATGTCATGACATCCATATCAAGCAAAAATGTTTCAAAAAGGGGATCGAGCTCTATTATTTGATTCAAAATACAAATAATTTAAATGGAAGTTACAAACACGATGGATGGCCCATACCAAATTGACGAAGTCTTCAATAACAAGATTGTGCAACTTATCTCGATTGATGGTGAAAGAAGAGTGATGTTGGTTAATGGTCATAGGTTATAGCTATACCAAAAACAAACATCAAAGGAATATTTCAAGAAGATGTTGCAAGACAATTCAACTCTGAATTGCTTGGAAAAGGTCACCTTGTCCAATTCAACTCAAGGCTAAATTTATCTCTAAATAAAAATAATAAATAGGGGGTGGTTGAAACCAGAAATGGTGGCCATCTTCCTATGAAGGAGTGGTTGAAAACCATTCCTTGTATAAAAAAATTGAAAATAAAACACTGGTGGTTGAAAACCAGAATGACGGTCACCTAGGAATCATGCCATGAATAAGTGTATCGAGATAACATGCAAAAAATTAGTGTTGATAAAAGATGTGACAAGTGATTATTAATGAGGTATGTGTTATTACTTCTCTTTTAAATGTTGAAAAGTTTAATGATAGGATGTTAATTATTGGTCTTATTCAAAATGATGACTACCCACTTCCTATGTCCCATCACATGTTCCACATCCTAATAAATTTCTCACACACTCCTACGATCAATAACTCACACATTCTCCATTTATTCTCCACACCACCCATGGTCTTATCAAAATTGGTTAATCCTAACCAATTCATATATGTTTGTGCATAAAACTGTGTCATTCTAGTTTTTTTTCCCTATCATTCCCGCACCATTTTCGTTGTTACTCATGTGTTATCACTGTTAGCATTCATGTGCTCTAGTCCTTTCCATTCCTACTTCACTGAAATTTTTGTTTCATACCAAAATGGGAATCAAGCTCCATCATGAACCATCAAGCCTGGTCAAATTTCTATCAAACATTAAATCTATGGTAGAGTTTGAGAAAGCATGATGGTTACATTTTATGATAACATATGAAGAGTTTAACCCAAGGATGACATAGGAGTTTGCAATGAACCTTGTGGAGGGATATTCAAGAGTAAAAGGTACAAAAATCTTATTCAATTCCTCCATTATTAGTCAAATTTCTAGTATTCCTACGGAGGAGGGGAAATTGGTAAATTTTAGGACTCCTTACTCTAAAATCATTAAAAGGTTTTTGTGGGGAAGAAATAAAAGTTGGAGTTGGTTTTTGATAACAAAGGGAAGGCCAAGGGCATCAAGAGAAGCACTTTTCCTAAGCCATGGGAAGATGTGGCCAAATGGGTAATTAGGTATTTTACTTGTGAAGGCCAATATGAGGTATCCTTGGCCCAATCCTAACAATTAACATCCACCTACACCATGGAGAATCCAAGGACCAAAACAAAATTAACCTCCCACACATTTTTGTATGAATTTTTTCCTCTACCATGTAAAATTTTTTGATGGGGTTCCCTATATCTGAAATTCCAAGGGCTAATCCACCTTGTTTGTAAGAATCACTTCATCAATAAGTGTAATGGGCTAAGGAAGTGGATTAAATTTCAAAATAAATACGCCCTTAATCCTACTATAATTATAGAAACATGACCTCCATCCAAAGCCAGACAAATAAAAGGATTAAGTCATCCAGACCAACTTAGACTATAGAGGAACACCAAACTGAAAATGTCCCCTCATAGGAGGAATATGTAGTAACCACAATGAGAACCCTAAACCAAACACATCATGCTTCTCCATATGCCTTTACATCCCCTCCAGACCCTATTTCTAAGGAAGATATTGTGAAGACAACAATTACTACTGAAGATTCCCTCCTAACTGATAAAAGGAAAGGCACCTATGATTGAAGGTGAGCCTAGCTCACCTATTGACACTGAAACCTTTATTCCCCAAGTTTTATCCATTTCCAAAGTGGAGTATGAGCTACATCAAGCACAAGAAAGGCTTAACCAATTGCAACTCGCCCTTCAAAAAATATGCAAGCATTTCTCAATTGGAGGTAGATAAAGATAAGAGGATTCAACAACTCCAACAAACAATGGAGCATAAATATAGAATAATCCAACAACTTCAACATTCTTTGTAGAGGAAAAGAGAAGATAATTCAATCCTTCCATTATGAAAATGATGAACTTTCTGCTGAACTTTCACTTTTAAGAACAAAAAAAGAGAAAACAGAGCTTGTAACAGATTGACTAAATGATTCAAACATATTATGTATTTCCACAAATTGTCATATTGAGAGGGATGGTCAAGTGGATGCAACAGTGTTATGAGCTTAGAAAAGTGGCAGATGAGAATAAGATATTAAGAGAAGAAAAGAAAATTCTCCAGGTAATATGACTATGCTGTTAACTTGTATGAATAGTCCCTTTCTTGTAGAGCACCCTCCAATTTTTATGCCTTATTTATGAAAGAACAATTTTTCAAATGGAAATCCTCTAGGATTTTCTCAATCGAATCCCTAGAATTTTAGAATGACAAATAATTCATGGGAGCATATGTAACATCTGATACAGTTGAAAAACATTTGTTATGTGAATTTTTTGTTCACAAATTTTTGTTCCGTAAACAAGTAAAATACCAATTAACCTATATGTAGGGGAGGTGCAACTAATATATTTTAACTCCACACTAAGGCATCAATCCATATGGGGGATCAAAGGGATGATTTCAAAACAGAAGAAACTAATGCATGCCTCCTCATGAGGCATGATCTTCCAAAGCACCAGAAAGGATCTTAAGGAAATATACTACCCAAATTTATTGCCTACAAGTGGTGTACAAATATAAAGAAATCATCTCCACTTGTGTGTCCGATTTCAAGGGTATGTACTTCCAAATTTTAATATGTCCTTCTTCAATTTCCAATAAGAACGATATATGAGTTACTCCAAAAGTTTCAAAAATAAAGAGATTATATCTCCAACTAACCTTAGATGGTAAGTAAAGAGAGCAAAAGAAATATACATAATCATGCTTGAAATACAGGAAAAATGGGTTGGTATGTGGTTCAAACATCCACTAATACTACCCCCAATTCCTAGACGAAATAACACACAAGAGAAACCAGTTGAGAGTTACAAAAGATGGAGGGAAACAATAATCAAATTTTGTGGGTTCAATAATCTAGAAGAGGAAACATGGCTTACTTTCACTAATGAATATAATTACACAAGAATAGTAGAAGCCTTGAAACAAAACCATATAGCATGAGGAAATTTTAATCCCTAAGCGTGGGGAGTGATGAGCCTTGTTAATTCCTATCTACACCACCACTTTTGTATCATCATTTTGTATTATATTGATGTTAGAATTTTGTAATTAATACTTTAATATATTTAAAAGGAAGTTTTGTGCATAAACCTTGTTCATTTTCATCTTGTTTATGCTTATTTGAATGATTTGAAATAAATTGATATATGCGTTAATAAATGTGAATGAAGGGCATATTTTAAGCCTATAATAGGACTCACTAAGCATTAGAGAAATACTTTATTCAATTCAAGCACAACACTCACACCATAAAGCACGGGACTCGCATTAGAGCGCGGGACTCACGTTATGGAAGTATAGGACCCATATGAAGGGATTGAAGGACTCAAACAACAAGAAAAGGAACTGATCTAATCAGCACACAGGTTACATGATGAAAGGGTCATTGAATGTGTATTATCATCTAGTCATCATGAAAATTGCACAAATTATGAGAGTCTAATTTAACATCAAGTTTGGTTGGAAACATGGAACAAGTGGATGGTACAAATTGTTAGTGAACTAACAATTACCATTATTCAAGGGATTTGAATGCATAAGTTTTGCAATCCTCTAAAATCTCTAAATATCTCGGTTGAATGTTGATTAAGGACTCCACTCAGAGTTAGCAAGATAAATATAATCAAAGTGCGATATGCACTTGTTCTTTCAAACTTGTAACTCCCTAACAACCAGTTACTCTCATAGAAATTGGTCATTTAATTATTACTTAGCTCTTGCAAACAATAAATCATCTTCAAGAGTTATTATAAAAAGTGTTTGTATTAGAATTAGAAGTTGTTGGTTGTTAATGAAAGAAAGTATTGTATTACATTCAATAAAGTGCATGGTTCTGAGTTAAATCTCATTGGTGTAATTTTCAAGTCTAAAACCGAATGAGAGGGAAGGAGAAAGGGCCACTCCTCCCCAACATGAAGGGAAGCATTGCATGTTTGTTTAATTTTCTGTTTATTTAGCATTTGATTATTTGTGAGAATTCCAAAGATTTTTCAGTATTTTAATTTGAAAAGTCATTCCAACATCTTTAGTATCTTAATTCATAGATTTAGGAATCATTTTTTTATGTTATCAACAATTTCTTAGATAGACAAGTTTAGAAATAGTATTTGGTTAAATCTAGTAGTTAATGCATGCTCAAAATAGTTTCAATCGTCCTCTTTGTTGTAAACAGCCTCGGACACCACCCTAGATTGACAATCATGAAATAATTAAAGTACAAGTATCAACGACACTCATCACTAAATTGTGATAAATAAGAAAAAAATATATGCACATCATAAAACACCTTGGGGACTCCCATATTGTCTCGTATTGAGACGTTCAATACCGATTGTATACAATTTTTTGATATTATTTTTAACATTTTGATCACAATAAAAATTAGGAATGATAAATGATCTTAAGTGAAACTATCTCTCTTTTAAAAGACTTGACGGTCTTAGTAAGAAACACTAAGTTTATAATTCACAATAATTTTTGTTTGACTATCACAAACTCTTATAGCTTGTTAATAGAAAACTTGTTGCCATTTTATTAATTTTGAACCAAACCATATTCTAAACATGCATGTATCAAAGCTTAGTATATCTTGTATAGGAAAATTGTTTATAATTTAACCTTCACTATTCCTGATATTTCTTTAGTAGTTGTTGCTTCTAGCTTGATGCAAGATTTATACGATGATCATGGCTAAAAATACTAAAATCTATTATGACTTATATAATGGTTATTCTTATGATGCTTAGTTATATGATTTTTATAATTGTAACCATGGTGTGGTGTAATATATAGAAAATGTATGACTAAATATGTTTTCAATTTTGGTACAAGTGTCATTACTTGGAGTAGCAAGAATTAGCCAACATTCTCCATCTCTTCTACCTGAGACAAAATATAGAAGTGCAATAGAAGCAACGAAATAAGCCATGCGGCTAAAGCGGTTGTCGATTAAGAAATTTGTATGGAATTTAAAGGAAGTACTCCGATTTTGTGTGATATCTAAAGTATTTATCTCGCCAATAATTGAATTTAACATCGGAGAAAAAATCATATAGATATTCATATCCATTTTATCTCGAGAAGAGGTGCTTTGCAATGAGATGGATCTCTAATTTTGTCCCATCAAGATCAAGTTGCGAGATATGTTCACAAAGCCATTGTGTGATGTGAAGTTCCACAAGTTTTGTACATTCAAGGTGTTTCCATTGAGGGGGTGTGCATGACAATGCCACCTCCTAACAAATATCATGTGTTTTCTTCTTCACTTTATACTTCTTCTCCAATTAGAGCATTCAGAAAAGATTTTTTTATCTTAGTAAACTTATCACTCTAATTTTCTTTGTATAGTCCAAAGAATAAACCATCATGTCAGAAAGGAGGTCCTTATTTCATAAAAGGCTCATAGAGATGCTCGTATATATTTTCCATGAGAAAGTGTGAGATATAGTTTCACAAATCGTTTTGACCTAAATCATCACTTTTGATTTATGGATTCCAAATCCTTTTGTACCAAAAGGTAAGTTTAGCATGATGAAGGTGTATAAATCCTTCAAATGTGATATGCTAGCCTAAACCCTCACCTTGGTTTAAGGATTGTAAATCCTATTGTATAAACATGTAATGTTGGCATATAAACCCCACTTAATATTAAGGGGGAGTGTTAGAACAATAATCTTAAGTAGGGTTTAATCCCCTCTTAAGTGTTCTTAATTAATGTTATAAACTTTAGTTTATAATTAAATAAATAAAAATATGTAATATTTTTATTTATTTAATATAAAATTTAGGTTATAGTTTAAATTGATTATTAAAATCAATTTATTAAGTGGTGGGGTGCTTCACGAGAAGACACGCCCATAAAAACCACTTATAAAGGGCTCTCAAGGCCTCGGTGAATTCAATCAAATGAAAATGTTAAAAGTGAGAGAAGTGGTGAAGAATTATACTAGACTATAAAATGTTAATGTTTCTTATTTAATGGAATTCTATATATTTTGACCGTGGTTTTTACCTCCTATGAGGTTTTACACCTTAAATTGGTGTTCGCTATGTTATGTTTATTTATTATTATAGTTTAATTCGAATATATAGATAACTTTGCAATATTTGATAAATTACTCGAACCTCAACAAAAATGGGTTAGTAACGACCGAGTTGAATTACCTCATCACACCCTCATCGATGATATGTGTGTTGATTACATACCATTATTCTTAATAGGGATGAAGCCACACGTATTTCCCCAAACTTGTGATGAGATACATGTAATATAGAATAATAATAAAGATGGATACCTTGATCTAACCATCACACTTATCAACAATATATTGTGATAGTGTTATAATGAATAAAATAATTCAAAACATGTTATTGACCTTCTTATAATGAGGGTAAAGGATCCCCAGATGCCCCAAATAGGTTAAGATGTGTTTTCATTTATATGTGAATGTTTGTATGATTTCTTAATCAACTCGACCCAAAAGTACAACCTATGCTAACTAAACTAGTTTACACTTTTTTAGAAGACCGTTAGAAGTACAAGTGATGGGTTCATGGAATATGGGACATCTTCTTGATTGAATCTATCTTGGACCTACTTACCTTTATAGGGTGTGAAATGACTATATTCAGAGACAAGTAGAGATATGTAGATATGTTTTGTATTAGGTAACATTGATTCCTACAGAGCTAAGTTAGAGACTAGTTATCATCTTGTGGGTGTAAAATGCAAGATTTAGTAAGGATGTATTATATTTGTTATGTGTATATAGATAGGATAAACGTTAGAAGAAGTGCCAAATGCAATATTACCAAGTGATCGACCAAGTTTCAAGTATTACAATTGACCCCTTTTAATTTAGTATTGAAAACTTCTTGATGAAAAGGAAATTCAAACCATTGGAAGATGTTGATAAATCTTGAGTGTTTGTATCAATCCACAAGAGACCTTCAAATCATATAGCAAATAGATATAGATTAATGGTCGATAATGATGCATATAAAATTGTAAATTAAAGTTGAACTTGAACTTGAAAGACTTTATATTTAAAATGTTTAAAATAAAACATGCACAAGAATGACTACGCCTAATTGGTCATGTCAAACCGTGACCCCAATTTTTTGAATCTGATTAGTGCCATGAGGTTTGTCCCTACATAAATTGAGTGTTATCATCTTTTTGAAAATATTTCCTTGTTGATAGCATGAAACATTTGCTAACTTAATATCCTTTCTTGTAGCTTGAAACTCTTGTTAACTTAATAGATTTGCATATAGCATGAAACTCTTGCTAACTTAATAGCCTTTTTGTAGCACAATCTAGCCTTGTTAGTATCTTGCCATGTCATTCAACATTGTGGGTTTTAGACCAATTTAAATTTTAGGCTATTAGGTGATCCATATGTCGGTGTTGGGCTACCAATGAAGCCACATATTAGTCTTTGGCTAGTGAGGAAGCTAAGTATCAACTCTCTATATGTGATAAAATCATTGAAAATATGTCAACTATGATATGCTCTATGTGAACTATGACCAACTCCTAGCTGAATTATGTGAAGTGTGAATAACTATGATTTCAACTATGAAAAATTCCATCAATATATTTGAATATACTCTTAGCTTACATCGATATGGACTTCTTAATAATCCCATAATATGTTGCCCTTTTCAGATCATGGACAATGAAATGTATCACTCAACTCAAAAAATAAAATAAGTTAGTTGTATCATGTGTAAAATGCATATGGAGATAAACAATATATTGATTGTGTCTTAAACATTGTAAAATAAATCAATGTGCATGGGATATGATCATTATAGAAAATTCATGTTATGTGTCATCTCAAGAACAAAAACATTGTGAACATTGTTATAAATATATACAAATTTGTGGCTAAAGTGTAATAGGCAAAATCAAAGAGATATGTCAGCATACACACCACTCAACACCAAAGGATCCTTTAGAACTCGTGACATGACATGTCAAGACATGACATGGCATGGATTCCACAAGACAATTGAAAACACAACTAACATGGAATCACAATGACATGACTCAAAAAAATTTAATAACGGTCATTTAGGAAGAAGGAAACATGCAACATAGAAGTGTGAAGTGCAAAGTGACAAACAAGTATATTCCTAACAATGTGGAGCAAACATGCCATAAAATAATCACATCATATAGTATGTGTATAATAGTTGCGTCATTGAGTAACATGAAGTATATACAAGAATCCCGAGAAAATAGTAATCGGAAAAAATGCAAGAACATATGTGATAAATAAATATGTAACCTAATATAAATAGTAATAAGTAAACATGGAGCATGCAATGTCAAGTACATAAAACAGACAATGTAGTCATCATGTGAAGAACAACACAATATTTATCATAAAGCACATGTTAGGAAGTTAATTCACCACAAGATATCTAGTTAATAGATATGTATCACCAATGGAAAATAATATGAAAGATATTACTAAAAATGTTATGTGCAAGATGTCACAATCGTAGACATGCATTCAATGTCGAATTTCTTCAAAGTGTAAGACTCGGGGAGTCACGAAGCGCGCACGCACGTGTGTGTGTGTGTGTGAAAACGGTTTTTCTTGTTTCTAACTCATGTATACCATTAAATTCCAGTGCATAGAGAAGTAGATATGTAAGTGATAACATCATTGTCTAAGTATATGTTATAACAAAGAAAGTCACTTACATGTTTTAGTTTTGTATTCTTGGAATATTTGAATGCTTTTGTATTTGCTTAAATATATGAACATATGAATAAAGCTAAAACGTAATAAGGGCCTTGAGCCATAGGTTATAAATAATAAAAATAATGGGAATGGGGTCCTAGGTAATTATGATTCCCTCAACAATCACAATAAATCCCTATAATGTGTTGTATCTTCAAGTTATGCATAGTTGTCAACTCGAAAGTAAAAATGGAGCAATGTACAATAGTTTATATATGTATTCATGAGAGAGGAAAACATGGGAGGGATATCATATTCGGAGGCTTTGAATTTGGTTTCTAATTACATCACGTTAAGGAGTCTAGCCTCAATTTTGTCATTCTTCCATAATTATTCTTACATAAATTTTAGCAGGGATTCTCAAAATCATTAGAAAGAAAATGTCTAAGACATAGACAAGGTGGTAAGGGGTTATGCCTAGCCCAAACTTAATTCTCGTTATTCCTAAAAAGAGGGCATACTTGTGATGATTATGTCAATCTCTCATATTTAATCTAAAATTCTCATAATTACATCCAATAAATTCATGTTCGTTGACTCTGCTAAGTCATTTCTTTGTGGATAATGGTTAGAAGATAATTTTATAATAATTTTATGATCATATGTCCAAGCAAGGAATTGTGTGGAAACTAAAGCAAGACCATTATCACATACCAATTCAAAAGGCATACCAACTCTGGTAATGATTTTTTCCTCTAGGAATTTGATGACGATGTTCGTTGTACAATTCTTGATGTGTAGTAGTCATGGCGATGAGGATGAATTTGTGGCTAGTTGAGAAATTTTCATTAACACTAACGAATTCCAACACCCATTTAGCAAAGGGGATCACTTTAATAACTAACTATAGAGGCATAAACAGGTTTTGGTCTCTTAATGGCGCAATTTTTCAAATGTGGCGTTCATACACAATTTTCCACATATTTAAACAAATTATGCCAACGATAACCCACTACTTAACTAAATATGGGGATAATGTGTGTAGCTAATCTAATCTAGAATGACATGTAAATACAATAAATAAATGCAATAAATGACTATGGAAAATGACCCAAGCAACTATTCTAATGAAAGTAGAAAACCTAATATGAAAAAACGGTGAGGAAGTGACTTAGCTGATTAGAGGAGTTTGTTGGAATGTGTCATGAATAAAAGTAATAATTTGGATGCAGGAATGACTCGTGACAGAGGTCCCAAAAAGGAAGCATATGAGTTACTTATCCTGGACTGGAGAATTTGGAGAAGGACTGGGGCGTATGTGGGCACTCCGGCCTACAAAATGGGCATCTGGTCCATGGGAGGTCAAGAACTCAATTTCACAAGTTCGGCAGTGGTCCGAAACCATTTTTTGTGTCACATCATATTCGTTGACCACCGCACTGTGTCGCTGATAATCCAAGATGAAAGAAAGACCTACAAGAGACCACAAGAAGTATCAAAACCCTAAAAAAAAAAGAATGCAAATGAATGGGTCAGAATGACCTCAGCTGCCACAATAGTGGGCTTACTAATTGAGCGTTGCACTACATTTCAGACCCAAATGTAGTTCTGGTGTGTGTGTGCATCATGTGCCCTAGGTGCTCTTGTGCCAGTCGCACTTTGTGAAGTAACGAGAAATAACTAGATGTAAAAATGTAATAGAATGGTGCATGAAATAGAATAAAATCCCCTCCTATGTTTGTGTGATGTAGATGAACCATTGATGGAGCTAATGGATGCAAATGATCTCCAAATGGATGCAACTCTAGGTGGATGATAGTAGTGACTAGTGCTTGGTCCCTCATTATGGTCTCATAACTTTATATTTATAGGGTTCTCTTGATCTAATTTTGTAATTAACCCCGAAATGGCCAACCACCAAAAATATAAGAAGCTAAAATGGCTAGAAAGTTCCCAAAAGGTGGCGGGAAAGTTCAAAAAGGATCGGGCGCCCCTTGTGGGACCAAGGCGCCCATGGGCACCCCAATACTATCCTAGGCACCCCAATCAAAGCTAAAATGACACAAAATGATGAAATCTGACTGGGCATGCAGTGCAAGAGGTCAAGAATGACGAAAGAAAACAAAGTAAGATGGCGAAAAGATGGGGGTTAATAAGTACTTTCCTCACTCAAAAACCTTCCAAATAGAATTATGAGACCAAGACTAAATAGTGCCTAAAGTGTATGATTTTGTGTCTACGCCCACACATAGAATTTCGTGTGCAATGGAATTACACAAACCATGAATAATTTCATGTTTCTCGTGGAAGTCTCGTAAAACTATAGTAGCTTCTTTTTTGTTAAGGCATCGAAGTAAATACCTTCAAGATTTCTCCGAACAATGCATCTCGCCTTTATCAGCATGAAGCTACTGTTCATTAGGTGTAAATTTGTTCTTTCATATCAGTTGAGGTACACATGGAATATTTGATAGAGAAAATAAAATACAATATCCTGGTAACATTATTATGATGTAAGTGACTTGGTCATGTCTTGTTGGAAAACCATATTTAGATCATCCTCTTCCATTGTGTGACTTTAACCCATGCCTTGAACTATCTTCATTGGTTGGATTTTTAAGTCAAAATCGTGGAGGATGGTAATCCACTTTCCATAACGCTATCCAAGATCATTTTTCATTAGCATTTCTTTTACCATGAGGTCGACACAACACCAATTACCTTATTGTGGAAGATATAGTGCCGGAATTATTTATCGCTCAAATCAACGCAAAAGGTTTTTGTAGATGTTAGAACAACGAAATTTTTGTTATGTAAGGGTGAGCTTATGAATACAATAGGTATTTCACTCTCTACTTTTTTCTTTTAATTCAAGACGGTTGCTTAATTTTTTTATGAAGAGTATGCATAGACGAAGAAGGGTTGCACATAATTTTAGTTGATCAAGACTGGAGCCCTTTTGATAACTTCTTTAATTTATGTAAATGCAACGTACACTTCTTCATTCCTATCAAATTTTTGTGTCCTTTAGCATTGCATTGAGTTGTCTAACCACTTCAACAAAACCTTAGATAAATTTTTTGACGAAGTTAATCTTTATAAAGACATACTTCAATGTTTTCCTATAGTGGGGAAGGGATCTTCAAAATAAACTCAGCCCTATTAAGATTCATGGATATACCCTTTTTGGAGATGATGTGCCCCATAAGCTTGCCTTAGGTGACACCAAAAACATATTTCTTTAGATTCAGGAGATGTCATGTTCGCAATGTCGATGCAGGACTGTGCACATATCCTTGCCACGATCATCGTGATTCTTAGAGAAGATTTCCAGGTCATCCATGTATACTATGATGCACTCATTGATCAAGTCTTTGAAATCAATTTCCATGGTGGGATAAAAAGTTACGCCAACATTCATAAATCCAAACAATATCCTTATATATGCAAATGCACCTCATTCGATGTTGAAGGTTATTTTGATTATATCCTCGTGACACACTATGTCTTGATTGTAGCCTGAATAGCCATCCAAGAAGGACATCATTTTTGCACCATTCACAATTTTCAACACTTCATCAATGTATAACAATGAGTAATTATATTTTTCATACACCTAGTTAAAATTACAAAAGTCCACGCAAAGGTGAATTTCTCCAATTTTCTTACAAATTGGAACTATCTTAACAACCCATATTGAATGGTGGATCAGAATGTGATATGTGCACTAAAAAAATTTACTTCCCTTAGTATTAGAGGCTACAATAATGCATTAATAACCCTCTATCTCTTGAGAAAAGGCGTTTCACATGCTTCAATGGAATGGTGTGTGTTAGGATGGAGGGGTTGAATATCTTCAAGTCATTATAACTACATGAGATGGCATCTTGGTAGAACTTAAGGGTGCTCACCAAGTCTTCTTTTTCCTGCATCCTGTAGGATTCACCTACCAATACAAGTTTTGGGTCATCATAGTCTCCCGATATTTGAGATGTATATTGTGTGCTCCCATAAGGGGGAACATCCTTTTTCTTCTATTTGGTGATTATTATTAAATATCCTTTCCATGGTAATAACATCGTTAGCATGTCATTGGACTTTAGGTTCAGTAATTCCATCCTCACCATTCATACTCTTCCTGACGACTTCATCCGTGATTTGAGATTCGAAAGCTTCAAAATAAGAAAGTAAGTTGAGGATATGATTGTCATCATCAAGAACTAGAAATTTTCAATGTTGTTTGGGATGGATGTAGTAGAGACCAATTCAAATGAGAAGTGTTTTAGCTTTGAATTTTGGATTCGCTTCAAAGGTGTTGGTCGTGTAAGCTAGCTTGTCTATAGCACAATTTTCATTGTGTGGTATGGAACAAATACCAAATGCATCAAGGTATTCAACAGTTCCATAAATGGTTAATATATATATATATATATATATATATATATATATATATATATATATATATATATATATATATATATATGTGTCAAGTGTATTGGCTTCTTACTTGACTAATTATTAGTTGTGAATACCCAAATGATCCTAAGAACTTGGCTCTTTTCCGAGTGAAAATCATGAGCCATGTAGGAGGGATTTATATACTATGACATTATTCGTACACTAGAATTGAAATTTGTGTGTTTTGTAGTACTTTTGCCTCTAGGATTGATCAACTCAACTCCTACACCACGTCCTTGTCAAGATTTGAACCCGTCGAAGTGCATGGTTCAAATATGGTCTTCCATTTTATTGTGATCTAGTGGTTTAGGAGAAGTTATGGGATGTTCTTATTGTACTCACTATGAAGTGGAAAAATTCGTAGGTCTCTTATAATTCTATGAGCAGTAACTACACCATCTAAGTTTTTCAAAGGAAAGGGAGCACTAAGGTCTAGTTACAAATTGCTACACATGATTTTTGCATGTTGTGAACTAAAATAATGTATTTCCTATCCTCGATAGCTTCTCCCACACATGGGGCATCACTTGGGGTGCCTGAAATTTATGTGTAGGACTTCCTCACTTATTTGAGATGTTACGGGGTGTTGGAAAATTTAGTGCCAAATGCAACCAATAAGGGAAAGACACAACGTAAACAAAAATAAAGCACACACAAAATATGTATTATATTAATTTGAAAAACTTCATACAAACACAAAGTTGCTGCTCTATTTTCCTTTTGTTTATCTTCTTGTGTCCAATTTCTATTTTATTTTTCTTATAAAAATTCTCTTTCTCGAGTTGATTCACTCTACTTTTATTTCTCTAGATTTTTCCCTCTTTCTTCTTCATTGTGTTGCTGCACGTATTTCCTTCTCTCTCTCTCTCTCTCTCTCTCTCTCTCTCTCTCTCTCTCTCTCTCTCTCTCTCTCTCTCTCTCTTCTATATGTTATTGCACATCTATTTTCTTCTTCTTCTCTTCTTTTCTCCGAGTTGCGGCTCTCTATTCTCTCTCGCTACACCATTTTATTGTGGTGTATATCTAGTTGCGAACTACTTTTTGTCCTGTGCTCTTTATAGAAGTTTAAAAACTCATTTGATATGTATTATCCCCTCTATTAGTTCTCAATGTCTTTATATAATGGCCACTATGCTTCTCAACCATGGCCTTAAACTGTTTGAAAACTTCAAATGTTTCAAATTTATTTTTCAGAAAATAAATCCATGTCCTTCTGCTGAATTCATCTATGAAAGTAATGAAATATAAACTTTTAGACATGGAGGGAGTTTTCATGGGACCACATAAATCAATGTATCAGCTCAAGAGGTGAGCTTGCTCTCCATGATTTACTTGAGGGAAAAGCATTTCTATGTTGCTTCCCCAATATGCATGCCTCACAAACCTTGTCTAGTTGTTCAATAGGAGGAAATCCTTTAACCATTTGTTTTTTATACATAACATGTAATCCACCATAAATCAAGTTCCCATACCTGAGATGCTAGAGATTGGATTGAGCAATGGCTATTATCTTGAACGTTGTTGCACCTGCTGCTACACTTTGCATCTTTAAGGGAAACATTATATTTTGTGTCATCTACACTGTTGCAATCAACTTTTTGCTTCCACCTTTATCATATAAAACACATTCTCCATTTTCAAACCTCACTTTATATCCATTTTGGACAAGCTGCCCAATGCTGAGAAGATTATACTTCAACCCTGGAACAAAGAAAACATTATGTATATGTTTCTTGTCTCCTTGCTTGGTGAGAATGGATACAATGCCTTTACCCATCATAGGAACTTTATTGTTTGTTCCCATCTTCACTTCATATTTGATTGCTTCATCTATATTATTGAACATTTCCTTGTTTCCACACATATGATTGTTGCAAGCACTATCCAAATACCATACTTGTTTGTTTCCTTGCTCACTACATTGCAAGTTAAAAGGAAAGCTCCACCCATTTCCTTCTTCTCTAGGTTCATCTTCTTTTTCATTAGAGAAGATTGCATTATGATTATGATTTCTCAAATCATATTCTTTATTTTTGCATTCACTTGCATAATGCCCAAACTTTTTACAATAATAGCATTGCACATTTGATTTATCATACCTTTGTGAAGAACCACCTCTGGAAGTGTTGTTGCTCCTTCCTCTACCTCTTCCTCTTGCTTGTGGCTCTTGATAGTGGTTGTGACTTCCACCTTCTTGTTGGTTGCTAAATCTTCCTCTTCCTTTGTTGTATGATCCTCTCCCCCCGCCTCTAACATTTGTATTTTTTTAAGGCTTGTTCATTGGAGGAGCTTGCTGATCTACTCATCCTTTGTTCATGGGTTTGCAAAGAACCCATCAGCTCATCAACACTCATTTGTTTTAAGTCCTTAGACTCTTCTATGGCTACCACAACTAGGTCAAATCTGACTAGAAGGCTTCTCAATACCTTCTCTATGATTCTATGCTCTTCTACCACATCTCCATTTGTCCTCATCTGATTGAAAATGGTCATAGTCCTTGTAAAGAAGTCATTTATAGACTTTGAGTCTTTCATGAGAAGAGTTTCAAACTCTCTCCTTAGCATCTATAATCTGACTACCTTCACCTTGTCACTTCCTTGATAAGCATTTTGCAAGGTGTCCCAAGCTTGCTTGGAGTTTGTAGTTGTTGTTATCCTTGGGAAAACTGAATCAGTGATTGCATTTTGGATGTAGCTTAAAGCTTTTGCATCTTTTCTTCTATTTTCCTTCAAAGCATTATTTTGTGCTTGTGTTAATGCATTAAAATCATATTGGTCTACTACCTCTATATATCCACCTTCAACCAGTTCCCATAGCTCTTGAGAAGAGAAAAAATCTTCATTTTAATACACCAGATGTCATAGTTCTTCCCATCAAATATTGGGGGTTGTTGCCAAGAGTTGCTGCTATTAGAAGCCATTACAACTCAACCCAGAAAATAAAAACTCAAACCCACTTTTCTAATGAGCTTTTTGTTTGCTTTGATATAAAAATTGTTGAAAAATTTAGTGCCAAATGCAACCAGTAAGGGAAAGACACAACCAGAAACACAAATAAAACACACACAAAATATATATTATATTAATTCGAAAAACTTCATACAATCACAGATTTGTTGCTCTATTTTCCTTTTGTTTCTCTTCTTGTGTCTAATTTCTTTTTTCTTTTTCTTACAAAAATTATCTTTCTCGAGTTGATGCTCTCGTATTTTCCCTCTTTCTTCTTCACTATATTGCTATACGAATTTCCTTCTTTTCTATGTTCCCTTCTCTCTTTCTATTTTTATGTCTTTTTTTCTCCCTCTATTTCTCCTTTCAAGTGTGCCTCTTCTCTCTTTTATGATGAGAGTGTTTTTTATATGTTGTTGCATATATTTTTATATATCCCCCTTTTTTAATTTAATATTATATGATTGTCGTAAAAATATGTACTCCTTATTTGCCCCAAAATGGACCCCAAATAATATATATTCCCATATATATTAATGTGTTGGGAAGCACACATATGCCACACCCACTATAAAAGGCGGACCCGAAAATATCCTTCAAAATAATTAATCCCGAGACTTTGAAGTCCGCAGGAGAGAGTGAGTCCACGGAATGACTCCACGTGGAAAGAGGTTGCGAGGGGTTTAAAAAATCAACAAATGACCCAAAACAAAAAATATTCAATGGCCACTTAATTTATCAACTCGTTTAGAGGACGGCAAAAAAAAGTTACAAACAATAAATTTTGACATGGGTGTATGAGGAAGAGTCTTGGTTCAAAGATGTGTGCAACACCGTTGGGAAAGACAAGCAAGTCCTACTCTTCCATGTCTCCAAGTACGACACAATCTTGTTCCAATTCGCACAACAATATTTTTTTTATTTCCCTCTCCTGGACTTTGTTTATAGATTGTAATTGTTTTTCTTCCTCCTCTCTTTCTTCTATCAATTTTTGGCGCGTAATCATATGGCGTGCAATGCTCTAAACAAAGTCTATACCTTCTTCATAGAATGATTATGAATTACATCTTTAGTTTTTAGTCAATACTTGATATAATTTGTAATAATACCACGCCATAAAGCAACCACATGTGAGAATTCAATTTTCATATGGACATTAAGAGTGTGCGACCAATCTTTACCGAGAAGCACATACAATAAGCCTCCGAATGTCCACCACTTAGATGTCAATGAATCGTTGGATTCTGGGTCTAGATATGGAAGAGTTCTCCAACCAAATTTACTTTATTCTTAATCAACCGCACCACCCCGTGACTTTCACATACAATGCTAATCCCAATTATTAGCAGATAGAAAATGGCATGACATTTCTAGAAATCAGCTAAACATTTGTGTAATTTTTTTCTCGGAAATTATAATTGTAGAAAAAGGGAGGAGATTCTATCTTTTCTTTATTAGTGACTATATGTGTGTCTATGTTTTTTCCCATTGGCCTCACCGGTGAGGAAAACACGTCTTTTGAAAAAAATTCCTTCATGTTACTAACTGGAGCAACTCAAGCATAGAGAAAATAGAAATAGAAATAGAAACTTTTAGTGTCCACGAGGCTAAAAATAGCCTATGAGATGGTAAAACCACTTTCTTTACAGTTCACCAATTCAGATCTTCTTTTGTTAATCCTGATGATGAAGTCTCCCATTCCAATTATCTACTCCTCATCAAACAGACTCAGAATGGCAAAGTCTTAAAATTGATTGCATATCCGGGAACGAATGTCATTATAGGCAAGACATCTCGTTATAAAGTGTTTATCCGATTCCATCGCCCCATCCGAACAAAAGACACAATCTTTCTTCCCATTTTTCTTTATGCCTTTTCCATCTACCTGTTTCACATCTAAGCCGGTGGGAGTTGGTCCTTAGTTGAGCTATGAGAATCTTAGCTCTCCATGGAATGAGGGCCCCGATGTATGCCTTTTGTTGATGGTCGCAAGTGGGATTAAATTCTTCGAGATAGAATCTCTTTTTTCTACCTCTATTGTCCCACAAAGTTTTGCGGACCTTATCAATAACAAATGTGTGTATTTCTTTATTGCCTTGGGGCCATGTATGCCATTCAATATTCCACTTCTTCATCCACTTGATGTTTTGGTTCATCCATGACCTCTTCCTCCTGCCTAGCGGCTCTTTGAAGACAAGTTTGGGCCACCTATTTGTTGTCATCTGTTCAATTTTGTTGAGGTATCTGAGAAGTCGAATCATAGCAACAATGGCTTCAATTGGAACTGCACTGTTTCAACTAAAAGAATCTCATAAGGGACCGAGACTTTCAACTTAAATTTGGTGGTAATCATATGCTTTTGAATTCTCTCAATTTGCTTCCATTTTGATAATGGTATGTTGCTGGCCCATATTTCACACCCATAAAGAACAACAGGAATAACTAATATTTCAAAAAGTGTTTGGGTAGTTTTCCAATCCCATAACTCTGCTTCTCTGCATTTGTTTTGTAAAGCATAAAGGGCTTTCCACCCTCATGTCGTTCTCTTTTTTCTGCAAGTCTCCCAAGTAAGCTTGTTGTTGAAGTCAATCCCCAAATATTTGTAGTCAGTTACTTCTTCTAGAATACTACCCTCAAAGAAAAATGGTTGTTGATTTCTTTTCCTTCTATTGCTAAAGACCATAATCTTGGTCTTGTTGATATTAACTTGCATACCTACTTTTTTGCAAAAGGCTTCAAGAGTGAGCAAATGTTTTTGTAAACCTTGAGCAGACGTAGCAATCAATATAAGGTCATCAAGCATATAGAAGAAGCCTTATAACATACTCACCCAACCGGATACCTTCACCACCCTCCATATTTAACAATTCTTCAAGCTGGTCTATATATAAGCCAAAGAGTGTGGGTGATAGAGGACAACCCTGCTTAACACCAATGTCGCTCCTAAAGCTCTCTGAAATGCTTGTTTTGGTTCTGATTTTAATACGCACCCTTTCATAAAGTCTATGAACCGCTGCTCGAAACTGCAATGGTATACCAAGCTCTTGCATTCTGCACCATAACTTATCCCTAGGGACCGTGTCAAAAGCTTTCCTGAAGTCAACAAAACAACAGAAAATTTCTGTCTTTTCCTCCCATGCTTTTTCAATGATATGTCTTAGTGTAACACCATGATCTAGGGTGGAGTACTTAGGTCTGAAACCAGCTTGCCCTTTTGCTCTCTTCTCATTGTCTTCTGCCCACTTGCTGATTTTGTGTTCAACCATGCTACCAACTAACTTTGCAAATAGGGATTGATCATGATGGTCCTGTAATTGGTTGGGTTGTCAACATCTCCGCTCTTAAAAAGAGGTACTACCATACTAGTGGTCCAATCATTTGGGAAACCACATTGAATGATGTTGTTGAATATATTCAAAATGTGAGGAGCAAGAATATCTGATCCCCATTTTAGGTATTCTGCTTGTAGCTCATCTAAGTCCTTGGCCTTACCTGCACATAACTTTTGGATGACCTGTTTTGACTTCCTGTAACGTGAAAAGACTTGTTGTGGTGTACACTAGAGGTGGAGCCTTAACCTCTTGCTCTTGCTCGTACAATGTTTTTGCATATTCTAGCCATTGAGTCGTTGTAATGTTATTTATTGTTTGCTTGTTTCTTTTCTGGAGTTCTCTCCAAAATAACTTCGGCGTATTTTTCCCTAGATATATGAGTTCTTCTCTCCTATTTTCCATGAACTCATCCTTCTTTTTCTTAATAATCTGCATGTATGCCTTTATGTTTGTTTTCTCTTTCGCTGAAATTTTAAGAGTTTTCCTTGCAGCTTTGCATTCCTCATCAAACCACTTATTTGTTGGGAAATCATTTGATTTTTTCCTCTTGTTTTTGGACCTCTTGCAACTCCCAAGAGCTTCTTGAATAATGTTTGTCAGCTCATAACTTTTGATGTTCTACTCATTGACTCTTTTTGTCTGCATTAGCCGTTCTAAATTTTCCTTGAAGGTGACCCGATTTTCCTGTGTGATGAGAATTCTTCCCTTTGTTGGAGATTGGTGACTAGAATGCCTTTTATCTGTATATTGATTTTGTGATCCCCAAGATATCACTGTGCCAACTGAATTGTGGTCTGATTTCAAATCATGCATGGGTTCCTCGACCCAAACATTGATTATTTTATCAATCATGCTTTGGGAACAAATGACATAGTCAACAACACTTGCCCCATTGTAAGTTTTGCATGTAAATTTTCCAGATTTTTTCCATCTATTCACACCATTGCAAATAATCAAATCAAACATACCACAAACATTAATTAACTCTTCGCCAAAATGATTGGTGTCCTTGTAGTCTTCTGAACATCTGCTCCATGGATGAGTTTCTTCTTCGGTGAGCCATATGGGATTGTTATCCTCCTTGTTGCATAAAATGTTAGATTGTTCATTCGTTGTCCTAGCATTGAAATCACCCAAAAGAAGAACTTCTCCGAGTTGAGAGTACACAACTATATCATTTTTTAGAGTTGCATATGGATCCTTGCCATTTAACCCATTTTTTGTAGATTTTTAGCCTTGCGGTGCAAAATAACAAGCTGCAATTCTTAAGTGTCTCCCATTTTCTGATATTTTGAACCATATATATTGTTTATTTGTGTCTTCTTTTTCCAATTGGATCTGCCTGCCCTCTACTGCTTTTATTAACACCAGTATGCCACCATAACCTTTTCCCTTACCCACTGTATTGTTCCAAACCGTGAACTTTGTATAGCCATCAAAAGAAGGAGTCTTACAACCATCATGTTCATGAGTTTCTGTGAGGCATATCACGTCTCTTCCTTTTGCAACCTGTTCTAGGCCCGGTCCCCTCCTCCAAGGATATCCTCTACAATTCCAACATACCAGTTTTAAACATGCTTGGTGAGGGGGGAGCTGTGTTTGCTATTTATCTTGTTGTTGATGAATCATAGCGTAGATATCGGCCTTGGTTTTCATGTAAGTCATTTATGATCTATTATTCGATCAATATTTGGTCTACTTGATTGTGGAAGACTTTTGTGGTCTTTTGTGGGTTTTGCAATATTAGGCCCTTTAGGTAGTAGAGGATTATTTAACAAGCGTGTGTTTGGTGGCACTTGGGAAGAGTTCAAAGGAGTAGAGGTGGTTAAAGGTTTGTGAGTTTTAATGTAGAGGATGTAGTAATTCCGTGTTTTGTATTGTTGGTAAGTGTGGAATTCTTCGAGGTTATCACTGAGTTCATTGTCACTCTCTCGTGGGAATTCATAAGTTTCCAATATTAGGGCAATCACATGGTGTTTCTCATGGTTTTGTGTGCCTTAATCGGACATGGGAATTATCTCCATATTGTCAATTTCATTTTGGAAGATGTTAGAGTCTATGTTGAATTCTAGGCAGTCTACCTCAACATGAGCCACAATATTGTGGAATTGCACAAATATGGTAAGATCAATCTACCAAGATGATATAATTTTGTGGGTTACGAGTTACTAGCATTTTGTGTGCCCTTGTCCAAGTAAGTAGGAATGCCTCCATTATTGGGTCAGGAATTCCATTGGTGATTATTGCATTCAAACTTGAAATTCCATGTCGAGTAGCTAGTAAAAGTTTGGTTGTGATTTGGTTGTGCAACTTGCCTCTCGTAGGTTTATAACGTCACTTAACAAATTTTGAATGATTTTGAACAAATTCCATGCCTCTGTGCTAGCATTTGGAAATGAAGGTACAAAAGTAGAGAGGTTGTTTTGAGAAGATTGTGTGACAAGATTCATATATACGAGATTGACCATTAAGATTTGCGCGGGGGTCGGAAATACTTGATTGGTGACCACTATGGCATGATAATAGGGCATACGAAGAGCCAAAGGCTAATTGTTGGAATGCAACGAAAATTGGTTATATAAGTATTGTAATGCCCAACCATTTGATCAGTCTAAATGTAACCGTTTCTCTGATACCAAGTGTAATGCCCAACCATATGACCAGTCTAAACCTAATGATTTCTATGATACCAAGTGTGATGCACCATTATTTAGCGTCCAAAACAACTAAGTCTAGAGGTAGAAAATTATGGAATAATTTTTTTGTTAATTTTAGAAAGACTTAATTAGAAGAGTTAAGTATACATTATCGAAAGCTCGTCACGTTGTCATGTTAATGACAACTTGCCTTGCTCAATACGATGCCCAATGTGATCATGTCGAAGCAATAAACAGCTTAAATTGGGGAAGCCAATACATGTGCGAGTGTATCGATCTTACAAGGTAGATAAGGGTGACGGATTTAACGAAACTACCATTATGATACATTTTATATACCCTATATACATAATTCTCTTGCAAAAGTAATTTACACTAAGTCTTACTAAAGTATTCATGACCCCTAACGATCAACTTATTATTTATCAAGGTTATAGATGTTTATATTGGCTTTACAACTTATCTAACTGACATAACTACCCATGTATCTTCCCATTATTCAAATAAATCGAAGGGTTTTTAAATAAATTAATAAGCTTAAAGGACTACTTATCCATCATGGATATTCATACTAGGATGTTAATCAATAAAATAAGGTAGCCCGCAACATGGTTTAACGATAGGAATGGCATTTACTTAAGTCTTAATTGATCCATTAATTTCTTAATTAGGTTTCCCATAAGTAGATTACCCAAACACTTTAGTATATTGACATTCATGTTATTTTAGATCCCTAAATTATAATTATAGCCCTATTGTATGAATGATAACACTTATATAATTTAGGGACTCATTTAACATTTTGGACCTTAGTTATTAAAAGAACAATAAAACCTATTTTGCATTATTTTATTAGATATAATCAATAATTTATTATTTTCTAAGTTGCGCATAATTCGTTATAAGGTTTAACCATTACAAATTTTAATGGGGAAGTTAATAATAATTTGACTTATAATTCTTATCCATTTTATTTACATTTCATAGTTCAATTTAATAAAATATTAAACTCCTTATATCATTACCATGAAACATTAATTAGTGTAGACCTCAATAATTTTTTATTTTGTGAGTTGTGCATAATTCGTCATAAGGTTTAATCATTACAAATTTTAATGGGGAGTTAATAATTTGACTTATAATTATTATCCCTTTTATTTACATTTCATAGTTCAATTTAATAAAATATCAAACTCCTTATATCATTACCATGAAGCATTAATTAGCATAGACCTCAATACATTATTTAAACTCACTTATTAAATTAATATGGGATTATATTAGTTTAGTAATATTGACCAATCAACATATGGGCTAGTGGGGGAACAAGATTAGTACAAATGTAGGATTAGTTTTGGGCCTTTGGATAAAATGATCCTCATTCATTACATTTCCTATGATTAACCCAAACCCTAAGCCCCTTAAGACTTCATTTCCTCTACTTCCCTTTTTATTTTCTTGATTACATTCAATCTCTTTTGTTCTCTTATTTTTCATCTATTTCTCTTATTATTATTGCAGGTTTGTAGGTTTTGGACTATGGAGATCAAAGATAGATTCAAGATACATATACATATATATAGGAAAGGGTTTGGGGTGGGTCGGCCATGGCCGCCCACCCTTCCTTAATGCAAAGTTTGGGGTCACGGCCATGCAGGCCGTGGCCGCCCAATTTATATATGTTTTTCTTTTATTTAATTTTTTTGGTGATGTATATGTATGTATGTATGATCCTCATCCATTGATCTTATATGATTGACCCAAACACAAAAATCCTTAAGACTTCATTTCCTCTACTTCCTTTTTATTTTCTTCATTTCACCAACCTCTTTTGTTCTCTTCCTTTTCATCTATTTCTCTTATTATCACAGCAGTTTGTAGGTTTTGGACTATGGAGATCAAAGATAGAATGCAATATACATATACATATATATAGGAAAGGGTTTACGGGTGGGCAACCATGCCCGACCCACCTCACCATATATTAATATATGTTGGGGTGGGTCGGCCATGGCCACCCACCCCCCTCCTTAATGTAAATTTTGGGGTCACGACATGTGCAGTGTCGTGGCCCACAACTTATATATGTTTCTTTATTTAATTTTTTTGGTGTGTGTGTGTGTGTGTGTGCAATACACATACAAGGCGTGGCGTGTGTGCGTGTGTGTAAGGTATTATATATTATATATTATATATCATAAGTTTATGTCATACTCTTATATTATATTGTATGTCAAAATATTATATTTTATATAAGATATACTATTTTATTTATATATATATATATTGTACACTATTATGTAGTGTGTGTGTGTGTGTGTAACTATTGATTAATTATTAGGCTTATCAACTCATCATATACACGTGTATTACTTAAATACATAGATATCCCATTTAATTGTATAACCTCATTATATTTATACGTATTATTATACATTCTAGTTCATACAACATTTTATATGTATAGATATATACCTACCCTCCCACTTATGAATTACACATTGTATTACATAACAAGAGCTATGCATTGCTTTCAATATTTAAACTCTATATGTTTTTCAAACATAGGATCCTAACATGAGTAACTTGCAATTTCCTAGTTAGCATATTTATAAGGACTCGTAGTTTGTCACCCATTTAGTTTGACACGACTTAGTTTGTCACACACTTTAAATATTCCACTTTAACTTTGCTTATAACTTTTGATTCAACTCTTCTTCATCATCTAACTATAAATAAGTAATAAAACGGTTCACAATGTATATAGCAATAGGAAAAGTGTTTACAATAAGGAGGAAATAATACATGATATGTTCCATGAATAACAAGTCCGTCCTTGAAGTTCATAAACATGCCAGGGTTGTTCCCCTTCACCAAGGTTTGATCCTGCTCATTCACCACCATTGCTTCCATGGCCCCCGCCCTCTGCCCACTCCCCCTGTGATTAACCCTCTCCTGCTAGCAAAGATCTGGACATTGCTACCTCGGGCAGTAAGAGGAAAGATAAGAAGGTTAAGGTCGCTTTGCCTTCTTCGCAGAGAGTTTTGCGTAGTCATAAGGATTTGGAGCTTGCGGAGAACTTATTGCACATAAGTAATCCTGTGGATAATTCCAGAGAAGCAGAACTTCTTACCAGAGTTAGTAAACTTGAAGAGGAAATCAAAGACCTCAAAAATGCTCTGAGGAATATGGAAAAAACAAAAGGTAAGAGGAAGTTGCATGATCCTGAAGACATGGATACATTGTTGCTGAGATTTACAAAAAGCTTCTTTCACTTGATACTAGACTGGGCAATGCCAAGGGGCGTCAGGATTGCACCCTCTCTCGCTCGAAAGGAATGTATAATTTTATGGAACAACATGTGAAGAGTGTATGCAGCCTTAGCGGCATTCCTGAAAATATTTGGGATTCCAACGAGACCCGTGACCTGGCACTTGCTAAGGCAGACATGAGCGATCTTTCTCAAGGCCATGGCCATTGCGCTCTTCATCTCTCTCCAAAAAATCAAGGTCAAGATTGACAAGAAATTTTGCCAGTGATGGAGTGCCTTAGTGTTGTTGTGTTGATGTTGTTTTTGATGGTTTTGATGTTGTTATCTTCTTTGGGATGCCCTATTTTGGATCCCTTTTTGTTGTTTTTGGCCCTTATGTTCTTCGTCGGATCACTGTCTGGTTTGATCATTTTGTTCTCTTTTTTATTGTTGTATCTAGTTGTTCGGCCCTACAAAGTTTAAGGCGTTTAGCCTTTCTGGATTGTGTTTTCTCCTTCTGCTATCTGGCTTCTTGAGACTTTTTGTACTCCGTGTATAGTCCCTTCAAAACTATTTATCCTTAGTAAAAAAACAAGTCTTCCAACATAGATCCTCCATTTGATTCAATGCCTTCTTTAACCAAAAAGAGATGGGAGCAACGCTCACCACCCAACCAAAATTCAATGGAAAGAGGTTTTCCCTTCCCATTGACCCCCGAGCCCCAACAAGGAAGGAATAACATATATTAACCCACAATGAGCACAACAAAAACAAAAAAACAAACAAGTTTAACACAACACAAGAAACCACACTTGAGATGCAAAAATGTTTCCCATGGAGAATGGAATAGACTATGTTCTCCTTATGTCTCCCAAATGGGATGGCCATAAGCTCAACCTCAATTTCAATCACACAACACATTCCTTATGACTCCCAAGCAACATGGATTTCCTTTTTGACTCCAACACGAGTCTTATGACATGTCCCACACTCCCTCCACAATTAGTCACTTTGACTATATCAAACCCTTTTTGGCTCCAAAAACACACATACAAACATACTATCACTCTAACCCTTTTTCCTCCAACGATAATGTTGGTCCGAAAATATGTCAAGTGGACAGATCTATGGATAGACAGCCAATCTGTAATGCAGGCATAGCCCCTCTTTGAGATAGCAAAGCGAAACTAATTTATTGATATTCTACCGGCAGAATGCATGCAAGTCCTACAAGATTCGACTTCGGGGTTTGGGATCTCGTCCCAATTGGGGTATTTCCGACTGTGAAAAGAAGGGAATGAAGCGGGGAGAGGAGATAGGATAGATCTGAAGGGAGAAAAGAAATGAATTCCAAAGCAGAAAGGTCGGAGGGTTTATGTTTTGGGCTGGTAGTAAACAGAGCCAAACCTACTTACATAAACGAACAAAGCAATACTGATGAACAAATGACAAAAAGTAGAGATAGGTCCAACAGAATAAACGCATAGATCTGACATAAGAAAGATCAGATGCCCATGACACACATATTTAGCACAAAGTCTTAATATTTGTATTATGTTTTTTCTGTTACAAAAGTACAAAGCATTTTCTTCTCACTTCTATTTTTCATCTAAAAAGTGTCCACCACCTGAATACAACAAGTATTCAAGTATATATAGAAGGAAAATGAGAGAGAGAAGGCAAAAAGAAACCAACCACTAATTACAAAATATCTAAAAGTCAATTGTTGACTTTGGGCAACTTGATGGATAACATCCCATGGTGCAACATGGATGATGTCATTGTTTGTGCCAACATACTTTTAAATATTACAAAAAGAAAGCCAAGAAGAGGAAGGCTATTCGTCGTCGTCTCGCGGCTGGAAGGGAGTATCCTACTTCTCGGGCCAGAGAGGCAATGTGGAATTGGGCCCAGTACTCCATGAATTTGTTGATCATTAGCTGGAGTTGATCCTGTGCGGGACCCTTGGTTTGATCGCCAATGACTTCACAAGTCTCTCGTTCATCTCGAGTTTTTCGGGAGTTTGAAGTATTCATTACCCGCTCCATCGGGTATCCCACAAAGCCGCAGCAGCAGGAAGGTTGTTGATGGATTCGGCGTCAAAAGTAGCTTCCGGCCCTAACCTTGTGAGACGATCTCTTTCAAGATCCGAATGGTTTCATCTCCGCCTTCCTCAAGGCAAATGATGAAGTGAGCAAGCCAGAGACATTCTTAGGACAATTTGCTCCATCTGATGCATTGCATCCAGGGCCTCCTCTTTGACCTTGTCAATCTTCTCCAGGACAAATTCCATCTGATCGACCAGTAGTCCAAAGTAGCAAGGACTTTGTTGGGTGCTCTGGGGTGATCGAAGATGTCGAATTTAACTAAATCATCGACTGAGTAGTCGAGCATCTTCTGGAATGTCTCATGTTGCAACTTAGCATGGTCCAACTCTTTGGAGATAGGTCCTATAATCGCTTGGAGTTCCTTGTTTGCTCGACCAATATTCTGATATAGCTCGGTGAACTTGACGATTACTTCCTCACTATCTTTGAGGATCTGGTCTCTCTAGGCGGATACTGCCATGCCTTGTTCGCCAATCTTGGCGTATTCGTTTATCTTATCCTGACTAAGGGCCTCAGGAGTTTCAGTGGCAGTTGTAGGAGGTGCACTGCCCATTTTCTACAGGGCTTGGAGAAGATGTTTATTTTGCTCTTTTAGTATCCTCTTCTCTTCCTTTGCTTCCTGAAGCTTCTTGCAAAGGGCATCCACTGCAGATAGGGCCTCCCCTTGTAGGCTCTCGAGGACGCCATTGTGACATGTGTCACTGTATAATCTGTAGGAAACAGATCCTTTTTATCCTTTGTGGGATCGGGATACACGATCTCCATTACCCTTTCACCTGAGGCGCTCTGAGAGAAGCGGGTTATTGGCTTTTGCTTCTTAGCTCCTTTTGTTAGAATGACGGAGAAGTCCATAGGTGTAATGGGGACTTTCCTCTTGTGTTGGCTCAGGTGTTGGGAGATCCATGCTGGACTTAAGGGAGTGGGACCAGAGCGGGAGAAGAGGGAACGGTGGAAGAAGAAGGAGCAACTACAAAGTGTACTCAGGGAAATGGGTTAAGACACTTGGCGGCGGCATTGATAAGGAAACCGAACCTCCAATGCTCACAAGGGTAGGAGTTATTGTAGGAGAAGAAATTGCGGGGCGGAAGGGAGCTGAGAGATGAGGGAAGAAATACTAGAGGACAGCCTCCATGCAAGGGAAGAGAAGATGGAGGAAGAGGAAGGGGGGAACAGTAGAAGATGGGGGAGATGACACAATCAAAGGAATGGTGCTTGAGTGACCCGAGGAGGGGAAGGAGGAGCGGGAGAAGGGACGATGGGAACTTCAACGGTCAGAAGAAGGGCAACATCCCGAGTGGATGTGCCCGCTGGAACGCTTTACTACCGCTTCCTTTTCGGGGAGGCGGGGTGTACGATCCGCTCTCGGGCGGCGAAAGGAGGATTCTCGGGAGCTTGCTCCTGAGTAGCACTTGACTCCCCTTCCTTGTCTTTTCCTTTGCCCTTTGGCAAATTCTTCGGCCTAGCAGGTGCATTACCTAAGGGAGACGTGGTGAAGTCCACCCCAAGGTAGATGAGACCATTAAACCTGCACCAGTATTATGTGCGCTATAAAGTGTCTTTTACCCTCTCCTCAATAGTCTGGGGCGCCTTTGTTCTGTCTATCTCAGCAAATGGCCAGTTGTCCCCGTCAGTATCTAGATATACTTGATCAACTTCTTGATCAGTCGTTTGGAAACCTTTCGAAACAATGGCCACACCATACCGGATGATCTCTGCCAAGGCCAGGCAGGAGTGGTCCTTTCTTCTAAGCTCGACCTCGTGATAGAAATCGATATAGACATCCTCGATCTGTGGGACATGGATTGGATCGAGCTTTGCCTTTGGGAGGTAATTTCATGGATCGAAGGTCGGCCTTTCTGGGAAATTGTGCTTCGAGGTTGAGCAACTCTAATTCTGCAAACATTACTTGCCCACCGTGAGGGGGAATGGAGTTCCACCCTTCTTTCTCTTTAGGCACTTCTCATGATACGTGATGAGCTATCTGGACAGCTCCAATAGGATTAACTTAGGGCCTGCATATCTTGGCAACTTGGTGGGCTCCCCCAAGAAGTTGGTGGCTCTGAGATAAGTAAAAGTGGGGAATTGCGTAAACAACGCCCCCACTTCTTTGTTGCGGTCACAATGCTCTTGGTCGTTCGACCGTGAGTCATATTTGGCCTCAATAGGCAGATGATGCCATAGAAGAAGGCATCGTTGATCTTGCTGAACTACAGAATGTTGTTCTCCAGTTTCAACTCTGGATAATATTCGTATATTTTTACCTGGGGCCATAGCCCGCATCGGCTCAGTCGTTGGATAATCTCTCTCGAGGCAGTAGCATAGACCACGTAGGAGTTCATGTAAAACCTCCCTATTGTTGAGAGTTGTTGAGCCGCCAGAGATGGTGTGGCCGATGATTTTCGCCCACGCAAAACGTTGATCGTGTATGTTTTTGTTCATCGTTTCCAGATACCGAGCATCCATTTGTGGAAGTAATGGGCGTCAAGAAGCCTAAAAATCCTGCTCAGAAGGTAATGGTGTCGCTTAGCTCCTCCGAAAAGTCGTTGCGATGAATAACTTGGGGCCACCTGGTTATTACCTTCTTATTCTTTAGATAAACCTCGTTCATGAGCTGCATACATTTGTCCTCATTTTCATCCCATGCTTTAATGCAGTCTTCCTGACTCCCGCCACAAAGTGCCGGTGGTGGGGGATAACCAGCATGATTTCGAAGTGCCGGGCAGTGAGGTTGATTATTACCTTGCCCTTTTCGTTCTCGACACACCTGTTGTCTTTGTTATAGCAACGAGCCACCACCATCATGAACTCATTATTCACCGCGCTAACGTGGATTCTCGTGCAATGGGTGTAGACCATCGCCACTAATTTGTCCATCCAAGGACCGCTCTGTGACCTCTCTCCGGTTCGGCCAAAAATCCTCCATGTCTATATGGCCAAGTTCAGCATCTCTGATGTCCAAGTCACATTCTGCATGGGACTCGAGCATCCAGGACCCTCTTATACTTATATTTCATTTCTTCCTCTCGTGAGTTTGGCCTTACCCTTTGACCGGTTGGCCTCTTACTTGATGTAGACATATGTGATTCCGAGTTCACCGTTGATCTGCAAGGAGTGAAGTCCAACGCAGAAGAGCCATGTGAGCTATTAGATGATCCATTAAAGCGTTACGGAATGAGGAGTTAGCAATTTAAAAGCTTCGGGCGCAAGGCGCAAGAATACTACAACCTGCAGCTCGAAAAGTAAGGCAAGGCGATGCAGAGTGTCAGTAAGGAAGAAAACAACGCAAAAGGGCGCAGGCGCGGGAATGCTACGCTGCATAACATTCAGTGTTGATGCAGAAGGATTTGCGCTGCGCCGTTGTGTAGGGTTTAAACTGGGCACAAATAATTTTTGTGTTGCATGGCGGCACGATGCGCTAATGGCGCAAGTATTGATTGTGTTGCAAACAGTTTTGGTGTGCCAAATGGCGTAGGATTAAAGGGTGTATCACCGAATTTAGGTGCGCCGAGGGGCTTTTTAGCTTTGGCGCAGCGCAGGAAAAGTTTACATGACATTCAGTGTTGATGTGGGCGGGATTGCACTAGCGCCATGCGTTAGGTTTACAAGAATTTCAAAGGGCACAGGAAGGTGCATGCATAAGGCTAGGGCAGTGCGCCCTTTGGCGCGACTATGTTTTATGCAATAAGGATGGCGTTTGCGCCAAAGGAAAACCGCGGGTTTCAGATCTGTGATAACCTTAAATTTTCCCCTTTCTTGGACAGGTTTGTGGTTTTCAGGCCTCATTAACATGGATCTGACAATAAGGGGAACAGTGCGGAAGAGGATCTTGGGTCCATTTCGAGACAAAGCCCTCCAGGCCAGCAGATCTGGAAGGAGGGTAAAACCGGTTTGGGGGAGAGAGAAGATTGCAAAACGGGCTGGAGGGGTTTATGGTTTCTTCAGATTCATTTTATTATTATTCCACAAACAACCAAACCAAAACAAAAACCACAAGAAAAGTAAGGACCACCTACCCGGGATATATAGACTAGAAGAAACGATGCGGGCCCACGAATGCGATGTGAAGCGACACGGAATGACTGGAGCGCTGACAGGTGCAGAGGAATAAACTTTTCACGTGTTTTTCAATCATGAAAATGACAGGTCGGATGCGCCTATTTATAGCAAAAGGTGCAATAAATGCGCCACCAACCATTTTCAAAGAGCGCACAAAATAGCATGCCAACATGAAACTACTTGCGCCTTTGGCGCGGTTATGCATCTATCAGCAAAAAATTACTTGCGCCTTTGGCGCAGCAAATTCAAGATCACAACACAGGTTTTTAGCGCTTTGGCGCACCGCTTAAGGGCGCAACATTTTTAGTGTTAACAGTGGGGCGCATGCGCCATGGCACAGGTTAGAAGGGCGCCACATGGGGAGGCGCAACATTTTTGTTGTTGACACGACAGAGTTGGCCAAAAAAGCGCAGAAGAGGGCATATACATTTGATGTTCGCATGAACAAAATTTGCGCCGAGCCAAAAAGGACCTGAAATGACTAAGTTCGAAAACCAGATTCTCCTAAAGGGATTTTAGGCCATTTCGAACGCTAAGGGACCTCGGCTGGAAACCAAAACAAAATTTTGGTATGGTTACTGCAAAATTGCCCTATCAATTTTACGGGATAATGTATAAGAATAGACTATCCATCTCCTCACACCATTTTCTAATGGCCAACACTCTACCCATAAGCCCACAAGAATTTAACATAACCACATACTTAACACAAGCAACAAGAAAATACAAAGGAAATTTATAAACCTACCTTGGAGGCATTTTGTCCTCCTGAAAACAATTTCTCAAACCAAGCAAAAATCTTCAAGTCCTTCCAAGCTCTCCCAAACCCAAAAGCAACCAAGAAAACACCAAAGCATAAAGCATGGAACCCTTTTCCTCCTCCAAACTCTCTTATTTATAGATTTTTGAGAGGCAAGGTGAGGTGGAGTCCACATAGGATTGCCAACAAGGAAAACCCATGTGCATTCCAAAATGGTAGGTGCACACAAGCCAAGCCCCATTAATAATGTGTAAGAGGAGTAAAATAAATCATTTCACGTGTAAGGATGTTCATTGGAAAACTAAAATCCCATCATCCTAAAAGGTTTCTCTTCCCAAAGTCAAAAAGTAAATCTCATAATAAAAACATGGAGTGTGAAAAGGAGGACAATATCTATTCAAAAGCCCCTAAGAGTACCGAATATGTGCTTCCTTCCTCCTCTGTTCATATCCCCCCTCCACCCTTTGTTCCTTCTTCCTCTAAGAGTTATGTCGCCCCCGCCTCGGATCGCACACTTTGTAACAAAAAGGATAAGGGCAATACTAGTAGTGACTTTCCCTCTTCTCCACCCCCAAGGTTGAAGGACAGGTGGCTCTGAGTCTTCTTGCTATTGGTAAGAAGAATGTGGAAGCTCTGAAATCTTCTGCGGTGAATTTAAGGGTTGAAGTGGAGTTACAAATTGACATGATTAATTGGCTTGAATAGAGAGTAGAGATTTGAAAGAAAAATCGAAGCAAAAAAATTCTTTTGACAATGGAAAAAGGACAACCAGTTGGATAAGATTAGTAGCAAGGATTCCAAAATTGAAAAAGATCAAGAGTAGCTTAGAAGGCATAAAGAAGACCTTCCTGAAGGTCATGAAATAGTTCCGGTTGGAGTTTCTTCTTCACGCAATTTTGTTGGTATCTTGTTGTGCTTTTTTCGTGGTTTGGATGTGGTTGTGTTGCAATTTTGGTGAAGTTTTGTTGTGGTTGTGTTGTGGTTTCGTTGTTGTTTGGATATGAACTTGTTTTGGCCTTGCTTTGTACTTTCTTGTTATATCTTGGCTTTGGTCTCTTTGTACCTTGGTAGGGTCCCAATAAAAAAAAATATCATTAATTAAAAAAATCTCTTCAAAAACAAGGCAAAAGACA